>OZ012736.1:2577034-3295575 GCA_963859935.3 Lathyrus sativus
TCCTATTAAAGTTTATTTTGAAAGATCTATTTGGTTCCAATCATTAGATTAGCTGAAGCTTTGGAAACAAGTTCCAAAATATTGTTTCTCTCAAATTAAGTTAATTATTCTTACATAGAAAGATACTAATGTGTGTCGATGAGAGCCTTAAACTTTCTTTGAATAAATTTAGGAAACAAAATTCATAAATTAACACAGCTTACTAAAGGAGTGTAAAGTTCTAACTCCCTTCGAAACATCTCCAATGACATTCTAGATTGTATGATCTTTAGCAGTCCTCCATTCCTTAGAAAGATCCTAATGATCCATATTTGATTCCACATTTTAATCATAATCTATTTGTTCTTGGTATTTTATTCTTGATCCTTGTCTTATATAGATGCTTTCTTCAGGATACCTGCATAATCAACCTCCTTTACCTCTACCTACTTGTGGTTTGTTTAACAAAGGTAATATGTATAGGTTCTTCTATAGTCATGGTATTTTCAAAAAAAAATTTAATATAAGAAAAAGATAAATTTTACTTCAGAGTTTTAAAGATCATGAATATATAATAAGTATATGATACTCTATTATCTTTGTCACACAACTTACTTAATACTAAGTAAATTATGCTATAAAACTTTAAAAAATAAAACAACTTAACAGTGGAATTATAGCTCTTACCAATAGTTCCAAATCCAACAATATTATCTTTGTTGTTACTATACAGTGAAAATTATCTTCTTATAGGAGTGAAATAAGATAATATAATTATTTCTCTATTCATATGGTTTGAGCAATCACTATCAATATGATACTTTGAGTTCGAGTTGTCAAACACATCTGCTCAACAATTTTACTTTTCGACTTTTGGTACCAAATTATTTTTAGGTTCTCTTGCATTAGCGAGTACATATTATCTTTAGAGTTATGAGCATCCATATTTTTTATTTTCATTTCAATATATTCTTTGTAGAAGTGAGAAGGCAGAAAAACTTTTTTATCATCATGTCTTTTCTTAACAAAGCAAAATCGAGGGACATGGCCATTTTTTTATTGCAATCATTTCACTTAAGAATATTGTATTTAGAGATCTTATTCTCAAGGCATATTATTCTAATACTTTTAATATTATTTTAGGTTAATAACCTAGATCGACTTTGTTATAAGATGCTCTTTGATTACCTAGAAGACGATTTAAGTTGTATCTTTCTTTAGTGAACTTATCAAGTGCGCTTTGTAAATCATTAATTTTATTTTCAAAATATTCATTGATCACACTTTATAGGTTCAATTAAAGCTTCTTGAGAAGAGGAAGAATTTTGAATTAAAATACTTTAACTCTCTTAAGGGAAGAAATAGTAGTTTTAGAGGTGGAGACAAGATATTTAATTTATTTGATTATTTATTTAATTTCTTACATATACGAGATAAATCATGATAATAAAAAATTGAAGTTACCTTATTTTCTTCATAATATGCCATGCGACAAATGTTAGTTTCATCATTATCTGAGAATTCCATGTCATTGCCATCCCAAGCAATGTAGACTTTCTTAGATTCTCTTTGAGGTTTCTTGAACCTTCTTTTATTTTAATTTTGGGTTCTTCTTTGGTTCTGATTTTGAAGGCAATTTGCTTTGATGAGCCCTTTCTTTTTGCATTGAAAGCATGTATGAATAAATGGGTATCTTCCTTCGTTCTAGTGTTGGTCATCTTATTGTTTCGGAGAACAAGTGACTCCAAATGCAAAAGGATAGGGGGTTAATTATGTTGTTCAAAAATTAATATTAATTTAAAAATATTTTAATTTAGAAATCAACTTATTTTATTCTAAAAATAAAACAGACTGAAGAAGAAAGAAGAAATAATTAGAGAAGAAAAAAATAAATGACAAAGAATAAAGAGATAGAGTTTGAGAGATTGCATCAGAGATATATACATGTTCAACCTACCACTTGGCATACTCTTGTCCTAAAGAGTTTCCTCTTAAGATTTCCAAATGTCTTGAGCTTTTAATATAATATACCAGCGAACCTTCCTACAATAAATGAGATGTTTTGCACAGGCTGATCTCTAAACAAAACGAGGCTTTTAATAGGATAAGCTCACAAACCAAACATAGACTTTTACAGACTAATATAAAGATCCAAATAGATATTTTAATAGGCCTATCTCAAGAACCAAACAAGGATATTACTGAAGTGAATCAGACTTTTGAATAAGAACAAACTTACAATAACATCAGTACAACAATAATTTCACATGTGTTTTTCACTCTTAAGACACTAAGACAACATTCTTGAAAGGATATAAAAAATAGAAGAAGAGAGTAGGAAATGAGAAAAAATCATTTCAAAATAAAATTCTTATGTAAAATGAAATGTGGAGAATCCCTTTATTCATAGGAAAAGAATTGGCTTAAAAAGGAAAAGATCCATCAACATTTTTAATATTCTAATTGAATAAACCTAGTTGTTAATCGACTAGACAAGTCAAATATGGAAATAATTTGAATTTTGATGCCATTAAACGATTAAAGGATTTTCTAATCAATTAGAGCCATTACAAATTTTTTAATCGATTAACCCTAATCCAGTAATCAATTAAAAAATGTAAATAAAAATCCTAATTGATTAAATAAGTCATTAATCAATAAAATAATTATCACCCGATTTCCCAATTCTTGATTTTAGGGGTCAAAAAGTCAGAAGGGATGGTATACTTCTTTGGTTCCCAATTGAAATGATTTTAGACCCAATATTTATGGATCTTGTCCTTGAATTTCACCAGCTTCAAACAGGGAAGGTTGGATGACGAATGGCCACCTTCTAAGATCTTGTAGAACACCGAGTGAGCCTCATGGTTTTAGGGGTCACCAAGAAATAATGATTCTTGAAGTGTTTCCAACTTTCAAGGTAGACATTGAATACTTTAAATGGTTGGTGAGTGGAAAGCAACCCCCATCCGTGCTTCAAGGTAGCAAAGGTGTGGTTCATGGTGATGTGGTTAAAAATAAATTTAGAGGCAACTATTTTACCCAGTACTTACACCAATATTGGAACATCTTGACGAATGGTAAGGCTACCAAATGTAGTTGAGAGGGAGAAATTCTTATATGTTCTAACACCTCCTCCTCCACCTCATTGAAAGGCAACATAAATTTTAGCCTTAAAAACTAGCACTCGTAGAAGGGGATGGATCACCATTAAAAGAACCACAAATTTTCTTGTCGTAAGCAACATATGAGACTGACCAATCATAGGATGGGACCACATATATGCAAGTGACCTCCAAGCTGGCAACGATACTAATTGTACCCACTATTTTTGCCTCAACCCAATGGTATAGAGAAATATCAATATGTTTTATGATACTTCCACGTTCCTTTCAGACCATGTCTTCCCAAGTGTCATAAAAAGATAATGTTGTTAATGAACCCAAAAATGGTTTTAAAAATCTATATGGTCCCTAACCTCCATATCAATAGGGTCCCAAACATTCACTGATCGAAAGGGATAAATGAAATAATGAGTCATCCACTCATCTCAAGAAACCTCAATACACTATGATAAATAACACTTTTTATGGCGAAGCTTTCACCTCGAACATGCCAAAAATCGAGCGTATTGGTCTTGGGAGTGACAAGTTTGATTTTTTTTATTAAAAAAACCTTTGTGAGCGCAAGATTTTCTCCATAAAAATAATAATAAACCTATTACCTCAATATTTTTGAAAACTGAGGGAATATAGCTATAAGGGAACATGCTTCGAATCCCTGTAACTGCATTTAAGGTTTTTTTTAATGATTTCTCACTTGGCACCTTACAATCTTCCCTTTTTTTCTTAGTCATTTTTTTTCGTTTTTTTCTTGTTAATTAGCAATTCTCAAAATTTTTGTTATCAATAAAAATGAATAGACAATAATATGAAAGGAAATATTTCATTAATTAAAAATAGGACAACAAACAACTATTCCACATATTCAAAATTCTGACTCCACTCAACTTCAATACTATCACTATTAGCTATCTCTAACTTGGAGAAAAGTTCAGAAAGAACTCTTTCATATGGTATAAGGAAATTCATTTCCTTCCTAGTGATGATTATCATTTCCTTTAAGAAGTTAAAAGTGGTAATCTTGGTAAGGAATAACAAGAGATGCTTGTCATCCCAAGTAAGCGTTTCAAGTTGTTTCTCTTTTGGACGGAGATTTAACACTAGAAGTTGACACAATAAATTTCCAATTGGTATTAGAGTAGCAAGACTGCTAAGATTATTGTAGTTAGCATAAATTAGGCAAAGGTGATCTGAGTAGACTTTGTTGAATCTATAATGTTCAACATAACAAACTTCCTCTTCATAGTTTATTGTCTGAGTAATAAGTGACTGAGTAATTATGATAAGAAAATCATTGACATAGGACTGTATTGGCTCAGCATCATGACCAGATGGCCCAACGAAGACATTTAATCACAACTCTTTGATGGGATTAATGTAGATGGATCCATGAATAATGTCAAAGTAACCATACAACATTTGTTTGTAAATAGTTTTCCTTAGATCAAAACCTGTCTTTTAAATCATCAAAATCAACAAACTTTTCATTGATAACAAACAAAATATTTTCACCTAAGGTTGTTGAAGACATTTTTGAAGAAAATAAAAGACTTTAAAATTAGGTTCGAAAACACAAAGAGTTGGAAATGAGACGTTGAAATTAGGAATAATGTTTAAATAAAGTGGAAAATAGGAAGTTAAACAATCAGAGCAGCTCAAATGCCTCCTTGAAAATCCAAAAGATACGTTACATTTTTGAATATGGATGATCATTACTATTCTATTAGTATGACTTCAATGCACGACATGATTTAAATTTTTTTAGAAATAGAAAACACATAAAAACCGAGGGGACAATCAACTTATTATCTCGGTTATTCAAAAACTCTGAGGGAAAAATAATTCATGAACCTTTTTTTCTTATTATAATTTTTTTGTAAACTAAATGATATATCCCGTCGGTTTCCTTAACAACTGAGGAATGAGATAATCAGATTTTACTATAAAATCACTCGTTAAATAAATTTTACCCTAATCCTAAATTATATGTAGTCGCTTCAAACTCAAATGCATCATTCTTTTAGGATCCATCTCACAAAATGGTATTGATGTTGTTGTTGTTGTATTTAGAAGCTTGAAAAAAATTCTCTATGATGGATTGCAAGTGCAGAAAAACATTTTTTCAATAGTTGGAACAGATCATTCCTTTAGAATTTGGATGCATTCAATGTTTGGAACAAATAACTCCTAGAAATTAGATGCGTGTAATATTTGGAACAGATAACTTCTTACACCAAAATTCTTCTTTTTTTTGTATTCTTTTTTTTAAAAATTATGTGTAAACAATGTAATTTAAAAAAAAATTATGTTCACCTCGATTTTTAACAAAATTGAGGGGATAACTTTGTGTGTTAATTTTAGATATTGACCGCCGTCCTTAAATAAATATTTGTCATCCATTTCATGATTATCAATGCTCAAGTCACTACCATTAGTGATCCGCGTGAAACCTAAAAAATTCCCATCACAAAGGTCGTATGATATCTATAATTGATAAAGAAACATCATGAAGCGCTTGAAACTATCTACATCCTCCACTTTAACTTTTGTCATTAAGAGTTCTCTATGATAGATTGCAAGTGCAGAAAATTATTTGAGTTCAAGGTTTATGTTTTTAAATATTCATTTGAGCAAAAAATCATATATTTTTCTAACCCGTTTTTCTAATTCTTTTGTTTGTTTTATATCAGAAACAAATAACTGCAAAGTGATGCATTTGATCTTGCCCAAATATCAAGGAGTCGAAGATCCAACATACGATCTTTAGAGATAAATTAATTTTTATTTTAATATTCTGTGTAAACAATGTAATATTATGGGTAAATATTGTACTTTATAAACAAATTATTTTTATTTATTTTATGTGTAAACAATGTAACAAATTTCAATTAAAAAAACAATCTATCTTACCCCTCCGTTTTATTGTAAACCGATATGTATGAGGCACTAGTTTTATAAATAATAAAAATGTAGATGTTGGGGTTTGAACCCATGTGAAAATTAATTTGCCCCTCATTGTTTAAAAAACCAAGGTGATAATTTGTTACTTTTCTTGACACCCTCTGTTACCTTGCTACTGCAGCCGAGGTAAAATGCATTTCACTTCCGACGTTAAAAGTGAAGGTGAAAAAAATACAAAAGAAGGGGGGTTGAATTGTGTTCTCCAATTTGCGTTGCTTTTGATCAGAGTTCAGATTCTAAACAATAGTTTAGATTCTTATAATATGGGTGCATCAGAATAATAAACAAGAGCGAGTAAATGACAAATGTGTAAGTAGAGTTTGCACCTAAGAGGGGGTGAATTAGGTACTTTGAAGTTTTTCTGGTTTTTAACTTATGTATTATTATTTTTTTGATTTAGATTTTAAGTGAAGAAAGCGATAAAGAGCGTAAAAATAAAGAACACCGAGAAATATTCTGATTCCCCTTACAATTTGAGAGTACTCCAGTCCCCTTTCAATATGAGAGCGATTTTACTATTGTTAGGACTTATACAAGACTATCCTATTCTTCCTATACAGACACTAACAAAAACCACCAAGAACAATTCTCTTGGATTTTCAACATGCTTATTTCCAACAATCCTGGACAATAATTAAAGACCTCTACAAGAAGATACAATCCATCTTCCCATAGATCCTTCCTAGTACCAAACAATCTTTGATACTAAGGAACTTGTAACAATTACAATAGATTTAAATAAATGAAGTTTGTAGAATTCTTTAAGACTTATAACAAAGTCTTCTTCTCTTTCAAGTATGATGATTCAAGATAAATTCTCTCTAAGTGCTCAAGATACTTTTATGATAATAATGTGAAAATATATATATTTTTTAAAGTATCTAAGTATGAAAGTCGTGTAGAAAATAAATGTAGAGAGATTTTAATATTTTTATGAAAAAGGTGAGTGAAAAATGAAAATATGAAATAAATTTATAATAATATAAACACCCATTCAAAAATCATGACAATGGTTAGAGAAATTCTGAAATTTAATAAGATAAATGATGTAAGGGATGCCATGAAAAGATATGATGAAAATGAGCCTTCAAACAAAATACTTTTTCAATTTTGCTATAGTACTTGTTAAGTCGGTTAAACGAATACTTGACTTAACAAGCTCGCAACATTTTTCAAATCTTAAATTTCAAATACGATTTCAAATCGGTGTGTGTTGCGGTGAAAATTTGATATCAAGCTATTAATTAACTTGAACCTTATTTCTTTTACAACCGGTCTTTAATTTATCCAAAGGATAGGTCTAAAGAAAGAAAGAACCTTTGGCGCGATGTGACAACAACGCTTTTAAGAGATTCGGGGATTCGGGGGTTGGTTATATCTAGGGAAGGTATTAGCACCCTAAATATCTGTAGTACTCTACAGGAACCTTTTGTTTAATTACTTGCTAAGTTTGTGAGTTGTGCACTATGGTTTAAGGATTGGGAATTGAGGTAAAATAAATAAAGGCCTAAGTGGTTTTCTAAGTTTTCTCGCAAAGGTATCGCACCTTCTGCCTACGTATCCTGACTAGGATAGAATCAGAGCAATCGTAGTTCACCTCACGAGGGGAAAGAACTCTTGATGATGATCAAAGTTCAAAGGGGAACAAACATGACGATGTTTGTGTGGAGTTTGACAAAACTCCCTAAGCTAAATTTGAAAAGGGAAAGTAAGAAAATCATGACGATGATTCTTACATAGAGTTGACGAACTCTTTCCTAGGGTTCTAGTTGAAGAACACTCCTAGTATGGGTGGGTTTCTTAGACTTCAAGCAAAGTCTAGAGGTTTCTTATTAGGGTTTAAATGACTTAACAAAGTCAAAGGGAAAACAGAGATTTTGGTCCAAGACATTGACAGTCAAGTGGACAGACCTTCCTTTGGAGGAACAGTATTGTCGGCAACTGGACGAAAGCTAACGAGCTTCGTCGCTTGGGGATAAAATAAAATACAAACATTATTCAAACATTCATGGTGACAACCAATACAAAGATTAAAGATGGAAAGCAATGATGACAATCAGAGCAATTGTTTTGGTACGAGAACCGTGACGACAGTTCGCACCTGGAATACCGTTAACAGACAAATGAGATAAACATAAAATAATTCGAGGTAAAATTCTAACATGTTGACAAACATATATAGACATGATAACAATCAATTTTCCTAAGAAAACACAAGAGGAAATCTTTTAAATTTCATCTGCAACCAAATAGGGTTAATACCGTTGACGCGCGGATCGTGCATAATCAAACGTGGTGAAAAAATAAGCAAGCATGGAAAATAAAATTATGACATGAAAGTACACATTAAAATAAACACAATGAAAAAAGAACGGGTGAAAAACGATAAAAAATGAGAGAGTTACGAATTTTTGAAGTTTATGTACAAAAATGAGGAAAAGTGGCAGCAAGGGTTATCATAAGGGATCGAACCCATGCCAAGACTGATACACGCGCGAGTCTTTACCGCTGGGGCGGCTGTTACATCCATTAATCAAGTGGAAACCATAAATATACATGCTTGGTTTAGTTCCATGGCTGGGCAAAAATACATAATCAACACCAAATACGTTTTATACCGTATCTCACTAACCGCTCATCGGATCGAAGCAAATTTTATATGGATCTTGGGTAGAAAAATGAGAGGAAGAGGATAGTGATGTTAGTTTTTCAAAATTCCTAATCTAGTGAGAAATTCGATGGTCCTTGGATTCTAAGGCTATGTGATGCATTTTGTTGTTCAACTCCTACTCTAGCCAACCTTAGATCAAATCACAAACATACACATACTAAAATAATGCTGATGAGTAAAAGTAAGCAAGAGATTCAGTTGAAAACAGTTGGTTGTGAGTAATGACCAACAAGTTGTAATTTTAACATTGAAAATGCAATTTGCAATGGACAACTCATGATAGTTGTTTTAAATGATAAAGAACCATGCACACAACTCATAAATACTTAATGCAAAGCTTTCCAATATGAATTTTATGCAGGACAGGTTTTTATTGAAAATTGGTATGTGATTTGTTAATTTAGTGAAGAAATGTGTATATCAAAATCAGCTTTCTAATGTGCTATACAGAAGATGAAAATCAACTGTTATGGTATTGGTAGTTTTGTATCAGCATATTTTGGAAACCAGTACAAGAGGGGAAATGTGATCAATTTTAACAGTTCTAATATCAGTACAAACAAACCAACTTTAAAGCCTAAGCTGTTATCAAAAATGACTTTAGCAAGTATAGTTCAAATTCAATCTTTAGGTTCAAACCAGCCCTTCCACTATCAGTCAAAACCTACAGCCATTGAAACAAAAAGCAGGGTAGCCCTATTGAGAAACTCAAGTTAACCTACCTCATTATTTCACAAACCACAGCTAGATCCATGAGCTTGACTTCATAACAGTCCCTTATCAGAATTTTCAGGCCTGCTGTAACCCATGTACCAACTTTTGCCAAATCAAAACCTGAGGTAACTTCCATCATGTCACCCCTTTTCACACTAGTCTGCAAAATCCAATGATGCTAATGGCTTCAAGCAATTTCCTCTCATCCATGATATCAACAGTCAGAGCCAAACCTGCATCCTCCAAAGCATATTCTCCAAATGACCATTTTTTCCAAAACTGATGTGATTCAAAGCAACTGCATATCTTTTGAGTCAGCTTACACAAAAGAAAACACTCAAACTGAGCAAGCTAGATCTATCCAATAGTTCTCATAACAGCCTTCCACCTTTTGAGCCCTTTCTCAGGTCTGCTGCCACCTATGTAATCCCCTTACCAAAACCTGAGGCACTTTCAATCATACTATCCTCTTCATACTACTCTAGGGTTTTAATCCAACAGCATCTTGGTATGAAACACCACTTTGTAACCCATCAGACTTGCCATCCCCCAACTACACCAAGCAAGGACTTCAAAAAGCACAAGACAAGACAATCGACCTCAACAAAATCAAATGTTCTAAAGCTGCAAAGGTAAAGACAAATCACATAACCAATTTGAGTTTGACAGCAAACTCAAACTGTTAGAAAAATTACAAACAGCAAGGCTACCTTTCCTGCATATGCTATAGCAGACTGTGGATTGATTCAAGGGCTTGTTATCAGGGTTTGATGAATTTACTCAGTCTACACTAATTGGTCATGATCAGGTTTTGATGGCTATCCAAATCCTCAACACAGCCAAGTTTAAGAAACTCACCCAGGTGCAGTCAGCTGCTATCACTTACAAAAAATCCTAAAACTTCAACAACACCAACATCCTCCATACAGCTTGAGATTGGAAGCTCCTCTTCATAGGTACCCTTTATGTACTTGCCTCTTGTAGGGATACCACTAGGATTCTCATACAATAATCACTTACCATTCAAAGATCATCTTAACATTTACACTATCTAGCCTACAGCTCTAAAACCAAAATAGACACATACTCATCAAGGGTGCAAAACCAAACATAGTAGTGTAATGGAATAGAATTTTACCATGAACATTCTTAAGACTAAAACCTAGACTAAATCACATTCCAAACAGCTTCCCTTTTGCCCAAGCCCTCAAACAACAAGGATCATCAAATCAAGACTGCTCACACAGCCAGCAATCACCAACACAATCCAATACTGGCCCCTCACCAAGCTGCATAAAATCACAATAAACCAAACAGAAATGTCTTGGCCAACATAGACACTCACACTCCTGATCAAAATCTCTTCAACTGAAAAAAAAAAAAAACAACCTGGCCCAACTAAACTTAGAACAGCAGGCTATGTCTACAAGTGTGGTTCAGATTTTAGGACTGCAATCCAACCACACTTGATATTGGGATATATGAGGGATGGACCTAGCTTTGGGACAGTCATCAAACAACAACAGTCCATGACAGTACTAGATTTCATGTTATTGGTAACATCACACAGTGGGCAAATACTCTACCAATCAGTTGTGGTTTTGGTTAATGACACAAAACAGCAAAATTTTGAAGCAGACACACCTCAAAACCTCAACACTATTGTGCTCAACCAACATCAACTGTTCAGAGCATATACCAAAGATCCCCACAACAAATGCTAACTTAAATAGACAATTAAAGAAATTGGGTTTGACTAACTGCAAGCCTGATGAGGTCATGACAGAGCTTAAAGAAAGTTCTTAGGGCTAGCCATATGACCTAGCCAACTTAAATGTTCTTGACCTTTAACAAAACCTTGAGGTGAAATTGACAAGCTTTTAAAAACCTACACCTACTACTCATTTAAACCAGTTTATTATGAGAAATGCTCTTGACAAATAATGGACACCAACTTAATCATAATAATGTTACAAACCCCACCTGTTTCAGCAGCATACCTAAACATAAAACCAATCCTCCAAGTACTGCTGCAACCAGATTTTTGGGTAATAAACACACTCCACATCATGACCACCATATAGTTACCAATTGAGGGCTTATGATGAATTATGACCAAAACAAACTCAAGACAGGATTCACACAACCCAAACATTACATTAGTGAGTTTTTGTTCATCTCAGTATTTGGTTCAACAGGAAACAAGACCTGTACATGAAGTTAGCATACCTAGCCCACACATAGAGGTACAAAACAACATGGTTGTCACATACACCAATTTATACCTTGTTCACATATGTATAATAAGACCTATAAATGAACTTTAAACCCAACCACAATATTAACCTTAGGCAAAACAGAAAATGGCTTTTGGGATAAAACTAAGAAACAAACACAAAGTCATGAAAAGCACATAGTATTCATCCAACATCATGGAAACCACTACACACTTATAACTTCAAAATTCACACAAAGTACCCAAAATGCATAAGTCATGAAAAATAATGTAAGAGATGATAGGTATATGATACATACCTGTTTGGAGATTCTATTTAGTAGGTCAAACTTGTTGAGAAACCCAGAGGTAATGAAATCCAAGCTTGTATGGTATTTTACTTGAAACTTAAGCAACAAGCCAAATGAGATGCCAAAATGAGTTCTATGAATTTCTGATGACAAATGAAGGTTTGGACAGTTGATATATATTATATTTGAGGTGTTCAAATGGTTAAAACCTCAAGAAGATGTTTGGAGCAAGGTTTGGAGGTTTTTGTGGACTTTGGTCAAAGTAAGTTCCATGGAAAGTTGACTTTTGGATTCTTTGAGTTTTTGAGTGGTTTAAGTGTTTGTACACCTCCTATATATGATTTATAGGATGTGTGGATGAAGATTTGAGTGCTGGAACATGTATAGCTCAATGTGGTAGCAAAACTACAAAGTGCAGAATTTTGGCAATTTTGAACACTTTGGTGATTTTGCAAAATGTGAGTAAGTGAGAGATGTGATGAGGGAGATTTGTTTAGCAGGTTTTCAGAATGAAATTGATGTCTTGAATGAGGGGTATGAGGTCCCTATTTATAGAATTATGAAGTGAGGAGCTTGCTATGTAACCTTGCTTCACCATGAAGAAAACTAAGATATTTCCATCCAATTGTCCACTTGCCTTGCTTTTTCTGGTTCTTGGCTGTCTCCCTAACCCAATGGGCAAGTTTAATGATGCTTTTACTGAGAAAACACAGCCTAGAGGCTTGGTAGAGTGGCTGGAGCAGAATTGCTTTACACCTCATGCTTGGAAAAGTCAAAGTTTTCAACTTAGGCAATGAAACTTCAAACTTTAATTATATGCTATCTCCTTGATATTTCTTTGATCCAACCTGCTTTAGATGCTTAATATATCAGATAGCATGAGTTTGTCACGTTGAAATTGATCCACTTGAGTGATAGAGGTGCTTTTGCAAAATTGATCAATGTGGGACAAAAGTGACAAAACACCAACTTTGAACACATGTATCTCCCAGCTCATAAATCACCTTGAGGAGTTCTTGTACTTTTAGAAAGCCCTCACATAGTACTAAAACTTTCATGTTGGCCAGAAATCTTGATTCTATTTGAAACTAGGTGAAAAACCCCCTTGAAGTTGGCTGATTTTAGCTTCTAAAGTGAAAATAACTTAGAAATTTTTTAAGTTATTTTCCCTTCTAGGAATGTTTTTGCTTATATCTCAAAAAGTATGCATTTTCTGGTTGTGGACTAGTATGGGACTTTTGTAGGACTTGTCAAGAGCTTTCAAATGAGACTAGAACCAACTCAATTGGATGTGCGGTTAAGGAGATACGGTTTAGCCCTTTTCAAAACCCTAATTTCCCGATTTCTCGATTACTCTCTCATCTTTGATCCAATGATCATGAAAATTGATATGCAAGTCCATTATGACATAAGGAACAACTTTGATTCATAACTTGGATTCCAATTCTCAAAATTCGAGGAGTTGACTTTTCGGTCAACCGTACGATCGATCGGTGCCGATCGAGTCGCCTGTTGATATTCTGGACATCCTGGGACTTTGACACTTCTTGAATAGCCTTTAATAGCCTATATTAACTTCATATACCTCACTCCCACCATTAAAACCTTTCCCAACATCAAAGTCAAACCACAGTTGACTTTCCACTAGTTAAAAAACCCTAATCGGGGCCTCCTGACTGCACTGTTCCTGATTCTGAAACGATTTCTTCAAATTGACTTCCCATTTGACTTTGATATTATCTTTGATTTCATTCCATGATTGAATTGGCCCAAATCATTGGTTGATCATTCCTTGATTGTTTTAAATTTGTCGGTGCAAGAACCCTGATTCATCTGTAACTTGACAATAATAAACTTGCAGTGATTTAGGGTTAGATAATGCATGATCATGCTTCTAAAAATGATAATGAGGATCTAAGGGGTCAAAATTTGGGGTACAACAGTTGCCCCTATTTAAATATCTTCACTAGATGGGGAACGAGAGATGACAATCTTCGTTAAATCGCAGTGAAAGGTATTTAAATATAGATAACCGAAAATTTTTGTCCCTTAGATCCGATGCCATGCTAAAGGACAAGTTATGATACGCCAAGCACTCTAAATGATGCTTTATGATGCTTGAATGTAAACGACATAGACGCAACGATAACAATAAAAGAAACAGTAAAACAAACGACGACAAATACAAGGACTCGACACTAGGGACTCGTACTGAGAAACTAAATTAACAGTTCAGACATGACTGATAGAGTAAGAAGGAAAACTTCACATGGGGAAGAGACAAATCCAACAAAGATGACAATCTTATTGGAACAGAGGTACTCCACCGGGGAGAAGAATATACTTCTACTGGGGAAATTATATACTCCGTCGGGAAAAGAGAAGCAGACTTCACCGGGGAAGCGAAAGACTGGATACAACCTCACTGGGGATGATCAGATGAGGAACTTCCTATAGTGAAGAGTTCAAACGGGATCTTCAGGAATGGACTAGAAATAAGACTAATCACACATGGAGGATACTAGTGATGACTAGATCTCCGAGACTTGACTGGGAACATGGATCAACTGGGGATACATCCTCAGCTTCTGCAAATAGTTCACACCGTGCTGGTAATCAATAGACTTCCTGGGGAATTGGTAACGACCAGAATTCCAAGCGATGCCAGTGACGACTGGTCTTTTAATGGTGATTGGTGACGACCAAATCAGGGTACCAATAACGATTGGTTTTAAACAATGCCAGTTACGACTGGATTTTTTAATGAAGATGGTGACGACCATACTGGGGAATACCAATGACAATTGGTTACGAGAAAGCTAGTGATTACTTTAGCTTTAGCTGAGGTGTTGGTAACGACCAAAACGAAACAGATTCCAATAACGATTGGACTCTCGATGATGATACCAGTTACGACTGGGTTTCAAAGGGAAAAATTGGTGACAACCAACAAGATACCAATGACGATTGGATTTAGGCAGTGCCAGTGACGACTGGACTTCATGGGGAGAGTTAGTAGCAACTTAACAAGATACCAATAATAATTGAAACAATACCAGTGACGACTGGGTTTCAAAGGGAAAAATTGGTAACAACCAGACCAAGAGGCGCCAATGACAATTGGACTTTTATTTAGTGCCAGTGACGACTGGACTTATACGTGGATTTGTTAGTGACAACTAACGAGACACCAATGACGATTGGATTTAGACAATGCTAGTGACGACTGGGCTTTAAAAGGACATGGATGGTGACGACCAAATGAATATCAACAACAATTGGTTTGAACAAAATGCCAGTTACGACTGGACTTATACTTGGAAACGAAGTGAGTAATAACTTAGACTTCGCGGGGGTTGATAGATGTCACCGACTCGGGGAACAAACGAATCACACTGATCCCATGATGAGGGGTGTACGTAGACTTGGGAAATAAACCCGAAGACCTACTGGGGAATAAAGCCTGTAGGTAGATTTTGCTGAGGTGAATTCAAACAGATGTCCAGAAATACTTTGCTGGGGGAGGAACCTTCATATCATCACAAGAAATCCTGAGGGATAATCTTCAATTTTGGTAATCATGCATGGCCAAAGGACTCTTCGTCTCCCAACTTGCTAGCATTTTATTGGGGAATGTAAATCCTGACTGTGTATCAAGACTCCTGCTACCCTGAAGTTTTGGGGAATGTATGATTTTCCTCAAGTTTTTCCACAAGTTAAAACATTTTGTAAAATATTTCCAAGTTAGTATTTTTTCAAAAATCTGGATTTTAATGCTTTCAAAAATAATCGTTGATTAACGAACGGTATTTTGCATAACAAAGAGAATAAGGAACTGATAATTTGCACAAGAAAGAGAGGCTCAAAAGGATGATTTTATTTAAAGGATGAAATCTTGCCAATGACAATATTCCATGGAAATTTTTACAAGTAAAATGGCAAAAGTGGATAAGGTTACATTGAATCCTGTGACCTAACTATCCCTAAAGACTAGAATTCTCCAAGATCCTTGCTTCTGACGAGAGCTGTTGAGATGAATCTTTGTTGAATCTGCAGTGTTGATGGCTTTGTCTGATGCAGCGAAACGCCTTTGTCCCTAATTTTTGCATGGATCGCCCTTTCGGGTTTTCAATCCACCGGGACGCTCATTTTTGCCTAAGTCGCCCTTTCGGGTTTTCAACTTAGCGAGATTTTTGATTTCTTTTCTCTTTTTCCTTTCCTTCTTTTTTTCTTTTCTACCCTAACTTTTGCATAAACCGTTCTTTTGGATTTTCCGGTTTATCGGGTACTTTTTAGGCGTAATATTTCCGAACTGCGTCAGAATTTATCGGGTGTGTGAGTTGTTCTCCGTCCATGGTAGTAAGGATCAGTGAACCTCCGGAGAATACTGTCTTCACAATAAAGGGGCCATCATAATTAGGCATCCACTTCCCTCTTGCGTCTTTGTGAACTGGTAAGATCTTCTTGAGCACAAGTTCTCCTTCGCGGAATTCTCTGATACGGACCTTTTTATCGAACGCCCTCTTGATTCTTTTTTGATACAACTGGCCGTGACACATCGCAGACATGCGTTTTTCATCGATGAGATTCAGCTGATCAAATCTTTCTTTAATCCATTCTGCCTCTTCTAACTTGGTTTCCATGATAACTCTGAGGGATGGTATCTCGACCTCGATGGGAAGAACTGCGTCCATTCCATATACCAGAGAAAAGGGGGTTGCCCCTGTGGAAGTGCGGACGGAGGTTCTGTATCCGTGCAGGGCAAATGGTAACATTTCATGCCAATCTTTGTAGGTTTTAACCATTTTTTGCAAGATCTTTTTGATGTTTTTATTTGCAGCTTCCACAGCTCCATTCATCTTTGGACGGTAAGGGGAAGAGTTGTGGTGTTCGATTTTGAAGTCATCACATAATTCTTTCATAACTTTGTTGTTCAGATTGGTTCCGTTGTCTGTTATAATTCTGCTTGGGATCCCGTAGCGACAGATGATCTCCTTTTTAATGAAACGAGCCACCACTTGACGTGTAACATTGGTGTAAGATACAGCTTCAACCCATTTTGTGAAATAGTCGATGGCGACCAGAATGAAACGGTGTCCATTTGAAGCTTTTGGTTCAATTGCCCCAATCATGTCGATGCCCCACATAGAGAAAGGCCATGGCGACGATAGTACATTCAACAGTGTTGGAGGCACATGCATTTTGTCCGCGTAGATCTGACATTTGTGACATTTTCTGGCATACTGAATGCAGTCGGTTTCTAAAGTTAACCAATAATAACCAGCTCTCAAGATCTTTTTGGACATGGCGTATCCGTTGGCGTGAGTACCAAACATTCCTTCATGAACATCTTTCATTAACAAGTCCGCTTCTCTTTTGTCAACACATCTGAGTAAGACCATATCATGATTTCTTTTGTAAAGTACACCATTGCTGAGGAAGAATTTGGATGCTAATCGCCTTAGTGTTTTCTTGTCAAGTGTCGTAGCATCTGTGGGATATTCTTGCTTCAACAGATAATTCTTTATATCATGATACCAGGGCTTGCCATCGGTTTCTTCTTCAATCATTTGACAGTAAGCAGGCTCCGTCTTGCGTTCAATTTTGATAAGTGTGCCATCGTTGACATCTCTAGTTTTCCACATTGAGGCCAGCATGGCTAAAGCGTCGGCGATGTGATTCTCTGCTCTTGGAACATGTTTAAAGGTGATTTTGTCAAAATACTTGATCGTTTCAACGATATAAGCTCTGTAAGGGATCAGGTTTTCATGTCTTGTCTCCCATTCACCCGTGACTTGGTAGATAACCAATGCTGAGTCTCCACTGACTTCGAGATTTTTGATTTGGAGATCAATGGCTGCTTCGAGACCAAGGATACATGCTTCGTATTCAGTAATGTTGTTTGTACAATCAAAGTCTAGTCTGGCTGTAAACGGAGTGTAACCACCTTCAGGATTCATTAAAACTGCACCTACGCCATGTCCGCTATAATTGGAGGAACCGTCGAACATCATTTTCCACCAATTCTCTGTCTGTTGACCTTTGTCAGAACTTATTTCTTCATAATCTTTTACTAACATGATATTTTCATCCGGAAAATCAAACTTCAGAGGTTCATAATCTTCGACAGGTTGATCTGCGAGATATTCTGATAACACACTGCCTTTGATAGATTTCTGAGCCACATATTGAATATCATATTCTGATAGTAACAAATGCCACCGGGCGAGTCTTCCGGTTTGTGCCGGCTTCTCAAAGATGTACTTTATTGGATCCATTTTCGAGATTAATAAAGTGGTGTGACAAATCATATACTGCCTCAAACGCTTAGCGGCCCATGCTAAAGCACAACAAGTCTTTTCTAGCAGTGAGTATCTGCTTTCACAATCAGTAAATTTCTTGCTCAGATAATAAATGGCATGTTCTTTCCGTCCAGATTTGTCTTGTTGACCCAGAACGCAACCCATTGAGTTTTCAAGCACTGTCAAATACATAAAGAGAGGCTTTCCCGGAACGGGTGGTATCAAAATTGGAGGTTCTTGGAGATAACCTTTGATTTTATCGAATGCTGTTTGACAATCAGAATTCCATACGACCGTTTGATCCTTTCGTAACAACTTGAAGATCGGTTCACAGGTGGGGGTCATATTGGAAATGAACCTGGATATGTAATTCAACCTTCCAAGGAAGCTTCTAACCTGATTTTCGGTCTGCGGAGCTGGCATGTCTTGAATGGCACGGACTTTGTCTGGATCTACCTCAATCCCCTTGTGACTGACAATAAAACCGAGTAATTTTCCTGATCTGACTCCAAAAGTGCACTTTGCGGGATTCAACCTCAACTGATATTTCCGGAGTCTTTTGAATAACTTCAACAAATGTTCTAGATGGTCTTCTTCATTTTGAGACTTGGCGATCATGTCATCCACATATACTTCTATTTCTTTGTGCATCATGTCGTGGAACAAAGCCACCATAGCTCTTTGATAAGTTGCGCCTGCGTTTCTCAAACCGAATGGCATAACCTTATAACAATAGGTGCCCCATGGAGTGATGAAGGTTGTCTTTTCCATGTCGTCAGGATCCATTTTGATTTGATTGTAACCAGAGAAACCGTCCATAAAGGAAAATACTGCAAACCGAGCTGTATTATCTACCAAAGTATCAATATGTGGTAGAGGGAAGTCGTCCTTTGGACTGGCTTTGTTTAAATCTCTATAATCCACACACATCCTTACCTTTCCATCTTTCTTTGGTACAGGAACAATGTTGGCTACCCATTCCGGATACTTGGCCACTGCAAGGAAGCCTGCATCAATCTGCTTTTTTACCTCATCTCTGATTTTGAGAGCCATGTCGGGTCTGGTTCTTCTGAGTTTCTGTTTAACCGGTGGGCATTCAGGTCGGAGTGGTAACTTGTGAACCACTATGTCTGTATCCAAACCAGGCATATCCTGATAAGACCAAGCAAACACATCTACATATTCTCTTAAGAGTTCCTTTAACTGCTGTTTTACCTCTGCCCCTAGGGCTGCCCCAATTTTGACTTCTTTTTTATCTTCTTCGGTACCAAGGTTGATAACTTCTACCTGTTCCTTATGGGGTTGAAGCTCTGCATCCTCTTTTTGGGCCAATCTTACCAGTTCGTCAGGAATTTCACAGTCCTCATCCTCGTCTTCAGCTTGGTAAATTGGTGAATCAAGGTCAGGAGGAGATGCATGGTCACAGGATTCAATGGGGTTATGGTCATCACTGCATGTTTGAAGGGTTTACTTTATTAAAACACACAATAAACAAATGCAACACACACAGAGAAAGAGAAAATTGTTTTTGTTTTGGTTTTTTGTATTGCCATTTTTCTTTCAAAGTAAAAACAAAAAGACGGTAAAGAAACAAACACGAGGATTTTTAACAAAATAGTCCATTCTCATTGATATTTCTTTGAAAGCATGGGGCCCTTACAAAACGTTCCTATAGCCTTGGGCACGGCTATGGAGATTTTAAAAATAACAAAGAGAAATAACAAATTACTTTAACTTGGGAAAAACTACAGGAACTTCGATAGCCTCCCAGTTGTTCAGAGTAGCTTCGTCATGATACACTAGTGCTTCTATGTCTTCACTTTCAAGATTTCCTTCCACGGCGTTAATTTGAAAACCGCCACTGATAAATATTTCTTGAATAGCCTTTGGCCGGCTGTTGTCATGCCTCGGCTCTTCACTTTGAGTTGGTTTGTAACCCAACCCCTGGCGGTTCGTCTTCGGCTTTACCTCAATGACCTCTCCCCATCCTGCGGGAGTGCCTTCTTCCAGCGTAGCTTTGGCGCTTTGAGCAGATGCGAAAGTTGGACTACTTTTTGCCACCGTCTCCTCTATCATCACTGCGTTTGCTATTTCTAGTGCTTGGAATGATGTCTCTAGTGCGTCTTCTTCTGCTTCAATGTACCGGAATGATGAAAGATTACTGACCATTAATTCTTCTTCACCATGAACAATCACCAGCTTATCATTTACCACAAACTTCATTCTTTGGTGTAGGGTAGAAGTTACCGCCCCTGCTTCATGGATCCAGGGACGTCCCAGTAGGCAGCTATAAGCTGGGTTTATGTCCATCACCTGAAATACAATGTTGAATTCATGGGGTCCCACCAAAATTGGTAATTCTACTTCTCCGATGACCGTCCTCCTCGAACCATCAAAAGCTTTTACAATTAACGAGGTTGGTTTCATCTCTGCCCCGGCATAGGCTAGTCTGGCCAGTGATCTTGCGGGTAACACATTTAACGAGGATCCTGTGTCGACCAGTACTCGTGCCAAAGTATCTTCCTGGCATTTGATGGATATGTGTAGTGCACGATTGTGATCACGTTTTTCTTTGGGTAACTCGGCGTCGCTGAAGCTTAAAGTATTGCACGCTGTGATGTTAGCTATTACTGAATCAAACTGCCCAAGCGAAATATCCTTAGTGACGTGTGCTTGTCTCAACACCTTCTGTAATGCTTCCCTGTGAGCTGGAGAATTTATCAAGAGTGACAAGATTGATATTTTTGATGGCGTCTGATGAAGCTGATCTATTACCTTGTAATCACTTCTTCGGATAATCCTCAAAAATTCATCATTTTCTTCCTCTGTGCTCGGAGCTTCTTTTTCTTTGATTACCACAGCAGGAATAACTTCTTTTGGAATAGCTACTGATTCTTTTGGCTGACAGATCCGACCGCTGCGGGTCATTTTGCTAGTGCCGGCAATATTGGTCACATCTTTCTGATTATCTGTCTGAACAATCTTTCCCGTTTCTTGGTCTACCACGGTCACATCGTATTTCCATGGAATAGCTTTTGTATTGTCATAATGGAACGGTCTTGGTTTCTGAACTACGATTGGTCGTGGTTGACCTATAGCAGCTCTGTTGAAAACTGGCCTTGCACCCCTGTTAAACACTGGAACTTTCTCTCTTTTCCTGGATAGGTCGAAAACTGGCTCTATTACAGAAACCTCTTCTTTCCTTTCCTTACCACATACTTGTAACATCCCCTCATTTATCAATCTTTGTATATCTTCCCGTATCCCATTACATCCACTGGAACTAACGGTACGTTTTTCACATTGGTTATGAACATCTCCCAACAACCCTGCTTTTGTCAGCTTATCATGCAATGTCTTCAATGGCGTTCTGATTTTTGACACATCATTAATTATCTCTTCATCTGACTTTTCAATGGCATTGACCCCTCCATGGTTTGGCAGTGGGTTACTTTTGACGTTAGGTGGTACATCATCAAAGGACAAGATTTTCTTCTCCATCAACTCTCTTACCAGATGTTTTAAGGCAAAGCAACCTTCTAAGTCATGGCCGGCAGCACCTTCATGGAAAGCACAATGAGCATTTGGGTTATAATGTGGAGATGTGGTATCTGGATTAAGTGGTCTTGTCGTGATCAACCCCTGTTGGACCAAAGATGGATATAACTCAGTGTACGTCATTGGTATTTGTGGAAGTGGAGGTTTTGTTGTTGGCCTCCGGTTCTGGTATTGTTGCCTGGGCTGTGGTACCCTCTGCTGCTGATTTTGTTGAAAGGGCGGAGCGTTGGGCGCTCGTTGATGCCCTTGCTGGTTTTGCTGATACATGGGCGCTGGTCGCCCTGGTTGATAGTTTGAAGTGGAATGGTTGAATGCCGGGGTCACAGCTGCCACATATTGCTGAGGGGCATACTGTACCGGGTACATGGGTCTTTGTTGATGAAACTGTTGAACATAGTTAGGCTGGATTGGCTGGAAGAAACTTTGTTGAGGCGGTTGATATTGCTGATATGGAGGTCTCATGGTACGGATTCTTCTTCCCATTATGGCATTTGTCTCACCTTCTTTCTTCTTGTGAAACCCACTGCTGACCTTCTTAATACTGCTGTTGTTAGAACTGCCGGAGCTGCTGGCTACCTTTCCGCTTTTCATCCCTAATTCTACCCTTACTCCCACGGCTACAATGTCTGAAAAACTTGCAGACACACTGCTGATCATTTTCTCATAGAATTCTGGTCTCACTGTGTCAACAAACCAGTCTGTCAGTTCCTTCTCACTTAGGGGTGGCTCTACCTGGGATGCTGTTTCTCTCCACCGCTGAGCGTATTCTTTGAATGACTCTGTGCTTTTCTGGGACATGTTCAACAACTGCCTTCGGTCAGGTACCATATCCATATTATATTTGTAATGTTTCATGAATGCATCTGCCAAATCTTGAAAACTGTGGATTCTGGACTGATCTAGACTTAGATACCATTTTGATGGAGCTCCTTTCAGACTGTCTTGGAAGCAATGGATCATTAACTTGTCGTCTTCGACGTGTGCTGCCATTCTTCTATAGTACATGATTAAGTGAGTTCGTGGGCAAGTAGCTCCTGAGTACTGATCGAAATTTGGGATTTTGAATTTTGGTGGTATTACTAGTCCAGATACCAAACACATTTCTCTGGCGTCAGTGCCAAAGGTATCATTTCCTTCCATTGCTCGGATCTTTCTCCCTATCGTTTCAACACTCTCCCTCAACCTCTCATGTGATTCATTTTCCTCTTCATACCCTTCGGGTCCTTCGTATACCGGTGGTGGATTATGAAAGATGGGGCGTGCTTGAACCTGAACTGTAGCTGGAGTGTAGGTGGGAATAACTTGTGGAATCTCACCTCCCAAGGGAATTGTCTGTTGAGTGACTCTCGGCGGTGGCACAAAGCCTGGAGGTAACCCATAGGTTGGCACATTAGCGATAGTAACAGCTGTCGGGATTGGCTCTGCAGTGATTTCAGAGACAACGGCGGCTTGAGTGTCCAACATTGCCCGGATGACTTGCAAGGCTTCTTTGATCTGTCCCATGCCTCCTCGGAGCTCTCCGAGTTCATTGTCGATTCTGTTTACATCCAAGTTCTGCTCTTCCATCCTTAAGCGAGCTTGGGCTCGTGTGTTGTATCGATGGCGTGGTCTCAGTGTGATTCTGTTGACAAGACAGAGGGATGAGACTTGACTCAGGAACATGTATATGCAATGTTTATGAAATGCGGACATGCAAAATGCAGATTTTAAACATTCAAGGGAATAAAAGCTTTATTTGCGAATATAACAATAAATAGGAAAAACAGCCAAATCTTCATTGATAATATCTGGAGAGTTTACAACATCAAACGGGAAATGAAAATAACAAGCTTCTACAAAAATACGAAAAACAACAACAATAGATTCTAGATTCTTCTGCTGGATGGTCCTTCATCTTCAGACTGATCCTTTCTTCCACCTTGACGTACCAATTCTTGAAGTTCTTCTTTCTCTTGCATAGCCTTGAAATACTTATCTCTCCACATTTTCCCTTCTTTCTCAGCTTTTGCCAAGGCGGCCTTCAACTCTTCTACGAGGGTAGGCTTGGGCGAGTCAGGCTCAAAGCGGGTATAGAACATCTTCATTGCCGCTTCTCTTACCCATGATAGGTAAGATTCTGAAACAGTAGCATTGTGGGGGCATAGGGCAGTTACTCCTCTTGTGTGGACATAACGCCAAGCGTACGCGATTCGAGCCCTATAAGCAGGATTCTTCCTTTCCTCCAAGTAAAATTTCCTCAAATAGTCCGGATCTGGTTCATCTTCCATGGGGTGCCCCAACTGTCGACGGGCCAGAATAGGATTATAGCTGATGCACCCATTGAAGCTGATGAGCGGTACATTCGGGAAGTCTCCACAGCTTTGGATCATGGAAATTCCTCCATACATAGGATCAAACCACTTAATGTCTGAGTGTTTGAGCAACAACAGCTTTTCCGTCCATGAGAGTCCATTTTGCTTATCCCAAATGGCTGGAATTTCTGACAAGTGTGAAATAAACCACTTGTGCAGGAGAACGGTGCAACATTCAATTCGTCCAACCCCATAGCGGTTCCTTTGGTGGAGGGTAAAATAAGTGTCGGCCAGCAAGGTGGGTACAGGATTTTTGATCAAGAAAAGATTGATCGCATCTGTGTCCACAAAATCACTAGCAGTTGGGAACAGGAATAGTCCGTAAATAAGTAACACCAGGATGGCTTCAAATGCTTCAGTATTTTGTGACAAGGCGTAGCTCTGAGCTTTTTCATATAGGAACATGGATGAAATTCCGTACACTCCTCCCTTAGCACCCATATGAGGTCGTACTTCGTCCAATTCCAAATACGCGGCCTCTGCAACTGCTCTTTCATTAGGAATCCCCTCCCTTCCAGAAAAGGGACTGGGGGTAACGTCTACCCCCATTAGGGCGGAATACTCCTCCAAAGTTGGTAGCAACTGATAATCTGGAAACGTGAAGCAATGATAGGTTGAATCATAGAATTTCACGAGTGCGGATAACATTTCTTCGTACACTTGAACTTCCAGTAATGACAGCATATTCCCATGTCTTCCTCTGAACGCCTCGGGGTCTTCTACCAAACTTACCAGTTTCTTCAGGTTCTCTAGTCTCGGTCTTCGGAACACAACCTCTTCTCTCTTTCCAGAATTCATCCTATAATATCTGCAAAATAATCTTTTAGTTCCTTGAATGTTTAAAATAACAAGAATGCAACCCTAAATGTAAAAGTTTTATGGAACTCAATTTTACCAAAATATCCTTTCATTTCATTGATTTTTCAAAAAGGGTTTTACAAAAAGATTTCAGTACATCTTACAAAAGCCCTAATATTACAACTCAATATGCTCTCAAAGAAAATCCTCTCTCTTCTTGATTCTTCTGAGCTCTTCTTCCACCTGTGCTTTCTCAAGGATGATTTTGTCTACCATAGCCTTCCAAGGAGTTGATTGATGGTTGGAATAAAACGCATCTTCCTGTGCCTTCCTCTTCTTGCTTGCAACTGCTTCCTCTTCTTTTGACTGAAGTTGTTTGCGGAGTTCCTCGTTCTCCTCCATAGCCACCTGATATTTGTACTTCCAGGACACCTCAGTCTGCTGTGACTTCCTCAGAGCGATCTTCAACTTCTCTTCCTCAGACATGAAAATCAATGGTTGTTCTTCTATTAATACCATAGGCTTTTGTGGAGGATAAGGCATTTTCAACTGAATGGCCCTCTTTCGTACCCATTGGAGATAAGGTTCAAAAGAGATGCAGTTAGGTCTTCCCAAGTCCTCTTTTCCTTTCCTGTGTATATGCCCCCATGCCTTGAGAATTTCATCTTTTAATTCTGAAACTCCTGTGAAGAAAATACCTTCTACGTGAGCGCTGCAGGGTTTGTCTTTCAGCGGATAACCAAATTGTCGACGAGCAAGCACAGGGTTATAGCTGATTCCCCCATTTGTACCAAGGAGAGGTACATTCCCGAAGCTTCCACAACTATCAATGATTTTAATCCCATCATAACTAC
Organism: Lathyrus sativus; assembly: GCA_963859935.3. Classification (NCBI taxonomy): domain Eukaryota; kingdom Viridiplantae; phylum Streptophyta; class Magnoliopsida; order Fabales; family Fabaceae; genus Lathyrus; species Lathyrus sativus. The sequence goes on from OZ012736.1 coordinate 2,602,871, forward strand.
GGCTGTACCAGTCAATATCGGAGTGAGTAAGAGCCATAATCTTTTCAGACCACCATCCTTTGCTCCAAAAAGTATGGGCTTTGGGTAGGTGAGAAACGAACCATTTATACAACAATGGAACACAACAGACGATCATTCCTCCTTTGTGAAGATTTCTTTGATGAACAGAGTGGTAAGCATCAGCTAGTAGGGTAGGTGCTGGATTCTTCTTCAAGAATATTTTGATGGCATTGAGATCCACAAAGTGGTCAAAGCTCGGAAAAAGAAAGATCCCATAAATAAGTAAGGCTAGAATAGCCTCAAAAGCATCCATACTCAAGTGATCGGCATAATACTGAGCCTTCCCAATCAAGAATTTTGCAGTCAGCCCAAAGATTCCTCCTTTAGTAACCATGTTCTTCTGAATGTCTACCAACCCGATACGTGTGGCTTTAGCAATTTCTTCCTTTTTAGGGTCCTTCTCCATGATGGGAAAAGGAGATGCATCAAGGATGGGTAACCCAATCAGACAGGAATACTCTTCAAGTGTCGGCACTAACTGATAATCCGGAAATGTGAAGCAGTGATAAAGTGGATCATAGAACTGGAGTAATGTGGAAAGGAGTCCCAAATCCATTTTCTTCCTTGTTTTTAGTAGAGACAACAAATTCCCGTACCTGCTCTTGAATCCTTCTACATCTGTGATCAGAGTGCTCAACCTTTCAATCTCATCTATATTAGGGCTTTTGTAAGTGTACTTTATAGTTTTCTTTTTTCCGTTGTCCATGATTTTCCTGATATTTTATAAATAAACGACTATGAGTTCCATAAAACTTTTATGACATGATGTTTATGGATGCATGAATGCACAAACACAGGTAATCACATATTCACAAATTTACACAAGTAAACAGACAAGGTTTCGGGTTTGGAAAATATGAGCAAGGAGTCAAGGTCTACCCTCCCCAAAGGTATGTACTAAGGTTTCCATAACTGCAGAATAAGGTTCTAAAAGAGTTCCTGGAGTCCTCGACCCATCTTTCGGATATTATCAATTTCCCAAATACTTGGTGGTTGATAATATTCTCAAGAGAGTCTCGTCCAAGTGTAGTATCGCGTATCAACTACTTTGGAATTACTTCCTTATAGTCACCGCACTACATCCTAGTAAAGCCATAGTGGGGGAAAAGGTATCTAAAGGTCCTCAGTGTCATGGGCACCTATGTAGAAAGTAGCATTGTTTTCACGAATACTCGATCAACAATACTAACTCTCAAAAAGGGCCTCCACTGAGTGGTGATTTTCTCAAGTCAGCTTGGTCGGGAATCTACTCCCTATAAGCCTTCTTGAATATATCACCTTCCTATCATAAGTACGCTCGAGCACGGGTATAGTGTTGTCTCACCATTTCAAGTTTCCCAAACCAACAGAGCACAAATATATACAAGTATTCACAAATAGCAATTAGTTAAACAAAATAGGTTGAACCCTCAAAATAAAAGCAAAAGCATTCAAGTCCCCAGTGAAGTCGCCATTTCTGTTGCGGTGAAAATTTGATATCAAGCTATTAATTAACTTGAACCTTATTTCTTTTACAACCGGTCTTTAATTTATCCAAAGGATAGGTCTAAAGAAAGAAAGAACCTTTGGCGCGATGTGACAACAACGCTTTTAAGAGATTCGGGGATTCGGGGGTTGGTTATATCTAGGGAAGGTATTAGCACCCTAAATATCTGTAGTACTCTACAGGAACCTTTTGTTTAATTACTTGCTAAGTTTGTGAGTTGTGCACTATGGTTTAAGGATTGGGAATTGAGGTAAAATAAATAAAGGCCTAAGTGGTTTTCTAAGTTTGCTCGCAAAGGTATCGCACCTTCTGTCTACGTATCCTGACTAGGATAGAATCAGAGCAATCGTAGTTCACCTCACGAGGGGAAAGAACTCTTGATGATGATCAAAGTTCAAAGGGGAACAAACATGACGATGTTTGTGTGGAGTTTGACAAAACTCCCTAAGCTAAATTTGAAAAGGGAAAGTAAGAAAATCATGACGATGATTCTTACATAGAGTTGACGAACTCTTTCCTAGGGTTCTAGTTGAAGAACACTCCTAGTATGGGTGGGTTTATTAGACTTCAAGCAAAGTCTAGAGGTTTCTTATTAGGGTTTAAATGACTTAACAAAGTCAAAGGGAAAACAGAGATTTTGGTCCAAGACATTGACAGTCAAGTGGACAGACCTTCCTTTGGAGGAACAGTATTGTCGGCAACTGGACGAAAGCTAACGAGCTTCGTCGCTTGGGGATAAAATAAAATACAAACATTATTCAAACATTCATGGTGACAACCAATACAAAGATTAAAGATGGAAAGCAATGATGACAATCAGAGCAATTGTTTTGGTACGAGAACCGTGACGACAGTTCGCACCTGGAATACCGTTAACAGACAAATGAGATAAACATAAAATAATTCGAGGTAAAATTCTAACATGTTGACAAACATATATAGACATGATAACAATCAATTTTCCTGAGAAAACACAAGAGGAAATCTTTTAAATTTCATCTGCAACCAAATAGGGTTAATACCGTTGACGCGCGGATCGTGCATAATCAAACGTGGTGAAAAAATAAGCAAGCATGGAAAATAAAATTATGACATGAAAGTACACATTAAAATAAACACAATGAAAAAAGAACGGGTGAAAAACGATAAAAAATGAGAGAGTTACGAATTTTTGAAGTTTATGTACAAAAATGAGGAAAAGTGGCAGCAAGGGTTATCACAAGGGATCGAACCCATGCCAAGACTGATACACGCGCGAGTCTTTACCGCTGGGGCGGCTGTTACATCCATTAATCAAGTGGAAACCATAAATATACATGCTTGGTTTAGTTCCATGGCTGGGCAAAAATACATAATCAACACCAAATACGTTTTATACCGTATCTCACTAACCGCTCATCGGATCGAAGCAAATTTTATATGGATCTTGGGTAGAAAAATGAGAGGAAGAGGATAGTGATGTTAGTTTTTCAAAATTCCTAATCTAGTGAGAAATTCGATGGTCCTTGGATTCTAAGGCTATGTGATGCATTTTGTTGTTCAACTCCTACTCTAGCCAACCTTAGATCAAATCACAAACATACACATACTAAAATAATGCTGATGAGTAAAAGTAAGCAAGAGATTCAGTTGAAAACAGTTGGTTGTGAGTAATGACCAACAAGTTGTAATTTTAACATTGAAAATGCAATTTGCAATGGACAACTCATGATAGTTGTTTTAAATGATAAAGAACCATGCACACAACTCATAAATACTTAATGCAAAGCTTTCCAATATGAATTTTATGCAGGACAGGTTTTTATTGAAAATTGGTATGTGATTTGTTAATTTAGTGAAGAAATGTGTATGTCAAAATCAGCTTTCTAATGTGCTATACAGAAGATGAAAATCAACTGTTATGGTATTGGTAGTTTTGTATCAGCATATTTTGGAAACCAGTACAAGAGGGGAAATGTGATCAATTTTAACAGTTCTAATATCAGTACAAACAAACCAACTTTGAAGCCTAAGCTGTTATCAAAAATGACTTTAGCAAGTATAGTTCAAATTCAATCTTTAGGTTCAAACCAGCCCTTCCACTATCAGTCAAAACCTACAGCCATTGAAACAAAAAGCAGGGTAGCCCTATTGAGAAACTCAAGTTAACCTACCTCATTATTTCACAAACCACAGCTAGATCCATGAGCTTGACTTCATAACAGTCCCTTATCAGAATTTTCAGGCCTGCTGTAACCCATGTACCAACTTTTGCCAAATCAAAACCTGAGGTAACTTCCATCATGTCACCCCTTTTCACACTAGTCTGCAAAATCCAATGATGCTAATGGCTTCAAGCAATTTCCTCTCATCCATGATATCAACAGTCAGAGCCAAACCTGCATCCTCCAAAGCATATTCTCCAAATGACCATTTTTTCCAAAACTGATGTGATTCAAAGCAACTGCATATCTTTTGAGTCAGCTTACACAAAAGAAAACACTCAAACTGAGCAAGCTAGATCTATCCAATAGTTCTCATAACAGCCTTCCACCTTTTGAGCCCTTTCTCAGGTCTGCTGCCACCTATGTAATCCCCTTACCAAAACCTGAGGCACTTTCAATCATACTATCCTCTTCATACTACTCTAGGGTTTTAATCCAACAGCATCTTGGTATGAAACACCACTTTGTAACCCATCAGACTTGCCATCCCCCAACTACACCAAGCAAGGACTTCAAAAAGCACAAGACAAGACAATCGACCTCAACAAAATCAAATGTTCTAAAGCTGCAAAGGTAAAGACAAATCACATAACCAATTTGAGTTTGACAGCAAACTCAAACTGTTAGAAAAATTACAAACAGCAAGGCTACCTTTCCTGCATATGCTATAGCAGACTGTGGATTGATTCAAGGGCTTGTTATCAGGGTTTGATGAATTTACTCAGTCTACACTAATTGGTCATGATCAGGTTTTGATGGCTATCCAAATCCTCAACACAGCCAAGTTTAAGAAACTCACCCAGGTGCAGTCAGCTGCTATCACTTACAAAAAATCCTAAAACTTCAACAACACCAACATCCTCCATACAGCTTGAGATTGGCAGCTCCTCTTCATAGGCCCCCTTTATGTACTTGCCTCTTGTAGGGATACCACTAGGATTCTCATACAATAATCACTTACCATTCAAAGATCATCTTAACATTTACACTATCTAGCCTACAGCTCTAAAACCAAAATAGACACATACTCATCAAGGGTGCAAAACCAAACATAGTAGTGTAATGGAATAGAATTTTACCATGAACATTCTTAAAACTAAAACCTAGACTAAATCACATTCCAAACAGCTTCCCTTTTGCCCAAGCCCTCAAACAACAAGGATCATCAAATCAAGACTGCTCACACAGCCAGCAATCACCAACACAATCCAATACTGGCCCCTCACCAAGCTGCATAAAATCACAATAAACCAAACAGAAATGTCTTGGCCAACATAGACACTCACACTCCTGATCAAAATCTCTTCAACTGAAAAAAAAAAAAACAACCTGGCCCAACTAAACTTAGAACAGCAGGCTATGTCTACAGGTGTGGTTCAGATTTTAGGACTGCAATCCAACCACACTTGATATTGGGATATATGAGGGATGGACCTAGCTTTGGGACAGTCATCAAACAACAACAGTCCATGACAGTACTAGATTTCATGTTATTGGTAACATCACACAGTGGGCAAATACTCTACCAATCAGTTGTGGTTTTGGTCAATGACACAAAACAGCAAAATTTTGAAGCAGACACACCTCAAAACCTCAACACTATTGTGCTCAACCAACATCAACTGTTCAGAGCATATACCAAAGATCCCCACAGCAAATGCTAACTTAAATAGACAATTAAAGAAATTGGGTTTGACTAACTGCAAGCCTGATGAGGTCATGACAGAGCTTAAAGAAAGTTCTTAGGGCTAGCCATATGACCTAGCCAACTTAAATGTTCTTGACCTTTAACAAAACCTTGAGGTGAAATTGACAAGCTTTTAAAAACCTACACCTACTACTCATTTAAACCAGTTTATTATGAGAAATGCTCTTGACAAATAATGGACACCAACTTAATCATAATAATGTTACAAACCCCACCTGTTTCAGCAGCATACCTAAACATAAAACCAATCCTCCAAGTACTGCTGCAACCAGATTTTTGGGTAATAAACACACTCCACATCATGACCACCATATAGTTACCAATTGAGGGCTTATGATGAATTATGACCAAAACAAACTCAAGACAGGATTCACACAACCCAAACATTACATTAGTGAGTTTTTGTTCATCTCAATATTTGGTTCAACAGGAAACAAGACCTGTACATGAAGTTAGCATACCTAGCCCACACATAGAGGTACAAAACAACATGGTTGTCACATACACCAATTTATACCTTGTTCACATATGTATAATAAGACCTATAAATGAACTTTAAACCCAACCACAATATTAACCTTAGGCAAAACAGAAAATGGCTTTTGGGATAAAACTAAGAAACAAACACAAAGTCATGAAAAGCACATAGTATTCATCCAACATCATGGAAACCACTACACACTTATAACTTCAAAATTCACACAAAGTACCCAAAATGCATAAGTCATGAAAAATAATGTAAGAGATGATAGGTATATGATACATACCTGTTTGGAGATTCTATTTAGTAGGTCAAACTTGTTGAGAAACCCAGAGGTAATGAAATCCAAGCTTGTATGGTATTTTACTTGAAACTTAAGCAACAAGCCAAATGAGATGCCAAAATGAGTTCTATGAATTTCTGATGACAAATGAAGGTTTGGACAGTTGATATATATTATATTTGAGGTGTTCAAATGGTTAAAACCTCAAGAAGATGTTTGGAGCAAGGTTTGGAGGTTTTTGTGGACTTTGGTCAAAGTAAGTTCCATGGAAAGTTGACTTTTGGATTCTTTGAGTTTTTGGGTGGCTTAAGTGTTTGTACACCTCCTATATATGATTTATAGGATGTGTGGATGAAGATTTGAGTGCTGGAACATGTATAGCTCAATGTGGTAGCAAAACTACAAAGTGCAGAATTTTGGCAATTTTGAACACTTTGGTGATTTTGCAAAATGTGAGTAAGTGAGAGATGTGATGAGGGAGCTTTGTTTAGCAGGTTTTCAGAATGAAATTGATGTCTTGAATGAGGGGTATGAGGTCCCTATTTATAGAAATATGAAGCGAGGAGCTTGCTATGTAACCTTGCTTCACCATGAAGAAAACTAAGATATTTCCATCCAATTGTCCACTTGCCTTGCTTTTTCTGGTTCTTGGCTGTCTCCCTAACCCAATGGGCAAGTTTTAATGATGTTTTTACTGAGAAAACACATCCTAGAGGCTTGGTAGAGTGGCTGGAGCAGAATTGCTTTACACCTCATGCTTGGAAAAGTCAAAGTTTTCAACTTAGGCAATGAAACTTCAAACTTTAATTCTATGCTATCTCCTTGCTATTTCTTTGATCCAACCTGCTTGAGATGCTTAATATATCAGATAGCATGAGTTTGTCACGTTGAAATTGATCCACTTGAGTGATAGAGGTGCTTTTGCAAAATTGATCAATGTGGGACAAAAGTGACAAAATACCAACTTTGAACACATGTATCTCCCAGCTCATAAATCACCTTGAGGAGTTCTTGTACTTTTTAGAAAGCCCTCACATAGTACTAAAACTTTCATGTTGGCCAGAAATCTTGATTCTATTTGAAACTAGGTGAAAAACCCCCTTGAAGTTGGCTGATTTTAGCTTCTAAAGTGAAAATAACTTAGAAATTTTCTAAGTTATTTTCCCTTCTAGGAATGTTTTTGCTTATATCTCAAAAAGTATGCATTTTCTGGTTGTGGACTAGTATGGGACTTTTGTAGGACTTGTCAAGAGCTTTCAAATGAGACTAGAACCAACTCAATTGGATGTGCGGTTAAGGAGATACGGTTTAGCCCTTTTCAAAACCCTAATTTCCCGATTTCTCGATTACTCTCTCATCTTTGATCCAATGATCATGAAAATTGATATGCAAGTCCATTATGACATAAGGAACAACTTTTATTCATAACTTGGATTCCAATTCTCAAAATTCGAGGAGTTGACTTTTCGGTCAACCGTACGATCGATCGGTGTCGATCGAGTCGCCTGTTGATATTCTGGACATCCTGGGACTTTGACACTTCTTGAATAGCCTTTAATAGCCTATATTAACTTCATGGACCTCACTCCCACCATTAAAACCTTTCCCAACATCAAAGTCAAACCACAGTTGACTTTCCACTGGTTAAAAAACCCTAATCGGGGCCTCCTGACTGCACTGTTCCTGATTCTGAAACGATTTCTTCAAATTGACTTCCTATTTGACTTTGATATTATCTTTGATTTCATTCCATGATTGAATTGGCCCAAATCATTGGTTGATCATTCCTTGATTGTTTTGAATTTGTCGGTGCAAGAACCCTGATTCATCTGTAACTTGACAATAATAAACTTGCACTGATTTAGGGTTAGATAATGCATGATCATGCTTCTAAAAATGATAATGAGGATCTAAGGGGTCAAAATTTGGGGTACAACAGTGTGAATTGTGGCGGTTATTTGTGTTGTTACGACGATTTTAAACACCACTATTTACCAAAAACAGAACGTTTGAAAAAATTGAAAAATTGAAAAGTTGTCTAAGTATTTGAAACAATCTTATGCAACATCTATTGAAGTATCCAAGTCAGCAGATTATATTTGAAAATGATTTAATATGGTTCAAACCTGAAAAATAAATTTTCCAATGCAAGATAATAAATATTTTGAGCACTAAGAATGTTTTAGTCAAGAATTTCATATACCTAAAAGTTTGATCAATCCAATCTTGCAAATGTAGTCAAGTCTTATGCATTTCTTCTTTTTCCTTCCTTAATCATATCGTTGTTGAGCTTGTCTTTATCAACGGGCCTGTCTTCATCAAAACACATGGAAGCTTGTCTTCACAAAATGAACACACATAACTTATCCCGATACCTCCCAAACTAAGAGTAGACTAGTCCCCTTGCAGCACAAGAGATATTTCTCTATAATCAACAATGATTACAATTTCTTATGCCCTCGAGCATAAGACTTTCCTTTGCTCAGACCTACAACATAAGACTTGCTTGCTTAGATTCCACAAACCCAAGACTTCCTTGTTTAAACCCCTCAGGTTCAAGACTTCCTGCTTAGACCTTCAGTCTAAGACTTCCTTTCTCAATCAGCACCTGATCGAGACTTCCTGATTAAACCCCTCTATTTCAAGACTTCCTGGTGATACCCTCAAGTATAATACTTCCTACTTAGACTCACATTCCAAGACTTCAAGGCTTCAATGCTCAAGCACATAGCAAGAGACTTACTTGGCTCAAGCTCACAATAAGAGACTTTGATGCTCAAGAACATAGCAAGACACTTTCTTTTTAAACTACTAAGCAACATGTTTAGTAGAATAGAGAACAAGGAGTACCTTATACACAATTATAGGTACAAGGTAATATCCTTAACAAAGATCATAACACATAAGATTTCTAAGATACACATTGTTTGAGAAATCTTAAGGCTTTGTGCAATTTACAACAGATGGCGGAAAATATGTGTACTCGATGTTGTTATTTATTGTTGATTGTGTTATTCTTCTATATTGATGTAAGCATGAAAATGCTTCTTTTTATGCTCGACTCTTTTTCTTTATTGCTTGTTGATTATTTAGTTTGAATCTTCAACTTCTTAAATATCCGATACAAAAGAGTAGTCTTTGGAAGAGATAACTTGCACAAGTGTCTTTGTCACTCCATAATCCTGAGAGACGTTGAAGATAAATACACAAAATGATATTTATCCATTGTGTAACTTGTTAAACTGTAGTGTCTTCCTTGTTAGTTGTATTGTTAATCCATTGAGAGTGGATATTTGTAAAGCATGTAAACTCTCCTTGATCCATGTGGACATAAACTCTAGATAACAAACTGATTTGATAATGTAGCTTGCTTTATGAAGTATATATCACTTAACTTTTTCTATGGTTTTGAATGATCATCAGAAGCTGATACATTCAATGAGTGTAAATATAACATATTTCTCTTCTGATGCTGATACATCCAGCTTTACAGCCTACAAAATCATATAACATCAGACTCCACTAAAGAACATCCTTCAGTTCTAAACCATCAGAAGCCGAGAACACATCTTCTCTCAAATGTATTCTCTTAACAGATTCTGAACAGATTCTCTTTAAGCTTTGGAACCTGCATACTTATAACACATATTAGATAACACCATTTTTCTTTCAATACTTTATTATCATAAAAACTTAAAGGATATATGTCATGAACAAATCTTGTTCTAACAATCTCCCCCTTTTTTATGATGACAAACATAAGTATTTAAGAACAATGTTGGGCTATTTTAATTTACTTGACAACGTCAGAGTCTAAGGTTTGTAAGCTCCCCTTGAGTCTAATAGTTTAAAGGTTAAGGTTTGTAATCTCCCCCTAAGTTCTATATTCAAGAAAAATAAAATATATCTCCGGGGTAAACAAATAATCTTACATAATTTTAAATGACATAAATTTAAAATAGACAACAAATAAAATTTGAAGGGTTCAGATTCTCTTAAATTAATTCTATATATTTCTCCCTCTTTTGTCACATCAAAAAGAAAAATAAAAATTTTAAAGTAGAGATAAGAAAGTAAAAAAAACGAAGTAAATAAGAAACAAAGAAAATAAAAAGACTCGATAAATTCAAAATAGATCATCATTACTTGAGCAGTTCCCAAAGAAGAGGAATAGTTTAAGTAAGAGAGTATTAAAAGTGTGTACAATGCGTTTTAAATAGTTATTGGTTACAACATTTCCAATGATCAAGATAAAGATTTCATCCAAGCGTTTGGTCCACCCGGACTCTATTACAAAAGAAGTCGTACCCTTAGTATTTTTCATCAATCATCTTTCAAAACACCATGGAAGCAACTATTGAGAGTATCAATGTCTCCACTATAATAAAGGTTTCAGAAGACACCACAAGTCTGAAGATATAGAGCCAACATAACCCAGATGGTTCTGAAGCTTCTGAAGTAGGTTCTTCAACAACTGCATTGAAACCTAAGAAGCTAGAAATGAAGAAGAAGAAGAAGAAGAAGAAGAAGAAGAAGAAGAAGAGAACCAGAGAGAGAAGGGTGGTTCAGATTGTCATTTTAGATTTTGAAGATGAAGACGAGCCAAAATATACTTGGGAAAATTTCATGAGTCTTAGGGCATTAGAAGAAGATTAATTTAAGTTAATATCTTAATCTCTTTTGTAATCTTTTTCTTATGATTAATGAAAGTTATTGTTAACCATTATTACTTTGCACATAGTACAATCTTTTACTTTCCTTTTTTTAAAGATTTTCTGAGATTTGCATATGTGAAGTAAAAAGAAAACGGACTTAAAAAAATAATTCGCTATTTAAAGGACTTACACAGTTGTTTAGGAGAATCTTTATTAGGGTTAGATACTAGGCATCGTTTCCCAAGATTCAAAAGCTAAACGATTGATTTGACAAATCACCATAGAGATAATAAAGACTCAAGGTAATGAATGAGTGAATTCTATAAAACGACTAGCATACTGTCTATCCAAATCTCTTAATCTTTAGAACTCAAAAATGTATAAGCAGAAACAAATCTGGATTCCAAAGAGAGATTTTAGAAAGGCAGCATTGCTAAGAGCAACAACTCAGGAAAACGAGAAAAATGCAGCAGTCGAAGAGTCTTTCAACGAGCAGATTTCTTCAAAGACACATACAAAAACAACAACCTTTATTGAGACACGTAGAAGGAAAAGAACTTCTAGGTCAAAATGCAGAAATCTCCAGAAGAAGGAGACTATTAAGTTTGCAAAGGAAGATTGAGAGGACTACTTGAACAATCTAGATATGTCAGATGATCATTGGGAATAGCTAAAAGCATATCCAAATGCCTAGAAATTTTTTGACAGAGATGTAACAACTACCAATATTTTAATGAGAATGTTGCTTGTTTCTAGTATTTGATCCTTTTTTAATTCTCTGAATAACATAAGATTTGCACATATAACAACTTTAAAAAAAATAACACAAGAACATAAACAACCTTTTAATAAAAGAGTGCTTAATACAAGATGATAACAGTTACAAGACATGTATTGCAGATATCCAATATTAGAACCATTCATAGATAGCTTCAAACTTATCTCTCCATATTTTATAAAAATTATCCTCTAATGTTATGACAACTCCTTGTTGGATTAATAATTTAGAAATAACTTGTACATAAGTGTCGTGCGATTTTCGAGGTCGCTCACAACATGTGAACTTTTAATTTATCCCATGAGAGGGAAGGGGGAAAAATCTAAATAAACTCATGAGTGTGCAAAGTGTGAAACAATGCAGTAAGAGATCAGGAATTGGGGTTGGTTATGTCGCGTCGCTGCGAAGAGGGGCCGGCGGAAGACAGAAGAGTCGCCACCGTTCGTTATTTATCCCAAAGAGAGGGAAAGGAAACGATCAAAGAAAACCTACGGAAAAGGGAGAAGACAGGTCATCGCAACCATATCTCGGGTTTGGGAGTCGGTTACGCAAGGGGAAGGTATTATCACCTCTCACGTCCGTCGTACTCGACGAGATCCACGCTTGTTTTCTAGTCTATGGGTGAAAAACAAACTATCTACGGCTGCTAAAGCTAAAATGGAAAGAACTGAATCGATAGAGCATCGCCGCTCTATGCCTACGTATTCCCTCGTGCAATGGGAAAGTCAGAGTCAACGTAGTTCGGGAAACTACGGGGGAGATTGCTCGCCAAGACATCACGTCTTGTGCCTACGTATTCTCGTTTGGTACGAGAAATCAGAGCAAAACGTAGTTCAGGCTAACTACGGGTAAACGGGGTGTTCTCGATCACACGAGGGTGAGAGAAAAGGTAGACGATACAAACGTACGCATTCTAGCAGTTAGGTGTATTGCTGCTCGGCCATTGGAGACTTAGGCGTTACCTGTTTGCGGTAGAACGGATGTAGTATGTCATGGGTTTAAAGGTATGGGTTACCTAAAGGGGAAAAAGGAAAAGTGCTTGCTAGGATTATCGCAGTCCTATACCTACGTACTCTCAACAGATATGAGAGATCAGAGCAGTCGTAGTTCGGCTAACTACGAAAAACGGTCTCGATCGCATGGAGGCGAGAGAAAAGAGGGTCTCGATTGCACGGGGGCAAGATAGGGGATCTCAATCGCCAGGATGCGAGACAAAGGAGTCTCGGTCGCACGGGGGCAAGAGAAAAGAGTTTCGATCGCACGGGGGCGAGTGAAAAGAGGAACTAGGCCAAGACACGCCTAAACGGGAAGAAACTCGGGACACACACGCTAGAACCTAAGGCGTAAGAGAAAATGTGTCGCATATTTCCCAAAGGGTATACACTAAACACTCTAGACGAATGAGAGGAGGCCCCCCACTCTTCATTTCCCATGTATCTATTGCTTAGAACTCACAACGCTCGGCGGTTGATTAAAAGACTTGAATTAGAAAGATGTTACCGAACGGAGTGGTTTCGTTGACCCTTGACATTGTGTGCAAGCTCCATTCCAATCTTCTCCTCTTTTGATCCTTGATGATGCTTCGAATCGGGACCAATGTGACGCTAAACCGTCACAGCTCTACTTATAAGGGGAGTCAAACTTTAAGAGGCCGCGTATTGATTTACGTGCTATGGACAAGATATAGAAATGATGTTGAGGATAGTTCTCCAATTGAATCATGTCGCACGGACCAAAAATAGTAGGATCTCATCTTGCAGATACAAGACTTCATCGATCACCAAAAGTCAAAATAAAATTGATACATGAAGAGAAATGAGGAGAGAAAGAAGTGGTCTCGAATCCAACATTATTCATCAATAACTTGACTGGTAATGAATTACGGAAGTGTCGTCATCGACCTAAACAGATGAAATGATATAAAGTCAAAAATGAGAAAGAGGAGAGAAAGTCGGTCTCGGATCCATCGTTTCTCATCAATAATTTGACGAAGAATTGAAAGAAACTTCTTCATCGACCAAAACAGATGAAAATGGGACAAAATGCCCAATAACAAAAGAGAAATAGAATTTAACTCTAAAATAAAATACTCTAATCAAAAAATATAAAATGGAATTCTAAATAGAAAATAAAAAATAAAATTCTAAATAAAGCTAAAAAGAAAATAACATACATATATTTACATATAAAAACTCTAAAGAAACTAAAATATAATATAAACAACTTTTTAGAAAAAACTATATAATATATATATATATATATATATATATATATATATATATATATATATATATATATATATATATATATATATATATATATATATATATATATATATATATATATGTATGTATGTAAATATAGTATGCAAATAATAATATATAATAACCATAATTAATATAATACAAAAATCTAAAAAAGAAAGAAAAGCAAGGGGGTGTATAACAGAGACGAGGGGAGGTGTATATAGAAACCCGGTGGGCCTGGGCCCAAACCACAGCCAACAGTCAACGAAAATTTAAAATAAATAAATAAATAAAAAAGAACAAAATGAAAATGGTTCGTATCACTTCTCTCTGTTCCAACTTTTTTCTAAAATCTTCACTCGCTCTCCGTCACTCTCAGTCCAACACTATCCTCACAAATTCTAGACGAAAAAACAATGCATCATCATCTTTTCATTTGCTCAGTCCATTCCCGTTTCCAATTTTTGTTTGGGGTTTGATAAAGGAAAAAAGGGGGAGATTGGAGAAGGGTTTCATTCTGGGTTTGTTTTGATGAAGGAGACGGGTTGTGGGAAGGCGAGGATGATGAAGTTTCAGATGATTTTTTGGGTTACGGTTTTGGTGGATGAAAGTGAAAATGGGCTTCTGGGTTTGAAGCTTGAAGGTGAAGGATATGGAGGTTCGAGTTGTAGTTTTGTTTTGTTTTTGGAAGCAGATGAAGGTGGGTTGAAGTTTGAAGGTCGAGTGGTTGGATATTTGAGGTTCGAAGTTAATGGGTTTCGGTTGTTTGTGAAGATGAAGTGAAAAGGGTGAGTTGAAGAAGATGGTGGGGTTTGGGTTTGTGTTTGCGTTCTGGTTGTTGTTGAGGTTCTGGTTATGGAGTTTTTAAGAAAAATGGGTTTCACGGAGAGAAAATGGTGGAAGATGGATTCTATTTTTTTTCGCGGTGGTTTATTTGCGTTTGAAGTTCTGAAAACGGGTTGAACGATTTGAGTGTTATTTGAGTGAATCTGGGTTTATTCCTCAAAGTGAATTTCGGTTTTCTGGGCATGTGAAAGGTGGAAGTTGATGGTGAATAATGGAGGTTTGGGTTGAACATGGTTTATTAAGGAAACGGGTCTTGGTGATTTGAAGCTTCAATGGTGGTTTTACGACTGTTTGGTTTGAAGTTCTGGGAAGAGTGATGGTGAAGATGTTGTTGGAGATGAAGTTGATGAAGCAGAAGATGAGTTGGTGATGAAGTTGTTTGAAGATTTGGTTCTGAGTTTGAAGTTGCATAGTCGGAAAAATAAAGAGAGTTGGAGTTTGAGAGGGGTTGCATTTGAAGTGTGAGCTTTGGTTTCTGAAGATGACGATGGAGATTGATGAACGAGGTAGGGGAGGAAGGAGACAGGGGCGGCGGCTGTTGGGCTGTTAGGTTTAGGTTTGTGTGTAGCGGCGGTAAGGTTTCAGTCTCCAAGGAAGGAGACAGTGAATAGTGTTATATACTATGAAATGTTGACACGTGGCAGCTAGGTTTTGATTAAAGACTGATTAATGATGATTAAAACAATAAAACATATTGATGGTTAATGAAAATGATGATGACTGTTAATAATGCTTGCTTAATCCTAATTAACATAAACAAAAATCTAAACTCTAACCAATTTACTAATAAATGAAAATAACAATAATAAAAATGATTAATGCTAATTAACAACCTATTTCTATCAATATTAGAAAAAAACAATTAATAAAAAAAAGCATTCTATAAACTAATATAAAAGGTTAACAAATAAATTCTATATTAAAAATAAAAATCTATTCCTATTTAAAATACTTTCTACATAATTAAATAAACCTATTTAAAAAACTACTTTCTAAATAATTCTAAAAAGAAAACTAAGATTATTATATTTTTAAAAAACCAATTAAATCTAAGTCTAAAATTATAATATTTTCTAAAAATATCTAAAACTATTAAAAATAATAATAAAGTCTAAATCCTAATTTAAAATAAAAAAGAAATTATTTCTACTTAATTAAATACAAAGCAAAAATAGAAAATAAATGCAAAATGCCATGGAAAAAACGGGCAAGCACCAAAATGCGCAGATATTATCGATACGGATTGAATCATCAAAAAGAGAGTGACTTTCGCTCGATTTCGACACTGAACGTATTGTTTGAATTGATTTGAATCGCCTGAAACGCGAGCAATGCGGCTAAAATCCTGATAAATTCGATCTGGCCGATAACACAGGCAAAATGTGACTTAAATGATATGCAAATGAAAACGAAGCAAAAGCCAGTCAAATTCGAAAAAACGGTGGGCAAATTTTATGGTGCAACAGGTTATACTAAGGGAAAATACTAGCACCCTAAGTATCTATAGTATTCTATAGGAACCTCTTGTATATATTTGTGTGTACTGTTTGATAAAATCATTTGCTGTGTATTGGGGATTTGTTGACTGTTTTGAGTGATAGGAATGGGAAATGTTTTTGTTGTTTTTGTAGGGTAAGTTGAAACAGTTTAAGACAAAGGTTTAAGAATCTAAGGGTTTTATATATTATTGTGCTCGCTAAGATCTCACAATCTTATGCCTATGCATTCTCAAAAGAAAGTTGAAAAATCAGAACATTCGTAGTTCCACCTACTAATGGGTGGAATTGGGTTTGTTGGATTTGAGAAAAGAGACAAACTGTCATCTTAAGGGAGATATCTCACCTATTCTCCACAAACATTTGAGAAATAAAATGATAAGGGAAGAAGCTTTAAACTTGGATATAGAAAATCCATAGTAATGCCACATCTTCCTTTAAATGAATCTTTACATACTAAGAGAAAGACCTTGACTTGGATATAAAATCAACAAGTGTGTCACTTATATCACTTAAATGAAAGAAGTGTTTTTGTATCATAATAAAAGAAGGACTCCAACTTGGATATTGAATCAAAAAGTGTTCCACTTACATCACTTAAATGGAAAACAATTTGAAATGTTTGATTTATGTTGTGTGGAATAAAAGAGACATCTCTTCTACAGAGATGACTTCTCATCATTGAGGGAGAAAGTTTGGATTTGAAGCCAAATGATGGCTAGGTGTTGACTTGTAGTTTGAGGTTTGAAGCCACAAAGAGGCTATGGTTTTGAATTTTTGAAGGTTTGAAGCCACAAAGAGGCTATGGTTTTGACTTTGAATTAAGTTGAAAACTTCAAAGGGGATCCCTAGGGTTTGAATTAGGTTGTAGTTTGAAGTGAATCCTAAATTTTGAACTAAGTCTAAACTATGGATGAACATTGAAATGCAACAGTTGTATGAATGCAAGTGTTTATAAACACAAATGCCAAGAGAAACTTAACAGGACAAAATTGATTAAGCTTTTAAACAAAATGTAATCATCAAGAATGAAATGAACATGGTATAATTAAGAAACACGTGAATGAGCAATAATCAAGTAGATATGTTTATCATGGTAAGAGTTTATGAAGGAAATACTTGAATATTTGAGAAAAGATTTAATCAATTGAACCAATCATAAAGAAGTTCAAGTAAGCATGTATTCAAGATGAATCGAGGATCAAATGAGTATAGTAAAAAGGGTAAACAAAACCCTAATGGAAGTTTATGAATGTGGGCACATGAACAAGACATTTAAATATGATTGAATCAAAGGCTTTGAGGAATCAAAACTCAAGTGGAAGCCCTAGTCAAGAGGTTTTGAAAAGAATAGTTGAGAAAAAAACCCTAAGGTTTCAATTAAATATCCAATAATCAAAGTATTTTTCAAAAGAAATAACATTTAGTCATGGTGTATAATTCAAGATAACATGTTATGTACATTAAACAAGACTTGGACAAATTATATTATGACCCTAAAAATATATATGTACAATCAAGTCAAGATAAAAATCAAAAGGAATCTTGAAAAGGCATGAAAAATACTTTTAAAAAAAAAGTATTAGTTTTCAACCTAATAAAAATGTCAAAAATAAATATTATTTTTGGGATTTTAAATAGATTCTTAAAATATGCAAGATAAATGAGAAGTGTGGAAAAAGTTGGCTCAAAATAATTAATTTTACTTGTTGAAATAATTTGACGAGGTTGTGAAGAAAAGTGAGAAAAAAAAATAGTGATTAAAAGAAAGGAGAAGCTCACACCAAGGGTCCAACCTACGCCCTCAAGGTGGTGGGCCTAAAACTTTACCACCACGCTAAGGGTTGATGAATAATGCGTAGTGTAAATAATATATGAAGTTTCCCTTTTGAAAATATCAAAAATAAAAAATTAAATCAAAAGGTATGGGGCGAAGGGGATTCAAACCTCAGACATTGGACACACTTAAACCTTTAAAATGCACACTTTAACCATTGGAGTGGTAATACATCCAATGATTTATTTTCCTCAAAATAATAATATAGTAAAACTTATTTTTATTTTTAAAAAAAGGTGCCCCACCATGATCATCTTCTTCCTCGAGCATCACCTTCTTCCTCCCATTTTTGAAATTCTGAACTTCCTCAATACTAAACCAAATGGTATGATGTAAAAATGAAAATCGTTGGAAATTTCATGAGGAATTGAATGACATTATCCAATTTCATTTATATTAAGTGTATCATACATGATTAATCTTAATACCATATGAACCCTAACTGAACATTTTAATATGAAATCACATATGTTCATGATGCATAGAAATTGATTGAGGGAAATTGATCCTTATATTGCCATAAACAAGTTGGTAACTCAAACAATCATGTATAATGCATGAGTCATATAGTTCAGGTTTTGAAAAACTTACCTTGCAAGTGAAGAATCAAATTCTTGCTTGGAGGTGTTACAGAAGTAATTTGTTTATGCCAATAGCTTCCTTGACCTTCAAGGAGTGTGTCTCAACGCTTAGAATGAATGGAAACCTCCTGGAACTCTTTGGCTAAATCAATCTGCAGTCTTGAAGCAAATGGTATGTGACTTGATGATTCTGTTGTTACAAAAGTAAAGTAAGTGTTTGGATCACTTACACATGATGTATGTGAAGTGTTTTGATCACTGGTTTGGTTGGAAATGGCTTAGAGTTGAAGTTTCAGATTTTCACCTCTTTGGACTTTTAATTTTGGAGAAGAGAAAGGTTTCTTAAAAACATGCTTCTTGCAATGTTTTGGTGTGTTTTGAATTTTCATAATGTGTCCTATTTATAGATGAATGTCTCAGATATTGTGAATTTGAGAGGATTAGGATACATATTATTATCCAATCGGTGAAGTCATGCCTCTATAACTTGAGTGCCAAGGTACATAGCTTCTATTCTCACATGGCTACCAAATCTAATCTTTTGAACTTGATTCTCTCATATTGCATCTTATCCCTTGGTGTTTTGATCAAGTCTTGACATATTGGAGTGGTTTTTGGCAAATTCATTATAGCACTTTAATGCTAGAGGACAAAACTTCACTTCCTAGATTTTGAATGATTTTTATCACATGCCAAAGGATAAAACTTTTAAATTTTTGTTATTTTCTTGTAGAGCACATGGTGCATAATTATTTTGTTATTGATCTTGTGAAAAAATGCAGCCAAAACTCATTCCAAAATCTTGTGGCACAAGTATGTGTAGCAAATATCTCTTGAGATTAGTTGCAACAAGGCATGTTGTGAAATTCATAACTTCTTCCTCAAGCAAGGTAAATGAATGTTCTTGGACATTTTGGAAAACTGAGATAACATACTTCAACTTTAATGCTAAAGGTTTGTCTTGAATCAATGTGGATCATGGAGAAAAATGGTCCTAAAGTTGGTGAAATTCTGGTATATAGATCTTAGATGTCCCAAAAGATGTCGAGACATTGATCTCTGCATAACTGAACAAGAACATAACAAAAATATTCTGAATTCTATAAGTCATAACAATGTCATGACAAATGTTGTAACATCTGCAGACTGACAGAACAATTTATGCAACCATTTAAATTATGCAGAATTTTAAATGCAGAAAGATAAATAACACAGTGAATTGTTAGCCCAGTTCGGTGTACAATCACCTACATCTGAGGGATACCAAGCCAGGAAGGAAATCCACTATCAGTAGTATCAATTCAGAGCTCAACTCCTTTGTGTACAACCCCTCACTTAATCTCTACCCAGTGCAACTTCTACCTAGGACACTCCTAGATATGATAAATCACCATCTCACTCCTAATCACCACAATGATAAACAAACACTCCCAGTGCTACGGAATGCCACAAGAAACAAAAAAGAAAGATGTACCCTCTTTCTTTCAAGAACAAAACTAGACCAAGACTCTAGACCAAGAACAATACTCAGTTTTGCTTAAAAGCTTTAACCAAGAACAATAATCAACTTTTGCTTCAAAGCTTCGAGTGAGAATAATATTCAACTTAAATATGTCTACCGCGGTGCATCAAAAGATATAAAGGGTGACTTACAAAGTCACACGCAAGAGACTCTCAAAGCCCTAAACCCTTATGTTGCACCTACAGTTTTCTTGTTGTGTACCTTGTATTCTTTAGGTCTAGCAAGTCCTTATTTATAGACTCTTTCGATATAGGCTTGGACTCTTCAATCACGTCCAATCTTCACGTTGTAAATCTTCTGCAGAATCTTTTCCACAAAAGCAGGAACTCATTTTTTATAGTTTTTTCAAAAGTCTCAAATATCCTTTTTATGAAATCCAATTAAATCTACATTTTGTTCCTAATAACTCTCTTTGACCTGCGCATAATGATGAGGTATATCCAAAAGGATCTCATCAAATAAAAAAAATTGTCAAGAGATATAAAATAACAGCGCCTGCTGTACTAGACCAAGATATCATGACATCTGTCTGAAACACATGACAGTAGTATAAAACAGCAGTGCTTATTGTACCAGACCAAGATGTCATGACATTTGTCTTCGACATCTGTCTAAAACACATGACAGTAGTATAAAACAACAGCGTCTGTTGTAACAAACCAAGATGTGATGACATCTGTCTTTGACATTTATATGAAACGCATGACAATAATATTATCATGACAGTTGATGAAGATGTTATAACATCTTGTCAACATCTGTGTAGAATCATGTTTTACCAAAATATATCCAATCATAGAACCATGGAACTAACAATATCCCCCTTTGGCAAATTTTGGCTAAAACAACTAAATCATGATAAATCTGGAGATATAAACTTATCAGAGCAACAACAACAACAGTTTTCTCCAGTACATCCAGCCTCACAGACTATCATGCTCCCCCTTAATAGTTGCATTCAGCAAGCAACAACAAAACACTTATCTTTCCTTAGCAATAGCAAAATCCTATCACAATGTTGGTGTCAATACATGTGACATAACATTAGGACAACAAATAACATTAATACTTTACTCCCCCTTTTTAGCCAAAAATTGACAAAAATTGGAGTAAATGTACACACATATAAACTCAGATGCATATAACACACCAATCAGAGCCAAACCCAAAAACTGAAGTAGAATCATCATGCTTTAAAGCAAGACTCAGCTAACAAACTGCACATGGTGTACAAATATCCAGTCTGACATCTCACAACCAACAGTATAACCCCTCTTTGAGACACACAAATCTTCTTCAGAGAAAAATAAATTCTCCCAGACAACAACCAATGTTGTTTCTTAGGTCATTCATAAGAAACAAGCACAATCCTAGTTCAAACCAATAGCCTCACAAAGCCAGACCCACAATCACATTGTCAAGATAAAAAGGCACACCAGATAGCATAATGTCAAGACATCTTGTCTGACATCACGACCTCACCAATGGTGCAAAAACACAAGCTTGCCTAAGAATCAGCAAACTTTGTACAGGCTGCAACAATGCAACTACACATCAGACAGGTACACAGCTCCCCCTGTCACGCATAATCAACACTCCCCCTAAAAGGAAAAACCCAAACACATGAAGAATCACTTCATCATCTTCATGTTAACACACTGGAAACACATGCAGCTTTAAACCCCTTGTTTCACAAACCACACCAGAACCAAACCTAATAGAAGAGGTAGTCACATGATAGACACAACTATCTGTAAAATCACTCAGATTCATCTTTGAAAGACCAGAAAAATCTCCAAGACGTCATGGTGAATGTCTTAGATATGTTTCCTTGACTTCCGTATGCACAAAAGCTAGTAAAGATGTCATCACAGTCCTTCGATATAAATTAGGCCACAAGCTCCTTCAAAGGAGAAACAAAAGCCTAGCTCTATATCAGAAATAAATTGACCTATAGAAAACTCACCAAAGCTGATGGTGTCTTGATCTTCATCTTCACCAGTCATACAAATACAAGACAAAACACTTGGATAGAGGCCCAAAAACTTGCTGACCAAAAATCCCTTCAGTGGAAGCCAGATCATAATGGTCTCTCCTTTATATTACTTGCAACTAGATGTGGCATGAGCATCTAGAGAGGCTGACCCCATCTTCAACAAGCCAGGATAGATGTCAGAACATTTTAAAGGCACTAGGTGTAACAATAGCATCATTATCAGCAACAGCGGAAGAAACTTGATATACCACTCTAACAACTATTAGTAGTTGTTAGGCCAGATTCAAAAAGTTATCATCTTAGCTTCCAATCTTCTTGAACACTACATAATGGATGGTCTGATCACACAATCTTCTTCCTTGTTCAAAATACCAGAAAGTATCTTCCCTAGAACTCATCCAGAAATAGATAGGATGCATACTCTGATACCAATTGAAATTCTGGTATACAGATCTCAAATGTCCCAAGAGATGTCGAGACATTGATCTCTTCATAACTGAACAAGGACATAACAAAAGAATTATGATATCTTTAAGTTATAACAGTGTCATGACAGATGTTGTAACATCTGCAGACTAACAAAACAATTTATGCAACCATTTAAATTGTGCAGAATTTTAAATGTAGAAAGATAAATAACACAATGAATTGTTAACCCAGTTCTGTGTATAATCACCTACATCTGGGGGCTACCAAGCCAGGAAGGAAATCCACTATCATTAGTATCATCTCAGATCTAAATTCCCTTATTTACAACCCCTCACTTAATCCCTGTCCAGTGCAACTTCTACCTAGGACACCCCTAGATATGAGAAATCACCATCTCATTCCCAATCACTGCAGTGATAAACAAACACTCCTGGTCTCATGGAATTCCACAAGAAACCAAAAACAAAGATGTACCTCCTTCTTTCAAGAACAAAACTAGGTCAAGACTCTTGACCAAAAATAATACTCGGTTTTGCTTAAAAGCTTCAACCAAGAAAAATAATCAACTCTTACTTAAAAGCTTCGAGTGAGAACAATATAAAACCTAAATATGTCTACCCCGATGCATCAAAAAATACAAAGGGTGACTTACAAAGTCACACATAAGAGACTCTCAAATCCCTAAACCCTTATGTTGCACCTACGGTTTTCTTGTCGTGTATCTTCTATTCTTTATGTCTAGCAAGTCTTTATTCATAGACTCTTCCCGTATGGGCTTGGACTCTTCAATCAGGTCCAATCTTCACATTGTAAATCTTCTGCAGAATCTTCTCCGCAAAAGTAGGAACAAATCTTTTATAGTTTTCTAAAAAGTCTCAAAGATCCTTTTTATGAAATCCAATTAAATATGTACTTTATTTCTAACAAATCTCCTTGACTTGCGCATAATGATGAGGTATATTTAAAAGGATCTCACCAAATCAAAACAAATCTGTCAAGAGATATAAAATAGAAGCGCCTAATGTACCAGACCAAGATGTCATGACATTTGTCTAAAACATCTGTCTAAAATACGTGACAGAAGTATAAAACAGCAGTGCCTGTTGTACCAGACCAAGATGTCATGACATTTATCTTCGAAATTTGTCTGAAACATATGACAGTAGTATAAAACAGCAGCGCCCGCTGTATCAGACCAAGATGTCGTGACATTTGTCTTCGACATCTGTCTGAAACACATGACAGTAGTACTGTCATGACAGTTGATGAAGATGTTATAACATCTTGCTCAACATCAGTGTAGAATCATGTTTTATCAAAATTTAGCCAATCATAGAACCATGGAACTAACAGTTGGCTCTAATATAAGATAAATTCTGTCTAAAATTTCTCTAAGTGTCTAGGTTCAAAAAATATTGAACCTCCAACTTTATGGCATCATATCTCTCAATCTATGCATTTTTTGGGAATTCATCCTCAAAGACAAAGTTGTAGTATGTAACAAGCTCTTCAATTTGATCTTTGGATCAAAGAAAATGGTTACTTTAATTAAATTTTATGGCTTTGACAAGTTGCACAAAAATCATGATCTTTCTTAACTTAGAAAATTTTCAAATCCTTTAATGTTGCCCTTTTTGCAAGTAATATCATATTTTTCTTGATTTCTCTTGATTGATCATGATTAAAATCACATATTATCATCATTCTTGACTTGAGGAACTCATGTTTGACCAAAAATCTCAAAAGTCAAACTTGATTTTGATCACAGTTGACTTTTGTATCAAATGAACTTGAACTTTATGATCTTTAAAGAAATTAAACCCTTGAGCTAATTGAACACTATTGATGGACTCCAAAGGTGTTTTTGAGTGTCTTGAATCATGTCCCAAGGCTTGAGATCATGTCTTGGTCAAAATTTAAAGGTACAGTTGACTTTTTCATCAGCAACCCTAGTTTGTGGATAAGTAAAACCATGGAGCATTTCAAAGTATCCATACCAACCTTGTTCAAAAATAGACTTCCAAAAGTTAAAATCCAATTGAAACAACTCTTCAAAATTCACAAAATTTTCATTTATGACAACTAGGTGATTAAGTAAAGAATTAACTAGAGAATTCATCTCAGGTTTGGTTTAGCCAACACATATGAGAAGAATATAAAGAAATAACTGAATAGGATTCTAAACACAAAGGAATAAGAATCCTGTCAGAAGGACAAAAAAGGTGACAAGAAGTGATGTTTCAAAAATACAAGGGATAAAGACCATAGATGTACTAAAAAAAAGAAAACTTCATTACCCTTTTCCCGACAAGTTTCTTAAACACACTGGATGATTCTCAAGTTTATGGAATTTAAGTAAGATAAGGATTTTAAAAGATTATTTTTAACTTAAACTGCTTATCAGAAGTAAAGATTCCTTTCCTGAATCTCAGAGACTGACAATTTTTCATAAGCTATCTGTCATTAGGGTCTAGTAAGATTATACTTTGAGTGAGATTTCTTCTGTTAGTCATCAATCTTTGATATTCCATTCAGAGTTAAGAATTTTCTCATGAAACTGAATTTTTGTTTTTCGGATAGATGTGCTTGAATCATGAATGTTGAATTTGTTTCTCTAACTACTGACTACCAGCAATATTATCACAAAAAGAAAGAATATTGTTTCTATAAACATGATCATATTATAGTTAATGTCTTATTCAGTATAGTCAAGTACAACATAGTTTCTTTTTAAATACTTCTGAAGATTCTCTAACAAAAAGAATTTCTCTAGAGATCTAATCAGAGACTTTGCATTCACTCATACTTAAATAGTTCATTGAGTCTAGAAGTTTGAAAAGTAAAGAACTGAACATGCCTTTTTTTTAGTTTTTCTTGGTCAAGCTTCAGGAGAGTATTCAGATTTGACAATGGAATATGAATCCTGACTTAAGTGGATTTCGAGTCAATGGTACTTATACCCGTGATTCCATTTTCTTCTCCAAACTCCACACTTTTTGCATCTTTCAGATTTTGAGTTTGGTATGTAGGCTTTTCTTCCATCAAATGTTGTAAGCAACCATTGATCAGGTATCATGGAATATGCCTTTCTCATTTTGTTTGTAATACTTGCAGCAAATACAGTTTTGGATTTTGGTACCCATATCTTTGTGGGTCCTATAATGTTAGTTCTGGCAGGCTTTCTTTTACTTCGTGCCTTAGTCTGATAGTAGTGCCTTGACTCGTTCCATAATTTAAGTCTAGGATGAGTTTTGGTTCTATTTTTTTTCTTCTTAGCAGAGTCTTTGATTTCATTATCTTGGATTCATCTATTATCAAATCTTTTGACTTTATAATCCTTGATTTTGAAATCTCTGACTGACATAGATTTAGATAATGTTTGCTATCAGAGTTTAGCATAAAATAAGTTTTTAGCATTGTCTGAGTATTTCCAAAATAAAAATAATTGAAACATTTCTTAAGGAATTGTTCTTTAACACAAATTCTATGATAACCTTCATCATCCTTAGGAGCCATGGAGTCACTTAAGATTTTAACTTGTAAGATAGATTCCTATTTATCAAAGTGATAAATAATATTTTCAAGAGACTTGATTTTCTCTTGAGAGATTTTTAGATCTTCTTTTAGATGATCAATCTCTAAGTTCATGATTCCAGCTTGTTTGTTAAAACAACTTGAGAGATTATGAGCACACAAAAAATTATTGAAGCAAGATAGATTATAAATTACCTTTTTGTCTTCAATATTTGATTCGCTCCTAGATTCACATGCTTCTTCAGAAGATGTAATGGTCAGCAGTGCCAAATTACTCTTTTCATCTCTTTCTGAATCCTTAACTTTGCCAGCTTCATCAAGATATGCTTTGAAGCTCTCTGACATTCTCTTTTTGGGTTTTTCTGTCTGGTAGCTTTTCTCCTTGCTCTGAATATTGGGGTAATTAGTTTAAGTGTGATTATTTTTGAAGCTTTTGAAGTTACTCTTTCCATCAACATATTTCTCATTCCTTATAGCCAGCTGATAGAATATTTTGATAAGGAATGCCATTTCCTCATCATCAGACATTTCATAGGAATTTTATTTAACAGACTTGAGGGAAGTTGATTTCTTTGAAAGCTCATCTTCATTTAATTCTACTTTATGACTTTGAAGATTGCTAATCAAACATTCAAGACTCAGCATATTTAAATTTTTGGCTTCTTGAATAGCTGTGACTTTTGGTCTGAATCTAGCAGGTAGACTTCTCAGAATTTCTTGGCATGATTAGATGAAATGTAAATATTTTTAAGCACTTGAAGACCAGATACAAGAAATTGAAACTTGGAGAACATGGTTCCAATATCTTCATTGTCTTTCATTCTGAACATCTCATATTAATGTACCAAAAGATTGGCTTTAGCTTCTTTGACTTGCCGATTCCCTTCATATGTTGAGCACAAGGATTCATAGATAGTCTTAGAAGTAGATCTATCAATGATTTCAATATACTTAGAATGAGGTAGAGCATCTACCAGAATGCCTCAAACTCTATTATGATTTCTGTTAAAGCTTCTTCTGAGCTATTGTAAGAGATTTTTTTGTCTTTGATCATCCATACACCATCAACTTCTATAGCAATACCCTTTTAAGGGATATTTCATAGATCTTCATCAAGAACAATAATATAAGAGTATGTTTTGCTTTTCCATCATTCAAATTCAGCGGATTTACCACTAAAGATGGGAGGATTAGTATAATACTATTTTTTCATATGGTACTTGATTCCTTCTTGAAAAAAATCTTCAGCAAACATATTTTTCTCTTTGGATCTTTATCTACACCATTATTAAGTGTTACACACAGAATATACTTTGTGCCAACTGAATGTGAGAAAAATGCACAAGAAATGGGGGTTGAATTGTATTTTCCAATTTGTGTTGCTTCTGATTAGAGTTCAGATTCTAAATAATAATTTATATTCTGATAATATGAATGTAACAGAATAATAAACAAAAGTAAGTAAATGATAAATAAACACACATAATTTATCCTGGTTCCTCCCAAACTGAGAGTAGTCCAGTCCCCTTGCAACCGAGAGATTTTTCACTATAATCAACAATATTACAATTGCTTATGCCCTCGAGCATAAGACTTTCCTTTGCTCATACCTACAACCTAAGACTTACTTGCTTAGATTCCACGAGCCCAAGACTTCCTTGCTTAAACCCCTCGGATTCAAGACTTCCTGCTTAAACCTACAGTCCAAGACTTCCTTGCTCAATCAGCACCTGATCGAGACTTCCTGCTTAAACCCCTCGGATTCAAGACTTCTAGCTTATACCTTTAAGTACAAGAATTCCTGCTTAGAATCATAGTCCAAGATTTCCTTGCTTAAATCCCACGTATTTAAGACTTCTTGATTATACCCTTAAGCACAAGACTTACTTGCTTAATCAAAATTTTGATCAAGGCTTCACTGCTCAATCACATAGCAAGAGACTTACTTGGCTCAAGCTCACAACAAAAGACTTTGATGCTCAGGCACACAGTAAGAGACTTTGATGCTCAGGCACATAGCAAGAGACTTTCTCTCTAAACTACTAAAAAACTTGTTTAGCATAATAGAGAACAAGGATTACCTGATATACAATCAGAGGTATAAAGCAATATCCTTAACAAAGATCATACAACTTACATTGTTTAAGAAATCTTAAGGCTTTGTGCAATTTACAACATATGACATAAACTTTGTATACTCGATGTTGTTGTTTATTGTTGATCTTGTTATTCTTCCATATTGATGTAAGCGTGAAAATGCTTTTTTTTCGACTCAGCCATTTTTCTTTATTCCTTGTTGATTCTTCAGTTTGAATCTTCAACTTCTTAAATAGCTGATACAAAAGAGTAGTCATTGGAAGAGATAACTTGCACAAGTGTCTTTGTCACTCCATAGTACTAAGAGATGTTGAAGATAGATACACAAAAATTTCTTTATCAATTGTGTAACTTATTTAACCGCAGCGTCTTCCTTGTGAGTTATACTATAGATCCGTCGAGAATGGATATACGTAAAGTATGTCAACTCTCCTTGAGCCATGTGAACAAAAACTTTAGCTGACAAATCGATTTGACAATGTAGCTTGCTTTATGCAGTACCAATCACTTAGCTTTGTCTATGGTTCTGAATGATCATCAGAAGTTGATACATTCAATGAGTGTAGGGATAACATATTGCTCTTCTGATGCTGATACATTCAGCTTCCAAGTCTATGCAATCATATATCATCAAACTTCACTAAAGAACGTTCTTCAATTTTGAACCATCAGAAGCCAAGAACTCAACTTCTCTTAAATGTGTTCTCTTAATAGATTTTGAGTAGATTCTCTTTAAGATTTGGAATATGCATACTTAGAACACACATTATATAACACCATTGTTCTTTCAATACTTTGTTATCATAAAAACCTAAAGGATATATGTCATGAACAAATCTTGTTTTAACAAAAAACACTTTTTGTAGTAGTGATAAAATTCATATTTACAATAACCTGCATGGGAGAATAACCAACATATGTATCCCTAACAACGAGACCACCGTAGTTCATCCATCTGTCTCTGTAAAAAGAATCATCGGTACCCTCACTAGAAGAGAAACTAGGAGGTTCACTATTATCTTCAACATAACCTTCAACAAACCCATAATTATCGCTAAGCACAATAAGTTTCACAATGGGTTGGTTAACCTCAAAAGGGTGAACATTCAGCATTTTCGGGTTTTCTAATCCGATGGAAGATGAATAATCATCACCACTAGAGATATCTATAATATTTGCATGTACATTTCCTGTGTTAGCCATGGCTAAAACAAATAAAGGAAAGTAGTAAATGTAAACAAGGAGGCTAGAAATGGTACCCGAGAAAGATGTAAATCAAATAAACAATTAAAGGTAAATGTTACAGTGAACCAGGAAATGTATAATCCAAAGAGAGAGAAATATTGATGAAAATAAGAACCACCAGAGCTCGGGAAAAAAATATCATGGTTTGAAGAAGAAAATTGTATGGCTTGCACGAATTAAAAAAAGTTTGTTTGGAAGTGTAAACAATCTTTATATACTAAACATAAGATGAACAAATCAACGATATTGAATGAAAGAAAATAGGAAGACAAAAAGAAATAGTTATATTTTACCTCGGGATTACAACAACGATTGAGTGTACTCGAGGATCCTAGAAGGAAGCGCCACACCCTAACTTAGAAGCTTAGGGCCACGTGTAAGAAGGATCCACTGAAATGTCTTAGTGATGAGACTAGCATTTAATGTGCATGCCTCCTAAAATCCTCACACTGACTCCTAAAGCTTTTCCATTTCCATGTGTAGCAAGACCAATACGAAAGAGTTCAACCTAATTCTTTGAAGATTTTCTGATTGTCATGCCACGATAAGCCTTGAGGCAACTATTATGGGACGGCCACATGCCTAATACGAGAACAGTCCAATTGCCATTCAAAGATCATACAACTCAAGTCATGAAGGTTCAATACACTCCTATTTTGAATCCCATGTTGGATCCATACTATGATCTGTTACATATCATTGGATATAATTTGAAAGCTCCCCGCGTTCCACGTTAGAAGGCAAGGGATTTCCCTAATCACCTACCATATATAAGTCACCACGCGCAAATTCTAAGGTATGATTCAAATCAATCTCCAATCTCACATTGCTTTTCATTCTTTCACTAACTTGCAGGTTGGAATGCTAATTTTACACATTCACCCCATCCAACCGCACCATAGACCTACACCATTATATCAAGTGTCCATCTCATAATTCATCCATAATTCTAATTCAAACATTTAGTTAAAGGAGGTGGTAAAATATAAAAATTTGTTTCAACTTTGATTTTTGTTGCTATTGTTTTTTTTGGAAATAATTAGTCCCTAAGTCCCTTAACTTTGAGTGAAGTTTCGCTTTGGTCTCCAAAATAAAAAATGTTATGTAATGATCCCTTAACTTCACTTCCGTTAAACCATTTGGTCCCTACGGTTAGTTTGTGTAAAAAAAAGTTAACTATGGCTGAGGTGGCATGCCAGGTAAGCAAATGGCGAATTGGACATTCAACTTCAGTGTTATAAACGCTCTAGGGTTCTTGGGTTCCTTCTTCCACTTACAGTGTTCATCCATATTTCTTATTCTTCCATTTTCTTATCCAAATTAGGGTTAAATTACCATGTTATTTATTCCATCTTCCATCTTCCATTTTTTTCCTCCAAATTAGGGTTAAATCACCATGTTATTTCTTCCATCTTCCATTTTTTCTCTCCAAATTAGGGTTCAATGTCAAAGATTGCAAGCAATGCTTCAACGTCAAACAACCAAAGCTATGGTACATATGGATTCTTGCTTCATAGAAAACAAGAGAATGAAGTGTTTTTTCCAAGATGAAAGTGTTCTTCAAACAGAGAATGATGTGAGCAGTTTCAATTATGGGAGAAAATTATGGGGTTGTAGAAATTATAGAAATCACATGGATAAGGGTTGTAATTTCTTCAAGTGGTTAGGTGATGAGCTTATTGATGAAAGGGATTTGAAGCTTGAAAGACAAAATAAGAAAATTAACAAATTGAAGAATGATGTTATCTATACTAGAGGATGGCTGAAAATGTCCATTATGGTTGGGATGTTGAGCTTCAGGTTGAACATTGTGTTTGTAACAATGTATTTCAGTTAGAATTAGGGTAGTTCAATGTTATGTTTTCACATTTTCAATGTATTCTTAAGTTGGTTTAATGAATAATGTTAGTGTCTATCTTAACACATTACCAATGTTTCTTCATTATTCTCTGTTTTATCTGTGATACACAACTAGTATAAATTTTTCTCAAAATTTAAACTGTTAAAAATGCAGCTTAAGGACCTATTTGGTATGAATCAAAATAGTAAATAGACCAATTTGCAACAAATTATAAAATTAAGGGACTTTATGGAAACCATATAGTAAGATAATTTGGCATTATAAGCCATTTCAACTTTCATTAACATATCTGAATTTTGATACATAACTTGTTCAATAACAAAAGGCCATTATAAGGCATTAATATAACATCCCAAAATGTGATACAAATACAAAACAGATAGGCCACTGTCAATAAGCCGAAATGTGCCTTACAAAATGACATTCTAAAATGTGCCTTACAAAAACAAAACAGATAGGCCATTAAAAGGCATAACAAAATGACATTACAAAATGTGACCAGACATCATAACAAACATCAAGGTTGACTTGAAACAGGCTTGCCACCCTTATGAAGTCATGGTTATGGTTTAAGAAAAAATATTAGAATCCATATAAAAATTGAACTCAATACCAACATGGATTCTAACAAAGGCTCAAAGGGGGAAGCAAATTCTCACTCACTCACAAGGTAGATTGACTATTTGGTCAAGTGGTTATGCTTAAAATCAAACAAAATGCCTTGATCATTTTAGTGCTATCATACAAACAACAAAAACACAAGATTAAACATAATTCAAACGACTTAAACAAGAAAGTTGGTCTCCATGCAATTTAGTAAACAATGGAAAGGTTCCTTACATTGGGCTGTGAACTAAAGTGATTCAAAATTGAACAAAAATGGAAAAAGAATAACTGTGATGTAATTTGTACAATGCCTAAGGTTCATAAACATGTTATGTTATAGAAAAGCAATAAACACAAACTATAACAATGCAACTCTCTTTAACTTTTCACACTACCATAACATTTCCTTGTTGAAATAATCACAATTGAACAATCACACAATGCATCCTCAAGCTAATAAAAAACAAAACTTGAGACCAAACACAAAAATTTCTAACATCCTAACAAAATTAAATGAAAACTAATAAACATAAACTAAAAAAATGGGTGAAAGTGGATAAGAGAATTCCACAAAAAGCAGGGCTCGCTAAGCACCCTCTGTGTTGGCTAAGCGCGCACAAGCCAACTTAGTTTTTCAAAATTGCAACTTTATCTCATTCACTCCATCCATTCTCACTTTATACTAACTAGGCTACTAAATATAAAATTGTACAAACTCAAATATTGTTGGGTTACCTCCCAACAAGCACTTGTTTCACGTCGTTAGCTCGACACCTTATATACGTACAAGCTTTTTCATGTTGCTCTGTTCATCAATAGATACCACATAAACCTGCATAACATTTGAGCAAACATAAACAAAAAAATGCATAAACACATACACACACATGATGGACAACACATATGTACAAGGATGGTAAACAAAAGCAAAACAATCATATATACAATTATGTACAAAACTTAGAAATATAGAAACTATTGCAATGCAATTCAATAGAAAAATCAATCCCCAACAACAACACCATTTTGTTCGAGTTGTATTATAGTGGAAAGAAGAAAAATATTTGGAAGAATTCCCTCAGGGATTTATATCATCTCCACAGGGATTCATGCGAGGGAAATAATGTCATTCGAGAATCTCTATATCTCTAAGCTTGGTTTGAATGGCGTGAGAGTAAAATTCAAAAAGAAAAACATATGACAAGTAATTAAAGTACGAGAAATAACTCTTCAAGAGTTGTATTTCATTTTATCCATCATGTACTAAAAAATCTATCAATCAATTGTATGCAACCTAAATCACTCGTTAATACCCCCACATATCGCTCACAACAAAGTTTATGCCTAACGCAAAGTCGAGAGAACAATCACATCGTCTCATCGGTGATATCTCATGCAACTCAATAACACGGAGCATTAAAATCTGATGCCCACGTAGATGTTAAACCTAAATCTTACAGATATTCATCTTAGGTCGAGTTCGAACCGTATATGTCTATAGCAATCCAAACCCATTAAGATAGATAGTAAATCAAAGATGACACCGATAAAGAGTTGTAAAATAGATTTTATACAAAGATCAATAAATACACATATAATCCAAGTAAACATACATACAACAACCCTAACAAATGCAAAATACATAGAGAAGAAGGAATAAGAACACACATCTTTCGGTTTGTCAACAACGATTGAAGTAGATTCAACTACAAATCGTTAAGATGCAACCTCCATTTGTTGTTTCTGAGCTTATTTCCACAAAGAATGGGTTTGGTGGAGTTGGGAGAAAAAAAATCTCCAAAATCATACTCTAAAAATCTGAATGAGGGGTATTTATACAAAACTAAAAATTACAATCGCGCTAAGCACCCTCAGATTGCTCTAAGCGCCATCTTACTTAATGTACTAGCAAACTGCCTTAAACTGCACCAAGTGCGGTCTTGCTCTCTAAGCGCAATCAGGAAAACAAAAATACTCCCGGCCCCTACCAATGCTACTTCTAGTGTCGCTACGCGAAAAATGACACAAAGTCGCCACCGGATTTTATTTATCCCAAGGAGGGAAAGGGAAATAACGATAAAACCTTTAGGAAAAGAGCATGGTCATCGCAACCATGTTTTAGGGTTCGAGAGTCGGTTATGTGAGGGGAAGGTATTAGCACCCCTCATATCCATCGCATTCAATGGGAACCTTCTAAATTATTTAGCTTGAATGGGTGTTTTAATCTAAGAGTTTGCTTGCTTAAGGGAGAGAGGGATTGGTTTTTTATTAGAGTGCTCGCCAAGGATTATGTCCCTTGTGTCTATGTATCCTCACTTAAAAGAAGTGAAGAATCATAGCTCCGTAGTTCAGAGGCTTATGAAATGGTTGTATGTTGGTTGATTTTATACCTTGAAAAAGGGTTTTCGAATTGAGGACCTAAGGCGAAAATAAGTTTGATGAGTTGATGTTTTTTAGGATTTTTGAGAAGAAATTGTTCTTGATTAGGATCACACTAAAGACTTTGGATAGAGATGAATGTTTCGAATAACCAAGTCGAGCGCCTTGTATTCAAAATATTCAAAACGAGTGTAGAAGGGGTTCCATTCTCATTCCTTCTCCACCACTTTAAAGCTCATGGTGTGTAACCCTAATTGTACATTTATTATTATTATTTTTGGACGTTTATGGGAAAAATACCACTTGATGTTGGATCAAGGGTTTTATTGCTTGTAAAAATGTTTGAAGTGTTGCAAACAAGGTCGATGTTGATGCGCAAGGCAATCGACTTACAAGGTTGAAAATGACTCAATAAAATCGAGAGTTTGTTTTTTGAAAATAGTTTTTGGAACCAAAAATCAAAATGACAGTAATAATATCCACATACAATGACCGTACAACCATATCAGGTTAATCGGCTTGAAAACACGAAGTAAAAACAAGAAATGAAAAAAACAGCAAGAAAACATCAAGAAGTTTGCTGTGTGAACTTCTTGTCAAATTTTCTAGAAAAAAACAAAGAAAAGTTCGTTGTGCAAAGTTCTTAACTGTTTTCCCAGATAGTGCAGTATTCACAAAACAGGGGCAAAAGAGACTAAAGTTTGTTGTGCGAACCTTGCAGCGAAGCTGCCCAGAAAAATCATCCCTAAGTTCGTTGTGCGAACTTGTTGGGGAAAGCCACAAAACACGCATTATTCACAAAAACAGAGGCAAAAGGTGCCAAAGTTCACTGTGCGAAGGTGCCAGCGAACATGACAACAAAAATGAGTATTTTTCAACTCATTTCACTATAATAATCAATCTATGTTCTCTCTTTTCTTTAGTGGTTTTTACAACATAAAACAAACTTGGGACCTTATTACAAGAGGCAAACATAAATATTACTTAAGATAGAGAATACAAACATATAAATATGTAAAGAGAGAAGAGTTTGAAAGAATGGATACCCAAGAGTTGCTAGCTTTCCTACCAACCTCCACTGATTTTGGTTGGGTATTCTCTTCACTCTTCACTCTATGTTTTGAAAGCTTTGTTTTTTTTTATGGTTTCTCTCAATGTTTCTTGTTCACCTTTTTCTCTCTTATTTTTCTGGTTTTCTCCCTCTCCTTATAGTCAAACAATAAGGTTTCTTTCACTTGTTTACTGCAAAATCTTTACATTGGGATATGCTTCTCATCACTTTCTTGATGCCAAGCCCAATTCTTTCCATTTCCATGAATTCTGCTTTGTTGTATTATTGCTGCTACATTTTGTCTTGTTCCCAAACCTGAACCCATTTGTTTGCTTGTGCTTGGAATGCCCTTGTGGTCCAAGTTTCTACCTTTGACAGCATTTCAAAATTCTGATATTTAAATGCATCATTATGAGTTTATTCCTTTGGTTTTGTGACATGAATTATTTGGTTATGAGATAATTTGTCATTTCTTTCTTGGGACATGCATGGGGATGTTTTGGACTAACTTGAAAATATCTTGAAATTGCCCATGGATAAGCACAAATGGTCTTGATTTTGAAATGTTCCAATATTGAATTGAAACTTAATTATTTTCCTTGGATGCTTGTGGGCTTATTTGGTTGTGAATTATGTGAAGGCTTAATGTAGCACATGGAGATTTGATGAGGCATGAAGAGTACCATAGCATGAAGTTGGTTAGAAACTTGAATTAAGATTAAAAATAGCTTAATTTTCTAAGCATTCCTTAGAGTTGGAAACTTTGTAACAAATATGACATTCTTGCAATGTCATAAAATTTCCCTTTTTTTTGTAATATTCTTGAATCTAATCTTGAATTTATGAATCTTGAATTTGGAATGATGGATCTCCCTTATACTATTGAATTTGAAAGGGATGAAGTCTTGAATTATGAACTTGTGATCTTTTGAATTCCACTTGAACATAGAATTTGAAAGAAAGTTGGACGAAGAAATCTTGAATTAGGCCTTGCAAATCATGTTCATTAGGAACATCGACCTTGAATACCTCAATATTTTCCAACTAACTTCTCCTTGAAGAAATCTACATGAGTAGACTTTTCAACTTGAGTCAAACCTTAAATGATGAACCTTTCTTCAATTTAGCCCATGATAGGCAATTTCTCTTATTTGAAATGGAAAACAACGAACCGACCCAATCCTTACCTTGTAAAACCCGCATGCTCGATATGCACTAGAACGATGTATGATATGATGAATGTAGGATATGAAAGACTAAAGGTGAAAATGAGGGTGTGACACCCAACATGCTAAAATTCGCGCTAAGCATGAATGACAGTATTTTGTTGGTCAAAACTGCATTTTTTAGCATCCTTCTTAGCTCAAATGAGTCCATGCTTCAACCGTGCATTATTACCTACAACGGCATATGAAAAACTATCAAAACTCAATGAAATGTATACGAAAACACAATATATACAACAATATGTAAATTATACAAAAAGTACACAAAAATGGAGGATTATTAATGGAAAATAGAAGAATAAAGTCGTTGAGTACTAATTATTCACAGTCAAAATAACAACAATTTAGCACTCAACATTGGTTTTTTTTTGGAATAATTAGTCCCTAAGTCCTTTAACTTTGAGCGAAGATTCGCTTTGGTCCCCAAACTAAAAAATGTTAAATAATGATTCCTTAACTTCACTTTCATTAAACCATTTGGTCCATACCGTTAGTTTGTGTGAAAAAATGTTAATTATGGCTGAGGTGGCATGCCAGATAAGCAAATGGTAAATTGAACATTCAAATTTTGTGTTATAAACACTCTAGGGTTCTTGGGTTCCATCTTTCATTTACAGTGTTCATTCATATTTCCTATTCTTCCATTTTATTCTCCAAATTAGGGTTAAATCACCATCTTCTTTCTTCCATCTTCCATCTTCCATTTTCTTCTCCAAGTTAGGGTTCAATGTCAAAGATTGAAAGCAATGCTTCAACCTTAAACAACCAAAGCTATGGTACATCTGGATTTGTGCTTCATAGAAAACTAGAGAATGAAGTGTTTTTTCTAAGATGAAAGTGTTCTTCGAAACCTAAACACACCAAAATCATCTACCTTAAAGTCATCTTTTGTATTTGACCCTTCCTCGGTCATCAAATCCACCAGCTTCAAATCGAGTTTCTGACTCTTTCTAACTTCATTAAGGAAGTCATTATTAAACTTCAGCATACCTAACATCACACTCTCGAAAGTCAATTCACAAACCATACTCAAGTCTCTAAACTGTTCAATTAAGTCTAACTCCATAATCATTAATGTCGACATGTGAATCGTATTTTGACTTAAAGTATCAACCACGACATTAGCTTTACCTGGGTGGTAACTTAAGTTAAAGTCATAGTCCTTTAAGAACTCCAACCACCTTCTATGTCTCATATTCAATTCTTTCTGGTCAAATAAATATTTCAGACTCTTATGATCACTGAACACTTTAAACCTTGATCCGTACAAGTAATGTTTCCAAATTTTTAACACAAACACCATTGCAACTAACTCAAGGTCATGAGTAGGATAGTTCCTCTCATTTACCTTCAATTGTCGTGAGGCATAAGCCACAACCTTACCATCCTGTATCAATACTCCACCTAATCCCATTTTAGACACATCACAATACACCACAAAAGGTTCATTCGGATTTGGTAGAATCAATACTGGTATTGTAGCCAACCTCTTCTTCAATTCTCAGAAACTCTCTTCACACAAGATATCCCACACAAAGGCCTGACCTTTTCTAGTCAACTGAGTCAGAGGAAGGGCCAAATTAGAAAACCCTTCAATAAACCGGCGGTAATAACCTGCTAAACCCAAGAAACTCCTAATTTTCGTCACTGATTTCGGAGGTTCCCATTGAAGTACAACACTCACTTTAGAGGATCCACTGTTATGCCATCTCCAGAAATAACGTGTCCTAGAAAACTCACTTCGTGCAGCCAGAACTCACATTTTGAAAGTTTTGCAAGCAACTTGTTATCTTTCAACACCTGTAACAGAATCATTAGATGTTCTGCATGATCTCTTTCTGACTTGGAGTAAATCAAAATTTCGTCAATAAAGACTACAAAAAACTGATCTAAGTAGGCATGAAAGATATGATTCATGTACTCCATGAATATGCCCGGCGCATTGGACACTCCGAATGTCATCACATCATATTCGTAATGTCCATACCAAGTCCTGAAAGCTGTTTTTTGAATATCATCCCCTTTCACTCGAATCTGATGATAACCTGATCTCAAATTAATCTTATTAAAAACATGAGCTCCCACAAGTCGATCCATTAGATCATCAATTCTTAGAAGCAGATATTTGTTTTTGATGGTCACTTTATTAAGCTGACGATAATCAATGCACAATCGCATACTACCGTCCTTCTTCTTAACCAACAAAACTAAAGCTCCCCACAGTGACACACTAGGTCTAATAAATTTATCATCAAGCAATTCTCCTAGTTGAGATTTCAAATCTACCAATTTGGATGCTGACATCCTATATGGTGTCAAACTGTACCTTCTGAGCTTCGGTGCATCCCATGACTCTGAATATCTTCTCAATGTCATTCATCCACTTTCGTGCACCATCTGGGTCATTCCTACACTCGAACTTAGGCGACTTGTTATTCTGGAACTTCTCCAAATTACGGAACTCGACGTCTCTAACATTCTGATTGTTATTCTGGACCGCCTATGCAACAACCTGTAACGCAGCAGCAATCGCAACATCATTCCTACAAGCCATACTGTTCAACACCAACAATACAAGTTAGAAGAATTACATGAATATATTCACTCTATAGTCAAACTCTATTACAACACTGGCTGGACAGACCAACCTGCTCTGATACCAATTGTAACACCCTACTCTCCCCATTCATTTAATAAATAAAAATAAGAAAATAATTTGCGGAAAAATCAGAGTTACATACATAGGATGCCATATCACGTAATATCTCATGAAGTATCAAGTCACTTCATATCTTTATTCCTCATAAAAATAAATTAATTAAACATCGGAATATTCAAATGGTTCACTTCAACAACACTAAGGCTCAAATACATTAAACTCCATAAAATTTGTGGTTCAACATCATTTAACAAAGAAAAAAATCAAGAATACGTAACAAATGTGTCATACCCCAAATTTTGACCCCTTAGATCTTCATCATCATTTTAGGATCATACTCATTTGATTATCTAACCTTAACCTGTTTCGAGTTTGTCTTTGTTAAGATACAGGTGAGTTAGGGTTTCGTACGGTCAAGAATCGAGGTTTCAAAGGTTTGATCAGTCAATTTATTGGATTGGTTCTTCATGAAACAAGATCAAGGATACTAAATGGGATCAAGTATGAGTTCAATTTGAGGTTGTCACCCAAGAATAAAAAACAGTGCAGTTTAGGATACCCGATTAGGGTTTTCGATCAGGAAAAGTCAACTGTGGTTTGACTTTTGATTTAAAAGGTGTTACAATGGTGGGATCATGATCCATAAAGTTCATATGGCTTGTTAAAGTCCACTCGAGAATTTTCAAGGCCTCAAAAGACCCAGAGCATCAACAGTCGACTCGGTAGTCACCGATCGATCGTTCGGTTGACCGAAAAGTCAACTCTTCACTCATAAGGAATTTGACCTCAAGATATGAATAAAAAATGTTCTAATGAAATATTTCACCTACCCATGAAGTTTCATGACCATTGGATCAAGGGTTGAGGAGTAATCGCAAAAGTCGGGAATTAGGGTTTTGAAAGAGGCAAGACCATAACTCCTTAACCACACATCCATTTGAGTTGGTTCAAAGCTCATTGGAAAGCTCTTGGCAAGTCCTACAAAAGTACCACAGTGGTCCATGAGTAGAAAATGCATAGATTTTGAGTTATGACCAAATTCATTACAAGAGGGAAAAGTAACTTAGAAAAATTCAAAGTTATTTCACTTTAGGCTTGTTTTTCAGCAACTTTGAGAGGCTTTTTGGCCAAGTTCCTTTGGGAATCTGAAACTCATGAAAACATGAAAGTTGTAGAGCTACATGAGGGCTTTCCAAAATGTATTAGAACTCCTCCATAGCCCTTATGAGCTGAGAGTTATGAATTCAACAAGATGATGTTTCAACACTTGAGTCCCACACTTTCAATTTTTCACAAACTCATCCTTTGACCACTTGAGCTATTCTCAGCCCTTGGATCATATTTCTATATGATATTTAGAGGATATGAGAGGAAGAAATGCAGAAAATGAGGAGGTTTAGTGAGTCTTGCAAGTTGGAGGCAAGTGGGAGTATTTTAATCAAAAAAAGGGAAGAAAGAGAAACTTTATGGTACACTTGCAGCAAACAGCCCCCTACTGCCTAGCCACTCCAATCACTATTGTGTCATTCATACCACTTAAGCAATGCAACAGCTTGAGCCAAAGATCTGATTTTGCAGCTGCATCAAAATATCAAGCAAGTTACTTTTTTAAACTCCCTCCAAAAGTACCAAGTTACAAATTTGTCCTCACCCTTCATTTTTCCTATAAATAGAGGCTCCCTCTATGTTACTTCACACACCAGAGCACTCTTAGAACCAAGAGAAAACCACAACTCTCATTCCTTTCTTGCTTGCCTCATTTTCAAAATTCCAAGTTTCATCAAAATCTGCCTTGGGCAGTTGGCTTCCCAAATCCATTTCCACACACTCCAATCCTTCAAAAACCATCTGCACAATCCATAAATGATGTGTGGAAGGTGTTCATACTCTTAAACCACTCAAAAACTCCATTCTCCCAAAAGTTAACTTTCAAACCAAGCAAGTTTGACCTCACACACAAAATCAAGCAAATCTCTGTCCAGACCCGTTTTCACCATCCTAACCCTCCATACAACTTTGATATATGATGTATCAACTGTCCATAATATAAAACAACCTCATCCTCATTTATTTTGAGATTAGTCACAAGTTCCTTCAAGTGCAAGCAAGGGCTGTTTTCATCAAAGCAGAGTTGGACAACAGCTGGAGTTTTCTCAAGGCATTACATATTGCAACAAGCTTGTTTGGAGGTCCACAAAATGTTAGTGGTTACTATCCTTTTTATTTCTATCATAGACATACTTGACATGTTGGTGTTTGAATGCAAAATGTAGCTTATGTGCAAATCTGCCAGTTTTTGTATCTGCCTTGCTCATATCATGTTTAAGTGATTTCATGATGTATCATTGTACCTAAGTCATGTGTGAACTCTAGGGGGTCTTTAATTCATAATTGTTGCTTAAAATTGGATTTGGATGTTATCTTCATGAACATATGGGAAACTGTTGCAAATGTTTTGAAGCAAATACTGTTTGGTTCTGTTGTGAGAATATTAACCTACTGCTGTAGCATTACCACTTCCATATCATGATCATGTTGGTTAACTTTTTTGATTTACAAAACCTCATATAGGTGTTTATGTGATGTTTGCACTGTTGAAAACTGGTTTTGGTTTTGGTTCTGCAACAATCTTGTTCTTGCATTTTTCAGTCTATGTACACTTTTCCACCAACAAGTCATTTTTGGATCCACCATCTTTTGAGATCATGTGTGTGCTTAAACTTTGTCCTTGATACATTTTGAGCATGTTTATGAGTGGTTCTGCTTCATTAAACTTGTTAAAGGTTGTTGGAATGACTCATTGGAATAATGAGGACCAATGCCTATTTTTGATGTTTTGATGTTTGTGACTACCATGTTCATATGTCATTAAAGTTGTTGCTTGCCATTTGTCCTTTGTTGCATATTATTTGTTAACATGAAAACTGATACCCTTTGAATCATGGCATGGTTTCATCTCTTGCATCACCATTGTCCTCACTTAGGCACTAGGATAGGCTTTGACTGTACTATGTTCTGTTCACATTTTTTTACATTGCCAGCTGAGATAAACTTGTATGCCCTGTTCTGATACATTGAAGCCTATGGTGAATCTACCTTGAACCTGCTAATCTGCCTCATTGATTAATTTTGTTCACTTACATCTTTGTGCCTTATGTCTCTGTTAAAAAAACCAAGCTGTCATGATAAACTTGCAACTGATGTATGCATTAGAGACATTAGGACTGACTTGAATGATTTGTGCTAGCCTTGCCTTTTTGCAAAATCCATACTTGCTGCTATATACCTAGTTTCATTTGAAATTACCATGATACCTTGATTCTTTTTTAACTTGTCAAGTTTGTGCTGCCATGATGTTGCCTTACTTCCAGTTTTTGTCAAGTTTGCATTTGTGAGCTGTTGATGACATGCCTTGTTGATGCTAACTGTCATATTACATTACTTGCTATCAACATGAAATTCTTGTTAGGAGTATGTTTAGGTTCTTGCTTATAACCATCCCTTTTCAAAGCTTGATGAGATTTTGGTATGCTTGGCTTTATTTCATTTTTGAGGACCAATTGCTGTTGTTGTTATGTATGAGTGCTTTTTACATGTTGGAACCAATTTGCTAATTGCTAGTCATAAACACCAAACTGTTGAACTGTCAAGAATAGACCAATCTTGTTGAACTGATGTAAATTGCTTAGATGATTGGTTGTTGTAAATACATTGCAAAATTGCATATGTGTGGCTGGTTTGAATTTGATCTTGACTATCATTAATCTTTGCTGTCAGTTTCTGTTTTTCTGTTCCAACTTCATGTGCCATCCTTTGTGTTAAGCTCTTGCAAGATATTTGAATCTTTGATTTAATGTGCATGAATCATGTTGTGTATGATAAGTATTTAGGCTGCATTATGATTGTTTCCATTTGCCAACAACATTTTAAGCATGCTTGTGCACATCATGACAGTCCACACACCAATTCTGTTTGGAGTAATCTTTGCATATTTTTTTGCATCCAAATCCCATGAACAAAGTATTTGTGACTTGTGCATACCATTACATATCATTAATCCTCGCTGTCATGAGTTGTAGCTAGCATTTTGCATACCAAGCACTTTTGTCCATAATTGCAACTTACATGCCAATTTTGGTTTGGAACTGATTTTGATTGATCTAGGCATACAGGATCATTGGATAACATGTTTAGAAGATGTGTACACTTTCATTTAATCATGATCCATTTTATTTTGAACTATGGCCATCATAATGCATTTTCAAGGCATTTTATGCAACTTGCATATCAATTTTTGATTAGACTTGTTTTGGCGTGACTTGTGCATCAAGAATTATTGGTTTATATATTTTGAAGTTGTGCATATCCTCACCTGTTCATATTTCTTTCTGTTTTGAGTTGTGACCTTCAAATTGAAATTTCAAGTTTCACCTTACCATTTGCACATCAGTTCCTTGATTGAAGCTGTTTCTGTTTGGCCTTGGCATCTAGAATCATTAATTAACATATTTGAAAGTTGCTTGGACCATTACTTGAGTTTAAAGGCATTTGGTTTGATCCTTGGTTTTCAAAATGCATTTCTAAACTTCACATGACAGCTGCTATCGTGTTTTAATTTTGATGCATCATCTTGGAAAATTAACATTACCATTATAATCCTTGTGAAATTTCATGTGAGATGGACCTAAATTTTATTGAATTTGGTGGTGTATTGATTAAGTTATGGTGTTGTCGT
The DNA here is from genome assembly GCA_963859935.3 of Lathyrus sativus. Lineage (NCBI taxonomy): Eukaryota > Viridiplantae > Streptophyta > Magnoliopsida > Fabales > Fabaceae > Lathyrus > Lathyrus sativus. Next base: position 2,646,872 of record OZ012736.1, read on the forward strand.
TTTCATGTTTTTGCTTGCTCCCCATGTTTTTGCCTTGCCCAGATTTCATTGGTTTTGTTAGGTATTTAAGTTTTAGGGGTGGAAAAATACACGGATGTATCGCCACCCCAGCGGTTAAACCTTCACTCTCTCACACGCCTTGCACCTCTAGATCCTGGGTTCGATCCACAGTGGAGATCAACCCTTTTTTATTTTCCATTTTTTGCCTTATTTTCATGATTTTGTGTATCTTTTTCCCCCATTTAACAAATACGTGCGCCTTGGCCCAGTTGGCATAATTTTGAGTTGGTATTCAAAGGGTGGTGGGTTCAACACCCACCAGGCGCCTTCCTTTCTTTTTATCATTAATTTCTCTTGTTTTTATTTATTTGTTATTAAAATCCTAAAAAATCATAACTTCTTCATTTTTTGTCATTTTTGATTGGTTCTTTTTGCATTAGCTTTGTATTTGTGAATATTTTCATATGGTACATTAGTATTCTAAAAATCTCATTTTGAAAACAACTTTGTATAGAAAACGTTCATGCTTCTTTTGGGGTTTTTACCCTCCTAATCTTTTCAAACTTTTTGATCTATTTTTCTTAAGTTGGTTGTTGTGATGTGAGTTCTGTGTTTATCAACCTTTGTGTATGTAATTGTAATTAATTGTTGCTTGTGAGCATAATGTTTGATTCATTTGATCTCCATGTAATATCCCCATGAATTTGACTTATTTGCATTGGTCGTTACCTTCATCTTTGTCAAGATATGCTTGAGTCTTCATTCTTCATTGAGTCTTGTAAGAACTCATCTTTGCTTGCCTATTGTGATACGCTTGCATGCTTTGGTTGTAACCATTCCTCCTATTTGACGTACTTGCTTATCATAATATGCTTGTATATGCTTGGTTGTAACCATGTCTCTTGTACTCATCGTGTTCGTTTAATTGTTTATGCTTTGTTAAGTTTAGTTTCCCCAAGTGATGAAACTCTTTAGTTCTCATCCAAGTTGCCTCCCTTTCTATCCTTCCAAAGGAAAGTTTCTCTGTTGACCTTTGGGTCATAGCTAGCTCATCACCCTCCCTTGACTTTGTTAAGTCATCCATACACTTAGTTAAGTTAGAACCTGTCCATTAGACTTTACTTAAGTCTAAGAAGCCTACCCCTTGTTAGGAGTGCTCTTTCAATTAGAACTTAGGATAGAGTTTGTTAACTCTATGTAAGAATCATGGAAATGATTTCTTACTCCCCTTTCTTGAGTGTTCAACTTAGATCTAGAGAGTTTCCTTAAACTTTACACAAGCATTGTTATGTTTGTTCCCCTTTGAACCTTGATTGTAATTAAGTGTTCTTCAAACCTAGTGAGGTGAACTACGATTGCTTTGATTCTATCCTAGTTAGGATACGTAGGCAGAAGATGCGATATCTTTGTGAGCAAACTTAGTGTATATATCCTTAGGTCTTAACTTACATTTTTTTATCCAATCCCAATCCATAGCAAACACTTAGCAAACTTAGCCTACAAACAAACAAAAGGTTCCTGTAGAGTACTACAGATGTTTAGGATGTGAAATACCTACCCTATGCATAACCAACCCCCAATCCCCGAATCTCTTAGCGTTGTTGTTACATCGCGCAAAAGGTTCTTTCTCTCTTTAGACCTTTCCTTTGGATAAATTAAAGTCCGGTTGTAAATTCAAAGAATTAAAGATTCAAGTTAATCAATAGCTTGGTATCACGATTCTCACCGCAACAAAATAGAAAACAACATAAAGAATAACAAATCACCATCCTTCCCGTGTTACGTATCAGAGCGACTCTTAAGACTCAATCACTAGCAACATAGGCTCCAAGCACTACTCAGGTACCTGATTATATGTACTCCCCAAGGAGCACATACACAACAACAGAAAATGGGTGAAAATTACATTCAATAATTATACGATGAAAACCACATTCTAAGGAGTAGTATTCACACAATTCACATCAATCAAACAATCATAACGCACATACAAGTACCACATCAACACTTAGCATATTCAACCTATGTTCAATCATACATATATGCAATGTGACTCGACTGACACTACATCATGCATGCGGTACCAACATAATCCATACGGTCCATTCTTTGAACCCGATTCCCGTCGGAAACTGGATAAGTCGTATACATTCCTCTGAACTACAACTTATCTCCACTCGACTCCCACATGGAGTCCGAACGAGACTAGGCACCCATCATGGATTCCCACCTAGACTAATCTTCACATAACACGACATGAAATGCATGACATACAATTATGCATAATACCAATATCATTCATGCATAACACACGATCCACAATGATCACACGTGAGCCACATACTCACCGTAATTACCTCTAAAATTACCATCCCTGCCCAAGACTGTTTACATAACAACAATCTTATCAACACTGGCATCAATCACACATCACATAACAATCCACACATAAATTCCATGTTTTACCATGTTTACTATCATTATCGGTTTCCTTATGTCTAATTATGTCACATTAGTCTTACGAACCAAGAAGAATTACATCACGTGCGAAATCAGGGAAGAAATCTCGAAAATAGGAAAATCACGACACAACCCTATCCATACATGTATGGCCTTGCCCCATACGCGTATGACCTTACTTCCTCGCAAAAATCCTGCGTACAATATACGTAGGGCTCCCAAGTGCTAGGCCTCATACGCATAATGTCCAGGCCTTACGCGTATGACCAGAGGGCTATTTCCCTTCAAAACCCTCCCAAGGACTACCCATACGCGTAATGAGCTTGCCATATGCATGACTCTCACTCCCGTACACGTACCTTACGCGTAATAGCAGAGGGCTGTGCTGACCATGGGGACAAGAGCGTACCATACGCGTAACGCCCCGCGTATGGTCAGTCTCTGCACAAAAAAAAAACTAGTTTTCGCATCAGTGCGATTTTTCACCCATTGGAGCACCTCCAAGCTCCTATTTCTGACCCAAAACAACACATATACCAGTTTATCATCCAAGGTTTTACTCTACTTCATTAACCTATCATTTTATTAAGGTTTCTTCGCAATTTGAATCACATTTTTGTCATATCCCAAAAACCCATTTTCACAAAATCCATTTTTATGGTAGAACACAACAACAACACCCAATTTACACGAAAAACCATACCAATATCAGTACATAAACACGAATTCACAACAACAGTCACACAAATATGGGATTAAACAAGCTAGGAGAATAATACACATAAAATCTTAAGAGGGAAATGAACTCTCACTACCCTCCCATGTTCTAATCACCATTAATGAACTATTCTTCCCCTTACCTTAATTCCAAGCTTGATCTCTTCCTAACAACGGTGGAAACTCTTGATCTCCTCCTGCCCTAGCTCTGTTTCTTTCTTCTCTCCTTTCTCTTTTCACATGAAAACTAACTTTCCTAACTTCCTTACCACTACTCCCTGATTATATCTATTTTCCTTAGTTCCAATAATAATAATATTATCATTATTATTAGGGACAACTATTCCATGTCATTAATAATAATAATAATAATAATAATAAAATATTCCATCATCATTAATATTATTATTACCATAATATTATTCTAAGACTTATTCTAATTAATTCATTACAATAAATTCTCACACTCATCCTTACACACATACCCTTAACTAAGCAATGCCAGAATAATTAAATGAATAAAATCGCAAAATGATCAAATATTTAAATGGGGTGTTACAAATGACTTGTACCAATTGGTGGTGGAGGATGAGTTGTTCCTTCTTGTACTTGATTTGAAACAGTTGGTGGTGGTGGCTGATTTGTTGTTTCTTGTACTTGACTTGAAACATTTGTTGCTTCTGGTTCCTGAGTTGTTCCTTCTTGTACCTGACTTAGAGAAGCTTGTGGTTATGGTAGTTTATGGGTGGCCTTGTTGTGACCATCCTTGTGGCAACGACTACACTTGATACCATGTTTTGCCCTACTACATGTATGTTTGTCCATAATTATCCTCAATTTCCAAGTCTCTTCACCTTTTATATTTGCACAGTAAGCCTCTCATGGAAAACATGCCTTACATTTTACTCTCATCCTTGCTTTATCATTTTTAAAAAAATCCAGGTTCCTTCCTGAATGTATAACATATGTTCTTATTGCCTCTTGAAATACATCCTTTGTAGAAAAATATGTACCAAGTTTCCATTTGTAGTCTTCCATTCTTTTGGGAAGCTTAAATGTTACAAAATCATCCTTTACAATCTCATCATTCTCACTATCATACTTATTATGCAATTCATCACTATCATACTCCTCAACGTCACTTAAACCTCTCAAATTTTCCAGATTGACCTCACCATCATTATCAGCACCTTCATTCATAACAAGGACCTTTTCCTTACCTTTCCCCTTGCCATTTGCCTTGCCTTTTTTCTTACTTTTTCCTTTCCCCTTACCTTTCCCCTTGCCTTACTTTTTCCTCCCCCCTTACATTTTGTATTCACTTCATCCTCATCCATTGCTATCTCTCCATCAATACTTATATTATTTTCCGAGTCTTCAAAATTGACATTCAAAGCACTGTCTTCACTTCCATCTTCTGTCACATCTCCTTGGTTACAGCTAACTACCTCATCTTCTTGTTGGTTACAATTCAGTTATTCATTAATTCCATCTACTTCAACATTCATCCCTTGACCCACATTATCCTCACTGACACAGTTGGTCCCCACATTATCCTTATTATTATAGTTTGTCTCCTCTTGAACCACATTCTCCTCAATTTCATAATTGGTCCCCACATTCTCCTCATTTTCCTCAATTCCAACATTCTCCCCAGCTTCCTCAATTATTGTCTCGTCTTTCATCACATCTTCACCATTGTGGTCCCACCTTAATTATTTCCCATTTTAGGCCCTTCACCAACCACATTTTCACCCATTGTGGTCTCACCTTGATTATTTCCCATTTTAGGCCCTTCATTAACCACATCTTCACCTATTATGGTCCCACCTTGATTATTTCCCATTTTAGGCCCTTCACCAACCACATCTTCACCCAATGTGGTTCCATCTAGTAGTGAGAGTATATGCTCCTCAATACCATCAGGTTCGGATACAAGATGTGTAACATACAAATGACATTCCCCAATTATTACTGCAATTGTTCTCATCCTATTAGTCCCCTTGTCATTTTCTAACAGAACTATATCATCAAGATACATGTCATCATAATACCAAAGCCTATTTATAGTAGGGTAACCTAACTCTTTTAACTTGTCCAATATTTCAAAGTAACTCCAATAATCAGGATTAACATCCTAAATTTCCCCTAACCCTACATAACCTGACTTGGTAAAATTGGCAAACTCCCTAGAGAACTCGCCGAAATGATGAACAACACATTGAAACTTACTCTTCATAACCTAATCAACTTACATATGGTAGTAGAATTATTAAGTAAGTTGCGTAAAGAAGAAAGTTAACATTTTTAGTAACTTACTGTTGCAAGTTCGTACCTTAGGGTTTCTTCTTCAAATGATGGACGGGTGCAGATCGTCTTCAATAGAGGGTTGTGAACAGTGTCGTTATCGTTTTCAATGGAAATTGCGTTGTGAATCGTCTTTGTTGTTTCTTCTCTCAAGTTGTGCTTTCACGAACATTGACCTAAGCCCTAATACCCTTCAGCTTCTTCTATTTGTCATTTGTAATATTTTAATCAATATAATATAAATAAATATTCCAACTCAGTCATTAAAAATCCAGCAAGACAAGTTTTAATTTTTTCCTAACAAAAACTAACAGAAAGTACTAAAATCTGTAATGAAATATAAGTTAATGAATCACGGTATAAACTTTTTTTTAAGGGACCAACAAGAAACTTTGAATAAAATTAAGAGAAAAAAAAAGGAGGTATTAAATTTTTTTTTAAAATTGAGATTATTTAATTCTAAATTTAATGACCTTTTCTTGATTAATTAATATAATGATTAAATTTTAAAAAACCATTAAGACAACAAGTAGTAATAGTTTTATTAAAAGATTCAATTCAATAGGTAAGTAAAATAAACAACACAAAAAAAATAAAGAAATAAAAAGTAGAAGAAAAAGAGTATGAAAATAGCAGTGCCGACTAGTGAGTGAGATTTCCAATTTCCAATATCCAACTTGATGATTCCGCGTTAGCTCATTCTGCACTTCGATTTGATTAATCATTCACCAAAATTCTCTTCCTCTTTCACTCAAATCTCAATTTCACAAAATCTGAATCACCACCACCAACAACACTTCACAATTCAGATCTACCACAACACAAAAGGAAACAAAATCAACTTCAGTTTTTCTCACCGCCCTCAAAATGGCGCGGATGCGGATACCCTTTACTTCACTTTTCTTATCTCTCATTTTCGTGTTATCAATTCTCAACCTTGCACACTGCAAGACCCTTAAGCGTGATGGTAACGATACCTTTTATCAATCTTTCTCTGATTCCGGTTATGGGGTTACTGTTTTCGCTTTTTTATTTGATGGGTCGAAATCGTTGATGGGTTTTTGTTTTGCAGTTAAGGCTTTGAACGAGATCAAGGCTTCTTTGGGTTGGAGAGTAGTTTATGCTTGGGTTGGAGATGATCCCTGTGGTGATGGTGATCTTCCTCCTTGGTCTGGTGTTACTTGTTCCACTGTCGGTGATTATCGTGTTGTAACAGAGCTGTGAGTATTTTATATTTATCCGGAAAAAAAAATTAGATTTTTTCTTTTTTGTGGAATAAAGTTTGATTTTTTATTTTAGAAAGGTTTGATGTTTTTGTGATTGTTATGGATTAGATTTGTGGTGTTGTCGTTGGTGTAATTGGGATTGGTTTGTTGTTAATTTGTAGTGAGGTGTATGCGGTGTCGATTGTTGGGCCTTTTCCTACTGCTGTTACCAGCTTGTTGGATCTTACACGGCTGTAAGTATCTTCCTTAATTTATGTTAACTTATGTTTTGATTCTTGGAATTGATTGAAGAGTGTGCATTGTTGCTTGGAATTTGTATCGTGATCCTTTGTGTTATGGAAAATTGCAATCAGAGACGACTGATTCCGCCTCAGTTGCGGCAACTTTGTGGTCATGGAGACATAAAAATCTCAATGACGAGTTGTTTTTTTAAATGAAAAAACTTAGGCGCCGTTCTTTATACGCCGTTTTTATGTTCCCTCATATACAGTTTAACACATTGATTGTGTATACAACAGTACAAATAAAACCATTTTTGTTACCTGAAAAGTTTAATCTGTGTGGCATGTTATAACTGGGGAACAACACAAACAACACATATTGAACAGTACCAAAGGTTTTTCCATTTTCAGGAACCGTGCTTGATACATGTGGTTGTGTTGGAATCGGATGCCAATTAGGGTGGGAGGTTTGTAGGTGAATGTTGGTCATGTACTTTTGCAAAACTATACGGATTTAACTGGTTTGATAAAATATAGTACCTTGGAAATGGACGGTTAGGTTCCTATTGTACAAGAGTATACTTGAAGAGTTGTTTGTGGTGGGGGGCCATGAAATTAGTCTGTGGTATGATGTATGATTGAAGTCCAAACGATTTTCTACTCTCGTGACTTTTCATGTACATAGCAATTTTGGAAAGATTTAACATAGAAATGAATTGAGCATGTGTGCAATTGTAGGAGATTTGCGTTAGCTAAAAAGACTATATAATTTATTCAAGAATTTAATAATTGTGATTTGTTTTTGTGTTGATTTGTCTCTTATAAGTAATAAATGGAAGATTCGGGGACACATGTTAAGATGACATATTGCTTGCTTAATGTTTCTATACCTTGGTTTTCTTTTTCAATGCATTGAAAGATTTCCAGTTTACTGCTTTCTTTCAAGCTCTTAGTAATTGAATTAATATGCACTTTTGGCAGGGATCTCCATAATAACAAGTTGACAGGGCCTATTCCTCCTCAAATTGGTCGGTTGAAGCGTCTTAAAATACTGTATGAATTTTATAATCCCTCTTAGATTCTGGTTTCTCTTTGTTTTATGATTTGAAATATGTAGTTCATTATTTACCTTTGTTTCCTGGCAGAAATTTGAGGTGGAACAAACTACAAGATGCAATTCCTCCAGAAATTGGGGAACTTAAAAGTTTGACGCATTTGTGAGTTACTCTTACCCTCCTTGTTAACTTTGGGTTTGTTAACAAAATTGTCAATTTGTCAATCATGGAAAACAACAGTTTGTTCAAATTTCGCTACAGTGCCATAGCCTCTATTTGATAACACCTAATACTGAATAGCATACCGCGGAATAGTAGTGATTTGTTAAAATTCCATTGTGCTATATTGCCTCTATAACCGCTAGTTGACAACACTCTGTTAGTCCTTTGTAAACAATTGAGATATGATATCCTTGTGCAGGTACCTAAGCTTTAATAATTTCAAGGGTGAAGTTCCCAAGGAGCTTGCAGATCTTCCCGACCTTCGCTACCTTTATCTTCATGAAAACCGTTTGATGGGAAGAATACCTCCAGAATTGGGCACTCTACAAAACCTTCGCCACTTGTAATTTTCAAATCCTTTTTAGAATCTTCTACTTTTAGAGGATAATATTTATATCTCAACTCAATTGCCTCATTATATTACTGTCATGCTTATAGGGATGCCGGTAACAATCATTTGGTGGGTACCATAAGGGAACTCATCCGGTTTGAAGGTTGCTTTCCATCACTACGCAATTTGTAAGTTCTTGTTTGTTTCAACTCGAAACATTGCCATTTGATCTTTAAATCTGCATTTATCTCTAAATATTAACAAATTTGTTATGCAAACCAGATATCTAAACAATAATTATTTTACTGGAGGAATACCTGCACAACTTGCTAACTTATCCAGTCTTGAAATCTTGTGAGTATTCCATTTTTACCGCGTATTTTCTTCCTTCTCTTTACACGTGTTTAGCAGGGCTATCAAACACGATTTTACTATGTCAAGATCTATATAGCTTGAAATTTTCCATAACGCAATGTTTGTTTGTTGGAGGCAGGTACCTGTCCCACAACAAAATGTCAGGAGTTATACCATCTAGCGTCGCTCTTATTCCGAAATTGACATACTTGTAAGTTTTTCACTCAATGCTATGTTTTTGATAGTTTCTTGGATCATTGGAATATGAATTATCAACTTCAAGATTTTCTAATCTTTTATTTCAGGTACTTGGATCACAATCAGTTTTCAGGGAGAATTCCTGAACCCTTTTACAAGCATCCATTTTTGAAAGAAATGTGAGTTTCCTACCTTTGAGTAAATCATACATTCTCTTGTGTTCACTGAACTGAACAATCTTACCACATTGTATTTGGCAGGTACATTGAGGGAAACGCGTTCCGGCCTGGTGTCAATCCCATTGGCTTGCACAAAGTGCTTGAAGTTTCTGATTCAGACTTCCTTGTTTAATGAAACCATGTCTTTATCTTTTCTGAAAGTCTAATAGTTCCTTTTATCTCAATGAAATAGCCAAAATAGGTGTTTCAATTTTTGCCAAATCTATGTTGTCACTATCAATAAACAATAGTTTTGTAAGTTTATTATTTATGACCTTATTCATGTATGTAGGAAGTTCATTATATTATAGATAGGTATAGTATGTACTCTTTATTTCAAATTTTAAAACAGAGGAAGTATAACGCTACCATAAATATACTGTAATAGCATTTGGAGGAAAAAACTTGCTCTTATTAATTCTCATTTCAAATTTCTAGATATGTTTGCTTTTATATATATAAAAAAAAAAAGAAGTACTAGATATGTTTATTTTTGTTTTCTTTAAACATACTCTAATTTTTTTGATAGATGAAAAGGCATAATTAACAATTTAGTAATAATCATGCACAAAATATATCACTAATTTTTATTATTATATGTAAAAAAATGTCAGTATTATAAAAACATAGGATGGATTACATTCTTAGATAAAAAATATAAAGCTTTACATGAGATCAAAGATGAATCACTATTGGATAAAGGACTCCCTGCAAGATATATTCATAAACAGAATAATGATTTTAATAGAAGCTAGTTAAACCTTGAATTTCTAGGATTTCTATTGATTAGAGTCCAACTGCATATGCATTTTCTCCAAAACTGAGTGAATTTCTTCCATTAGTGGATGTGTTTTTTCGCCTGCAATGAATTCACTTACAACACCATCAATCTCTACTGAGCTACAACCTGGTGTCTTGTTTGCTCCTTTGATTTTCATCATATCCCTCACCCTTCCAGCATTGCTGTGTTTCCCAGATGCTGAATACAAATTAGAAAGTAAAACATAGACTCCACTTTGAATGTGTTTATCCATCTGCAACACTTTTTCAGCAGCGAATTCAGCTAGTTGAGTTTCTCCATGATTACAACATGCACTCAAAAATGCTCTCCAAGCCAATGTCTCTTCAGAGTTATTCAAAGATTTGGTTATTTTTCTTATTATAACCATAGCTTCTTCAAAAAGCCCTGCTCTGCTTAGTAAGTCAACTAAACAACCATAATGTTCACTTTTTGGTTCAATGTTGAAAACACTACACATTTTATCCAATAACTTCAAACCTTCATCTGCCATTCCTGAGTAACTACAAGCAGTAAAAACAGCAATGAATGTTATATCATCAGGTTTAATCCCAACTTTTTCCATATCATGAAACAGCTTGAGTGCACCTTTTCCATCTCCATGCATTGCCATACCAGAAATCATAGCATTCCAACATACAATGTCTCTCTCTTGCATTGAATTAAATAATCTTTTGGCCGTTTCCAAGTCCCCGCATTTAGCATACATGTCTAATAAACTAGTACTTAATTGAACACTCAACGGTACTAGCTTTGATCGATTCAAATGTCGATGAATCCACACACCAATATCTGAAGCACCTAGATGAGCACATGCAGAAAGAATGCTCACAAATATAGATTCATCAGGCACTATATCAGTAAGCTGCATCAATCGAAACAAATAAAGACTTTCTTTAAAGCAACTATTTTGTACATAACCAGAAATCATGGCACCCCAAATCCCTTTATCCTTCTCAGGTGCTTCATCAAAGAACAACCTAGCTAAATCAACATCACCCACTTTTGCATATCCAGAAATCATCACACTCCAAGAAACTGCACTTAAGCTAGGAATTTCATCAAACACGTACCGTGCAGCTACAACATCACCAAACACACAATACATCATCATCAAACTATTACCCACAAAGATATCAAACACAAGACCCAATTTTGAACCATACCCATGAATCATCTTCCCCAAAGAACAATCCCGAAGTCCCGCACAAGCCTTCAATACATAAGGTATAGTGTAATTATCAGGTCTCAATCCATTCTGAAGCATTTTAACAAACACATGGAGGGTGCTTTTGAAATTGTTATTAAGGAGAAAAGCTTTGATGATTGTGTTGTATATACAAACTGTAGGGTTCTGAATTCGGTCAAAGACTCTACAAGCATAGGTGAGAGTTCCATGATGATGTTTGTGTGATGAACAGAAAGCTAAAACTCTGCTTAGAGCAAAGGTATTGTTTTCAAGACCTGTAGTGAAAATTTGTGCATGTGCTTGTTTGAGATGGTTCATGTTCTTGCATTTTTCTAATAGTACTAAGCATCTTTTGGTGCTACTTGACATGGGATTTGAGAATGAAACTACATTCAAAATCAAATTAGGATTTGAGAATGTGTTAGGACAAGATGTTTACATATTTTTCATAGAGAGTGTATTTTTCAATGGTTCAAAAGATGCATGAATAATGATTTACCCTACTCATGTCCATTGTGCCGTAATCATTAAATAATCTAAATGTTAGTAACCAATAAATGACATTTCTAATAATATATTTTTCTTCTTTTTTTGTTTCATTGTACCTAGTATTATGTGATTGTTTTTATTTTTTCTTAGCGCAATGTGTCACACCCTAATTTTTGACCTTAAGATTCCACCTCCATGTCTGTTTTCTGCCGTGTTTTATTTTACTTTTGCGTGTGTTTATTAAGACTAACTAGTTTATTCATATGCATTTGATCTTAAATAGTATTTCAGAGTACGACCAGGTGATCTCAATTTCGAAACAAGCTAGGGGTTTGTTTCTGCTTGTTCTAATTATAATTAATGCTCTCAGTCTTTTTGTCTTTTAACAATATTTCTCTTGTAAGCTTTGTTATGACCAGGTGAACCTCATTCTCATGTTCAACTAGTGGTGAGCGTAGGTTGTGATTGTGAGGCAACGTTACTATCTTTTTGTTACAAGTGAAGAGAAGTACGAGAAGTGTTATTAGGGGAGGGTGTTTCATCAAATATCTCCTATGCTATTCATTGTCGTCCGGATATTGCCCTCAGATACCGTTTATTATTCACTCAATAAGGGAAAGTCCCATTCTTATTGAAAGAGAACCATTGAACACTTTGTCATCATGATCACATTATCACAAAGATGAAGACACGTGAATCTTTTTACTTCCTACCATTTGACTCAAAGTAACAACAGGTTCTAAGTTACAATTTTGAAGTATTACAAATCAGTTACATTCAATTCTTAACAGCGTCTACAAGACTTCTACCGGCACTTGTCACGACCAAGATTGTGAGGAGCCTCGTTGTTCCTAACAACAATGCCTTAAAGTGATTATGCTTAACCAACGGCTCTCTGCGGAAAGACTGGCAATAACTGAATTTGACGATCCCCCTCAGAGTTGTAACAGTGAGGCCAGGAAGTATCAACCGAGCATCATCCCATGGTCTAAAGGAATTGGTCAGTAGGATCCTCCTTGAGTTGATGGAGAAGAACTTGAAAAATTTGCAAGAAATATCCCTGAAGAATGTGTCCATTCAAAAGGTAAAGACCTGCAAAAGCTCCTAAGTCCAGCTACCTGAAAAGGGGAGAAAAGTAAGCAACAGCAACAACGTAATTCCGTCATACCGCAATCATGTGACGAGTTTCAAATCCATGGAAATCCACAAGTTACACATACATAGCTGCAAGATTAAGGGAGCAGAGTCACGACATCTCTTCACGCCCAAACCTCGTATTTTGTTCTCACCGTCCTCGCCATCTCCGATCCACAACCTGCAGTTATCCACTACACCGGTTGAGAAAACTTGAGAGGTATAAGCTTGTAAACTAAGGAATTCAACTCCAAACTTCCGCCGACGCAACTCGAATGTAGCTTCACAACCTACATTCACAATGAGAAAGCTTAGAGCAAACCATCTACAATCATTGACCAATCTTAGAAGTATATACATAAAATGGAACAGGGTGGCTGCGGCTACCTCACATCATAAAGCTACACTAAGCACTTTATGACAACCTCACAATAATCTACCTGCGGCAAAGGAATTATGCAGACGCCGTACCCTGCTACAATGAGGCCCACATCATTGGCCAATTTCGTTCACGCAAGACTGTCCCAAGATTATATTGCAGAACTTTCAGAAAGGAGGAAAAGAGGACGTACCGTGTTACTACTAGTTCCCATACAGCACAGACGGGCTTAGTCCCAGATAATTGCATTGACCATGGAGTTTTCACAATACAGTAGCATGAATAGAACAAGGAGCAGTCTTATATATCCATGTACTGCAATTCATAACTTTAGGTTGATACCGGTCCTTAAATATAGCCATGAATTCATGCTTTCATGACAGCGGCAGTAGTTCAGGCGACTCAGACAACCAAGATCAACGCAGCGCGGCGTGGCCATTGGTCTGTTAGAAAAAAGAATGATAAGGCTATCAGTAAAGCATTCTCTTCCTGACGCGAATAAATCACATAAGATGGCATGACAAAGGATTTTATGGATACCTTAAAGGTGTTTTGATCCTGGAACGCTTATGAAATCTTCAAACCTGCTGAAGATTGGTGCAGGTGAAAACCGCCTACCGGGCACTTCGCATTGTTTTATCAAAACAACGGCGCAGCTGCGACTTTCCGCCTGTTACCCAATCGAAGCTGATGAAGTGGAAGAACAGCTACCGCAACTGGTGGACACACCATTTTCCTGTCGAAAAACCAGAACTTAAGTGAGAGCGGATTCTTACGCAGATAACAGGATAAAGTTAGTCTTGGGAGAACTTACCAACAGAAGAATTGATGTTGAAACCTTTACTTTCAAAAAGAAATAGAAAAGGACTTACTCAAGCCAAAGTAGGCATGACAGGGGCTCTCTATTCAGAACAAAGCTGAGGTCCGCGGCAACTTCTGCGGCAATTTTGTCAATTCACAGGAAGTGGCAACATATGCTAGAACGCGAGCTATAGCCGTTCCTTGCTTCACGCTTGAAAAGCAACCTAGTTTATCAATTGCACACTTAAGGCTTTGCGATAACAAAGGCCACCTGCGACATCGAAGGGAAGCATGATGAGCATGAGCTTTGTGATTAAAAAGAACATAGCTTAAAGTAACAGGTTACTTCAAATGTTGAATCCTACCCACTGTTGAACCAAGTTGTTAGCTCATTCCTAGCTGGCACGAAGTCTGTGTAAGACCCTTACGGGCTGTCTGCCGGAAGGAAATCAGGGTCTATCTGCAAAAGCAAAATAGAGTTATGATTTGCCTTAAAAACAATTATGACAGAGTCAAAATATGGACACATTAAAATGAAATTGGAAAGGGCAATTATCGTATTCTTCCCCCCAAATAGCCGAACTTGTCCTGTCTGAAAAAGGAAGGTTTTAAACCGCAATTACACCTGCATCACAGTTGTGGCAAAAATTAAAGGACACCTCGACACAATCAAATGAAAACGGAAAGACCCCAGACAAAGTTCAAATCGTTTCCAAATCTATCAAGATGAAAAAGGGAAGAAAGTTATCGCCATTAACGTATTGTACCGTCTCAGACAACTATAAAAGACGAGGAGGTCGTTCTCAAAAGGATCCATCCACAACAAAACTTCAACATCCACAAAAACCTCAAATCAAAATCTAAACTGCTAAATCGTAGAAATAAGAACTTATCTTTCATTTTGAAGTTCCGTCACGACACATCTGTCACCGCGAAACACCTTTGAAAGCCTCCGGAAATCATCTTGAACCCGACGGCGCCGGGAATCGCTAAGCTTCCGTCAAAGTCCTCAAGCCCCCGCCACTTCTATTCCTCCATCGATCACCGAGGACCTACAAAGGTAACACACTTTCATCGTTAGTTTTACTATTGACTGATGTTTGTTTTGTTTCAGGAAAAGCGAAAACAGAGAATCAGAGGAAGAAAAATGGCAGAAGCGGTGAGAGAAAGAAGGAGAATTTGAAGAGGGAAAGATTGGGATAGCGAGACGAGAAGAGGAATGGGGATTTCGGGAGACCTAGGGTTTCCGCTTTTTCTGTTTAATTTTTTGTAATGTTGTAATTCTGTAATACTCCCCACACTAGTAATCGTACACCCTCACGACACTGTTTCCCTTGAAAATCAGAAAACAACCGCTGATCTTCCAAATCTAACTTTGGTGACTCACAGGATCGATCAGATTGATCCTAGGACATGTGCTAAAAGATTTATTTTTGGTTTTAAGGATTTATTCAAGTTCCACACTCGAACAATATTGGGATAAAAGAATCCTAAAAGAACATCTATTCGACTACGGGTTAATTTAAAGGTAAAGTAAGGCTTCTAATAAAAGAGAAGAAAGTTTGTTGGTAAGGGTGAAGTTAGATTGAGGACGAAGAAAAAAGAATTGCATAGGAAGGAGAGAAATAAGGTAAGGAGGAAAAGGGGTAAAGACAATAAAGACAATAAAAGACTTTGTAAAACTTAAAGTAAAAACAAGTAAATTGCATTAAGTTAAAAGATGGTGTGTTTACATCACGTACATTCTCTTACAACACTCGCTTTCTCTACACTCGGATACTTGGAGTAATTTCAAGAGTAATTTGTACAATAGTAAATTACAACACACTTTGGACATGTCTAAGACACCCTATTTATAGTAAAAAGAAATAACCTCTCATAACCTCTACCATAATCTCCTTTTGCCATTTGTCACAAATGCATGGATCTATTACTCATAAGGTGACACGTGTCTTTCTCAATTCTCAACAAGCAAAACCGTTCCCTCCAATATTTTAAATTTCAAATCCTTCGACAAACCATTCTTCTCAGCAGGCGGTCGAACTCTTGGCTTCTGGGTGAGTCCTTCGACTTAGCTATTTTGCTTCTTTCAACCATTTTTTTATATTCAACTTATTTTCCACCCTTTTGTCTTAAATACCTTCTTTCTAACTGAGGCGTCGAATTTAGGAGCTAACAAATTGTCCCCCAAAAATGTTTTTTTCAACTTCGACTGTGGAAAAGCACATTTTTTGACAGCGTATGACCTTCGACGCCGCTTTGTGTCGTACAATACTCTTTTCATCAATGCAAGTCTGGGAAGGTGAAAAGGAATGAAAGAGAAAAAGAAAGATCGCTATGAGCACGCAAGCTACTGTTCCGTCACCTTGATGCACGTTTATGACGTCACTATTATCATGGCTATTTTCTCGGGAATCAACAAAATTGTGGGCCATCATCACCTTTCCAACATCGGGGACGTGAATTGCAACTACTGCCTCTGCCATCCCACATCTGAACACACACGTGGCCCACTAACTCTAACCCCTTAATGATGAAAACTTTCAGTCTTCCATACCTTATATAAGTAATTTCCCTTTGATGTTTTCATTTTTTACAACTTCTCTAACTCTTCACAACTTTCCTTGCTTTCTCTCTAATTTTCTGCTTCCAACCAACAAACTCTCACTTTCTTCAGAAATGGATGATCATCAAAAGAAGAAAATGCCATCTAAAGGACAAACTTCTTCTTCCACACTTCCTCCCTTTGCTAGCTTGAGCGGCCCCCAGGTGGTAAAGAATCAACAGTTCTCTCGCGAACCCCTGACGGAGGAGAAACGCCACATTTACGAATCTCAGGTAATCATTCCTGTTACTATTGCAGGGAGACTTTTAGCTATGTCTGGGCCTTTACCTCCTCCAGGTCTTGACTACTCCGCCATTAAAGATTTCTTCCCCTTTTATAGAACCACTAAACCCCTAGGGCAAAAGGACTTTAATAAAATTTCCATTGACGGTCTTGATAGCCTGAGCCTTTTCGACGCAGACTTTAGGTATCTTCATGATGGGGCCAGATTATTTAGGGTCGCTCCCTACTTCAAAGATTCCGAACTCTATCTCAACTGGATGACGAAAATAGAGAAGGTAAAAGCCCAGGAATGGAAGGACACTGGGATTTACGATCTGATTATGATGTCGAAGGTAGGCCCTTCGTACTGCCCTCTTATGCTGGCTTCCTCCTTATTCTTCTGGGATAGAACTCACAACACTTTCCACCTTCCTTGTGGAATGATGACCCCCACTCTACTTGATGTAGCTGCCATTGTAGGCCTAAAACCCTACGGCCTAGTTTATGATCCCGAGATTGATAGTCATGACAACATTGGTTTTCCCAATACTAAACATACTTATACAGCTTTTGTCCAACATTACCATAATAAAACTAGTACCTCTGTTGATGATGAAGAACATATAGCCTTTTTGGCCATGTGGTTGTCCCGTTGTGTATTCTGTACCAAATCCTTGTAGGTGGCGCAGAAGTATCTGGTCCTAGCCAACCAACTACATGTGAAGAGAGGCGTTTGCCTTAGTGAAATGATCATGGCCAGTCTTTATGAGGCCTTAGGCGAAGGTGCGAGTAAATTGAAAGATCCTGACAGCCATGGCAACTTGCTGTTGTCAGGCCCCTTCTAGCTTCTTCAGCTGTGGCTTAATGCCACTTTTGAGCACAGTCTTCCCAACAAAGGTGAAGTTGATGAACGTTCGCCTGCAGTTGCTGAGAGAAGAGTCGAATGGCCTCACCTGGCTCAACTTACTCCCAGCGAGGAAGTCCATTCCCTTCGATCCAATTTATCCAGCTTTGTTCATATGTTTGCAAAACGGCATGAGTTTACCGCGAAGATGGCTCCCTTCTCAGAACGAAAATGTGGCCCAGAATGGTTTACTAGACCCTTCCCTGCTCCCTTAAAGAAACACGAGGAGGAGTCAAAGTTGATTTGGGAGAGATTCCTCATTCCCCGCCTACTGATTCACAAACTAAACCTTGTAAAAGGTCACTCCAGCTTGCTAGCCTATCAATCGAACTTGGTGTCCAGGCAATTCGGGTTAATTCAAGCCTTGCCCAAATGCATGTATGACATGAAATCACATATCATTCTCCCTTTTACTGTGCTATCTCCTCTAGATTGTTCGACGCAACTGGCACGCCACGCTCACAAGTCCTACCTCACACCTGTTCACTTTGAACCTTCTTACTTTTGCTCCCAAAACTTCTATGACTGGTGGTCGAAACATTACGCCTCAGAATTTCTTGACGCTCCTAGTTTTACTCGCTTGATTGACCAAGCTTTCATTGATGTGCAGGAGAAGATCAAGAAAGGTACGTCTACTCATATCAAAGAGATCCAAGCCTTCCAAAAGTATTTCGAAACTGCCTATCGACCAGATAATGTTAGTCGAACCATCCGCGAGGCTGCTGTCACTTTGAAAGAAAATTTTTCCAAAAAACTGGATATTTTAAAGATTCCCTCTTCTGTTCCTCGCGAGAAACGGTATGAGGTTGCCTTTAAACTTTTCCCCCCAAAAGTCCCTCGACTACCAACCGCTGGTTTTGGCGTGGCTCTTGCCCCTCCATTTCCAGATTGGTTTATTTGTGGAGACGCTATAAAAATTCTTCGACAGCAGTCTAAGCCCAAGGCACAACGGGTGGTTCCGACTAAACATACACTCGATACGTTTAAAGGGCACCTTTATGTCAATATCGAAGATGTTCGCATCGAATCCGACATTCTTGAAGGTTCATCCCCGTTCGATTTGGACTTCCCTCTCTGAGCTTTATTGTTGCTAATTGTTTTAAGTATCATCTATTTTTCAGTTGCTCCGAAACGTGCTGCCCCAACAGCCAGAACTGAAGTCAAGGACGAAGGTCAAAAGGTAGCCTTCCGCAACTTTTTACTATCTCGATCTCCTTAATCAATTTCACCATTTCATACTGTTTTCAGGCTAGTCGAAAACCACCTACCCCTAAAAAAAGATTAAAAAGGGCTTCTCCCCAAGTTATTCTTGATTATGATGACAAAGATGAGTCTCCTCGTGAGAGTCTTCAAGTGAAAAGAAAAAGAAAGATTATCCATGATGTGGATGCTCCTGATGCTCCACCTGCTCCTGTTGTAAACAACACACCTCAACCTACCAATCCTCCTCAAGAACCTACTCCAACTCCCGTAGGGGGTGCTTCGATCTAAGCAGTTGTCCCCATGGAAAGTGACAATTCGATTCCCGCTGACGAAACTGTCAAGGTATGTTGCGCATCTACCTTTCCTTGGGCCTTTTCATTGATCCTTTAGTCTTTATTCTTTCTAATGTCCACCTTTTCTAGGATGATGCTGGAACTTCACAATCTAATCCCACCGCGGTCCCTCTGTCACTCTACCCCTTGAATAGCCAAGGTGAGCCTACCTATCATCCCACTTCTGATTTGGGTTCTGGTGTGAGTTCACTTGGTGAAATTAATAAACCTGATTCTTTCACAGCCCCTCCATCTCCTGCAAAGACCACTACCCAGCAGTCTCTGACTGACGGTTCTGATCATGAAGATGACAATCCTTAGGTTGATCCTATTATAGTGGATGATGAGGTTGACGCTTCAGAGGGGAAAACAACTTTGGCTGATACGACCAACTTCCCTTTGGGTCAGACAGTAGCTGTGGATGAAAAGGTTGTCGAGGGTGATCAAGCCTCTGAGGATCAGGCTAAGCTCCAGCCTGAATTGCATGAATCCAGTGACAAAGGCACTGGGGATGAAATGGAGGAGGATGGCGACAGGGCAAAGGACAACCAAGATAAAGAATTGAAAATTGTGGACACCTCCGTCAAAGAACCTGCAACTGCTGAAACAACAAAGACTCATGTTCCTTCTACCCCAAAGGATACTCCAACGAACTTCTTCCCAGGCGAAACTCAACTTACTCCCGCCGAACTGGATGCGTTGAAGGTTTCTAACCCTCGACAATACATCAGGCTTTTGTTGAGTAGGAGAAGTCATTCTTCTAGCCGAACTCCCAGTGCTTCGACTTTCGAGGGGAAAACCTCAAAGCCACCAACTGACAGTGCCCTCGACAAGGTTAAGCAAAAGATCTTAAAAGGGGATCTTTTCACCCTCCTGCAGATGGGCCCTGCCAGCCATCTTCCCCTCAAAGCTCTTCTTCAAAAAGTGGACATTAAATCCCTTACTCTTGAGGCTGCAAATGTTATTCAAGAGGTTGGTACCCTGATCGACCAGGTTTATAAAGACTATCGATTGTTGCCCCAGATTGAGGGTGAGACTGAGACGAAGGCTGGCAGCGAAGCTGCCGCTTGGAGCGCTGTTTTCGACTCTGAGGAGAAGATTCCTGAGTTGTAAGAAACAAAGGAGAAAAATAAACAAGATGTCCTGACTAACGAGGCGAACATCGCCTGCTGGGAACGGAAGATTAAAAAGCTCCGTGGTAAGATAGCGAAGGCTAAGAAAAAGAATGCTGAATTATCTTCCTTCGACAACTCCTCCTTAACAGCTGAGCTTGATCATGCCGTCACCTATGCTGAGGAAGCCCGTCGTTTGGAATCTGAAGTTGCCCTGCTGAGGACAGATAAGGCTCAATGCCAAAGCCGTCTCGAACTTCAAAAATCGACTTACCTTAAGATGAAGGCGAATCTTCCTTTTTGATTTGTTAGGTTTTTATAATAGAGCAGATTATACTGGCCTTTGTGAGCCATTTTTTATTTTGTTTGTAAGACATTGGGCCATTTTGGCATATTTTAAATTACCATTTATGGCTTCGCTTTATCTTTGACAATTATTATGTTGATATTTTCACCTCTCGAAGTGCAGGCTTATACTTCTTTAAATATTTGCCATTTACTTTTAATACTCTCTCATCCTTACTCAGCTCTATCACTTCATATGCCCCGTTGAAGAATACCTTCAATACCTGGAATGGTCCTTCCCACTTTGGGGACCATTTACCTAGGGACCTCACCTTTCGATCCATAGGCAGGATTACCCTCCATACCAAATCTCCAACCAGGAAAGTTTTCGCTTTGACCTTCTTGTTATATGATTTCTCCACTCTTCTCTTTTGTCTTCTCAGGAGTTCTAGAGCTTTTAATCTCTCTTCGTCTAAGTCGACTAACTCTTTAAGCATCATGTCCCAATAAATCTCTCGAGGGATTTCATGATGTCTTTGAATTCTTACTGACTGTATATGTATCTCAACTGGCAATACTGCGTCATGCCCGAAAGTGAGTCGATAAGGGGAAGTGTTGGTTGCTTCCTTCGGGGATGTTTGACATGCCCATAGGACTTGATCCAATGTCTTATGCCAATTCCTAGGCTTGCTTCTAATCTGTTTCTTTATCATGCCAATTATTACTTTGTTTGCCGCTTCGACTTGGCCATTGACCTGGGCATAGTAAGGTATCGAGGTAAGAAGTTTAAATCTCATTTCTTTAGAAAACTCCTGCATCTTCCTACCCGTAAATACTGACCCTTGGTCTGTCGTTATTGTCTCTGGTAGGCCAAACCTGTAGATGATATACTTCTGAATGAATTCGATAACATCTTCTTGGTCTACCTTCGATAGAGGTATAGCCTCTATCCACTTGGTAAAATAGTCTATCCCTACCAGAATGTACTTCTGGTTTTTGGAAGACGCAGGTCGAATCTCTCCTATAAGGTCTAGAGCCCAACCTCTAAATGGCCACGTCTTGACTATGGAATGCAACTCGCTTGCTGGGACATGTTGTATGCCACCTTGAATTTGGCACTCCTGACAACCTTTGGCAAACTCGATGCAATCTTTCAGCATCGTGGGCCAGTACACCCCTTGGAGAAACAGTAGCCATTTCATCTTATGGCCCACTTGGTGTGCTCCACATGTCCCACCATGGACTGAGGACAATTCCAAGTATGCTTCATATTCACTGAGGCATTTAAGTAAAACTCCCTAAGAAGTTTTCTTAAATAACTCATTCCCCAACATGACATAGCTTAGTGCTTGGTATTTTATCTTTTGTTCTGTAGTCGCTGAAGGGTTCTGAAGGTATTCGACCAGAGGTTTCCTCCAATCTTTGTCTGTTAGACCTTCGACTATAAAAATATCAAAGGTTTCCTCGTCGGCATAGCCAAATTTCGTGACTTCCAAGTCTGATGGTCTCAAGCCCACGAATATCACCTAACCTCTGGCCTCGATTGCCTCTTGCAAGTTCTCCTTCGAGACCTTGTATCTTGAGGCAACTTGCACCAGGTCATTGGTTATCTGATTGTGTATTCGTGGTATGTGTCGAATAGTGCAGACTTCAAATTTTTTGAGTAGTCTGTTAGCTATTACGAAATACATGATGAGATTTTCTTTAACGCATTTGTACTCCTTTGTTAGCTGTTTTGCAACCAACTCTGAATCTCCCATTATTTCGACTTGGGTTGCCCCCAATTCTAACAAAATTTCAAGTCCGGCGATCAAAGCTTCATATTCAGCTTCGTTATTAGAACATAGGCCCTCGACTCTATACTTGAATTTTGTTGGAATTTTGTCAGGCGAAATGATCAATAGACCTATGTCTGTCCCATTCTTGTGACTAGACCCATCAAAGTATATCTTCCAAGGCTCTAGTTTGACAAAGTTCAGGGTACTTTCATTTATGGAGTGGCCGACAATAAAGTCTGCCACTATTTGCCCTTTGACCGCTTTCAACGGTCTGTAAGTCAATGAATACTCAGTTAATGCTAATGCCCACTTACCAATTTGACTATGCAAAATAGGTTTGGACAACATATGCTTAATAACATCAAAATGTGACGAAACGTAAACATCAACTGGTTTTATATATTGCTTCAACTTCATACATGAGAAATACAAACATAAGCATAATTTCTCTATCTCACTATACCTAGTTTCTGCATCATTTAAAACTCTACTAAGGTAGTAAATGGCTCTTTCAACGCCACTTTCATCCTCTTGAGCAAGCATGCTCCCTAGAGTTTTGTCTGACGCTGCTATGTATAGTCTAATGTTTTTGTTTCGACATGGAGGTGCAAGGACTGGAGGATGAGTCAAGTAGTCTTTGATCTTGTCGAAAGCCTCTTACTGATCTCTCGTCCATTCGAACTTCTCCTTAGTGGCTCGAAGCAACGGAGATAAGGCTTGTGTTTTTCCACTGAGATTCGATATGAACCTTCTTAGGAAATTTATTTTGCCCAGCAAGGATTGAAGTTCCTTCTTGTTGGATGGCGCTTTCGCTTCCATAATGGGCTTCGTTTTTTTTGGTTGATTTTGATCCCCTTCTTGTGGACTATGAAACCCAGAAAATCTCCTGCTTGCACACAAAATGCACACTTTAGGGGATTCATCTTGAGGCCACATTTCCTCATTCTCATGAAGGATTTGCGCAGGTGTTCCACATGAGCCTTTCCTGACACAAATTTTATCATAATGTCATCAATGTATATTTGCATAAAGGACTCAATGTAGTCATGGAAAATCCAATTCATCGCCCGTTGGTACATTGCCCCAGAATTTTTTAGGCCAAAAGGCATCACTACCCATTCGTAAGTGCCTAAGGCCTCTGGGAAACGGAATGCTGTTTTTGGAACGTCGTCCTCGGTGATGAAAATCTAGTTGTAACCAGAATATCCATCCAGCATGCTAAGGTATTCATGGCCAGCGGCTGAATCGACTAGCATTTCTGCCACTGGCATCGAATACTCATCTTTAGGGGTTGCTGAGTTCAAATCCCTAAAGTCTATACAGACTCTTAAAGATCTATTTTTCTTAATGACTGGTACAATATTTGCTAGCCATTTGACATACCTGGTCGTACGGATGAACTTGCATCGGAGGAGTCTTTCGATTTCCTCCTTTATTTTTGAAAGAATCTCAGGGGCGAAACGTCTTGGATTCTGCTTGACTGGTTTTTTGCCAGGCTTGATTGGTAGCCTATGCTCGACTAGATCTCTCTTTAGACCTGGCATTTCGTCGTAGTCCCAAGCAAAACAATCCCTGAACTCTCGTAGCAACTGAATGGTTTCGACCCTAAGTTGGGGGTCGAGGCTGGTGCTGATATAAGTTGGCCTTTTGATTACGCCATCTCCCAGGTCAACTTCCTCCAGTGGATATTGCGCCAACATTTTGACATGGCTGGCCAAAGGATCCTTTTCAAAACCCAAAGGCTCATCGTCATATATGGCATCGAGTCTCTTCCCCTCGTATTGAATCTTAGGGTCGAAATACCCCACTGGACCTGCTTGTTTGGATTTTTCATTGGCTCCCTCAGACATTTCATTATTAGCGGCCTCCAAGGCCGTTTGTAGTTTAGTTTCGGCCACGTAGGCTGAAATCCTTTGAAGCGTTGCGACTTCAATCATCATCATCGAACTCACTTCCCCAGCCAGTGGGGTCTACGGGAAGTTCACCAAGGTATGGTAACCTTTCGCCTGGAACTTCCTTGTCCCATCGGAAACCTTCGACGGGATGCAGATATAACGAGCAATACACTTCATCATTAGGTGTAAAGTCGAAGTCTGCAGGTTCACATGGCCCTATACCGGCCAAATGTTTGTCAAATTGTCCTCTATCAATATGGTTTATAGGTGCTTTAAAGTACCCCTGATCTGCTTCGATGTTTTCGACAATACCATCTGGTCTCCAGATGGCGATCCTCTGAATCATCGATGATGGTACTGCCCCCACTCCATGGATCCATTCTCTTCTAAGTAATATATTATAATTGGCAGTGGTCTCCACCACCATGAAGACAGTCGGGCGGGTGATGGTTCCGACCGTGACATTCACCTGAATGACCCCCATGGTCGAACCCACTTTTCCTTTATAGTTTGATAGCACCATGTTGCGTGGCTTGGTGTCTGTCTCACTTTTCCCAATTTTGTTCAACAGAAAATGCGGCATTAAGTTTACCGTAGCGCCGCAATCCACTAGTATTTTTTTAAACTAGGGCCTTCTCTATTTGTGCCGTAATATAAAGAGGCTTCAGATGGTTTTTCATGGCCTCTGTTGGCCGTTCAAAGAACGCATTTTGCTCCTCGACGCAGCCGTTGTTCATTACATAATAGCATACCGGCTTATGAGCCGTTATTTCCCAGTCCGTATATGTGTCTGAGTTCTCAACTACAGAAACCCTAACGAATTCCCTGGGCATTACTGATACTACGTTGACCAAAATATCCAACGTATCATCAGAGTCTTCATCAAAATTATCGGTCATTTCATCGTCGACCAATTTCCTTTGTTCTTCGACCTGTGTTGGAAACAACTTTCTTCCTACAGGTGTCTTCTGGAAAGCCTTTGTTCGGCCCTCCTGTTCAATGGGAATATTGGTGCTGGATTGTGGTTGGTCTTTATTGGCACCTTCTCTATGTACTTTTCTCCTTCTCTACTCGCGCCTCCATTGGGACCGAGACATGGGATTTTTCCCTTTATAATTTTCTGACACATGAGCCGCTTTTGAAGACTGAAATTCCTTTCGATAGCTTAGAGAAGATCCTCGATGTAATTCGAAGTTCTTCCATCTCTTTTGCCCTTGTTGCTTGTTCTCATTGGGCTTCGTCCACTTTCCATTAGTGGCCTCAACATTGGGTTTAAAGCTAGTGGGCTTGTTCATCGGGGGCCTTATGCGAGGGTCAGATCTCTGTTGAAGGCCTCTTCAAGGGTCGAATCTTGGCCTTTCGTTTTCTTGCCTCATCCTTCGTGTCCCTTCTAGCTTTTGTGCAACCTTCTTATCGAATATGGCGCTGCATCAAGGACAAAGCATCACACTAGAACATTTCTCCTGGCAGCGGTGAAGAAAAGAAACGATGGATTCCTCCTGCTCTGGGTAGGCTTCCCTCGTATGTGTTTCCTGGTAGTTCGACTCACTATCCGCTACCTCCTCATGTTGAGTGATTTGTACCATGTTAATTTCAATTTCTTTGGCCAGATTAAGCTTCTTCAAGCTTAACTCCACGCCTTTGGTGGCTTCATAAATCTTAACTAAGTCATCAGCCGTTTCCTTGGTCACAATCTCCCAACCTATATTGTTCCTGTTGCTTGGGCCTTTGGTTTCATCCCTTTGGTCACAGCTATCAACTTCCATTTCGACACAGCTCTCTTGTCGAAGCTGATGGTAACTTTCGCCATTACAGCTTCGTCCATGGGATTGCCGGCAGCCTCTGTTACTTCGATTGAAAAGTCGTAATCATCGACAACTTCGATCATATTAGCCTCGACTGGCTCTGTGTAATTTGCGTCTGCCGTTTGTAGAGGATCTGAGTCGACCTTCATTTGGCCACCAGCTTTCTCTCTGAACTTTAGACGTCCTTCTTGGATTTCATTCTAAACAAGGTCTCTGAAAAGAAAACATTTAGATGTTTTATGACTCAAGAAGTTATGATATTTACAAAACCCTCTTTTCTTCCTTTGTTCTATGGACGACATTTTGGCGCCAGGAGGCACTATCATTTGTCCGTCTTTAACTAACAAATCGATTTCATCACATTTTGTGATGTCGAAAGTATATGTTTTCTTTGGGAACCTATCATTCTTTTCAGATTCGACATAACTCTTCCCTTGTGGGGGAGCCAATACTTTGCACAAGTAAGGTGGTCCTTGCTTGAGTTCAGCAAGGTCCACTTCGCCATCGTCGAAACTCATAGACTCATCACATAGACCTTCGACGTTATCATTAAAATCGACAAAATCTATCTTTTTATTTTTATTAAACTTATCCTTCTCGTCTTTGAGTATTTTGAGTTGTCGAACTTGATTGGCTAATTGGGCCATGTCCCTTAGGTACTGGGTATCCAACTTTTTCCTAATAAGTAGTCGAGACTGCCAGCGGCCATTTCGACCAACTCATGTTCAGGGACCTGCGTGAAGCATCTGGCCTTAAGAAAATGGAACCTATTAAGGTACTCCTCTATTGGTTCAGAGAACTTACGCTTCACACTAGCGAGTTCCTTTAAGCTAATTTTAGTCTGACCCATATAGAACTGTTCATGGAACAAACGCTCTAACTGGGTCCAGTTACATATCGTGTTAGGGGGAAGCGTTGTGAACCAGGTGAAGGCGTTCTTAGTAAGAGAACTTGGGAAGTATTTTATCCTAAGGCTTTCATCGTTTGCTATCTCTCCAGCCTCGATTAGGTAACGAGCCACATGTTCGATAGTGGATTCCATCGTATCTCCTGAAAACTTAGTGAATTTAGGTACTTTCGTCCTAGGAGATAACTCCGCCTAAAGGATATAGTCTACTATATGTGAAGTGTAGTTTGGCCTGGTGAAACCAGTGTTTAACCCATTTCTGGCCATAATTCTCTTGACCATGGCCGCCAGATTATTGTCTACGGCTATGTTGTTTCGACGAACATGCTGGACTACATTATCTGCGTCTTGGCTTCGATTCACAACCACTACTCCTGGATTTCTTTCTCCCAAGCCACAAGGTTGGTTTTGCAAAGGCTCTTCCCTAAGCCCTTCGACTACCGGAGGGACTATCCTTCCTTGGTTTCCTACGTCGACTTCTAGCATATTCGCCAAGTTGTCTCGTGGGACATCCACTACTGCGGCTTGGTTTCTGGTTAAGGGAGGTACCCCCATGAATTCAGCCAATCTTGTTAATTGTACCGCCAATTGTTGATTGGTCTGGGTTGTATTTTGGATTAATGGTTGAAACATTTCACCCATGGTTTGTGACAAAGTCTGAACCATCTGTAGGTTACTTTCATCCATCTGCTATCTCAAACAAGCAACTGAGGTGTTGGTCAAATTGGGGCCTTGTGTCGAATTGGGGCCTTGTAGCGGCGAAGCCATCACCTGATCTGAGAATATAGGAGTTGCACTTTGGAGCCCTTGCATCATAGCAGTGGGCATCCCATATGAGGGGTTTCTTGGTGACTGTGAAAAACCAGGGGGCACAAACTGCCTGGACGTCGGACTTCCTCCTAACAAAATCTGAGGATTCGACGTTTGGTGACCAATGTATTCTAACACTAGCTGAGTATAAGGCCTTATCACTGTCGATCCCACCCCAAGTACTGAAGGCGTCGACACTGGCCTCACAGGAAGCACTGTTTGTTCTCCATTCGATGGTATCGGAGGGGGAACTCCCTCGTCTCTTATTCCTTCGATGGAACCGTCTCCTTGTTAGTTGGAGTTATCTGGCTGGTTTGTATCCGTAGCCATGTTCTTATTGCTTCGTCTTGATCGCGTCTCTTCGTTTATAGCGGTAATTTTACCACTTCTTAGTAACATAAAAATGTACCTTCTTACGAAAAGGGACCAGTATAACTGCAGAATTTTTATAAGTTTAGTTTTATAAAATAGATTCTCTAGCACTGTCCCACTAGGCGTGCCATTTTGTTTCCCTTGAAAATCGGAAAACAACCGCTGATCTTCCAAATCTAACTTTGGTGACTCACAGGATCGATCAGATTGATCCTAGGACATGTGCTAAAAGATTTATTTTTGGTTTTAAGGATTTATTCAAGTTCCACACTCGAACAGTATTGGGATAAAAGAATCCTAAAAGAACATCTATTCGACTACAGGTTAATTTAAAGGTAAAGTAAGGCTTCTAATAAAAGAGAAGAAAGTTTGTTGGTAAGGGTGAAGTTAGATTGAGGACGAAGAGAAAAGAATTGCATAGGAAGGAGAGAAATAAGGTAAGGAGGAAAAGGGGTAAAGACAATAAAGACAATAAAAGACTTTGTAAAACTTAAAGTAAAAACAAGTAAATTGCATTAAGTTAAAAGATGGTGTGCTTACATCACGTACATTCTCTTACAACACTCGCTTTCTCTACACTCGGATACTTGGAGTAATTTCAAGAGTAATTTGTACAATAGTAAATTACAACACACTTTGGACATGTCTAAGACACCCTATTTATAGTAAAAAGAAATAACCTCTCATAACCTCTCATAACCTCTACCATAATCTCCTTTCGTCATTTGTCACAAATGCATGGATCTATTACTCATAAGGTGACACGTGTCTTTCTCAATTCTCAACAAGCAAAACCGTTCCCTCCAATATTTTAAATTTCAAATCCTTCGACAAACCATTCTTCTCAGCAGGCGGTCGAACTCTTGGCTTCTGGGTGAGTCCTTCGACTTAGCTATTTTGCTTCTTTCGACCATTTTCTTATATTCAACTTATTTTCCACCCTTTTGTCTTAAATACCTTCTTTCTAACTGAGGCGTCGAATTTAGGAGCTAACAGACACACACCACACAATCTGTCCTTAGATCAGATCGCACGACCCAGATCGTGGCCCTACGGTAAGCCCTCTCCAGCGCGCCCTCACCCAATCGCTCGCCCAGATTAATCCCTTAATTAACCCAATTTATCCACTAATTAATCTGATTAATCTCTAATCTAATTATTAGCTACCTAATTAATTAATTATCAACCTTAATCATATTTTATAAAATATAAACTAATAACCAATATTTAAAGCCAACCATTTATTAATAACCTTTTTAATTATTCCCCTTTTTATTAGTAATATAATTAAAACTCACTTTTCACATTTAAAATAACTTTCACATAATAAAATAAACTTTTACATGATTAGAGTTTTTTTTTTATTTATCTCCAAATTAAATTCAAGTTAGCATTTATAAATAAATAAAGCTATTTAACTAATTTAATATAAATCTATTTTATAATAATAAGCTATTTTCTTAGTTAGTAAAACCTTTTTTAAAATAAATTAATTTATTTAATAATGAGGTAATAATTTATTTATTTTCTAAATAATACAAGGACAATATTTTCATATAATTCAAAATAATTTATTTAATAATATTAACAAAAAACCTATTTCATAATCAATTTGTAATAATTAATAAAACCTTTTCTCACTTACCATAATTTATTTTATTGAGTAAATCTTCATTTAATCAAAATTACCCTACCAAAATCTAATCATTTATAATTAAAACCTTTTATCAAAACTAATATAATTAATGTATTTTCTCATAAATCAATTCAACATTTCTCCCAAAATCAATTAAACCTCACCAAATCTCATCAAATAATATATTTTCTCAACTCGCCTAAATTAATCAAGCTCTCCCTTAGGTCAACCTTTTCTCATAAATCAAACTCTCTAACTCAATAAATCAACATCGTAAATCAACGTCACTCGCATGTGCTTCCGTATCCGCACATTCACATTATTCACAATTCACACTTGTGCGCTTCAACGCTTTCATGCGTGTGTATGCCTTTATCTACTTCTATTTTACCCGCAATTTACGTTTATCGCATTTACTTTATCGCATTGCATTCCGTCCAAAGGAAGAACTTGCACGTAACGTAACACTTGTGTGTATTGCATCTCATCTTGCATCATAATTCCCTATTTGATCCTTGATCCCATTCAAGTTGATCTTCTAAGTTAGATCCTACCCCATAGGAAGGACCTTTATCTTTACAACTTAGACAAACACAATCAACTCAATTCAGATATTCAAACACCTTAGAGAATAAGATGTTAATCATCTTAAGAGAGATAAAACTTCTACCCCATAACAATACAATCAATTTTCCTACAAAGTTGTGGTGGTTCAATCAAGTAATCTCCCTTAAAATGACAACTCATCTTTTCTCCTAAAATCAATCAATCAACTACCCTAAACCCGTAGGAACTTTGACCACAGTCAAAGAACTCCTCAAACCCTTTAGGAGAACTACAGATACTCTGATTCCATTCCCGTTAGGATATGTAGGCATAAGATGCGATATCTTATCGAGTATACTTAGAAATAAACCCCTAGGTCTTTCATCCTTTAAGCAGATAACCTTAGCAATAAAACAAACATAAAACAAGAGGTTCTTGTAGAGTACTACAGAAACCTAGGATGCTAGCACCTTCCCTAAGTTTAACCAACCCCCGAACCTATAACTCTCTAAGTTGCATTTACATTGCATTGTGGGTATTTCGATCTTTTCCCCTTCCTTTGGACAAATCAAAGTTCGGTTGCAAATGAATTAGATTCAAGCTTATAAATAGCTTGGCATCTAAATTTCACCGCGACACAATGGTTGCAAAATATGCCTTCGTGAGTTTGTTATTATTGTAAAGTTAGTTAAAGACTTTTGCTCTAACTAACTCAATCTATTGTACGTGTAAGAATATTGAGTCCAACTAGTATTTGATTCAAGAAATTAAATAAATATTTTTTCTTTTTCGTTTTTCTCTATTTTTTCTATTTCATCATTATGATGAGAAATATGTTTTTGTTGTACAAATTTCAACATGATAATAGAGAGTAACATTACTCCGTTCATTCTTATCCGTTTGTAATTGCTTCTCATTGGTCATTAGATTTTCGTCAGTATCCTATCCTCTTCCATGATTCGATTGCTCCATCTTCTAACATGCAATCCATTCACGGTGTTTTATCTTTAATTCCCTCATATTAATTATGCTTATCTCTTTGTTCTTATTAAGAACCTATCCAAGATTCATCTTTCACTTTTTTTGTTTCCCTCTCTTCATCCACCAGACTCCGTCTTCTCTCTCCTTTCTCAAAAACTCTCCACCAAAATTCATTCCCAATACCTTCTATATATTTCGTTAACCATCTTCTTCTTTGGCAATGACAAACAACGAACCTATTCTTGAACCTGTCATCGACGATTCCATTCCATCTCAAATTATTACACCACATGCAACATCTCAAACAACCTAACCTCTTACTTCTTCCACCATTAACGAACCTCAAAGTATCTCTGACCTAAATCAAAATCCTGTAACTACCAAAATTACATGCGCAATCCATTTTTCATGCACCCAAGTGATAACTTAGACCTCACCATTATTTCACAATCTTTATCTAATTTCAATTACTATTCTTAGTCCAGGTTTGTTAAAATATCTCTTTGCTCCAAAAATAAATTAGGATTTATAGATGGAACCCTAATTCATCCAACAAATCCCACCTTTTGTGGCCGATCAAATGAATAAGGCCTAAGAAATTTCATAGCGGAAAGAAGATGACGAATAAATATTTTCTCTCACTACAACAAGCGTGAACACACAATAGAGATTTGCTTCAAGAAACAAGAGCTTCCTCCGTACTTGAAAAATCCCATTATAGCCCAATTGTCTTAAGAAGACATAGACTTGTTGAATCCCAACACAATGCTATTGGAGAGCATCCTCATTAAGATGATCACTTCAACTTTGACAATATCTAGTAAACCATATTTTGTTTTGCGTTTTTTCTTTTTTTGTTGAGAAAATTGGATATCATCTAGTAGAGAGGGGTGCCCATTGTTTCAAGCAAATCTAAATTAAATAGAAATTTAAATCAAATTACAGTATTGTTCAAACATTTTTTTAATTTAGAAAAACACTAAACTAAATCAATAAAACTCAATATTAATTGGTTCGAATAATCTATTTTTAAAATTTCATTTGCGAGTCCGAATATCCAAACCATCATAATGAATTAATAATATATATTATCATTAACGTGAAAATTAGAATAAAGTATTCAATTTCAAAAAGAAAAAATAAATGTCATTTGTGATATTCGTAATTAATATGAGAGAAAAATAAATTAAAAATTTTATATTATTTTGAAAATTTAGTTGATGTAAATTAAATATTTTAAAAAATATGTTTGCATTTGTTTCTAAAATATTCTATTGGTAAAATTTAAATCAACATGGTGTTTATCCATTTGAGTTTTATTTAAAAAAATATGCAAATTCAATTCAAATCAATCAATATATATATTTTTAGATTGATTTGAGCATCAAATTTTCTCAAAATCGAATTAAATTGTGCCACAAGCATCCCCTAATTGTTACATATTTTTTGACCGAATTTGTTATATATATTTTCTTACATTGAATATCCTACTTTAATAATTAATATTTAATGATAGATAATATTGAAACATACTCGATTAGATAAATCTCAATCTGTTTTTAAATTTTTCAATCAAGATAAAATAATATAAGATCAAGTTGTTGATTTCTCCTAAAAATACGATAAGGATTTTCTTTAATTTTGATTGAAAAATAAATTAAAATTCTCTCAAATCTTTGAAGTTTAACTATATATAAATATGGCGTATACCAAACATATGCTAAATATAACTTTCAAAAGCTAAAACAAATTCATGGATTACCACTTTAGCATTGAAATAATTTCAATTCAACCACCAACCCTTACAATTCCAAAACATGATCCTTTTAGTAACAACTTCTACATTAATTTAAATTGCACCCAAACTAATTATCCTTTGTATATCAATGCCACAAACTCAACCGTTGATTTCATGACTACCGTGAATCGAATCTTGTTGGTTCCATGTGATATCTTATGTAATTGTAATGAATTTACAATATTAGATGAGGATGCTAATATTTTCTTATATGAGTCTTTTTCCTCTATGAGTATTTCTTCTACCATATTTAAAGAAATTCTACCTCGCCTTGGTGAATATGCTAGGGAGATGATTGCAAACAATGATGAGGATCATAGTATGTGGGAATTAGACGTGACACTTGATGTTATTACATGATATAATGAAGATCATGATGGTGTGACATTCCTTTTTGGCGTGGATATGTTTAATAAAGTTGGATTGGATAATTCTTTTTGTTATTCTACAAATCAATGTCCAATATGTTTGGAGGAGTTCTTGGATGGGTCCAATTCAAAGTTAGAATGTGTTAGGACAAGATGTTTACATATTTTTCATAGGGAGTGTATTTTTTAATGATTCAAAAGATGCATGAATAGTGATTTACCCTACTCATGTCCATCGTGCCGTAATCATTAAATAATCTAAATGTTAGTAACCAATAAAGGACATTTCTAATAATATATTTTCCTTATTTTTTTGTTTCATTGTACCTAGTATTATGTGACTGTTTTTATTTTTCTTAGTTCAATGGTTGCAAAATATACTTTCATGAGTTTGTTATTATTGTAAAGTTAGTTAAAGAATTTTGCTCTAACCAACTCAATCTATAGTGCGTGTAAGAATATTGAGTGCAACTTGTATTTGATTCAAGAAATTAAATAAATATTTTTTTCTTTTTCGTTTTTCTCTATTTTTTCAATTTCATCATGATGAGAAATATGTTTTTGTTGTACAAATTTAAACATGATATTAGAGAGTATCATTACTCCGTTCATTCTTATCCGTTTGTAATTGCTTCTCATTGGTTCATTAGATTTTCGTCAGTCTCCTATCCTCTTCCATGATTTGATTGCTCCATCTTCTAACATGCAATCCATTCGCGGTGTTTTATCTTTAATTCCCTCATATTGTGCTTATCTATTTGTTCTTATTAAGACCCTATCCAAGATTCATCTCTCACTTTTTTCGTTTCCCTCTCTTCATCCACCAGACTCCCTCTTCTCTCTCCTTTCTCAAGAACTCACCCCCAAAATTCATCCCCAATACCTTCTCTCTATTATGTTAACCATATTCTTCTTTGGCGATGACAAACAACGAACCTATTCTTGGACCTGTCATCAACGATTCCATTCCATCTCCAATGATTACACCACATGCAACATCTCAAGCAACACAACCTCTTACTTCTTCCACCATTAACGAACCACAAAATATCTCTGACCTAAATCAAAATCCTGTAACTACCAAAATGACATGCGCAATCCATTTTTCATGCACCCAAGTGATAACATAGACCTCACTATTATTTCACAATCTTTATCTAATTTCAATTACTATTCTTAGTTCAGGTTTGTTAAAGTATCTCTTTGCTCCAAAAATAAATTAGGATTTTTATAGATGGAACCCTAATTCATCCAATAAATCCCATCTTTCGTGGCCTATCAAATGAATAAGGTCTAAGAAATTTCATAGCGGAAAGAGGATGATGAATAAATATTTTCTCTCACTACAACAAGCGTGAACACACACAATAGAGATTTGCTCCGAGAAACAAGAGCTTCCTCCGTACTTGAAAAATCCCATTATAACCCAACTCTCTTAAGAAGAAATAGACTTGTTGAATCCCAACACAATGCTATTGAAGAGCATCCTCATCAAGATGATCACTTCAACTTTGACAATATCTAATAAACCATATTTTGTTTTGCGTTTTTTCTTTTTTTGTTGAGAAAATTGGATATCATCTAGCAGAGAGGGGTGTTCATTGTTTCTAGCAAATCTAAATTAAATGGAAATCTAAATCAAATTATAGTATTGTTCAAACATTTTTTTAATTTAGAAAAACACTAAATTAAATCAATAAAACTCAATATTAATTGGTTCGAATAATCTATTTTTAAAATTTCATTTACGAGTCCGAATATCCAAACCATCATAATGAATTAATAATATATATTATCATTAACGTGAAAATTAGAATAAAGTATTCAATTTCAAAAAGAAAAAATAAATGTCATTTGTGATATTCGTAATTAATATGAGAGAAAAATAAATTAGGAATTTTATATTATTTTGAAAATTTAGTTGATCTAGATTAAATATTTTAAAAAATATGTTGCATTTGTTTCTAATATATTCTATAGATACAATTTAAATCAACATGGTGTTTATCCATTTGAGTTTTATATAAAAAAAATGCAAA
This sequence comes from Lathyrus sativus, assembly GCA_963859935.3. Lineage (NCBI taxonomy): Eukaryota > Viridiplantae > Streptophyta > Magnoliopsida > Fabales > Fabaceae > Lathyrus > Lathyrus sativus. The sequence goes on from OZ012736.1 coordinate 2,682,570, forward strand.
TTCAATTCAAATCAACCAATATATATTTTTTGATTGATTTGAGCATCAAATTTTCTCAAAATCGAATTAAATTGTGCCACAAGCATCCCCTAATTATTACATATTTTTTGACCGAATTTGTTACATATATTTTCTTACATTGAATATCCTACTTTAATAATTACTATTTAATGATAGATAATATTGAAACAAACTCGACTAGATAAATCTCAATCTGTTTTAAATTTTTCAATCAATATAAAATAATATAAGATCAAGTTGTTGATTTCTCCTAAAAATACGATAAGGATTTTCTTTAATTTTGTTTGAAAAATAAATTAAAATTCTGTCAAATCTTTGAAGTTTAACTATATATAAATATGGCGTATACCAAACATATGCTAAATATAACTTTCAAAAGCTAAAACCAATTCATGGATTACCACTTTAGCTTAGAAATAATTTCAATTCAACCACCAACCATTACAATTCCAAAACATGATCCTTTTAGTAACAACTTCTACATTAATTTAAATTGCACCCAAAATAATTATCCTTTGCATATCAATGCCACAAACTCAACCGTTGATTTAATGACTCCCGTGAATCAAATCTTGTTGGTTCCATGTGATATCTTATGTAATTGTAATGAATTTACAATATTAGATGAAGATGCTAATATTTTCTTATATGAGTCTTTTTCCTCTATGGGTATTTCTTCTACCATATTAAAAGAAATTCTACCTCGCCTTTGTGAATATGCTAGGGAAATGGTTGTAAACAATGATGAAGATCATAGTATGTGGAAATTAGATGTGGCACTTGATGTTATTACATGGTATAATGAAGATCATGATGGTGTGACATCCCTTTTTGGTGTGGATATGTTGAAGAAAGTTGGATTGGATGATTCTTTTTGTTATTCTACAAATCAATGTTCAATTTGTTTGGAGGAGTTCTTGGATGGGTCGAATTCAAAGTTAGAATGTGTTAGGACAAGATGTTTACATATTTTTCATAGGGAGTGTATTTTTCAATAGTTCAAAAGATGCTTGGATAGTGATTTACCCTACTCATGTCCATTGTGCCGTAATCATCAAATAATCTAAATGTTAGTAACCAATAAAGAACATTTCTAATAATATATTTTCCTTCTTTTTTTGTTTCATTGTACCTAGTATTATGTGACTCTTTTTATTTTTCTTAGTGCAATGGTTGCAAAATATGCTTTCGTGAGTTTGTTATTATTGTAAAGTTAGTTAAAGACTTTTGCTCTAACCAACTCAATCTATTGTGCGTGTAAGAATATTGAGTCCAACTTGTATTTGATTCAAGAAATTAAATAAATATTTTTTCTTTTTCGTTTTTCTCTATTTTTTCTATTTCATCATGATGAGAAATATGTTTTTGTTGTACAAATTTCAACATGATATTAGAGAGTAACATTACTCCGTTCATTCTTATCCGTTTGTAATTGCTTCTCATTGGTCATTAGATTTTCGTCAGTCTCCTATCCTCTTCCATGATTTGATTGCTCCATCTTTTACCATGCAATCCATTCGTGGTGTTTTATCTTTAATACCCTCATATTAATTATGCTTATCTCTTTGTTCTTATTAAGAATCTATCTAAGATTCATCTCTCACTTTTTTTGTTTCCCTCTCTTCATCCACCAGACTCCCTCTTCTCTCTCCTTTCTCAAGAACTCACCACCAAAATTCATCCCCAATACTTTCTCTCCATTATGTTAACCATCTTCTTCTTTGGTGATGACAAACAACGAACCTATTCTTGAACCTGTCATCAACGATTCCATTCCATCTCCAATGATTACACCACATGCAACATCTCAAACAACCCAACCTCTTACTTTTTCCACCATTAACGAACCTCAAAATATCTCTGACCTAAATCAAAATCCTGTAACTACCAAAATGACATGTGCAATCCATTTTTCATGCACCCAATTGATAACCTAGACCTCACCATTATTTCACAATCTTTATCTAATTTCATTTACTATTCTTAGTCCAGGTTTGTTAAAGTATCTCTTTGCTCGAAAAATAAATTAGGATTTATAGATGGAACCCTAATTCATCCAACAAATCCCACCTTTTATGGCCGGGAATAAGGCCTAAGAAATTTCATAGCGGAAAGAGGATGATGAATAAATATTTTCTCTCACTACAACAAGCGTGAACACACAATAGAGATTTGCTTCAAGAAACAAGAGCTTCCTCCGTACTTGAAAAATCTCATTATAGCCCAACTTTCTTAAGAAGACATAGACTTGTTGAATCCCAATACAATGCTATTGAAGAGCATCCTCATCAAGATGATCACTTCAACTTTGACAATATCTAATAAACCATATTTTGTTTTGCGTTTTTTCTTTTTTTGTTGAGAAAATTGGATATCATCTAGTAGAGAGGGGTGTTCATTGTTTCAAGCAAATCTAAATTAAATAGAAATCTAAATCAAATTATAGTATTGTTCAAACATTTTTTTAATTTAGAAAAATACTAAACTAAATCAATAAAACTCAATATTAATTGGTTCGAATAATCTATTTTTAAAATTTCATTTGCGAGTCCGAATATCCAAACCATCATAATGAATTAATAATATATATTATCATTAACGTGAAAATTAGAATAAAGTATTCAATTTCAAAAAGAAAAAATAAATGTAATTTGTGATATTCATAATTAATATGAGAGAAAAATAAATTAGGAATTTTATATTATTTTGAAAATTTAGTTGATGTAAATTAAATATTTTAAAAAATATGTTTGCATTTGTTTCTAATATATTCTATTGATAAAATTTAAATCAACATGGTGTTTATCCATTTGAGTTTTATTTAAAAAAATATGCAAATTCAATTCAAATCAATCAATATATATATATTTTGATTGATTTGAACATCAAATTTTCTCAAAATCGAATTAAATTGTGCCACAAGCATCCCCTAATTGTTACATATTTTTTGACCGAATTTGTTACATATATTTTCTTACATTGAATATCCTATTTTAATAATTACTATTTAATGATAGATAATATTGAAACAAACTCGATTAGATAAATCTCAATCTATTTTAAAATTTTCAATCAAGATAAAATAATATAAGATCAAGTTGTTGATTTCTCCTAAAAATACGATAAAGATTTTCTTTAATTTTGATTGAAAAATAAATTAAAATTCTCTCAAATCTTTGAAGTTTAACTATATATAAATATGACGTATACCAAACATATGCTAAATATAACTTTCAAAAGCTAAAACCTATTCACTGATTACCACTTTAGCATAGAAATAATTTCAATTCAACCACCAACCCTTACAATTCCAAAACATGATCCTTTTAGTAACAACTTCTACATTAATTTAAATTGCACCCAAACTAATTATCCTTTGTATATCAATGCCACAAACTCAACCGTTGATTTCATGACTACCGTGAATCGAATCTTGTTGGTTCCATGTGATATCTTATGTAATTGTAATGAATTTACAATATTAGATGAAGATGCTAATATTTTCTTATATGAGTCTTTTTCCTCTATGGGTATTTCTTCTATCATATTAAAAGAAATTCTACCTCGCCTTGGTGAATATGCTAGGGAGATGATTGCAAATAATGATGAAGATCATAGTATGTGGGAATTAGATGTGGCACTTGATATTATTACATGGTATATTGAAGATCATGATGGTGTGGCATCCCTTTGTGGCGTGGATATGTTGAAGAAAGTTGGATTGGATGATTCTTTTTGTTATTCTACAAATAAATGTCCAATTTGTTTGGAGGAGTTCTTGGATGGATCAAATTCAAAGTTAGAATGTGTTAGGACAAGATGTTTACATATTTTTCATAGGGAGTATATTTTTCAATGGTTCAAAAGATGCATGGGTAGTGATTTACCCTACTTGTGTCCATTGTGCCGTAAACATTAAATAATCTAAATGTTAGTAACCAATAAAGGACATTTCTAATAATATATTTTCCTTCTTTTTTTGTTTCATTGTACCTAGTATTATGTGACTGTTTTTATTTTTCTTAGTGCAATGGTTGCAAAATATACTTTCGTGAGTTTGTTATTATTGTAAAGTTAGTTAAAGACTTTTGCTCTAACCAACTCAATCTATTTTGTGTGTAAGAATATTGAGTCCAACTTGTATTTGATTCAAGAAATTAAATAAATATTTTTTCTTTTTCGTTTTTCTCTATTTTTTCTATTTCATCATGATGAGAAATATGTTTTTGTTGTGCAAATTTCAACATGATATTAGAGAGTAACATTACTCCGTTCATTATTATCCGTTTGTAATTACTTCTCATTGGTTCATTAGATTTTCGTCAGTCTCCTATCCTCTTCCATGATTTGATTGCTCCATCTTCTACCATGCAATCCATTCGCGGTGTTTTATCTTTAATTCCCTCATATTGTGCTTATCTCTTTGTTCTTATTAAGAACCTATGCAAGATTTATGTCACACTTTTTTCGTTTCCCTCTCTTCATCCACCAGACTCCTTCTCTCTCCTTTCTCAAGAACTCACCCCCAAAATTCATCCCCAATACCTTCTCTCTATTTCGTTAACCATCTTCTTCTTTGGCGATGACAAACAACGAACCTATTCTTGAACCTGTCATCAACGATTCCATTCCATCTCCAATGATTACACCACATGCAACATCTCAAGAAACCCAACCTATTACTTCTTCCACCATTAACGAACCTCAAAATATCTCTGTCCTAAATCAAAATCCTGTAACTACCAAAATGACATGCGCAATCCATTTTTCATGCACCCAAGTGATAACCTAGACCTCACCATTATTTCACAATCTTTATCTAATTTCAATTACTATTCTTAGTCCAGGTTTGTTAAAGTATCTCTTTGCTCCAAAAACAAATTAGGATTTATAGATGGAACCCTAATTCATCCAATAAATCCCACCTTTTATGGCCAATCAAATGAATAAGGTCTAAGAAATTTTATAGCAGAAATAGGATGATGAATAAATATTTTCTCTCACTACAACAAGCGTGAATACACACAATAGAGATTTGCTTCAAGAAACAAGAGCTTCCTCCGTACTTGAAAAATCTCATTATAGCCCAACTTTCTTAAGAAGACAGAGACTTGTTGAATCCCAATACAATGCTATTGAAGAGCATACTCATCAAGATGATCACTTCAACTTTGACAATATCTAATAAACCATATTTTGTTTTGCGTTTTTTCTTTTTTTGTTGAGAAAATTGGGTATCATCTAGTAGAGAGAGGTGTTCATTGTTTCAAGCAAATCTAAATTAAATAGAAATCTAAATCAAATTATAGTATTGTTCAAACATTTTTTTAATTTAGAAAAACACTAAACTAAATCAATAAAACTCAATATTAATTGGTTCGAATAATCTATTTTTAAAATTTCATTTGCGAGTCCGAATATTCAAACCATCATAATGAATTAATAATATATATTATCATTAACGTGAAAATTAGAATAAAGTATTCAATTTCAAAAAGAAAAAATAAATGTCATTTGTGATATTCATAATTAATATGAGAGAAAAATAAATTAGGAATTTTATATTATTTTGAAAATTTAGTTGATGTAAATTAAATATTTTAAAAAATATGTTTGCATTTGTTTCTAATATATTCTATTGATAAAATTTATATCAACATAGTGTTTATCCATTTGAGTTTTATTTAAAAAAATATGCAAATTCAATTCAAATAAATCAATATATATATTTTTTGATTGATTTAAGCATCAAATTTTCTCAAAATCGAATTAAATTGTGCCACAAGCATCCCCTAATTGTTACCTATTTTTTGACCGAATTTGTTACATATATTTTTTTACATTGAATATCCTATTTTAATAATTACTATTTAATGATAGATAATATTGAAACAAACTCGATTAGATAAATCTCAACTGGTTTAAATTTTTCAATCAAGATAAAATAATATAAGATCAAGTTGTTGATTTCTCCTACAAATACGATAAGGATTTTCTTTAATTTTGATTGAAAAATAAATTAAAATTCTCTCAAATCTTTGAAGTTTAACTATATATAAATACTGCGTATACCAAACATATGCTAAATATAACTTTCAAAAACTAAAATCAATTCATGGATTACCACTTTAGCATAGAAATAATTTCAATTCAACCACCAACCCTTACAATTCCAAAACATGATCCTTTTAGTAACAACTTCTACATTAATTTAAATTGCACTCAAACTAATTATCCTTTGCATATCAATGCCACAAACTCAACCGTTGATTTCATGACTACCGTGAATCGAATCTTGTTGGTTCCATGTGATATGTTATGCAATTGTAATGAATTTACAATATTAGTTGAAGATGCTAATACTTTCTTATATGAGTCTTTTTCCTCTATGGGTATTTCTTCTACCATATTAAAAGAAATTATACCTCGCCTTGGTGAATATGCTAGGGAGATGATTGCAAACAATGATGAAGATCATAGTATGTGGGAATTAGATGTGGCACTTGATGATATTACATGGTATAATGAAGATCATGATGGTGTGGCATCCCTTTTTGGTGTGGATATGTTGAAGAAAGTTGGATTGGATGATTTCTTTTGTTATTCTACAAATCAATGTCCAATTTGTTTGGAGGAGTTCTTGAATGGGTCAAATTCAAAGTTAGAATGTGTTAGGACAAGATGTTTACATATTTTTCATAGGGAGTGTATATTTCAATGGTTCAAAGGATGCATGAATAGTGATTTACCCTACTCGTGTCCATTGTGCCGTAAACATTAAATAATCTAAATGTTAGTAACCAATAAAGGACATTTCTAATAATATATTTTCCTTCTTTTTTTGTTTCATCGTACCTAGTATTATGTGATTATTTTTATTTTTCTTAGTGCAAAGGTTGCAAAATATGCTTTCGTAAGAGTTTGTTATTATTGTAAAGTTAGTTAAAGATTTTTGCTCTAACCAACTCAATCTATTGTGCGTGTAAGAATATTGAGTCCAACATGTATTTGATTCAAGAAATTAAATAAATATTTTTTCTTTTTCGTTTTTCTCTATTTTTTCTATTTCATCATGATGAGAAATATGTTTTTGTTGTACAAATTTCAACATGATATTAGAGAGTAACATTACTCCGTTCATTGTTATCCGTTCGTAATGGCTTCTCATTAGTTCATTAGATTTTCGTCAGTCTTCTATCCTCTTCCATAATTTGATTGCTCCATCTTCTACCATGCAATCCATTCGCGGTGTTTTATCTTTAATTCTCTCATATTGTGCTTATCTCTTTGTTCTTATTAAGAACCTATCCAAGATTCATCTCTCACTTTTTTTTGTTTCCCTCTCTTCATCCACCAGACTCCCTCTTCTCTCTCCTTTCTCAAAAACTCACCACCAAAATTCATCCCCAATACCTTCTCTCTATTATGTTAAATATCTTATTCTTTGGTGATGACAACCAATGAATTTATTCTTGAACCTGTCATCAATGATTCCATTCCATCTCCAATGATTACACCACATGCAACATCTCAAGCAACCCAACCTCTTACTTCTTCCACCATTAACGAACCTCAAAATATCTCTGACCCAAATCAAAATCCTGTAACTACCAAAATAGCATGCAGAATCCATTTTTCGTGCACCCAAGTGATAACCTAGACGTCACCAGTATTTCACAATCTTTATCTAATTTCAATTACCATTCTTAGTCCAGGTCTGTTAAAGTATCTCTTTGCTCCAAATATAAATTAGGGTTTATAGATGGAACCCTAATTCGTCCAACAAATCCCACCTTTTATGGCCGATCAAATAAATAAGGTCCAAGAAATTTCACAGCGAAAAGAGGACGATGAATAAAGATTTTCTCTCACTACAACAAGCGTAAACACACAATAGAGATTTGCTTCAAGAAACAAGATCTTTCTCCATACTTGAAAAATCCCATTATAGCCCAACTCTCTTAAGAAGACATAGATTTGTTGAATCTCAACACAATGCTATTGAAGAGCATCCTCAACAAGATGATCACTTCTACTTCACTCGGACCAACAAAATGTTGGACAAGTGATTCCAAGTATAATTGGGGTGAATGTTGGTATTCAAAATCTATGATTAATTGGTTTTATTACTGAAAAGCAAATTGTGTTAGTATCCACACATTCAAAGATAAAACTAGTGGAATGACAATAAAATGATAAAGTAAATAACAAGATTTAAAGATATAAGGTTAGAGAGATAACATCAGAGAATTATACAGATTTGACTGAATGTTGACCTAGTCTTGTTTCCAAGAGATCTTCTTGAGATTTAAGTATAATATTGAGTTTTTACATGCTATGCCTATGAAACCTTGATACAAGCTAATTGAGAGATTTTACATTGGCTTATCCACCAATCAAAAGAGATCTTTTCTACGGGATGAAATCATGAACCGAGTAGAGATTTCACAAACTATTCTCATTAACCAAACAAAACTTTTGCATGATGAGTTCTATAACCAAACAACGATTTTCCAGTAGTTGATCTCAAGAACCAAACTCAATTCTTCAAGAATATCACACTCTTTAAAATAAAACAAAGGCATGACACCAATATAATTATTTCTCCATAAGCAGTTTTTCTCTCACAACGCACTAAGACAACTTTGTGAAAAAATATATTTAGAGAGAGAGAGAGAGTGATAAATTGAAAAGAAATAGAGAAATTATGAATTTTTGTGTGAAATAAATTGAGGAGAAGCATACTTTATATATGAAAAAAAATTAGCTAAAAAGGGAAACAATTCATGGGCCGAATTAATGATCTAATCAATTAGGTACACCAAATAATCGATTGTTGAGACTCAAAATGGAATGTTTTGATGTAAAATAATTACCATTCATTAAGAGACTGTTCTAATCGATTATAGAATCAATCAAACGTCACCTAATAAATTAAGAAAAATATTTAATTGATTAGACAGTTAAAAAAAGTCTCTTAGTGAAACAAACACTTCTCTTATAAACTAGTTAGGCCTTAAAAACATTTTAGGTGACTTTGTTAAGTAAAGAGATGCCTTAAAAGTATTTTAAGTGTGTGTGAGAGTTTTCTTAATATACTAGGAGTTACTCTCTTAAATTCACAAGACTCTAGTCATTCAGACAGGTATAACCAAATGAGTTTTCACACTTCCTCTCTTTCACAACTCCGAACCTTTTAATTTCCTTTACCAGATATACTGATTATATAAGCCCTCCAATGGAACATTGAATCTTATAAGGTCAGATATATCTTCAATTTAATCACCATTATTTAAGAGTTGGAAAGATATCGCCACCTGCTTCAACGTTCATAATATTTATCATCAACAAAACATCAAGAAGGTTGTCAGCATCAGGATTATCAACTTCATACATGCAAGCACACACATCCACATTCTTCCCCTTTTTTATCATGACAATACATCTATAAGGGAGGTGGTAAAATAGAAAATAGATAGGTAAATTTTGAAGTGATTAAAGTTTCCCTCACATGAGTAGAGAGGATACTCTACTCTCCCTGAGAGTATACTTATCTCTCTTTGGCATAATAAAAAAGGCTGGAAAAACAAATATAGCACATAAATAACATATAATAATTCAGAGAAATGGAGGAATAAGAAGAATAAGAAGAGGAAACTAAGCATACTAATCCATGCATGATTGAGTTAAGACTCCTAGTACAGTTCTTATGAAAAAGAATCTATCTTTAGGAAGTAGTTATGTAAAAATGTCTGCGAGTTGATTATATGAGATCACAAACTCAAATGCGCACTACCCTTTTTTAAAATGATCCCTAATAAAATGGTTCCCATTAGTAGTGCACCATGATGTGTCATATCTCTTCATTGAGGAGTGTATGCAAGCTTTTAAGCCTTTAAAGAGGACATTAATTATCGGTCATATTGTTAAAGAACTGGAGTGGACAAGTCTATTTGAGTTGATGCGTAATGCAAGTAATTTTTCTATTAGAGTTGTTCTAGGATAAAGGCATGATAAAGTGTTCCACATGATTTATTATGATATCGAGACATTAATAAAGTCCCAAATCAACTACACTACCACAAAAAATAATTGGTAGTTGTTGTGTTTTCTTTTGAAAATTCAAATCCTACCTGGTGGGCACTAAGATGGTAGTGTACATTGACCATGTTATAATCAAATACCTCAATGCAAAGAAAGATGCAAAAATAAGGTCGATAAGATGATCATTATTGTTGTAAGAATTTAAATTAGAAATAAGAGACAAATTTGGAGTAGAAAATTTGGTGGAAGACCATCTATCATGTCTCCTATATGAAGTTCAGAGTCATGGTAGAGGGGACATCAAAGAAGAATTTACTGATAAGAAATTACTCCCGATGACTACTTTCGTGACACCATGGTATCCGGATATTCTGAACTACTTGGTCAGGAGATATGCATCACAAGAATTCAACTCTCAACAAAGAAAGATATTCTTCCATATGATTCAAAGAGTTATTTATGGGATGAGCATGTTCTATAAAAAGAAGCGTGTTAATCAACTACTAAGACGGTATGTGTATGGTCTAGAGACACGCTAGATCTTGTTATCCTACCACAATGCACCCTATGGAGGATGCTTTGGCGAAATTATAATTGCATCCAAGGTCATACAATTAGGTTATTTTTAGCCCTCCTTGTTTGAAAATGTAAATGAATTTTCGAAAACCTAAGATTAATGCCAAATAGTGACAAACATTTCCACGAGACAAGAGATGTTAATAACAAATATTTTGGAAATTGAATTGTTTGATGTGTGGGGAATTAATTTCATGGTAATCTATATATACTTGTATTTGTGGACTATATCTCCAAATGGATAGAGATAATGACAACCCCTACGAATGATGCCAAGGTACTGACCAAATTTTTTATCAAAAACATTTTCACTATATATAGTCCACCTAGGGCTATCATTATCGATAAGGGATTCATTTTTGCAACAAGTTGGTTGTGGATTTGATGGCTAAATATGAGATCAAACATAAAGTTGGCATCTAGGGCTATCATTAATGATAATGAGACCCATTTCCGCAATAAGTTGTTTAAGGATTTGAAGGAAAAATATGGGGGGTTCAAGCATAAATTTGCCACATATCATCCCCAAAGTAGTGGTCAAGCCAAATTGTCTAATAAAAAGATTAAGAGAATTTTTGAGAAGGTAGTTAAGCCTTCCAAGAAGGATAGGTTCAAACATATTGATAATGCTTTATGAGCTTATAGACTTGCTTTTAAGACAACTTTAAGGATGTCTCTGTATAGACTAGTCTATAGAAAAGCTTGCCAACTACATATTTAATGGCTATATACTGTTTTTTTGGGAAATTAAGAAATTGAATTTTAACTTGCATGATGTTGGGCGAGAAAGAATGTTGCAACTTAATGAGATGGAGGAACATAGATTATTTTCTTATACAAAACCAAAACTAATAAATGGCGTGACGGGAACTGTAAAAAAAGAGAGATAATGGAAGGTCAACAAGTCCTTATGTACAACTCAAGACTTAAACTATTTCCTAGAAATTTAAAGTCAAGATAGTCAGACCCTTTCTAGCTTGTTAGAGTTTATCCTCATTGGGATGTAGATCATCTTAATGAACAAACTTGAAATGAGTTTAAGGTTAATGGTTAAATAGTGAAGACTTTCCTTGGTGATCCTTTGAATGTTGCAAGGATCACCATAGATCTGGATAATTGATTATTTTGTTTAAAGTTAGGCTATAAGATTTTAAAATAGAGCTATTGGGAAGCAACCCAAAATAATTTAATTTTTCTTGTTAGTAGTTTCCATGGTGCTAGGTTAGAAAAAGATGAACCATCATGAAGACTTTTGTCATGACATATGCCATATGTTCATAAGATTGATGATTGTTAGAATTGTCTAGGAGATATCCACATGGAAAAAAAGATTAAGTAAGAGTTTTAATGCAGAAATAATTAAAAGAAAAAAATTTGGAGGAAAAAGAAAAAGAAGAAAATGAAAAGGGAAGAAAGTTAAATGGTCCCATGATACAAGATAAGGCCTAAGGGATTGTACACGTGATCTGTTATGCCATACATAGTCTACACAGTAATGGACTTGTCCCCGTCATTATACATGCATTTATGCCCAAATTTTTGAATTACCTCTGCAGTAAAATAATGCAAAGATTACTTTTTCTCACTCAAATTTAAATTCAAAATTACCCTCTCAAAAATTCAACCAGTTATTAACTAATTGTACATGAAACTCTCTCACCCATATTATCACTCTCATCACCAAATGAAAGATCTCTCTCTCTCTGAAACTAGAAACTTAAAACCACCTTTCACTCTCATCTCCCCATCTCTTTAAATAAAACGCCTATAACATACCCATAATTTCACACTTAGTTATGGAACTCAAGAAAACTAGACCCTACAAGATGACTAAGACTTGTTCACGCAAAAATGCATCTCCATTTATTGTGTATTCTGATTCAGACTTGACTAATTTAAAAAGCTTTGTCAACATCGATGCATAGAAAAAATTCACAAAGATATTTGCTGGTAAGGGTCTCCGTTCTGAGAGAGGATTTATTTTTTTATATTTAAGAAGAAGACCTAGGCCTCACTAATGTGGTCGGGCATGTCATCATAAGGAATATGTGGAAGAAGTTCTGCAAGTGCCCTCTCAATTACAACACCAAATAGGTAAATGATTTCTACTCATATCTTCTTAAAACAAATTTAAAAAGTTAGAAAGGATTATACATGGAAGGATTGTGCAATGTTTTGAAAAGACTCTCAGCATGATGTGGGAGTACAAGATGTGAAAGACACTTATCAAGTCCTGTTTGAGAAATCAGTTGAATACGACTTGGAGGCAATAAGTTGATGAAGACAACATGGAGGAAATCAAGGATTTCTTTGTCTACTCGAAACTAAATGGTTAGAGACAAACAAAATTGCGGAGAAGACAATCTTAAGTATCAACTTAAGGTCAGTATCTAAGGTGTGATACCAGTTTCTAATGCACTCATTGATTCCAATTGCACATAGAGAAATAGTTAACGAGGCATATAACACCCTTTTCTACCCCACAAATATATGTCAAATCAATCACATTTATCATAGTAAAATATTAAACACAATAAAAATTACCTCAAAGGGCGTACGTTTCTCAATAACTCAAATAAAATTCAATGCTCTGTAAACAACGGGTTTTCCCAAAATTACTCAAAAGACAAAATCCAAAGTTTTCCTTGCGTAACAACATAATCAAAATAAAAATAATCAATAAAACATGGTTTAACTCAAAGACCCCAACCCGATGTTACACTATCAGAGCAAGACCCTCTAAGTCAACCAAAAGTCAAAAAGTCCTCGACGACATCCACGGCTAAATCTGGTCATCTGCACATTACCCACGTGGAGGCAACATTCAAACAGGCAGGGTGAGTAAAACGGTTCATAATAATCAATATATAAAATAGTGTCATTTTCGTATTCAACATCATCATAATCATCAAGGAAACATCAAAAAGCCATAATATCATAAATTACACCAAATTGTCACATAAATGCAAATGCAACAAGGCTCATGCATGTGGTACCATTTCATCAAAGTTCGATGGACACTGGGTCATCAACCCTCCATAGATCCCCATCAATAGGATCGATTCTACACAAGAACCGGAGCACAACAAAATATTTCACATCCGCTTAATGGGACTGAAGCCACAAGAATCAAACACTAGACCGAAGTCTGGAATGCATATGAATGCATGATGCACACGTCAATATCATCCTCATAATAAACTCATTAGGTGCATCATCATTAATCAAAATCATCATAATAATCATGTCATCATATAATCATCAAAAACTCATGGAATCAACATCATAACTCATCATCATTACTCATAGGAATCATCACACAATCATGTATTAATCACATATGAATCACAGTCATACTCAAGGTAATTCATCCAGAAAATCACAACATCAAAGCATCAAGACAACATTGCACAAGTACATAATTTATGAAACTCTGCTATGTTCGCCGGACAGTTCACCGTGAGAGTCTAGGGTGAGTGTTCTCCGTGTGAAGGATCATTCGTTGTGCGAACTCACAATTACAGCAAAATGCTGTTACGCACCAGTAGAAAAACCAACCCAAAAGTCCCTACGATTTTCTTCCCCAATGCCTCCAAAACATCCCTGAATCATTACTAAGGTATTACAGCGATAAAGACACAAAATCTATGGCATATTAGACACATCCCGTATCATATTTATGCCTCCAATTCCCATAAAATCCTTACAATTTTCCCACATTCACTAGAGTTCTCATAATCAATTACCCTATATGGTTAAAACCTCAACAACAGATTTTGGCCACGAAGGCCTAATTTCCCTTACTCCCAAATTAGCCTCAAACCTATCAGACCAACAGTTCAAATCCCTCAAACTCATTAAGTCACCAGAAAGGCAACAACAATTCAATAGTGAAAATCCCAAAACCCTTAGATCGACTTTAAACACATTGAATCACGAATTGAAAACAATGAAGGCAATACTCCCCATACTTAAACAATCTCAAATACAGATTTGGCCACGAAGGCCTAATTTCCTCAACTCAAAAACCTCCTAAATCCTTAAATCGGCTTTAAATACATTGAATCATATATTGAAAACAATGAAGGTAATACTCCCCATACCTTAATTTACTGACTCTAAACCTTTCTTCTTTGATTCTTGGAAACCTCGCGAAACTTTGCCTCAATCCTCTTCCTCATAGCTCTTGCCTCTATTTCTTCCATTTTCACGGTCTAACAAGAATGAATCTAATTCTCTCAAAATTCCTTTTTGTTAAACCTAACTTTGGACCTTTAAAATGGGCTTTCCAACTTCACCCTCACTAACTCCTCCTCAAAAGTCCATTTTTCCCTTAATTCACTTATATTTATTTAAATTAATAGTAATACCAATATATTCATATTATATACTATAGATGCTCTGGATTGGCTGCATTTTATGGAAAAACATTATTGTATGAATGAATGTCACAACTGATGTTATGACATACATGAAGAGTGTTCTGCAGAGAGAGCTAAGAGTGAGTGAAGCTGAATGCCATGGCTAGATGTTATGACATCAAGCGTATGACATCAGGACGCGCAGAGTTTGTTTTTCTGTTATTAGCTCAGGCTATACTTCAGGAAACAATCCAGGAAGCATAGTTATTTTAGGCGACATAACAGGCATAACATAGAAGACTCCTGACCAGATGATATGTGTGTAGCTTCATGAAGAGAGGTTTATCTTGGGTAAACCTAGTTTCTCCATCAAGGCCCAAAGGATATCTGCTACTATAAATAGCAAGAGGATGAACCTTAATAAACAGAGAGCTTCTAGAGAGAGACTGGAGAGTGTGTCTTGTGGTGAAGAGGTTGTTCTTCACGTGGTTTGTGTGAGTGAAGAATTTTGGTTTTTCACGTGTGTCTTAGGATACTTGTATGCCAAGCAATTGTCAGCTATACAATTGCATTGGTTAGTGTGTATGAGCTGTGGTGTTCATTGTGCCACTCAAAGCTTTTAAGCAAGAGGGTTGTGTCACTTGATCAAAGCTGTGAAGCAAGATCAAGGTGTGTGGTTGAAGTGTATCTTCATATCTCTTTTTGTAATTTTATATTGATATCACTGAGGTGATTGAGGGGGAGTGAGTGGGTATACTCAAGTCTAGTGGTCTCTAGGCTGAAGTGTCATTGGGTAGGTCTTAAGTGAAGAGTGCAAACTAGGATTGTTTGACTCTGAATTAATTCTACTGATAGTGAATATGTAAGTATGGTTGACACTGAACTGGGTGAATAATCTCTTGTATTATTTAATACTTTCCAATTACATCTTATTAGTAAGTTCAGTAGCCTATGTTACAATGGATGTCATAACATCCGTGATAACATCCATCGTGTGCTTGCCAGAATTTCAATTGGCATCAGAGCAGGCACCCTGCCTGTTAGTTTCTGGGTGAGATCGAGGGAAGATAAATTCTAGTACTATGGATAAAGACATAGGATTCACAAATAGACCACCAATTTTGGATGGCTCTAATTATGACTATTAGAAACCTAGGATGATTGCATTCTTGAGGTCTCTAGATAGCAAGGCATGGAGAGCTGCAAACTCAGGATGGGAACATCCAATAAAGACTGATAAAGATGGATTGGCTGTAATTATACCTGAAGAAGAATGGACCAAAGAGCAAGAATCCTTGGCTCTTGGGAATTCTAAAGCTTTGAATGCTTTATTCAATGGTATAGACAAGAACATCTTCAAACTGGTGCATCATTGTGAGTTGGCTAAAGAGGTTTGGGATACTCTCAAAACAACTCATGAGGGAACCTCTAAAGTCAAGATGTCAAGACTTCAAATGCTGACCACCAAGTTTGAAAGTCTGAGGATGAAGGAGGATGAGACTATTCATGAATTCTACATGAATATTCTTGAAATTGCAAACACCTCAGGAGCTTTGGGAGAAAAGATGTCTGAAGAAAAGCTTGTGAGGAAAATTCTCAGGTCTTTGCCTAAAAGGTTTGCCATGAAGGTCACTGCCATTGAAGAAGCTCAAGACATATGCAACATGAAGGTGGATGAACTCATAAGTTCTCTCCAAACATTTGAGATGGGCATGTGTGATCAGGCTGTGGAGAAAAAGAACAAAAGCATAGCCCTTGTGTCAAAAGCTGGAGAAGTTTCTAATGAAGACAATGGTGAAAGTGAGGAGAATTTGTCAGAAGCAATAGCCTTGCTTGGAAGACAATTCAACAAGTTAATCAAGAGAATAAACCATAAGTCTAAACTGTATGCCAAGAACATCTCTACTGACAACAGTAGAAAAGAAAAATCTGAAGATGGATCTAACCAAGGAAAAGGAGTTCAATGCTATGAATGTGAGGGTTATGGTCACATTAAAACTGAGTGTCCCACATATCTTAAGAAGCAAAAGAAGGGATTAGCAGTCACTTGGTCTGATGGAGATTCTGAGAGTGGATCAGAAGATGAGTCTGCAAAACATGTCACTGCTCTGAACAGTGTATGTATATCTGATGTTGATTCAAGTGAAGATGAGTTGTCTTATGATGAACTTGCTGATTCATATAAGAAGCTGTGCAACAGAAGTGGAGAATTATATCAGCAAGGAGAACAACAGAAGAAACTCATAAGGGAGTTAGAGGCTGAGAAGATGGAGCATCTTGCAACAATAGAGTCTCTCAAAAGTGAAGCCAGCTTGTTGAAATCTAATCTTGATCAAATGTCAAAATTCACAAGGATGCTGAACCCTGGGACTGACACTCTAGAAAAAATTCTACAGAGTGGTCAGACAGCAGGTAACTTGTCTGGACTGGGATTTGTTGGTGAACAGAAACCCATCTTGGGGTTCAAGAAACCAAAGACTGAGAATCATATGTCAACATGGATGTCACCAGCAATGTCAAACCATCAAAGGAACATAAGTTGGCACCAGATGTTAGATGCCCAATTTTGCTTATTTTAGCTATCAAATGTGGGCATCTTTCACTCCTTTTTGTCGAGAAAGTGTTCAAAACTGCCCTTGCTTTTGTTGATTTGCAATATTATGTAAAATGATCTTGGTACCTTTAATTTGTGTGTTATTATGCACTAAATAGGCATGAAAGAGTAGAAATTGAAGACACAAGAAAGATGACAAAGGAATCAAGAAAGAAAGCAAACAAAAGCAAGCTCGCTAGGCGGAGCACTGGAGAGTGAGGTAGCAAAGTGTTCGCTGGGTGAGCCTGCAGCGAGCTGCCAGCGAACACTCCCAGACTTGAACAGAATCAAAAAGATCAAATTTCGTTGTGGCGAGGGAGGTAGCGAAGTACTCGCTAGGCGGAGCACCAGCGAGCAAGTAGCGAACACTTCTAGTAGCAAAAAGATCAAATTTCACTGTAGCGAGGGAGATAGCGAACTGCTCGCTAGGCGAAGCTCCAGAGAGCAAGTAGCGAACACTTCTAGTGGCAAAAGGACCAAAATTCGCTGTAGCGAGTGAAGCAGCGAAGGACTCTTCTAGCGAAGGAATGTTCGCCTAGCGAGCATCTGCAAATTCATCTGGTTTGATTCCTCAGGACACAGGCTCTTCTGGTGTAACATTTTGGGGCTCGCTAGGCGAACCATTCTGCTCGCTTAGCGAGCATGACAGCTCAGTAACATTTCCTATAAGTAGCATGGGCTGCTTTTTGTAAAAATATATTTTTCTTTTGTTTTTGCTTCAGAAGTGATTTTTGTGCCCTAGAAACCCATTCTCTCATTATTCATCATCTCTTGACAATATTTTTCAAAAAGAAGGTGGATTCCCATCCAATCTCGATTCTTCGACTCGGATGTTGATCAACCTTCTCCCGAAACTTATTGTGCAAGCTATCATGGAAATGAGTGGCTAAATCCCTTATTTTGTCAAGGTTAGATGTAGATGGTCATAAGCTTTGTGTGTATATGGGTCGATCTTCATTTGTAAACTCTTTGATGATGAATGTATGGTGAAAACCTTGTTTTATTGATAACTCTTTGTGTTGGTTTATTATTGAAAGGTGTTTTCCAACTCTTTACCTAGGTTTTCATCCATCTATGTTCTTGAGCTAGAGATAGTTTTGAATGTGTTTGTTCACTAAAATGTCAAACCCAAAAGTTGTCATTTTGATAGATTGTGTGAGAAATCAACAATGGATCAAAATGGGAAAAACCACAATGTATGTTAGAAATAATCACATTGGGAGGATATTGTGAATGTGTTTATCATCTAATGGAGTTTATGAGTTTTGTTTGATTGAACATATGCATGCAAAGTGATCGTCGAACCCTAACTTTGACAATCTTTCTTAAATCGTAAAACCAAAACTTTTACCGCAATTTCTTACTTTTTATGCAAGCTACCATAACCAAAAACCAAAACCCCCTTGTTACCATAAGTTAAGAACTTAGCAACTGTCGAACGACAGTAATATCATGTTTTCCCTGAGGACGATAACAAACCCCGATACTTTATCCCTATTCCAACAAAATGGCGCTGTTGTCGGGGAATATGAATTGATATTGCGAGCATCGCAATAGTTGCTGAATTTTTAACTTCTGAATTTGTGACTTGTGCTTGTTAATTTGTTTGGTTTTGTGTGCAGCTTTCGTTTTATACGAGGGCAGGTTCCTGAGGACCAACTTCTTTTTGATCCCGAGATCGAAAGAACCGTTATGAGACTGAATAGCAGAATGAGACGAAGGAGGCAACAAGCTAGACAACGACAAGAATAAGGAGAAGGTTCTTCTACAACACCACCACCACCACCTTTCACACCTATCATGGATCCACCACCACCGCCGCCCGTTTCCACACCATGTGTCAACAGTCCAAGGAATACTGCTCAGTTTTCCAACCACACGGGAAGGCAAGACGAGATGAAGACGGGAATTCTTAACTTGCTATACGGAAGTCCATTCACCGGAATGGACCATGAAAACCCCTTTGCTTTTCTCACCAAATTTTACGAGATAGCATTGGCGGTCGGAGTTGATCAAGCTCAAGAGCTACCGTTGTTCAAAAAACTTTTTCCTCATGCTTTGCTCGGCAAAGCCAAAGATTGGTACTTGGACCAAACACCTGCAGTCATGACGGATTGGAACGTGTTGGAAGAGAAGTTCATTGAAAGGTTTTTCTCCCACAACCGGTTCATGGAATCCAAAACGGCTATCTCCTTGTTTTCGCAAGGAGCCAACAAATCATTGAATGAGGCATGAGAAAGATTTAAATCCATGCTTCAAAAGTGAAAAGGCCATGGTTTTAACGAATTGACGCAAATCCACATTTTCAAAAACGGCCTTCAACCTAATTGCAAGACTTTATTGGATGCTACCTCGGGTGGTTCTTTGTTGTCTAAAAGCACCGCCGAAGCTACAGGTATCATTAACCGTATGGCTCTAAATGACCTCCAAAGTCAAAGTAGAGGCAACACTTTGAAGAAACCGGAAGTGCTTGAACTTGGGACAAACGATGCTATTCTTGTCCAAAATAAACTCATTTCACAAGTTGAACTCTTAACTCAACAAATAAAAGAGTTGAAAGAGTCTTCAAAAGCTAAACAAATAGCTTGTTGTAAGCTTTGCAATGGTGAACATGATACCGGGTTTTGTCCACCTCCCGCGTTCGAAGAGGTGAATTACATGGCGAACCAACGAAACTACCAACCGAGGCAACAACATCCTTAAAATCGACAACAACAACACTTTCAAGGGAATCAAGGGTTCCAACCAAGGGCTAACTATCACCATAACCGAGGTTACAGGGGTGGTACTTATAGCCGTCAAAATCCTTACCAACCTCAACAACTGCCGGTCGTGACTTCAAAGTTAGAAGAGACATTGACACAATTTATGCAATTGTCGATGGCTAATCAAAAGAGCAACGATGCGGCAATCAAAACTCAAGTCGGTCAACTTGCTAAACAACTAGTGGAACAACAACTCGGACCATCTTTTTTGGCGAACATGCAAACGAATCCAAAAGAGCATTGTAAAGCGATAACTACGAGAAATGGAAAGGAGTTGATTAGTGAGAGTGAAAAAAGAGAGGATGAGAAAAAAGATGAGGAGAAAAAAATAGATGATAGAATTGATAGTGAAGTTGGGGAGTGGAGTGAGGAAGAAGTTGAAAAGAATGAAAAAATGGTTGAAGTTGAAAAGGATGAAAAGAATGGTGAAGTAGAAAATAAAGAAAGTGTGGAAGTTGAAAAAAATAAGAGTGATGAAGTGAAGGTGGATGGAGTAAAAAAGAAAAGAGAGAGGAATTCTAGAGTTTCTAAAGGAAAGGAGGTAGTGTGCTCTACTCCAATCCAAAACCTTCCGTATCCGCATGCTCCATCTAAGAGGAAGAATGAACGACATTACACCCGATTCATGGATATATTCAAACAACTTCAAGTGAACATACTGTTTGCCGAAGCATTGGAGCAAATGCCTAAGTATGCGAAATTCATGAAAGACATACTTACTAAAAAGCGGAGGTACACGGAACCGGAGACAATTGTCCTAGATGCTAGTTGTAGTGCTATCATTCAATAGACGCTTCTGAGAAAAGAGGTTGACTCGGGACGAGTTACTTTGCCGGTTACAATTGGGGATGTCTATGTCGGAAAAGGGCTAATTGATTTGGGGTCAAGCATTAATATAATACCATTGTCTATTGTGAAGAGGCTTGGCAACCTTGAAATGAAGGCCATCCGGATGACTTTGCAATTGGCCGATAAGTCGACTACTCATCCTCATGGGTTATCCCAAGACGTATTGGTCAAAGTTAACAAAGTATTCTTCCCGGTTGATTTCGTTGTGATTGATATGGAAGAGGATGATGATGCTCCGCTTATTCTTGGCCGACCGTTCATGAAAACCGCATGCATGATGATTGACGTTGACGACAGTTTGATGAAAGTAGGGGTCCAAAATGAAGAAGTTACTTTTGATCTATTCGAAGCCATGAAGCATTCAAAGGATAGTCGTGATAGCTTTTGAATTGATGTGATCGAAGAGGCAACTTTTGAAGTTTCTAAACATATTCATGAGATATCCCCTATGGAGTTAGCTCTTGATGACTCCTTTGAAGTTTTCACAATTGAAGAAGAGCAAGCTCTTGATGAATTCCTAAGGGAACTTGATAATCTAAAAGAGTTACATCCGTGGGAAGTTGCAGAGGAAGTATTGAAGAAGGAGGTTAATGAAGAAAAATCGCTGATTGAATTGAAAATGCTACCTTCTAATTTGAAGTATGCATTCCTCGACGAGACCGAAGCAAAGCCAGTTATCATAAGCAATCTTTTGTCAAAGAATTAAGAATCCCGTTTGATCGATGTTTTGAAAAATAATCAAGAAGCCATTGGTTGGACTCTTTCCGATCTCAAAGGAATTAGTCCTTCCTATTGCATGCACAAGATCCTAATGGAAGAGGACTTTAAGCCGGTAGCTCAACCTCAACGCCGCTTAAATCCTACTATGAAGGAAGTTGTTAGAAAGGAGGTTGTTAAGTTGTTGGATGCGGGAATGATTTACCCGATTTCGGATAGCCCATGGGTTAGTCCCGTACATGTGGTTTCGAAGAAAGGTGGCATTACCGTGATTCGAAATGAAAAAATGAGTTGATCCCGACAAAAGTGGCAATGGGGTGGCGTATGTGCATTGATTATAGGCGGTTGAATACCACAACTCGAAAAGATCACTTTCCACTCCCGTTCATGGATCAAATGCTAGAAATACTTTTCGGGAAACAATACTATTGTTTCTTAGATGACTATTCCGGGTATAACCAAATTGTGATTGACCTAGCCGATCATGAAAAGACGGCTTTCACATGTTCTTTTGGAATTTTCGCATACCGATAAATGCCCTTTGGGTTGTGCAATGCATCAACGACTTTCCAACGATGTGTACAAGCTATTTTTGCCGACCCTATCGAGAAAACAATGGAAGTCTTTATGGACGATTTCTCCGTATTTGGTGGTTCCTTTGGTCTATGCTTGGACAACTTGGAAACGGTTCTTGAAAGTCTCTTCAAGAGGGCTTGAAGTTGATCGTGCTAAAGTTGAAGTGATTGAAAAGTTGCCTCCTCCGGTAAATTTGAAGGGAATCCAAAGCTTTCTAGGGCACGCCGGTTTCTATCGGCGCTTTATCAAAGACTTCTCAAAGGTAGCTAGGCCTTTGAGTAACTTGCTAGCTAAGGATCAGGTATTTCTTTTTACCGATGATTATTTACAAGCTTTTGAAATTTTGAAGGAAAAATTGGTTACTGCTCCAATTATAGTCGCTCCAAATTGGAATTTAAATTTTGAGCTCATGTGTGATGCGAGCGACTATGCAATCGGAGCGGTATTAGGCCAAAGAAAAGAGAAAAATTTTCATGCGATACACTATGCGAGTAAAGTTCTTAATGAGGCTCAAATTAACTATGCCACCACTAAAAAAGAATTACTTGCGATAGTGTATGCGCTTGAAACGTTTAGGTCCTATCTTATTGGTTCCAAGGTCATAGTGTATATCGACCACTCGACGATTAAATATTTGCTCACCAAACCGGATTCGAAGCAAAGTCTCATCCGTTGGATCCTCTTGTTACAAGAATTTGATGTTGAAATCAAAGATAAGAAAGGATCGGAAAATTTGGTGGCGGATCATTTATCTTGCTTAGTTAATATGGAGATTACCGCTTCCGAAAAGGAAATTCGGGAAGAGTTTCCCGATGAAAAACTTTTCAAAGTTCAAGTTAGGCCGTGGTTTGCCGACTTTGTGAACCATAACACTAGTGGTTTGGTGCCTCCCGACCTAACTTCAAACCAAAAGAGGAAATTTCTCTCGGATGCTAAATATTACGTGTGGGATGACCCATACTTGTTTAAATTGGGTGGTGACAACCTTTTGAGGAGGTGTGTTACTAACGATGAATCGCAAAGCATTCTTTAGCATTGTCACAACTCGCCTTACGGCGGACACTACAATGGGGCAAGAACGGCCACTAAATTCCTTCAATCAGGATTTTATTGGCCTACTATTTTCAAAGACGCAAATGCCCATGCGCAAAGTTGTGATAGTTGCCAAAGAAGTGATGTGATTGGTAAGAGAGACGAGATGCCTCTCCAAAACATCCAAGAGGTCGAAGTATTCGATTGTTGGGGTATCGACTTTGTTGGACCATTCCCACCCTCATATGGTAATGAATATTTGCTTGTAGCGGTTGACTACGTGTGTAAGTGGGTTAAAGCGATTGCCTCACCTCGGGCGGATGCTAAGACGGTAATAAATTTTTTGAAGAAAAACACCTTTTCCCGTTTTGGAACCCCCCGTGTGTTGATTAGTGACGGAGGGTCGCACTTTTGTAATGCACCATTAGAAAACATTTTGAAACATTACAGTGTATCACATAAAGTGGTGACTCCATATCACCCACAAGCTAACGGTCAAGCCGAAGTCTCTAATCGTGAGATTAAGAGAATTCTTGAAAAAACCGTGTCAAATTCGAAAAAAGAGTGGTCGCAAAAGTTGGATGAAGTTTTGTGGGCGTACCGTACCGCTTATAAAGCTCCTATTGGGCTAACTCCTTTTCAATTGGTATTTGGTAAGACTTGTCATTTGCTGATCGAATTGGAGCACAAAGCCTTGTGGGCCTTGAAATTATTGAACTTTGATAAGAATTTAGCCGGTGAGAAAAGAAAAGTGCAATTGCTTGAGTTGGAAGAAATGTGCAATGCCGCATATCACTTAAGTTGGTTGTACAAGAAAAAGGTGAAAGAGTATCATGACAAAAAGCTAAGAAAGAAAGAATTTGTGCCCGGACAGTTGGTGCTTTTGTTCAATTCTAGGTTGAGGTTATTCCCCGGAAAATTGAAGTCTAAATGGTCCAGGCTATTTCGTGTCAAAGAAGTAAAAACGTACGGAGCTATTGTCATTGAGGACTTGGAGAAAAAGGATAGTTGGACGGTGAATGACCAACATTTGAAGATTTATTTTGGCGGTCTAGTGGATCGCGAGAGTTGTGCAATCCGTTTGGATGCTCCTTTGTGAGCATCTCGAACCTTCGAGCTTATCCGACATTAAAAAAGCGCTTGTTGGGAGACACCCCAACATTGTAAGTATTTACAGTTTTTTTTGTTGATTGTGTGGTGTTGGTGTTCAAATTGGTGGAACCTTCCTGAATTATGCAGTGTTGTTTTGAAAAAAACAAAAACCTGTCATGTTCGCTAGCTGCTCGCTAGGAAAAGACAGTAGCGAGCTGTTTGCTAGCTCTTCACTAGGCGAACGTTGCGAAACAGACATTTTTATTTTATTCAGTGGGCCACCCATCTGCGCCCAAAACCGTTTTAGTTGGTTTTGTGTTATTCTGTACTTAGGGTTCACGATTCCAATCTCACTTTATCACTTTTCACTCTCACATCACACAAGAATTTTCATATCTCTCTCTCTCTGTGCAAACCCTAACCTTGGCATTTCAGATTCATTCACCTCTGCAATCAGATTTGATCTAATTCCTTTGCTCTTTGTTTTTATTGTTAAAATTATAGAAGAATAGAGATTTTGGGTTGAATTTGAAAATTAGGGATTTGAAAATTTTAAGGTTGCATGTGTGTCTAGAACAATTCCTGTCATGATAAATATATTTGTTTCTGAAATGGTGATTGATAAAACCTTGGATTGTTTGATTTTGGATGGATAATAGTGGAGAATTCAGAAACCTGTAACATTCGCTGTCACTTTGCTAGGCGAGCCCGTAGCGAAGCTTCGCTGGGTCTTCGCTAAGCGAAGCTGTAGCGACCATGACAATATCTGATTTTTCTGTTTTGATCACTAATGAGTCTTGTGGTTCTGTGTTGTTTCTTTTCAATGTGTTGTGCAGATGGCATTCAGGTCCGGTGCTGGAAAAAAGCAAAAGGTCGGAAGCACTTCCCGTTCTGTACCAATTTAATTTGACACTGATAAATTCGTTGGGCCGAAGCAAGCCGCACGCTATGTGGCATTGGAAAAAAGAAAAATCTTACCTGAGAAGAGGTTCTTGATCAATGCACAAGGCAATTATTGGACATTTGCATGGTTGATAAATAGCAAGAAGTGGGACAAGTTGATCTCTCCATCCGACAGCTATGATATTGAGATAGTGCACAAGTTCTATGCAAATGCCTGCCAAATGATGACGAGCCTTTCACTTGGACTACAAGAGTGTCAGTACGTCAGGTTGCTTTTGATCGGGATGCTATTAACCGGGTGCTCGATGAACCGCTTCATTTGGGAGTTAATGAGTGGGATGCATACCACAGAGATTTGAGGCTCAACAGGAACATTGATGATATTTCAGAGGCCCTGTTGTTGGAGGGAAAGAGTGTACAGAGAAACCCATCTGGGGTGGCTGCGAGATACCACAATGAGGATTTGATACCTATTGCCTAGTTGATTTTGCTACTGATTTTGACCAACATTAAGCCTAAGTCACACACATCTACCGTGCCGATCCCAATGGCACACTTGGTCCACTGTATTCTGACTAATGTACAAATCGATGTGGTGCGAATCATAGCGAATGAGATGAAGTCCGTGATTGAGAGTGGGCTGAAGTCGGGGGCGCGAGTTAATTTCCCCCTTGCTTTTCCTTGCCTCATCATGGCTTTGTGCGTGTAGTCGAGGGTGAAGCTACCCTCCCGCAGTCAGGTAATGATTCCGTCTGTAATCGACAATCGATATATGGACAAGTACTGTAGGCCGAAGAACTTCCGAGGTAGTATAACTGCTGGTGATATCGAGACTACTGATGGTCCTGGTGCTTTTTCTCAGGGGTTTGATCCTTTTCAACAAGCAGTCTGTAATTATAATTGGGATTGGATGGCAGCGACTCAGCGTGCCATGATTGATATACATGACTCTATGCAGGTACTTCAACTACAGTCCTGCGACCCTTCAGTAGAGCGCAGCATGATTACGCATGAGCAGTTCCTGCAAAACCCGAGATGGCCTGTGGACAGGCCTGTTTTCAGAGAGGGGGAGGGTGTGTCTAGTGGTCCTGTTGGTGGTGATGCTGATGATGGTGATGCTGATGATGATAATGATGATGGTGATGATGATGATGATGGTTCCGGTTCTGAGTTCGGTAGTGCAGAGGGTTCTGAGTCCGATGAGGACTAAGTTTTTTTATCTTTATCGTTTTTATTGCTTTTTATTTTCGGATATCTTGTTTGTGATTTCAGTTATTTTGGTTATGTACTTTTTGGGGTGTTTTCTCCCCCACACACATTTTAACAATTTGAAGTAATGTTTAATGTTTTTGTTTTAAATTATTGTGTTTGGTTTAAGTTTATTTTGTTTAATAACTTTTTGGTTGTTGAGGATCAAACCTTCTAGATTGATTGCTCTATGAAAGAAGTATCCAATGAAGGTGCATCCGAGCTTGGATGGCAATGATAAAAATAACAAGCGAATAATGCTAAGGTACATGGTTACCTTCGGTTAGAACTTTAGAATGCATGAAGAACTTTACTCTTGTCGTAATTGAATATTGTTATTTTTGCAACATAATTGAATGAATGATTCACTTAGGACATAAAACCACAAATTTTGAGGATACCTCCATTGTACAAATAAATGTTGGATTCTAATAAACTGTGTTGATTCATTTGATTCATGCTTTGTCTTTTATTATTGTGAATTTGTGGAAGCAATTAGAAATGATCAAGGCACTTGTTTTCTTTTGAGCACAACCAGTTCCAATACAACCTACCCGTGAGCAGAGAGTATTCGTGAACCCCTTTGAGCTTAAACAGTTGAATCTCAACTTGAAGTAAGGCACTTGTAAACTCTTTGATGATGAATGTATGGTGAAAACCTTGTTTTATTGATAACTCTTTGTGTTGGTTTATTATTGAAAGGTGTTTTCCAACTCTTTACCTAGGTTTTCATCCATATATGTTCTTGAGCTAGAGATAGTTTTGAATGTGTTTGTTCACTAAAATGTCAAACCCAAAAGTTGTCATTTTGATAGATTGTGTGAGAAATCAACAATGGATCAAAATGGGAAAAACCACAATTTGTGTTAGAAACAATCACATTGGGAGGATATTGTGAATGTGTTTATCATCTAATGGAGCTTATGAGTTTTGTTTGATCGAACATATGCATACAAAGTGATCTTCGAACCCTAACTTTGACAATCTTTCTCAAATCGTAAAACCAAAACTTTTACCGTAATTTCTTACTTTTTATGCAAGCTACCGTAACCAAAAACCAAAAACCCCTTGTTACTATAAGTTAAGAACTTAGCAACTATCGAATGACGATAATATCACATATTCCCTGAGGACGATAACAAACCCCGATACTCTATCCCTGTTTGTTGCACCCTAAAATTTGACCAACTTATTTTACTAGATTTATGTTTCAAGAGCATTGTCATTTGCATAATAGATCATGTACATAATTCATCCATTTGCATAGCATAGCATAAGCAAGTCATCCAGCAAGGGATCAAGTGCCATTCTTATCTAAAGAAGCACATCAAAAGGGGTTCTTATTCAAATTCAAGATTATTCAAGTCACCAGGAAAGGAATTGAAGCTTTGAGAGGTTAGAAGGTCAAGCAGTGGATTCCTCTCCTATCTAGAGGTGTGTTTGAGGATCATCAATGAGATGTGAGCTATGAGCTGAGGGTATGGAAGGTGTGCTAGCATCATGGAGGGCCTAGAGGATAATTTTGAAGATGAAGCAAGTCATTAGTGTGATTACAAGAGCTACAGTTGAATGCAGTCAACTAGGGTTTCATCTAGGTCAACCCTAGGTCAACTGAGTGATTGAAGAGCATCAAGGCTTAGTTGAAGGATGTGGGATTCATGAATGGATATGTGTATACAAGTGTGGTGTTGTGTCAAGGAGAAATCAAAAGGAATCAAGAAGGAGAGGAGTTACTAAATTATGGTTTCAGTGTAAAAAACCCTAATTTAGGCTTAACTTCCAAGCCAGATAAGTCAAAATGCAAGTTTCAAATGGATCCTTGGCCAACATGAAATTTGTAGATCTTCTCAATACCTTTAATTTGAGTACTAGAATTATTCAATGAGATTTATAGAACTCAAGTTATGGTTCTTGCAAGTTAGAGGTCATCAGAGGACATTGAAATTTATCTGTGAAAGTCACCTGACTTCCAAGAAACGTTTTCCCATCAAGGAGTTTCAAATGGATTCTTGGCCAACATAATAGTTGTAGATCTTGATCTTAGATTTAGTTTGAGTACTAGAAGTCCTCAAGAGGATTTGTGGAACTCAAGTTATGGTCTTGGCAACTCAGGGGTATTTTGGGAAAGTTGAGTTATAAGTCATTTTTCAATATGGATCCAAATCTTCATCTTCCACTCTTCAAATGAAATTTTGCCCAACATGAGATGTGTTCCAAATGGCATTTTTAGGCTATACGAGAGGTCATGGTGAGCTAGAATGGCTTGTATCACCAAGTTGCTAAAAATGGCTTGAATATGGAAGAATTTCAAATGGATTCATGGAGGGAAAATGCAATTTTAAAGTTATGAGTCCAAAATGCATCATCCAAGTACTCAAATTGATTGTAAAACATCTTTTAGAGACAATGGCATTAACACTTTTTTGAGTAGAAGTCAAAATGAGGGACTTGCTTTGTAAACCTCTTACTTGAAATTCAAGTTACACAACCAAAATCCAACACAAGCCAATTCAAGCTAAGCCAGCCATCCAAACACATTTACCATGACTTGTATGATTGAAAGGGAGAGATTTCAGCTAACTGAAGCAAGGGGATACACGACTGTACCATTGAATTTTCACTTCCATAACAAAAATTTGGATCCACTGTTTTGGGCCTTTAGAATGGATCAAAAGCCCATCAATGTGTTCTATAAATGGTTTAGAATGAGTTCAGATGAAAGAGGTTGGTGATTTCGTGTTGTGGAGAGAGAGCCATAACTAAATTTTGCAAGAGAAGTTCAAAATCGGTTTTGGAGTTGGAGAAGAATTCAAGCCAAATTGAAGATTGGAGAGTGTTCCTAGTGCTTCATTGAAGGTGTTTGCATCAATTTGAAGCTTGTTTCGTGCCTCAAAGACCTTCTGTGGATCTCATCTTTGCAGGTATGTAACTTTTCAATTATACACCATTCTAGGCTGAATTAGATAGAAATCTTCATGTGGTTAAGATCTAGGATAGTTAGAGAACGATTCTGGAGAGTTTGGTAGCCATTGATGATGTTAGATCATGGAGTGCAAATTCTGTTGAGAGTTGGTTATGGTGATCTTGGATGAATTAATCATGTTTGGATAGTGGAAAGTAATCAGTGTAACATGAGGATTCGATCCATAGCTTTAGATTCAAGATTTGTGTTGATCAAGAATTGTGTGTATTCTGAAATTCTCTTCGTGTTTTAAGATAGACTAAGATTCAAGAGATTCTGAGATTGGATTGGTGATCTACGTGGAAAAACAAGTGGATTTGGTATAATTTTTGACTTGTTTAATGACCTGTGTGGAGGTGCTCGCCGGAGAAGACGGTGGTTTCCATCGTGAACCACCGCCTGAGAAATTGCTAGGTCACCTGAGGTATTTTGGGACGATGAACAAGGACCATTAGATTGCCCTAGGACTTTGACTCAGAGCAAGATCGTGTGGCTGGGATTTGTTTTCATTTTGTGAAGGGAGAACTCTGAACATGAAACGAAGCGTTTCATTAAAACGCTAACCATGGGCTTGGGTTCAAATGATATTCCCACCCCCATCTGAGAGGCCCATCCAGATTGCATGTGTTTTGGGTGCTATTTGCACCGAATGTTTGTTTCTTTATTTTCGTTTTCTGATTGCAAGCATGGGCCTGGCGCGTATTGATTTCCACACCCCCAGTTGGGCCCAGTCTGGTGATTTAACTTGAATTATTTGTTATTTGCCACGCGTGTTTTTTTCTTTTTCTCTTACTTTTCATATTTTCATCATATTATTTTTGGTTCTTTGAAAATTCATATAAAATCCAAAAATAATCATTTTGATGTGGGGATTTTCGCTACATTTTAATAATTGTGTGAAGAAAATTATAAAAAAATAAAAATATTATTTTAATCATTTTTCTATTTGTGGTCGTTTTTTACATTTAATTGCATTTTATTTTCATTTTGTTTGTACACATCATTTGGTGAATTTTGGTTGGTCATTTAAATTCATATTTTGACTCCCTTCTTTTTGTGGTAGTTAGATTAGGACATTAAGTTCTCCATGGATTTATTCCATATTTTTGTGGATTAATTTTGATTAATTTTTATTAGAGAACATTAGGTTAATATAATTAGGGTTTAAACTCAACATAGGTGCATTCTAACATTTTATTTTGGGTTTTTTTAGCTTGAATTAGAGTATGGGACATATAGGGTATGTAGGGTAGAGGTAGAAATCCCCTTATAATAAATCTTAGAATTTTAAATGCTATTTTACTATTTTTAGTATATTTTGCAACTAGAGTGGTTGTTTGGTGTTCCCACTTGGGGTTTATGTTTGTCTGTTTGGGTTTCTGGGCTTTTATTTTGGGGTGTGGGCTTGGTTTGGGCTTGTGGAAGCATGAAGACATCAAAAGACAGGATTGAAGATAATAATCAAAGTTGGATGCAAAAAGATCCTTGGAGCTTGGGATTGAAGATGCTGATTGAAGACTTAGGAGAAATAGGATGAAATAGGAAGAGCTTAGAACAGACAAATTCTTCTGTCAAACATAGAGTGCATTGTTTGCCTCTATCCTATCCAATGACATAAAGTCCTCCATGGGAAGCTCCATCTCTCCTTAGGAGGGATGAGTGGTATGCCCAAGTGAGTAGAACTTTGAGGATACCTTTCATTTGCAATGTTAAAATCTTAGTGATTTCCTTTGGTTGTCATTGAGTGTCTTAACATTATAACCTGATCTTGTTGAATGATTCTCCTTTGGAGGTGCTTGTGAAAGCTTGGTAAAGAGAAAGTTGAAGCTTATTGAAATATAAGTTTGAGCTTGATGAAGCTGGTTTCTTGTTGAAGCTAGGGTTTTACTGCTTGTTGAAGTTGAAGTCAGGAGCTTGTTGAAGCTGGTTACTGGTTAGGGTTTGAGCTTGCTTAAGATGAGAGCTTGTTGAAGTTAGTGTCCATTGAAGATTGGAAGTTTAGTGAATTTTGAAGGGAGAAGAGCATTCATGAAAATGGAGGTTGTTGATGTCAACTTTTTGCTGGTAAATCAACTGTTGCTGTCAGAGCTATGACTTGTGCTGCTGCTGTAGGAGCTGTTGAGCTGTCAGAGCTGGTTTTGGGGTTTTATTTTCTTTGTTGTATTGTTTTTTAACCTTCCCCTTAGGTTTAAAGTGAAGATATTCACTTTGCCTATTATTTCTTGCTGCATTCATGCATTTTACTGCTTTACTGTATGTATTTGTTTCTTTTGCCGTTTATCCCCTAGGATCTCTGTTTCTCTCTGCGCAAGAGAGAAATATGATAGACATTAGGCTTTCATCCATGCATGACAACATTAGGGTAGTTTTGAGTCCCTTTTCAACCATAGACTTTTTAGAGTTTCTTTCTCTTCTCATCTCAGAACCATTCAAAAAAACACATTAATAAGGTTAATCGATGTCGTACGTTACGAGCCTTAAGCTATTTGAGAAAATGTTGCTGGAGGGTCACTCTTCAGTAACCTGATTGCTTAGTGTGTTACCCTTAGGGTGACATACGACGTAGTCACTCTCAAATCATAGTCCCTAGTGCGTCGAAGATTGCAAACACACTAAAAAACACTTCTTCCGTAAAAGATTCAAAACAAACATCAAGGTGTCATTTTTGTCCGCTTGGACTCTTAATCAGGAAAACCTTTTTCAGAAGGATAAAAAAAACAATCAAGACAAACTTGTATCATACGTGGCCCGAACTATGTTTGCTCTGATCTTTCATGCTGTATGAAAGTACGTAGGCATATGATGCGATATCCTAGCGAGCAACCTTCCCCTCCTTCCCCGTAGGTAGGCGAACTACGTTGACTCTGATTTCTCATTCCAGACGGGAATACGTAGGCATAAAGTGCGATACTTTGCCGAGTCATTTTCTTTTCTTTTAACCCCAGCCCTTTAGAGTAGATAGAATAACAATCCGTACCAGAAAACAAGCGTGGATCCTGTCGAGTACGACGGACGTGAGGGGTGCTAATACCTTCCCCTTGCGTAACCGACTCCCGAATCCAGGATTTGGTTGCGATGACCATTCCTTTCCCGTCTTTGCGGTAGGTTTACTTCGAGCGTTTCCTTTCCCTCCATTGGGATAAATAACGCACGGTGGCGACTCTTCTGTTCAGCCGGCGCCGATTTTCGCAGTAGCGACAGCTGGCGACTCTGCTAGGGACTCCAACGGTTCCCTACGCGAGTCAATCCTAGCGCTTGTTTTCCCGTCAGGGGTGTTGTATGGATTTACTATCCTGTCTTTACTTTCCGCAATGTTATTACTAGCCTTATATTATCATTGCTGCTGTGGATAGGGGGTAATCTGTTGAGAGATAAGCCAAACCCGGGCTTGAGTACACATATAGATTTAGAGAGAGAGTAGTGGTTAGCCTGCTTGCTTAGCTCGCACCAGCTAGCCGCGAAACCTCACTCGGACGAGATTCTCTTTGATGCTTCTTGCCTGGCCCTTAGGGCTCGACAAGTTGTCTGACCCGAGGATTGTCGACTCTAGGAACCTATCAATTGGGATTCAACTAAGTGAGGTCGCTTCAAGGGATGATGATGCCACACCTTCTGGGTATCGTATCATTGCTCTTGAAAGTCTGTGACGTTGAACCCACATAGGATGCCGTACCTTGTCTGCGAGTTAAGTACACACCTGTGAGGAGTAGGAGGGTCTGTTTGCAGGAAACCTTTGACCTCAGAATACCTGGTTTATCTCTATCAGTGAGATGTGGCTACAGGGTTCTTTTGAGTGGTTGGTTTGGTTTGAAATAAAGATTGAATGGTTCTCAAGGCTTCAGTACAGAGCAACCCAGTCTATCAGCATTGCACTTGATCCCTTGTTTGCATATGCATGTGCATTTTCATGATTGCATTTCATTAACATGTATTTATGTTGCAGGTGATCATTCCTCTCTGATTCTAGGATATCTTCTAGCCAGACATGGAGTCCCTGAAGAAGACGGTTGCTTACAGGTTGCATTCACCAGACATCAGTTCATTACTGAGTTTAGCTGCTTTGGCAGATGAGAGTGTGAGGGCTGGGTTCAGAGTATCCTATGGGAGACTGATTATCTTGTTGTACACACCTTCAGCTTTCGAGATTACTGGGGTGTATACTTTGATGCAGTTTTATGAGCCGCAACTGAGATGTTTCTTATTTCCAGACTACATTTTAGCACCCACTTTGGAGGAGATTATGTTATGTTGGGTCTTCCCGTGCTAGACCAGATGCCCTTTGTACACGTTGATACTGAGCCTGAGTTAGCTACACTCACAGAGATTGTCAGTTTGGACGCTTCTGAGTTTCCAGGAGGCTTGGTCAGGCTGAATGGAGCTTATGGTTTTCACTTATCTGTCCTAGTTGAGAAGGTTACACAGCGCGCGAAGAATGGGTGTTGGGTTGCCTTTAGTGCTATTCTGGCTGTCTGCATATACGGGATTGTCTTATTTCCTAACGTGCCAGATTTTTTTGACTCGGATGCCTTCTTGATTCTCGCCTCGAAGAATCCAGTTCCTACTCTCTTGGGCGATGTTTATCATTCTATTCACTACAAGAATGAGAAACGTCGTGGCAAGAATGTTTCCTGCTGTCTTCCTCTATTGTACAGGTGGTTCCAAAGGCACCTTCCGAAGACTGGGCCGTTTGTTGATACCGTTGATACTTTGGATTGGCCGTCCTGGTTGATGGGGCTATCTGCTGAGAATATCATTTGGTTTGATCGGGGTATGCTTGGTACTGACATTATATATAGTTGCAGTGGCTTTCCGAATGTTCCCCTGATTGGACGAAAAGGCTGTATCAACTATAATCCTTCACTATTGGTACGACAGTTTGGTTATGCCTTGAGATATGCTCCTATTGAGGTTGAGATATAGGAATCTCTGTATCTCACGGGCTCCTTAGACGAGGCTGCTTTGATCAGGTTAAGACAAGCATGGGCTGGCATCCATAGGAGGGGGAAAGGTTTGCTCGTTAAGAGCAACATCAGAGCTTATGATCCTTATGTGGCGTGGGTCCATGAGAGAGCTAGTACTTCTTTGATGCCTTATCCTGCTGTGGAACCCCTGTATCTTCCATTGATTGCGATACCTCCTGCAGAAGAGAGTGAGAAATATAGCAAGTTGTTGGCTGCAAATGAGGAGTTGAAGAAAGCTAACGAGGAGTTAGAGAAGGAGATCTTCCAGTTATGACGAGAGAAGAAGGAAGCCACCTTCACTGTGAAGGAACAGACCGAATTGATTAACAGGTTGGGATCAGAGCTGACAGAAGCAACCAACAAGAAAGAAAAAGTGGGGATAGCTTTGAACGGTGTAAGCAAGGTGCTTACTTCCAAGAAGGAACTTCTAAGCAAAGCTTATGTTCGTATCAGCAAGTGGGAAGCTTTGTGGAATATCACGCTTACCAAGCGGAAAGAGCGCGAAGACGAACTGAAAATGCAGATTGCCACGCTGGAGGCACAGGTTAAAGCCCAGGAAGCAAAGATTGCTGAAGTGGCATCCCTTAGGAGTACTGCTGGTCTCAGAGTAAGTGACAGTGACGAGAAGTCGAGAGGTTACGAGGAGAAGGCCGGTTCCAAGAGGTACAGATCTGACGAGAGTTCGAGCAAAGGAGCTTCCCGGGACGACGCCGCGAAGCTGAGATCCACTACCGAGAGGCATGTTTTACTGATTCAGGAGTTGATCTCCCGACTAGGGCACTCGGAGACGATGAGGATATTGGAGGACGTCCGAGCATGCCATTTGGCCTGATGTATCTTTACCTTACCTTTGTTATTTGTACTCATATTTGGGCCATCGCCAGACTTGTTGGCCGAGGTCTCTTCGGTTGAATTTAGTTGAACTCTTGTACCCAGCCTCCTGGAATTTGTTATATATGAGGATTTTCTGGTTTATTGCTTGCTGGATAGGGACTCCATTGTCGTAATGGCTTTCTCTCCGAAACTAGAATCGGGGGAATATAGCCTGTAGCATATTTACATAATTGCATTTGCATTCATATTGCATTCACCAGGTAATTATTGAACTGTATCTCATTTCCTGCATCCTTGCAGTTTCTTCTAGGATTGAAAGTCAACGCCCGCACCGATACTCCACTCGTACCAACTGCAAACGAGTTATGGATCAAATGCAGAGCGAGATGCATGAAATGCGTGAGAAGCTGGCGTTGTTCATGCAGACGATGGAGACGATTGTGAAATGGCAGGAAAACTTGCAAACTTTGGTGCAGCCATTGCTGGTGAGAAATACCGGGCATGGGAACGAAGACCACAATTCTGTACGTGTTGACACCATTCATGGGGATGGTACTCCTACACCTGTAGCTCCACCTGTGGTGAATATACCTGCTGTGAATGTGAACAATGGCGCTGGCGCCGGGAACGGTAATACAGGAATTGGTAATGAGACTGTCATTAACAACGTTGGGGTCGGAGACGCCAATCTGGGCGGTGATAACAATGGAGGTAATGGCTTTGGTAACAACGGTTTTGGCTATAACGACCAGGGGTTTGAGTATGTTAACCAGGATGGGAAGTTTGGTTTCAACGCTCAGGGTTTCAGACATGATGGATTTGGTAATGCCAATCAGGGCTATGGTGGATTCGGTAACGGAAATAGTGCTGGAGTGATGCCTTTTGGACCTGTCGGGGCCGCTCAAGGGTATAGTAACAGGGGACGGGGCCCTGTGATGAATCAGACTAGACTTGGTCGTAATAATGGGTATGATGGGTACGGAAATAAGAATGTTAATTGAATGGAAGACCAACAAGAAGATGCTTTCTCTGGTAGAGGTTTTGAAGGTCCTGTAGACAACACTCAACGAATCAAGATGCTCGAGGAGCAGATGAAAGGTGTTGTGAATCAGAGTGCTTCCGGTTTGGATATGACCACGATGGGACTAGTGCCTGGTCTGAGGGTACCATTGAAATTTAAGGCTCCCACCTTTGATAAATATAAGGGAGATACCTGTTCGAAGGTGCATGTTCGCTCCTATTATAGACGGATGTCTGCTTACTCGAATGACGAAAGAACGCTGATGCATTTCTTTCAAGACAACTTGTCTGGTCCTTCCCTCGAATGGTACATGGGGTTGGAGCCTACTCAGATAAAGACATGGAAGCAATTGGCTGAAGCGTTTGTGACTCATTACAAGTATAATAGTGACCTGGCACCGAACAGGGTCCAGCTGCAAGGCTTGTCACAGAAGAAAGATGAGAGTTTCAAAGAATATGCGCAGAGATGGCGCGACATGGCTGCAAGGGTTCATCCTCCTTTGGTTGAGAAGGTGATGAATGATATGTTCATAGGAACGTTCACCGGTATATTTTATGATAAGTTGTTTCCTGCTTCCTTGGGCAGTTTCTCGGATCTAATCTTGATGGGCGAGAAGGTTGAAAGTAATATTAAAATGGGAAGATTCCAAGCTGGGGAGTCTACTTCGTCAGGCGGTAATAGAAAAGCATTTGGTGGTCGTTGGCAAGGTGATTCTAGTGCAGTGTTTGGTGGTCGGGGCAGGGGCCGAGGAAGACACCAGTATAATCAGCCGCAGCAGATAGAAAGTGTGTTAGATCCTATTTAGATTAGATATTTGGTTTCTTTTTGGTAGTATTTTCACTCAATTTTATCTAATAATGTTTGATTTCATAGTTGAATTGGTTTAGTTTGATTTTATGCGATCCAAGCGAAGAATGTTTGTAATATTGCTGTTAGTGTGCAGGGTTGACACTATTAAGAGCACTTGGGATCAAGGCAAAGCAGTTGGGAGATGTTGCAAATCAAGACATTCGCCTGGCGAGCCATAGCGAGTGCCAGCGAATATTCGCCAGGCGAGTGCAGGCGAACTGGGGCGAATAAATCAGATTTAACTCCCAGACCCAAAGGATAGGAAGTTCGCCAGGCGAAGGTTCCAGCGAAGCTTCGCTACCATTCGCCTGGCGAAGGTGCTGGCGAAGAAGTGGTAGCTTTCCTCATGCAGATTCCAGTAGCAAAACCACCCAAAGTTCGCCTGGCGAGTGAAGCCAGCGAATGTTCGCCCGGCGAGTGTTTATTCGCCTGGCGAATGCACGATTCCTAAGGGCGGTTTGCTGATCAAAGGCACTTTGAAGTGCCATGTTAAGTTGGTTCGCCGGGCGAATGAATGCCTTCGCCAGGCGAATGTGCGCAGACAGCACATCATTTTTACTTTATTTGTTGCTCTATTTAGCCCATACTTGGTACTTCAAAGTGGATCATCTTGAAAAATCAAAAGGAAGACATTATTGGATAGCTCTAGAACCCTAAATACTTGAGTTCTTCTTCATCTTTACTATTTTTGTAATCAAGAGAAGTGGAAGCACATCCTTCATTGTTTCTTCAAAGTGGATGTTCTTCATCTTCTCCTTTCTTCTTGTTAAAGCTACCATGAAAATGTGTAGCTAAACTCATCTTTTGTCAAGGTTAGATGTAGGTGATTATTAAACTTTGTATGTGTATGGATGATCCTCATTTGTAAACTCTTGGATGATTAATATATGGTGAAAACTTTGTTTCATTTACAATCTTTTGTGTTGGTTGATGATTGAGAATATTTTCCAACTCTAGACCTAGGTTTTCATCCTTCTCTTTTCTTGAGCTAGAGATAGTCTTGAAATGTTTTGTTCACTTATAATGTTGAACTTTAAAGTTGTCATTTGATAGATTGTGTGAGAGATCAACAATGGATCAAAATGGTAAGTCTCACAATATGAGTTAGAGATAATCATATTGAGAGGATGTTGTGGATGTATTGATCATTAAAAGGAGTTTGTTAAATGTTGATTGGAAATATGCATGCAAAGTGATTACCGAACCCTAACTTTGGCAATATTTATTAAAACCGTTCAAATCATTATTTTACCGCATTTATTACTCACATGCAAAAGTTACCATTGTTTTAAAACCAAACACTTTGTTACTACAAAGTTACGAATTTAACAACTGTAGAAAGGCTGCGAAATTTCATATTCCCTGTGGAGACGATAACAAAAACCCGACACTTTACCACTGTTTTAACAAAATGGCGCCGTTGCCGGGGAATATAAATTGATATTGCAAGCATCGCAATAGTTGTTGAATTTTTAGCTTTGAATTTTTGACTTGTGCTTGTAATTTGTTTGGTTTAGTGTGCAGCCCCTGTTTATGCGAGGACAAATTCTCGAGGACCAACTCCTTTTTGATCCCGAAATCGAGAGGACCGCGAGAAGATTGAATAGCAAAACAAGATGAAGGAGGCAACTTGCGAAGCAAAGCCGAGAACAAGGAGAAAGTTCTTCTACTACAACACCACCAATACATTTCACACCAGTTATGGCAGAACCACCACCACCTCCAGTTTCAACTCCATGTACAAATAGTCCGAGACACACGGCTCAGTTCGCACGAAATCTCCAAAATGGAAGACAAGCGGAGATGAAGACGGGGATCCTTGCTCTAGTCTATCAAAATCCTTTCACAGGATTAGACCACGAGGACCCATTCACACATCTTACCAAGTTCTATGAGATTGCGGGCGCAACTGGAGCTACTGAGGCTGATGAAGAGTCATTGTTCAGGAGACTATTCCCTCACTCCCTAATTGGGAAAGCGAAAGAGTGGTATCTTGATCAATCAACGACAATTATGACGGACTGGAATTTATTGGAGGAGAAGTTCCTTGAACGGTTTTTCCCACATAACCGGTTCATAGAAGCTAAGACGGCAATCGCGGTATTTTCCCAAGGAGCGAATGAATCGCTAAACGAAGCCTGGGAGCGCTACAAGTCCATGTTAAGGAAGTGCAAAGGCCATGGTTTCGATGAGCTTACTCAAGTGCATATTTTCCGCAACGGACTCCTTTCGGTTCACAAGACCTTATTGGATGCCACGGCGGGGGGGTCTTTGATGTCAAAGAGTGCCAATGATGCAACATCTATTATAGAAAAGATGGCACTTAATGATCATCAAGGGAACCATAACCGAGGGGTAACTCAAAGAAAATCGGGAGTGCTCGAGTTGGGGACGAATGATGCAATTCTTGCCCAAAACAAGCTCATTTCACAACAAGTGGAACTTTTAACTCAACAAATCAAGGAGTTGAAAGAACCATCAAAAGCTAAACAAATAGCTTGTTGTGAACTTTGTAAAGGCGAACACGATACCGGATATTGTCCGCCTCCCGGATTTGAAGAAGTTAACTACATGGCAAACCAAAGAGATTATCAACAAAGGCAACCTCAACAACAACTACCATACCAACATCCTCAACAACAACACCAACAAAACTATCAAGGTAATCAAGGATACCAATCTAGAGGTAACTACCAAAATAACCAAGGTTATGGAGGTGGTAACTCTAACCGTCAAAATCCGTATGCACCTCAACAACCGCCGGTCGCAACTTCTAAGCTAGAAGATACATTGACGCAATTCATGCAAATGTCTATAGCAAATCAAAAAAGTAATGATGCGGCGATAAAAAATCTTGAAACTCAAGTTGGGCAACTCGCTAAGCAATTAGCGGAACAACAAGCCGGACCATCTTTCTCGGCAAATACGCAAACAAATCCGAAGGAGCATTGTAAGGCGATAAGGACGAGAAGTGGGAGGGAGTTGATTGACGAGAGTAAAAAAAGAGAGGTGGAGAAAAAAATTGATGAGAAACTTGATGGAGAGGTTGGTGAATGGAGTGAGGAGGAAATGGAAAATAATGAAAAAAATGGTGAAGTTGAAAAAGAAAAAAAGGTTGAAGTTGAAAACAATACAAATGAAGTAGTAGAAAATAACGAAAGTGAGAAAGTGAAAGTGGATGAAGTGAAAAAGCAAAGAGAAAGAAACGCAAGAGCGTCTAGAGGGAAGGAGGTAGTGAGCACTACTCCGATTCAAAATTTACCGTATCCTCATTCCCCATCTAAGAGAGAAAATGAACGGCATTACGCCCGGTTCATGGATATTTTCAAACAATTGCAAATCAACATTCCGTTCGCCGAAGCTTTGGAACAAATGCCAAAGTATGCCAAATTCATGAAGGACATACTTACGAAAAAGCGGAGGTACACGGAGCCGGAAACAATAGTACTAGATGCAAGTTGTAGCGCCATCATCCAACGTACTCTACCAAGAAAGGAAGTTGATCCGGGGAGAGTCACATTGCCGGTTACCATTGGTGACTTTTATGTGGGAAAAGGATTAATTGATTTGGGGTCAAGCATCAATCTTATTCCTTTGTCTATTGTGAAAAAGCTTGGCAACATTGAGATTAAAGCCATCCGAATGACGTTACAACTAGCCGATAAGTCCACTACTCATCCTCATGGAGTAGCTCAAGACGTGTTGGTAAAAGTGGACAAGTTCTTTTTTCCGGTGGATTTTATTGTGATCGATATGGAGGAAGATGATGATGCGCCTTTGATTCTTGGAAGGCCTTTCATGAAAACCGCTCGGATGATGATTGATGTAGATGACAGTTTGATGAAAGTGAGAGTACAAAACGAAGAGGTCACTTTTGACCTTTTTGAAGCAATGAAGCATTCAAAGGACAAGCATGATAGTTTCCGAGTTGACGTAATTGAGGAAGCAACCGATGAAGTTGCAAAGCATGTTCACAACATCACTCCTATTGAGCTAGCCCTTAATGACTCCTTTCAAGTGTTCACTCTTGAAGAAGAGGAAGCTCTAGATGAATGTTTGAGAGAGCTTGATAGTCTTAAGGATTTGCACCCATGGGAAGTGGAGGAAGAAGTCTTAAAAAAAGAGGACAAGGATGAAAAGCCAATCATTGAATTGAAGGACCTACCAAGTAATTTGAAATATGCATTTTTAGATGAAACCAAGGAGAAGCCGGTTATCATTAGCAACCTCTTATCAAAACATGAAGAAACTCTCTTAATTGATGTGTTGAAGAAAAATCAAGAAGCAATGGGATGGACTCTTTCCGATCTAAAAGGAATTAGTCCTTCTTATTGTATGCACAAAATTTTAATGGAGGAGGATTTCAAACCGGTAGCTCAACCGCAACGCCGTTTGAATCCTACAATGAAGGAGGTTGTTAGGAAAGAAGTTGTAAAGCTTTTGGATGCGGGAATGATCTACCCGATCTCGGATAGTCCTTGGGTGAGTCCGGTACATGTGGTTCCTAAGAAGGGAGGCATTACCGTAATCCGCAACGAGAAAAATGAGTTGATTCCCACAAAGATAGCAACGAGGTGGAGGATGTGCATAGACTGTAGGCGGTTAAATACCGGAACTAGAAAAGACCACTTCCCACTTCCGTTCATGGACCAAATGCTAGAGAGACTCTCGGGACAAGAATTCTATTGTTTTCTAGATGGCTATTCCGGATACAACCAAATTGCGGTTGACCCGGCCGATCACGAGAAGACCGCATTCACATGTCCATTTGGAATCTTCGTCTACCGCAAAATGCCATTTGGATTGTGTAATGCGCCGGCAACTTTCCAAAGATGCATGCAAGCCATTTTTGCCGATCTTATAGAGAAGACAATGGAAGTTTTTATGGATGACTTTTCGGTGTTTGGGGGATCATTCGGTTTATGCTTGGAAAATTTGAAAACTGTCCTTGAAAGGTGTGTGAAGACCAATCTAGTGCTAAATTGGGAGAAGTGCCACTTTATGGTTACGGAGGGGATTGTTCTCGGCCACAAAGTCTCGTCAAAAGGACTAGAAGTGGATCGTGCAAAGGTAGATGTGATAGAGAAATTGCCTCCTCCATCTAACTTAAAGGGAATCAGAAGCTTTCTAGGGCATGCCGGTTTCTACCGGCGATTCATCAAAGACTTTTCAAAGGTGGCTAGACCTTTGAGCAATTTGCTCGCCAAAGACCAGGTATTTCTCCTTACTGATGAATGTTTAGAAGCCTTTGAGATATTGAAAAAAAAGTTAGTCACCGCTCCAATCATAGTCGCTCCAAACTGGAATTTCAATTTTGAACTGATGTGTGACGCTAGCGACTATGCTATCGGAGCGGTGCTTGGCCAACGGAAAGAAAAAAAATTTCATACCATACACTATGCGAGCAAAGTTCTTAATGAGGCTCAAGTTAATTACGCCACAACAGAAAAAGAATTGCTCGCAATAGTGTATGCTCTCGAAAAATTTCGGTCATATCTCATTGGCTCGAAAGTTATTGTTTACACTGATCATGCGGCGATCAAATTTCTGCTAACCAAGCCGGATTCTAAGCAAAGGCTTATCCGGTGGATCCTTTTATTGCAAGAATTCGATGTTGAAATTAAAGACAAAAAAGGATCCGAAATTGTGGTAGCAGACCATTTGTCTCGCCTTGTCAACACTGAGGTGACTACCTTAGAACAGGACATCCGAGAAGAGTTTCCCGACGAAAAACTTTTTAAAGTGCAAGTGAGACCGTGGTTTGCGGATTTCACAAACCACAAGGCGAGTGGTTTCGTGCCGCTCGACCTAACTCCCAACCAAAAAAGGAAATTCTTATCGGATGCCAAGTACTATGTGTGGGATGATCCATACCTGTTTAAGCTGGGAGGTGATAATTTGTTGAGGCGATGTGTTACGGGTGATGAGGCCCAAAGTATCCTATGGCACTGTCACAATTCGCCTTATGGCGGGCATTTTAATGGGGCAAGAACGGCGAATAAAGTCCTTCAATCGGGATTCTATTGGCCTTCTATTTTTAAAGACGCAAATGCCCATGCGCAAAATTGTGATAGTTGCCAAAGGATAGGTGGTATTGGAAAGAGAGATGAGATGCCTCTTCAAAATATTCAAGAGGTGGAGTTGTTTGATTGCTGGGGCATTGACTTTGTCGGACCATTCCCACCATCTTTCGGAAATGAATACTTATTGGTGGCTGTTGATTATGTGTCTAAGTGGGTTGAGGCGATTGCCTCACCGAGAGCGGATGCTAAGACGGTAATAAGTTTTTTAAAAAGAAATATTTTTTCCCGTTTTGGTACCCCTCGAGTGTTGATAAGTGACGGAGGATCACACTTTTGCAATGCACCGTTAGAAAAAGTCTTACAACATTACGGTGTAACGCATAAGGTGACAACTCCGTATCACCCACAGGCTAATGGTCAAGCCGAGGTCTCGAATAGAGAGATAAAAAAAATTCTGGAAAAAACTGTGTCTAACTCTAGGAAGGATTGGTCACAAAAATTGGATGAAGCTTTGTGGGCGTACCGCACGGCCTATAAAGCTCCAATTGGGCTAACTCCATTTCAATTGGTTTTTGGTAAAACCTGTCATTTACCGGTTGAAATGGAGCACAAGGCCTTGTGGGCTTTAAAATTTTTAAATTTTGATCAAGAGCTGGCCGGTGATAAAAGGAAAGTGCAACTTCTTGAGCTGGAAGAGATGCGCAATGCCGCATACCACTCAAGTTGGTTGTACAAAGAAAAGGTGAAAGAGTACCACGACAAAAAGCTCCGCAAGAAAGAATTCGCATCCGGGCAGCTTGTGCTGTTGTTTAATTCCAGGTTGAGGCTTTTCCCTGGAAAATTGAAATCTAAGTGGTCCGGACCTTTCCGAGTCAAAGAAGTCAAATCTTTCGGAGCGGTGGTAATTGAGGATTTGGAAAAGAAAGACAGCTGGACTGTAAATGGTCAGCGCCTCAAGATATATCTCGGCGGTCAGGTGAACCGAGACAGCTGTGCGTATCTTCTTGATGGTCCGTTGTGAGCATCATGGACCATCGAGCTTATCCGACGTTAAACAAACGCTTATTGAGAGGCACCTCAACATTGTAAGTATTTACCCTTTTTTATGTTATTTTATGCATTTTTGGGAAGTGTTGGAAG
Organism: Lathyrus sativus; assembly: GCA_963859935.3. NCBI lineage: Eukaryota > Viridiplantae > Streptophyta > Magnoliopsida > Fabales > Fabaceae > Lathyrus > Lathyrus sativus. The sequence continues at coordinate 2,727,137 of OZ012736.1, forward strand.
TGGACTAGTGAAGTGGGCAATGCAGTGGAACTAAGCAAAACCTGTCATGTTCGCTAGCGTTCGCCTGGCGAATGAAGGCGAGTATTCGCCTAGCGAGCCTTAGCGAGCTTTCGCTGGCATTCGCCTGGCGAATATGCGGTATCAGAAAAAAAAATATAAAGGGCCACCTGGGCCCAAAAACCGTTTCACCCTTTCATTGCATCAGAAACCCTAAACGGTTTTCTTCTGCCTCACTCTCACAATCCCTTCCAACCTTCTTTCAATCCTTTGCTGCAGATTCATCACTAGCAATCAAAAAGGTAAGTGTTCTTGTTTCCCTTTTTCAATTTGTAATTTGTTAGGTTTTGTTCTTGTACTTCTAGGCAAATATATTGTTGTTCCAAATTTGTTTAGGATTCGAACTTCTGCATTGGGAAATTAGTGATTGCATGTTAAACCCTTTTCGATTTTCTGTGGAAATTTGCCGTTGCATGTCAAAATTACATCTGGTAATGAGATGGTGGTAGAACATCATTGTTTTAAAGAATAAAACCATTGCAGAAGTTCAGGTTGTGTGTGCATTTTCGCACCTTCGCTGGCATTCGCCTGGCGAAGGGAAGCGAAGCTTCGCCAGGATTCGCCCGGCGAACCTAGGCGAACGCTGCAGTATGTTTTCTTTTCTTACTGTGATTTGTTTTATTTCGTTTAACATGTTTGTTTGCTGTGTTGTTGGCTGTTTTGTTGTGTTGTGTTTGCAGAATGGGACCTAGAATGACCAACCCTCTAAAAAGGAAGGCCACCACCTCTCGCACGGTTCCGATCCGTTTCGATCAGGACCGTTTCAGAGGAGCCACGCACGCTGCCCGTTACGAAGCTCTTGAGAAGCGGAACATTGTCCCTGAAAAAAGGTTTAATCTGAGTGACACTGGCGACTACCGCACCATTGAGGCTCTCTTCGCGGCAAAGAGGTGGCACCGGGTGATGACTCCACTTGACGGCTACAACACCGAGATAGTGCGGGAGTTTTATGCAAATGCCCTCCCGGATGATGGTGAAGTTTTCAGTTGGACCTCAATGGTCTGAGGCGTTATGGTAAGATTCGATCGACGATCGATTAATGCTGTTTTGGGTGACCCTCTGACATTGACAGGTAGCCAGATTGATGACTACCACCGGGACCTTAACAAGCATCGTGATCAAGAGGCCATGACCAGAGACCTATTAGTGGAAGGCCGCGAGCCAGTGCGCAATTCATCTGGGGTTGTTGTCAGATATCTGAGAGCTGACATGAAACCATTGGTACAGCTGATCTTATTGTTTGTGCTGACAAATGTTGTACCAAGGTCCCACCATAGCTCGGTGCCCGTGCCTATTGCACACCTTATCCATTCCATTCTGCTGAGCGTTCAGATCGACATTGCTCGCATCATTGCGGATGAATTACGGGCTGTTGTGCTTAGTGGACGGGGCGGGATAGCGGCTCGCAAAAATGCCCCGCTAGCTTTTCCTTGTCTGATCATGTCTTTATGTGCTGAAGCTAGGGTAGACATTCCTCAGAGAAGACAGGTTACTATCCCAGCCGCGATCGACGACAAATATGTGGATAAGTTCTGTAGAGTCAAGCCCGTAGCTGGTGCGAGTTCTGGTGCCGATACTACTGCTGGTGGACAGGCCAGTGGTCCTGCCGCTTCTGATCAGGCATATTCTTATTTTAGCCCTTTCCATCAGGAAGTCTGCAACTATAACTGGGATTGGATGGCCGCTCAGCAACGAGCCATGTGTGATATTCATGACTCGATGCAGATGTTGCAGCTTCAGATTCGCGACCCCGCCGGCACCCACTCTATGATGACAAGGGAGCAATTCCTTGCACACGCTGGATGGCCTGTGGACAGGCCTAGTTTTGGTGGGGGGGATGGTGATGCTGATGATGATGCTGATGATGATGATGATGATGATACTGGGGATGATGATGATGATGATGATGAGAATGATGATGACGGTGGAGATGAGTATGATTTGTCTGAGGAGGATTGATTGCTCGTTTGTTTCGTTGATTCACTTTGAGCTACAAAGTGAAGTTTCCTTTTTTATGTTATAGTTCATTCGGTTATTTTGCAGTGTACTTTGTTTGTTATGATGTTGTTGTACTTGTACCTTTCATGGTACTTCCGACAGTATTGGTGTTCAGTTTTTTTTATGGTTATGCATTTTATTTTTAGTTAATTGGTTTGAGTTTTTAATTATTTAATCTTTGATATTAAGTTTTCAGTTTTAGTTTAATGTTGTGCATGAATTCCCTCAAGTGGGACGGCGATGATAGTATCGTTACCACAAAGGTGTTAACAAGGCATTTAGTGACTTTATTCTAGAAAATGTTGAGGAACTTGTTAGTTTAGGAACAACTCTTGAAACTTTGTTTCGTTTTGCAACTTTATTAATTGACATGTCATTTAGGTCCTTTACCACAAATGTAAGAAGCTTCTTATTCTATGTACAAATGCTATGGATGAATGGTGAATTTTGTGTATACTTGTAATTCATACTTTGTCTTTTGTTTCGTATAATTTTGTGGAAGTTCTTGAGAGGATCAAGGCACTTGTTTCTGTTGAGCACAACCAGTTCTAAATTCAAATATGCTTGTGAGTTGTGAGCATTCGTAAACCATTTTGAGCTTAAACAGTTGAATCCTTGCTTAAAAAGCAAGAGTTCAAAAATCTTGTTCTTAAAACCTTGGAGATTTTGATTCATTGTTCTTTTGCTAAAAAAAAAAGTAAGAGCATTCACTTAGGGGACGAGAACAGACAAGTTGGGGAGAATGAAAGTAAGGTGGTCAAGTTTTCACAACTATTGAGAAACCAAGCAAGCATTGAAAAGAAAATATAAAAAAAAACACTCGTTTTTGCGATTACAGTGTAGAAAAATAAATAAATAAATATATATATGAAAATATTTGCTTGTTTGGTAGAAAAATATTGAAAAACAAAGTTAGTTGTGAAATATGAGTTGTGAAGGGTTTCAAATGAGGAACTTGTTAAACAAGTTGAAGATGTGTAAATAAGTGTAGAGTGAATGTCTCTCCTACATCGGAAATTTCGTTCAATGGCTTTAGATATGTCCCTTGTTTGTTAACCAGGCCAAGCTATAACCTTTGAAGACCTTTGTGATCTTGAACTTCCATAATTTTGTGGTGAATATGTAGATGTTTTATGAATTATGTAGTATTGCATTGTCCATCATTGGAGTGAATTTTTGTCCCACGCTTGCACGTGTTTTTGCTTCAATCCTTTTTCGAAGTGGAGTGTTAGAATGACTTGTCATGAGATTTAGTTGTTGCTTGAAGCATTGTTTAAAATTTGTTCTTAGAATTTAGTTCTTAAACATTATCTATTGTGGAATTATGTAATATTTTGTGACCTTGTTGCACATATTGTGTATTTGAGCCATATAGTTTCACTTGAGTTGAATTGGTCTTGAGCAAATCCTCATTTTGTTTTGAGAGGCATACTTTGCTTGAGGGCACGCAAATAGGTAGTTGGGGAGAGTTGTTAGATCCCATTTAGATTAGATATTTGGTTTCTTTTTGGTAGTATTTTCACTCAATTTTATCTAATAATGTTTGATTTCATAGTTGAATTGGTTTAGTTTGATTTTATGCGATCCAAGCGAAGAATGTTTGTAATATTGCTGTTAGTGTGCAGGGTTGACACTATTAAGAGCACTTGGGATCAAGGCAAAGCAGTTGGGAGATGTTGCAAATCAAGACATTCGCCTGGCGAGCCACAGCGAGTGCCAGCGAATATTCGCCAGGCGAGTGCAGGCGAACTGGGGCGAATAAATCAGATTTAACTCCCAGACCCAAAGGATAGGAAGTTCGCCAGGCGAAGGTTCCAGCGAAGCTTCGCTACCATTCGCCTGGCGAAGGTGCTGGCGAAGAAGTGGTAGCTTTCCTCATGCAGATTCCAGTAGCAAAACCACCCAAAGTTCGCCTGGCGAGTGAAGCCAGCGAATGTTCGCCCGGCGAGTGTTTATTCGCCTGGCGAATGCACGATTCCTAAGGGCGGTTTGCTGATCAAAGGCACTTTGAAGTGCCATGTTAAGTTGGTTCGCCGGGCGAATGAATGCCTTCGCCAGGCGAATGTGCGCAGACAGCACATCATTTTTACTTTATTTGTTGCTCTATTTAGCCCATACTTGGTACTTCAAAGTGGATCATCTTGAAAAATCAAAAGGAAGACATTATTGGATAGCTCTAGAATCCTAAATACTTGAGTTCTTCTTCATCTTTACTATTTTTGTAATCAAGAGAAGTGGAAGCACATCCTTCATTGTTTCTTCAAAGTGGATGTTCTTCATCTTCTCCTTTCTTCTTGTTAAAGCTACCATGAAAATGTGTAGCTAAACTCATCTTTTGTCAAGGTTAGATGTAGGTGATTATTAAACTTTGTATGTGTATGGATGATCCTCATTTGTAAACTCTTGGATGATTAATATATGGTGAAAACTTTGTTTCATTTACAATCTTTTGTGTTGGTTGATGATTGAGAAATATTTTCCAACTCTAGACCTAGGTTTTCATCCTTCTCTTTTCTTGAGCTAGAGATAGTCTTGAAATGTTTTGTTCACTTATAATGTTGAACTTTAAAGTTGTCATTTGATAGATTGTGTGAGAGATCAACAATGGATCAAAATGGTAAGTCTCACAATATGAGTTAGAGATAATCATATTGAGAGGATGTTGTGGATGTATTGATCATTAAAAGGAGTTTGTTAAATGTTGATTGGAAATATGCATGCAAAGTGATTACCGAACCCTAACTTTGGCAATATTTATTAAAACCGTTCAAATCATTATTTTACCGCATTTATTACTCACATGCAAAAGTTACCATTGTTTTAAAACCAAACGCTTTGTTACTACAAAGTTACGAATTTAACAACTGTAGAAAGGCTGCAAAATTTCATATTCCCTGTGGAGACGATAACAAAAACCCGACACTTTACCACTGTTTTAACAAAGTGTCACGATTCCGATTCCTCAACAGAGGCAACACCAACAACCACCGCAACAACAGCAGCAGCAGGGGCAGAATGCTGGCCAAAGAAGATTCCCGAATGTGAAGCCGAAAAGGGTGTTTGAAACGCCTCCTTCCACATACGCGGAACTTTTTCAGATACTGTTGGGGCTGAATTTAGTTGAAAACAGGACCTTGGTGCCGCCCACGGGACCAACCCTTCCTTATGGGTATGATGTTAACAAACATTGTGACTTCCACTCCGGGGCGCCCGGACATGACATAGAGGCCTGTCATGCGTTTAAACATAAGGTTCAAGATTTACTAGATAGCAAAGCCATAAATTTTGGACAAGCAGGTCCGAATATAGTACAGCAGTCAATGCCCAACCACGGAGCAAATGCTATTTTAACTGAGGAGGGTTTGAATCTGGTCATGAATGTTGATGAACTGAAAACACCGTTGTGTGAAATAAAGAGTAGGTTATTGAAAGGAGGTGTGTATCCGGGCTGCGATGAGTTTTGTCTAGAATATTGGACTCAAGCTGGGGGTTGTGCTGAATTGAAGAAGGGTATTCAGACCTTGATAGATGAAGGCACGTTGCAATTCAACAGAACGGCAGTTGAGAAACCTGCAGAACTATTAGTTGATGAGCAAAGTGATGTTGCTACGGTGACAATTCCACGGAAGACGATAACCATAACGGCGCCAGCCAGGCGGCCGACAATCACTATAACAAAAGCAGGGCCAATCCCTTATGAGAGCACTAAGGCAGTACCCTGGACTTATGGGCTGGAGGCATACTGTGATGGGGAGAAACTTGATATCAGTAAACAGCCAGCTAGGGTTGTGGACAATGTCGTCGGGACTGGAGGGATGACAAGGAGCGGGGGAATTTTTATATCGCCTGAGGTAGAGGCTGAACGATTGGCAAAAGGTAAAGGAAAAGTGAACGAGGATGTTCCTGTGCAGAGGAATGAAAAAGAAACGTCACTGAAAGATGTAGAAGAGTTTATGCGTCTTATCCGTAAGAGTGACTATAAAATTGTTGAGCACCTTCAACAGACGCCGCCGAAGATATCCATACTGTCGCTGTTATTGTGTTCCGAAGCCCATAGGAATGCGTTATTGAAAATTATGGACACGTCGTTTGTACCCCAAGATGTTTCTGTGAATCAGTTGGAGGGGGTGATGGCGCACGTGAATGCAGGCCATAGTTTGGGATTTACGGATTTTGATTTGACCCCGAGGGGAAGGGAACATAACATGGCGTTGCACGTCTCAGTTGAATGCAGGGGCACAGTTATGTCCCACGTGCTGGTAGATACCGGGTCTTCCTTGAATGTGCTTCCAAAGAAAGCAATGATGAAATTGGACATCAGGGGGATCATTTGTACGCCTAGTGACTTGGTGGTCAGGGCATTTGATGGTACACGGAGGTCGGTCTTTGGATCCATAACTTTGCCTCTGCAGGTGGGGCCGGAGATTTTTGAAACTGAATTTTACATTATGGACATCCAGCCAGCATATAGCTGTCTTCTTGGACGACCATGGATCCATGGTGCTGGGGAAGTCACATCTACCTTGCACCAAAAGCTGAAGTACATGGTGGGGGACAGTGTGGTTACAGTTTATGGAGAGGAGGATATACTGGTCAGCCATTTGTCGTCATTCAAGTACGTGGAAGTCGACGGCGAAATCCATGAAACCCCCTGTCAAGCCTTTGAAGGGTTGCGCATCAAGGACAAAGTTTCAGGGCCGAGTAAAGCATCAGAGGTGGCAGTATCGTCATACAAAGAGGCTCAGGCTCTAGTGAAGACTGGTGAGACCAAGGGCTGGGGAAAGGTTCTGGATATTCCCGTGAAAATGGACAGATTTGGGCTGGGATATCAACCTTCATCATCAACGCCTACTGCAGGGGCACCTCGTTTCAAAGGACCAATAACGATTACGGCTAGTGGAGTATATCACGAGACCATCAACGCTGTTTCAGATTCTGAAGAAGGAGACAGAGACTGCGACATGGACGCCTGGATTCAGCCGAGCGTGCCAGGACAAGGGCTTTGCAATTGGTCTATTCAGGATATTGTTCCTGTGACAACTAAACAGTAATACTTTGTTTTCTTAATTGTTGAACAATCTGGTGTCCTACCCGGGGCATCGTGATTTTGCTTAGGGTCGTTCTGTTATTTACATTGCACGGTTTGATCGTTAAATAAAAGGCGTTTTTCATATACAAATATTGTGATCTTTGTTTTTCCTGTTTTTATTTTTTACAATAAAATGGCAACGGGGTTATTCGTTTTATATGTGTTTTGAAGCATTTAACCATTTCCTTTGCAGGATTACTATTTCAGATGACATCTATGAACCGCCTATGACTCACTTCGACTTTGAGCACCCGGTATTTCAGACCGAAGAAGAGATTGTTGAGGATGGCGACGTTCCAGAAGAGTTGTCTTGGTTGGTAAAACAAGAAGAACGAATCATTCTGCCTCATGAGGAGGTCATTGAAATCGTCAATCTGGGGTCGGAAGGGGTTGAAAGGAACATCCGTATAGGGGCCGCGCTGCAGAGCGATGTCAAGCGAAGATTGGTTGAAATGCTCAAGGAGTACAGTGATATTTTTGCTTGGTCGTATGAGGACATGCCTGGGCTGGATACGGATATGGTTGTGCACCGTCTGCCGCTAAAAGAAGAATGCCCACCGGTTAAGCAGAAGCTCCGAAGAACTAGACCGGACATGGCTGTGAAGATTAAGGAGGAAGTTCAAAAGCAGTGGGATGCTGGTTTCCTAGCTGTTACAAAATATCCCTCATGGGTCGCTAATATTGTGCCAGTACCAAAGAAAGACGGTAAAGTAAGAATGTGCGTAGATTACCGTGATCTGAACAAAGCGAGCCCGAAAGATGATTTTCCACTTCCTCACATCGATGTGCTAGTTGATAACACCGCTCAATTCTCCGTATTCTCCTTCATGGATGGCTTCTCGGGCTATAATCAGATTAAAATGGCGCCAGAAGACATGGCGAAGACTACCTTCATTACGCCCTGGGGAACATTTTGTTACAAAGTGATGCCCTTCGGATTGAAGAATGCTAGGGTAACGTATCAGCGTGCAATGACGACTCTCTTTCATGACATGATGCATAAAGAGATCGAGGTTTATGTTGATGATATGATTTCCAAATCCCAGACGGAGGAAGAACATTTGGTGAATCTGCTGAACTTATTCAAGAGGCTTATGAAGTTCAGGCTGAGACTGAACCCTAACAAATGCACCTTCGGGGTGAGATCGGGTAAACTGCTGGGGTTTATCGTGAGCGAAAAAGGAATAGAGGTTGATCCTGCGAAAATAAAAGCAATACAAGAAATGCCGACGCCTAAAACAGAAAAAGAAGTGCGCGGGTTTTTAGGGAGGTTGAACTACATCGCTCGGTTCATATCTCACCTAACAGCTACGTGTGATTCGTTATTCAAGTTGTTGAAAAAAGACCAGGCTGTAACATGGAATGAAAATTGTCAAAAGGCGTTCGATAAAATAAAACAGTATTTGCAGGAGCCTCCTATTTTGATACCTCCAGTGGCAGGGAGACCCTTGATTATGTATTTGACGGTTCTTGAGGGGAGTATGGGTTGTGTTCTCGGTCAGCACGACGAGACAGGGCGTAAAGAGCATGCGATATACTACCTGAGTAAGAAGTTTACTGACTGTGAATCTCGGTACTCAATGCTCGAAAAAACTTGTTGTGCGCTAGCCTGGGCCGCCAAGCGTTTGAGGCAGTACATGCTAAATCATACAACCATTCTCATCTCGAAGATGGATCCTATCAAATACGTATTTGAAAAGCAGGCACTATCTGGGAGGATTGCCCGTTGGCAGATGGTTTTGACCGAATACGACATCCAGTATGTTTCACAGAAGGCTATAAAGGGGAGCGTGTTATCGGAATATCTTGCTGAGCAGCCTATTGAGGACTACCAATCGATGAGGTTTGATTTTCCTGACGAGGATATCATGTACCTGAAGATGAAAGATTGGGAAGAACCGTTGCCGGATGAAGGGCCAAAGACGGATTCCAAGTAGCAGTTGATATTTGACGGAGCTGTGAATTCCTACGGTAGCGGAATAGGAGAAATCATCACTACTCCACATGGGTCGCACATCCCATTTACTGCTCGATTGACCTTTCTGGTTACCAATAATGAAGCCGAATACGAAGCTTGCATCATGGGGCTCGAAGAAGCCATTGATTTGCGAATCAAAAATCTGGATGTATGCGGAGACTCAGCTCTGGTGGTAAATCAAATAAAAGGAGAATGGGAGACACGTCAGCCCAATTTGATACCGTACATGAATTATGCAAGGAGATTGTTGCCTTTCTTTGACAAGGTTGAATTGCATCACGTGCCGCGAGCAGAAAATCAGATGGCTGACGCCCTGGCCACTTTGTCTTCCATGTATAAAGTCAACTTCTGGAACGAGGCTCCCAGAATTGTTATCGCTCGACTTGACAGACCCGCCTTCGTATTTGCCATTGACGAAGCATCTGATGATAAACCCTGGTATTTTGATATCCAGAATTTCCTGAAGAACAAGGAGTATCCGGCTGGGGCATCCAGTCGCGATCAGAAGACTCTCAGGAGATTGGCTGGTAATTTCTATCTGAATCCGGACGGTGTCCTATACAAAAGGAATCATGACTTGTTGTTGCCACGTTGTGTAGACGAGAAAGAGGCGAAGTTGCTCATGGAGGAAATACATGAGGGTACGTTTGGTACACATGCTGGTGGGTACGCTATGACTAGAAAACTGCTGCGGGCAGGTTACTATTGGCTAACTATGGAGACAGACTGTTTTAAGTTTGCAAAGAGGTGTCTGTTGAAGCGGTAAAGCAGCAAGCAAAAATATTATTTTCGGAAGAATTTCCTCCGGGATTTATCGTCTCCACAGGGATCAGTGTGAGGGAAAGAATACCGTTCGACAATCTCTACGTCTCTAAGCTTGGGTTTGAATGGTTTGGGATAAAATTTCAAAAGGAAAAACATAAAACAAGAAAATAAGTACATTCTTAAGAAATGAGAAAACTCGTCAGGAGTTGTATTTCGTTTCTACCCATCATGTACTAAAAAATATATGGATCAAATGCACGCAACCTAATTCGCTCGTCAATATCATCACGTATCGCTCACAACAGAGTTTATCTCTAACACAAAGTCGAGAGATCAACCGTATCGTCTCATTGTTGATCTCTCACACAACTTGACAACACGGAGCATTAAGAATCGATACCCACGTGAATATTAGTCCTAAATCTATCTCTAGCATTCAGAATCTAACAGATGTTCATCTTAGATCGATTTCGAACCGTATATCTCTATCACAATCCAAACCCATTAAGTAAAAAATTAAGATAACCATCGATAAAGAGTTGTAAAAGAGATTTTAAACAAAGATCCATAAATATACATACAATCAAGATAAACTTACATACAAAACCCCAACAAATGAAAAATACATAGAGAGGAAGAAAGAAGAACACAAATCTCACGGTTTGTCAACTCCGATTGAAGTGGATTCGACTCCGGATCGTCAAGATGCACCCTCCAATGTTGTTTCTAAGCTAAATCTACTCAAGAATGTGTTTGATGAAGTTGGGGTAAAAAGTTCCCAAACAACATAACCTAAAAAATGCTGAAAAATCACTTAAATAGACAAAAATGGGTCCCAGTATTCGCCTGGCGAAGTCCCATTCGCCTGGCGAACATATACAACTTTTGCTTCTGTAAAAACAGTGTTTTTCACGCGTTTTTGAACTTTCGGTTCGCCTGGCGAACTTTTGTTCGCCTGGCGAACATTCGCCGGGCGAACTTTGGCGAACATGACAGCAAACCAACTTGTTTCGACCATAACTTTTTAACCGTAACTCCGTTTTTTGCCCGGTTCGAAGCGTTGGAAAGCTTATTCAATGCTCTATCTAACAATGCTCCAACATCAATGCTTTATTACCTACAAAAATGAATGAAATTCAATTAAACTCAATGATATTTACAGGAAAACATAGTATATACACTATAACGTAAAGTAAGCGCATTTATAAACAAAGCGGGGTTTATTCGAACGATTTTAACATAAAGTAACGTTAAGTGCAACAAAACTTATATACAAAAATAGGTAAAATTTGCACTTAACAACTCTCCCCAACTTACCTAATTGTTTGTCCTCAAACAAAGTCGACAACTAAAGGAACAAAAGCGAAATCCAAGAAATCACGTAACAACAAGTTTTGACAAACGGAAAACAAATGCAATGGTTCAATCAAAAATTGATACACGCAAAGTGAATACTTACCACTAAACTTCAACGATAACATAATCACGAAACAAATGCTAAATACAAAAGTCATGCCAAACATTCTAAAACAACACAAGCTCAAACGTGAATCACACCTAGCAAAAACAATCATCGGTAGATGAAAAACACAAAATGAGGGCTTTTTTCACTCACACAATAATCTTGCAAACAAAAGACTAAATTATGCAATCATCCAAAAATCATGTTGAAAACACAAAAGCAAGAATCAAAAGGACTTTCAGGGTTGTAATGTGGTCAGGTGAACAAACAAGGGATAATTCCTAAAGCTAATCGAAACAAAAACTTGCCTAAATCTAAGGGAGTGATAAACTCACAAAGTTTCAAACACCAAAATTCCAATCAAACTTCTTCCAGAATCCCAAGTGTTATACCAAACACATAGAACTTATTAGCACAACATTATTCTACTCTTTTTGTTTATCTTTTTCTAAGCTTTTTCAATTTTTCTTTTCTTTTCTTTTCTTTTCTTTTTCATATTTTTCTCATTTTTCTTTTCTTTTCTATTTTTCAACCTCATAGCAATCAACAACACAAGTGAACGATCATCATCTCCCCAACTTGAATTCAACCACATCATCATGTGAATACTCCCTACTTTCTAAGGCAAGGTAAAAATTCATACAACAACACAAAGTTGAGGGCTCAAGAAAAAACAACAATCAAGATCCACACAAAAAATGAATTTGATACTCATAGACAAGAATAAAACTCAAACAACATGGATAATGACCAAAGGCTCAAAGGGGTTACAAATGATCACACTCACAAGGTGAATTGACTATTTGGCTAGGTAGTTGTGCTCAAAATGAAACAAGTGCCTTAATCCTTTTCATGCTTTCATATAATCAACACAAACAAAAGATTAAGCATAATAAAATCCAGTTAAAACAAGAATATTGGTACTCCGAGCATATATGAACAACGAAAGGCTTCCTCACAAAAAGGTGGGAACTAAAGTGATTCACAAAATGAACAAGTATACAAAAGAATGAATGGCATGGAAATTGTAAAAAGTCTAAGTATCATGAATATGCTAAAGCCTAGAAAGCGATAAACACATACCTTGAACGTGTACAAAACTTTAAACACTATCATTACCACGCATTCGCAAGTTGAAACACTCAAACTTGGAAAATCACCTCAAATACCTCAAGCTACCAAACAAAAATTTGAGTTCAAACAACAATAAAATACCGGGTGAAAATGGATTAAACAAGTTGTAAAGTGAAGATTTGAGAATTTTACGAATAATCCGAGAACAACTTGTTTAATGAATGTTCACCACACTACCTAAGCTAGAAGGAAAAAGTAATAACGAAACAAAAATGGAAAAAAAACATGCTTGTTTTACGTCGTAAGCTCGACGCCTTTATTATGCTTAGCTAGTAACTTCCTTCCTTCATGCCATGTGATGTCTCACCGCGCAAACCAAAAGCAAGTGTCCTAACCAACCACTTGAACAAATGTTACGAGAACAAAATATATACAACACTTAAACAAACATACTGGAAGACAAAAGCAAAACAAGTATCTATACAAGCATATATATATACAATTATGTGCAAAGCTTAGAAATATAGAAACTATCGCAATGCAACTCAATATCAAAACCAATCCCCGGCAACGGCGCCATTTTGTTGAAGCGGTAAAGCAGCAAGCAAAAATATTATTTTCGGAAGAATTTCCTCCGGGATTTATCGTCTCCACAGGGATCAGTGTGAGGGAAAGAATACCGTTCGACAATCTCTACGTCTCTAAGCTTGGGTTTGAATGGTTTGGGATAAAATTTCAAAAGGAAAAACATAAAACAAGAAAATAAGTACATTCTTAAGAAATGAGAAAACTCGTCAGGAGTTGTATTTCGTTTCTACCCATCATGTACTAAAAAATATATGGATCAAATGCACGCAACCTAATTCGCTCGTCAATATCATCACGTATCGCTCACAACAGAGTTTATCTCTAACACGAAGTCGAGAGATCAACCGTATCGTCTCATTGTTGATCTCTCACACAACTTGACAACACGGAGCATTAAGAATCGATACCCACGTGAATATTAGTCCTAAATCTATCTCTAGCATTCAGAATCTAACAGATGTTCATCTTAGATCGATTTCGAACCGTATATCTCTATCACAATCCAAACCCATTAAGTAAAAAATTAAGATAACCATCGATAAAGAGTTGTAAAAGAGATTTTAAACAAAGATCCATAAATATACATACAATCAAGATAAACTTACATACAAAACCCCAACAAATGAAAAATACATAGAGAGGAAGAAAGAAGAACACAAATCTCACGGTTTGTCAACTCCGATTGAAGTGGATTCGACTCCGGATCGTCAAGATGCACCCTCCAATGTTGTTTCTAAGCTAAATCTACTCAAGAATGTGTTTGATGAAGTTGGGGTAAAAAGTTCCCAAACAACATAACCTAAAAAATGCTGAAAAATCACTTAAATAGACAAAAATGGGTCCCAGTATTCGCCTGGCGAAGTCCCATTCGCCTGGCGAACATATACAACTTTTGCTTCTGTAAAAACAGTGTTTTTCACGCGTTTTTGAACTTTCGGTTCGCCTGGCGAACTTTTGTTCGCCTGGCGAACATTCGCCGGGCGAACTTTGGCGAATATGACAGCAAACCAACTTGTTTCGACCATAACTTTTTAACCGTAACTCCGTTTTTTGCCCGGTTCGAAGCGTTGGAAAGCTTATTCAATGCTCTATCTAACAATGCTCCAACATCAATGCTTTATTACCTACAAAAATTAATGAAATTCAATTAAACTCAATGATATTTACAGGAAAACATAGTATATACACTATAACGTAAAGTAAGCGCATTTATAAACAAAGCGGGGTTTATTCGAACGATTTTAACATAAAGTAACGTTAAGTGCAACAAAACTTATATACAAAAATAGGTAAAATTTGCACTTAACAGTGTCATAAATGCCAGATTTATGCGGACAAAATCCATGTGCCTCCGAGTCCTCTGAATGTGATGTCGTCACCGTGGCCATTCTCGATGTGGGGAATTGATATGATTGGAAAGATCGAGCCGACGGCATCTAACGGACACCGGTTCATTTTGGTAGCAATCGATTATTTTACCAAATGGTTGGAAGCGGCATCATATGCTAATGTGACCAAGCAGGTGGTAGCCAGGTTTATCAAACGAGATATCATTTGCAGATATGGAATCCCTGAGCGGATTATTACCGACAACGGTTCGAACTTAAATAACAAAATGATGAAGGAGCTGTGTCAGAGTTTTAAGATCGAACATCGCAACTCTTTTCCTTACCGACCCAAGATGAATGACGCTGTTGAAGCGGCCAATAAGAACATAAAGAAGATTGTTCAGAAGATGGTGGTGACCTATAAGGACTGGCACGAGATTCTACCTTTCGCTTTGCACGGTTATCATACGAAGGTACGCACATCAACCGGGGCAACCCCGTTCTCGTTGGTATACGGAATGGAAGCAGTGTTACCGCTGGAAGTTGAGATTCCTTCCCTGAGGGTATTACGAGATGTCCAACTTGACGAGGCAGAATGGGTGAAAGACAGATTGAACCAGCTGAGTTTAATGGATGAGAAGAGGCTAGCTTCTCTAGCATACGGTCGTTTGTACCAGAGCCGAATGAAGAAAGCGTACGACAAGAAGATACATCCTCGGAGCTTTTAGACGAGCAACCTTGTGCTGAAAAGGATTCTCCCGCCACAGGCAGATCACAGGGGCAAGTGGACCCCCAACTACGAAGGGTCATACGTTGTCAGAAAAGTCTTTTCAGGAGGAGCATTGTTGTTGTACACCATGGACGGTGAAGACTTTACGTCGCCTGTGAATTCAGACGCAGTTAAAAAATACTTTGCTTGAAATTGACCCGCTGGACAGAAAAAGAGAGTCCAGGCAAAAATGGGGCATCCTGGCGAACCAAAAATAGAATAAAAGGTTCGGGCAAAAATTAGGGATAAAAATTGAAAAGATGTACACCCGCGAAGTTGAAAACCTACACTGGGCGGCTTCAGCAAAAAAGGGTATCCCGGTGAACTGAAAACCCGTAAAGGGCGGTTCACGCAAAAGTTAGGGATTTGAAAAGCAAATGACTGCGGTCCGAATTTGATGCTCCATTGCTTGGCGGTTGGGAGAATACTTTGGGGGGTTCGATTATCAGATACAACCTCCTCAGAAGTTTGAATACCGGGAAGGCGTCAGAGTCAGGCGAGTCATAGGAGGATCAACTCATGATGGTTGTCTGCTTCATGTTGCCGACATATGCACAAATTTGATTTGTCCTTGTACTTATGATTCCTTTGCATACTTGTATATTTGGTGTGCGTAACTTCCTCTTTTCAGGGGTTACATCCAGTGTACAAAACTCTACCCATTCAGGGGCCCAATTAATAAAACATGTTATTCAGTATTTGATGTTGTTCTTTACTGTTTTGTATGTGAAAAAACGTCGATGTTTTGATAAAACTAGCAGTTGCATAATGTTGCTGGCCCTTGCCAATAATTGCTAAAACTTCGAATTGACTGAAAATGATGTCACTAACGCTAACTTGAATAGATTTGGTTGTATAAACTTGTCTTGTCTCGTTTGTGGTGTTGCAGGGTTCTTGTCCATATGAAGTGGACGATCAGAAGATTGCATTCCTAACCAGAGGCTCGTGACGAAAAGACTTGATCATTATGTGAAATGAATCCCCACGCAGGTCGCACTTCATTTCCCGAAGATAAGATGACAATGTTCTTTACTGAAGGAAGGACAATTTCCCCAGCCAGTCGCAGCTTGTCCCAAAGGGTATTCTCCAGCAGGTCAAGATTGATGCTCGCCACAGGATGGCTATCCTCAGTCCCGAACAGTGGTGGTTCTCCAAAAGGATTCCTTATCTTCAGCAAAGTCATTTAGCTTTCAGAGAGTTGTAAACTGTGTTCAGACAATTATTTTCCCCAGTAGGATTGTTCATTCTCCCCAGCGGAGTCGGTTAATATTTCCCAAGAGAGCTGTCTTTTCCCCAGCAGAGTTTTCTCTCCCCGGCAGGCGTTATTCTTTCCTCCCAGTGGAAATGGAAGGTCTGAAGCTCTCCCCGGAAGAGTTCGTTGTATGTCCTGGCATTTATTTTGCCAGAATACTTGGTGGCAACCGTTCCTTCCCCAGCAGGGTGGTATTTGCCCTCAGCATCCGTGATGAAGCGAGCTTATCAGAGCTTTTCCCCAGCAGTCCGAACCTGCATTTGCATTTGCATGCATTATCATGTTTGCATCTACCTAGCAAACGTGTAGCATTTCCACGCTGTATGGAACATTACGCCATTGTCAAACATGCGCATCTTGAAACATAAATCAGGTTGGTTAACCTTTTGCTTTCAGGTGTGTTTCTCAACAGGAGTGTGGAGTTCTAAAGCTCCGGGGTCTTTTCAGATAATCAAAGTCTTGATGTGAGACATACGATGATGTGATTCAGTTTATTATCATCCCCATAGAGTTATTGATTGAGGTTTTCTCGTGTCCGATCAGCGGACTGTTTTGTCAAGTATGTTGCTGCAGTAGCATCTCAGGATTCCATGTATCAAAATTGCAGAAGTGGTCGCTTGTCAGAAAGGGTGTCGGTCATTGGTTTTCAGAATATCCCCAGCTATATTGATAGAATTTATTCGTGTTGACGAATTATTTCCTCCGTGTTGACGGAATATGGAGTCCTGATGAGGACAAATTATGCCTATGTTGATAAGATTTCTCCGTGTTGACGGAATATAGAGTCCTGTGGAGGACCAAGATTACTCTCCCCGTGATGACGGAATATGGAGTCCTGATGAGGACAATTTAGGCCTATGATGATAGGATTTATTCGTATTGACGAATTACTTCTCCATGATGATGGAATATGGAGTCCTGTTGAGGACGAAGTTTGATTTCTCCGTGTTGACGAAATATGGAGTCCTGATGAGGATAATTTATGCCTATGATGATAGGATTTATTCATATTGACGAATTACTCTCTCCGTGTTGACGGAATATGGAGTCCTGAGGAGGACAATTTACGCCTATGTTGATGGGTTTTATACGTGTTGACGGATTATTCTCTCTGTGTTGACGGAATATGCGTCCTGATGAGGAAAATTTATGATTATAAGGATAGGATTTCTTCGTGTTGATGAAATGTGAGTTCAGGGATGTACAAGAATGATATTCCTATGATGATGGGATTTATTCATGTTAATGAATCTATTTTCCTCGTGTTGACGAGATGCGGATAGCCCATCCCTAATGGAGTCGACAAGTTTTATCTCTCCATGATGATGGAATATGGAGTCTTGCTGAGGACAAGTTTGAAAAGTACTGATAAGGGCAAGTTGTATTCCTATGATGATAGGATTTCCTCGTGATGACGAATTTATGGCTTCTCGTGTTGACGAAATTTAAGGGCAATTGCGGATAAGTTTTTTCCTGTGATGGTGGGATCTTTGCTCGTGTTGACGAATTTGTTTCTCTTCTTGTGTTGACAAGGTTAGTCCAGTTGTGGACAGAGGAGTTTCTGCAAAGATAGTTCAGTACCCGTGGTGCTACATGGGTGGTGATAGTCAAAATCAGAGTTATTCCCCGACGAATGATCCGTTGTTACCATAACAATCAGGTTCACTCGGTGAATGCCGTTCCCAAGCAGTGATGCAGTTTATTTCTGCGGTTGGCAAATTTCAGGGTTTCTTTGGTATTCAACCGTCCCGTACCTCGAATGTTTGAAGTTCGTCCACTCTTCACCCAGTCGGGTCCAATCCGCTTGAATAGGGGCAGCTGTTGCACCCTAAAATTTGACCAACTTATTTTACTAGATTTATGTTTCAAGAGCATTGTCATTTGCATAATAGATCATGTACATAGTTCATCCATTTGCATAGCATAGCATAAGCAAGTCATCCAGCAAGGGATCAAGTGCCATTCTTATCTAAAGAAGCACATTAAAAGGGGTTCTTATTCAAATTCAAGATTATTCAAGTCACCAGGAAAGGAATTGAAGCTTTGAGAGGTTAGAAGGTCAAGCAGTGGATTCCTCTCCTATCTAGGGGTGTATTTGAGGATCATCAATGAGATGTGAGCTATGATCTGAGGGTATGGAAGGTGTGCTAGCATCATGGAGGGCCTAGAGGATCATTTTGAAGATGAAGCAAGTCATTAGTGTGATTACAAGAGCTATAGTTGAATGCAGTCAACTAGGGTTTCATCTGGGTCAACCCTAGGTCAACTGAGTGATTGAAGAGCATCAAGGCTTAGTTGAAGGATGTGGGATTCATGAATGGATATGTGTATACAAGTTTGGTGTTGTGTCAAGGAGAAATCAAAAGGAATCACGAAGGAGAGGAGTTACTAAATTAGGGTTTCAGTGTAAAAAACCCTAATTTAGGCTTAACTTCCAAGCCAGATAAGTCAAAATGCAAGTTTCAAATGGATCCTTGTACAAAATGAAATTTGTATATCTTCTTAATACCTTTAATTTGAGTACTAGAAGTCTTCAAGGAGATTTATAGAACTCAAGTTATGGTTCTTGCAAGTTAGAGGTCATCAGAGGACATTGAAATTTATCTGTGAAAGTCACCTGACTTCCAAGCAACTTTTTCCCATCAAGGGGTTTTCAAATGGATTCTTGTCCAACATAAGAGTTGTAGATCTTGATCTTAGCTTTAATTTGAGTACTAGAAGTCCTCAAGAGGATTTGTGGAACTCAAGTTATGGTCTTGGCAACTCAGGGGTATTTTGGGAAAGTTGAGTTATAAGTCATTTTTCAATATGGATCCAAATCTTCATCTTCCACTCTTCAAATGAAATTTTGCCCAACATGAGATGTGTTCCAAATGGCATTTTTAGGCTAGACAAGAGATCATGGTGAGCTAGAATGGCTTGTATCACCAAGTTGCTAAAAATGGCTTGAATATGGAAGAATTTCAAATGGATTCATGGAGGGAAAATGCAATTTTCAAGTTATGAGTCCAAAATGCATCATCCAAGTACTCAAATTGATTGGAAAACATCTTTTAGAGAAAATGGCATTAACACTTTTTTGAGTAGAGGTCAGAATGAGGGACTTTCTTTGTAAACCTCTTACTTGAAATTCAAGTTACACAACCAAAATCCAACACAAGCCAATTCAAGCTAAGCCAGCCATCCAAACACATTTACCATGACTTGTATGATTGAAAGGGAGAGATTTCAGCTAACTGAAGCAAGGGGATACACGACTGTACCATTGAATTTTCACTTCCATAACAGAAATTTGGATCCACTGTTTTGGGCCTTTAGAATGGATCAAAAGCCCATCAATGTGTTCTATAAATGGTTTAGAATGAGTTCAGATGAAAGAGGTTGGTGATTTCGTGCTGTGGAGAGAGAGCCATAACTGAATTTTGCAAGAGAATTTCAAAATCGGTTTTGGAGTTGGAGAAGAATTCAAGCCAAATTGAAGATTGGAGAGTGTTCCTAGTGCTTCATTGAAGGTGTTTGCATCAATTTGAAGCTTGTTTCGTGCCTCAAAGACCTTTTGTGGATCTCATCTTTGCAGGTATGTAACTTTTCAATTATACACCATTCTAGGCTGAATTAGATAAAAATCTTCTTGTGGTTAAGATCTAGGATAGTTAGAGAACGATTCTGGAGAGTTTGGTAGTCATTGATGATGTTAGATCATGGAGTGCAAATTCTGTTGAGAGTTGGTTATGGTGATCTTGGATGAATTAATCATGTTTGGATAGTGGAAAGTAATCAGTGTAACATGAGGATTCGATCCATAACTTTAGATTCAAGATTTGTGTTAATCAAGAATTGTGTGTATTCTGAAATTCTCTTCGTGTTTTAAGATAGACTAAGATTCAAGAGATTCTGAGATTGGATTGGTGATTTACGTGGAAAAACAAGTGGATTTGGTATAATTTTTGACTTGTTTGATGACCTGTGTGGAGGTGCTCGCCGGAGAAGACGGTGGTTTCCACCGTGAACCACCGCCTGAGAAATTGCTAGGTCACCTGAGGTATTTTGGGACGATGAACAAGGACCATTAGATTGCCCTAGGACTTTGACTCAGAGCAAGATCGTGTGGCTGGGATTTGTTTTCATTTTGTGAAGGGAGAACTCTGAACATGAAATGAAGCGTTTCATTAAAACGCTAACCATGGGCTTGGGTTCAAATGATATTCCCACCCCCATCTGAGAGGCTCATCCAGATTGCATGTGTTTTGGGTGCTATTTGCACCGAATGTTTGTTTTTTTATTTTCGTTTTCTGATTGCAAGCATGTGCCTGGCGCGTATTGATTTCCACACCCCCAGTTGGGCTCAGTCTGGTGATTTAACTTGGATTATTTGCTATTTGCCACGCGTGTTTTTTTCTTTTTCTCATATTTTTCATATTTTCATCATATTATTTTTGGTTCTTTGAAAATTCATATAAAATCCAAAAATAATTATTTTGATGTGGGGATTTTTACTACATTTTAATAATTGTGTGAAGAAAATTATAAAAAAATAAAAATATTATTTTAAGCATTTTTCTATTTGTGGTGGTTTTTTACATTTAATTGCATTTTATTTTCATTTTGTTTGTACACATCATTTGGTGAATTTTGTTTGGTCATTTAAATTCATATTTTGACTCCCTTCTTTTTGTGGTAGTTAGATTAGGACATTAAGTTCCCCCTGGATTTATTCCATATTTTTGTGGATTAATTTTGATTATTTTTTATTAGAGAACATTAGGTTAGTATAATTAGGGTTTAAACTTAACATAGGTGCATTCTAACATTTTATTTTGGGTTTTTTAGCTTGAATTAGAGTATGGGACATATAGGGTATGTAGGGTAGAGGTAGAAATACCCTTAGAATAAATCTTAGAATTTTAAATGCTATTTTACTATTTTTAGTATATTTTGCAACTAGAGTGGTTGTTTGGTGTTCCCACTTGGGGTTTATGTTTGTCTGTTTGGGTTTCTGGGCTTTTATTTTGGGGTGTGGGCTTGGTTTGGGCTTGTGGAAGCATGAAGACATCAAAAGAGAGGATTGAAGATAATAATCAAAGTTGGATGCAAAAAGATCCTTGGAGCTTGGGATTGAAGATGCTGATTGAAGACTTAGGAGAAATAGGATGAAATAGGAAGAGCTTAGAACAGACAAATTCTTCTGTCAAACATAGAGTGCATTGTTTGCCTCTATCCTATCCAATGACATAAATTCCTCCATGGGAAGCTCCATCTCTCCTTAGGAGGGATGAGTGGTATGCCCAAGTGAGTAGAACTTTGAGGATACCTTTCATTTGCAATGTTAAAATCTTAGTGATTTCCTTTGGTTGTCATTGAGTGTCTTAACATTATAACCTGATCTTGTTGAATGATTCTCCTTTGGAGGTGCTTGTGAAAGCTTGGTAAAGAGAAATTTGAAGCTTATTGAAATATAAGTTTGAGCTTGATGAAGCTGGTTGCTTGTTGAAGCTAGGGTTTTACTGCTTGTTGAAGTTGAAGTCAGGAGCTTGTTGAAGCTGGTTACTGGTTAGGGTTTGAGCTTGCTTAAGCTGAGAGCTTGTTGAAGTTAGTGTCCATTGAAGATTGGAAGTTTAGTGAATTTTGAAGGGAGAAGAGCATTCATGAAAATGGAGGTTGTTGCTGTCAACTTTTTGCTGGTAAATCTACTGTTGCTGTCAGAGCTATGGCTTGTGCTGCTGCTGTAGGAGCTGTTTAGCTGTCAGAGCTGGTTTTGGGGTTTTATTTTCTTTGTTGTATTGTTTGTTAACCTTCCCCTTAGGTTTAAAGTGAAGCTGTTCACTTTGCCTATTATTTCCTGCTGCATTCATGCATTTTACTACTTTACTGTATGTATCTGTTTCTTTTGCCGTTTATCCCCTAGGATCTCCGTTTCTCTTTGCGCAAGAGAGAAATATGATAGACATTAGGCTTTCATCCATGCATGACAACATTAGGGTAGTTTTGAGTCCCTTTTCAACCATAGGCTTTTTAGAGTTTCTTTCTCTTCTCATCTCAGAACCATTCAAAAAAAACACATTAATAAGGTTAATCGATGTCGTACGTTACGAGCCTTAAGCTATTTGAGAAAAGGTTGCTGGAGGGTCACTCTTCAGTAACCTGATTGCTTAGTGTGTTACCCTTAGGGTGACATACGACGTAGTCACTCTCAAATCATAGTCTCTAGTGCGTCGGAGATTGCAAACACACTAAAAAACACTTCTTCCGTAAAAGATTCAAAACAAACATCAAGGTGTCATTTTTGTCCGCTTGGACTCTTAATCAGGAAAACCTTTTTCAGAAGGATAAAAAAAAACAATCAAGACAAACTTGTGTCGTACGTGGCCCGAACTACGTTTGCTCCGATTTTTCATGCTACATGAAAGTACGTAGGCATAGGATGCGATATCCTAGCGAGCAACCTTCCCCTCCTTCCCCGTAGATAGGCGAACTACGTTGACTCTGATTTCTCATTCCAGACGGGAATACGTAGGCATAAAGTGCGATACTTTGCTGAGTCATTTTCTTTTCTTTTAACCCCAGCCCTTTAGAGTAGATAGAATAACAATCCATACCAGAAAACAAGCGTGGATCCTGTCGAGTACGACGGACGTGAGGGGTGCTAATACCTTCCCCTTGCGTAACCGAATCCCGAATCCAGGATTTGGTTGCGATGACCATTCCTTTCCCGTCTTTGTGGTAGGTTTACTTCGAGCGTTTCCTTTCCCTCCATTGGGATAAATAACGCACGGTGGCGACTCTTCTGTTCATCCGGCGCCGATTTTCGCAGTAGCGACACTGTTCCAACACCAGACCAAGAACAAATTCCAAAGGTATAGGTTTTACTATTGTGGAAAACTTGGGCACATTAAACCCCTCTGCTTCAGGTTACATGGTTTTCCAAGTCATCCTTATCAAGGCAAATCTAAACTGAGTAATCTTGCCAAGAAACAGCATCATGCTAGACCCAAGAAGGAAGTTCCTGTCAAGAAGCAACAATGGGTTGCCAACGAGCTTGCTCTAGTAGCTCATACCCTTCTTAGGATGCCAACCAAAGAAGATTGGTACTTTGACAGTGGCTGCTCTAGACACATGACTGGGATAGAGAATCTCTTGGTTAACATAAGACCTCATTCCTCAAGTCATGTAACATTTGGAGATGGAGCCAGAGGAGAAATCAAAGGTGTTGGAAAACTGGATTATCCTGGTGTTCAAAAACTGGATGATGTCTTGTTGGTTGAAGGACTGACTGTTAATCTAATCAGTATCAGTCAGCTATGTGACCAAGGCCTAACTGTCAAATTTTCCAAGGGTAAGTGTGTGGTCATCAATGAAGATGGTGAGGAAGTTGTGAGGGGGTCTAGAGCCAAGAACAACTGTTACCTATGGGAGCCCAGAAGTAACCTCAATGGCTTGGTCCAAAAAGAGAAAAAGGATCAACTATGGCTGGAGAAAGGAAAACATCTTCTAAAAATAGAAAGGACCATGTCCAAAACAGTAGCAAGAGGAACTTCAAAGTCTACTTCAGATAGTAGGACAGGATGTGGTAAATGTCGTATGGGCAGGCAAGCCAAGAAGGGACACCCAAAGAATGGCCATCAGGGAAATCTAGATATGTTATACTGGAACCTGATGGAGTCCATGGGAGCTAGTCAGCATACAGGGAGCAATGTTACTCAGGATGTCATGACATTGTTTTGTGACAATCTTAGTGACATAAACTGGAATCCAAGTTAGCCTAAGAGGGCCATGAAAAGTAATTACTGGCCTCACCTTGGGAAAGAATATGAGGAACTAGGAGACTCAGAACTTCATAGTGCTGACAAGGTTACAAGGGATCTTAAGGTTACTAAAATTAAAAATTCACGAAGCCAGTTGAGAACTTGTTTTAATGAGGAATTATAGCAATTAATAGGAACATGGAATTGGATTTTAAAGTCTAATCATTCACTGATTGGTCAAAATATTAAGTTCCCTCCTCATTTTCCATATCACCTCTCTAGCTTCTAAACACAAAATTCCTACGTCATTTGGTCCCAATTCAAATTATTCATCTACCATCCATCCTCCAACCAGCACAAGAAACTCTCTCCCACATGATCAAAGTCCTTAACAATGTCTCAACATCTGAATTCAACCTCCTCCAAAAGAATGTCCACCAATGACTCTGATACGAGAACTGGGTCTAGGAACCTTAACGAGGTTCTTGAGATAGCCCCCCTGCGTATGATGACCCCAGACGGACTGCTGGTAAAGAAACCAAGAATTCCACATGCAAGAAGGCCTAAGGAACTTGTCTCAGGTCAAGCTCCTCCTTCCACAACATTTGTTCCTCATGATGATGTCAATAAGGAAGAAGCTAGGTAAACCCACATCACCATTGCAAATATGGTTGCCAGTGCTCTAAATACACCCATTCCACCTAACAATGAGAGGTCTGCTCCTAATCTGAATGATCAAGGTGATGCCACTCACAATGTTGAAACATTGAAATACACTACACCAGTGGATAAGAACAAGGATCAAGGTTCTGATAAAATGGATGGTAACATGCAAGGTGACAAAAATGCTGATTTGGTAGACCTTGATGAATACTCTGACAATGATCTAATATCCAAGATCAATCCTAGCATAGCCAAAAGGCTTATGACTAGGAAGGGGAAGAATGTTACTGCTCAAAGTCCTCCTAAGAAGAAGGTTGTGACAAAAGGTACCCGTGTTGGGCTTACCAAAGTATGAAGCAAAGTGGTTCCACAAAAGAGGAAGGCTAAGTCAAGTACAGAATCTAAATCCATTTCAGATGATGATGATGAGGTAACTAACAATCCAACAAAGAAGAAACCAACCACTAGCAAGCTTGCTGCTGGTGTCCCAGATGTGCCAATTGACAACATATCATTTCACTATCCATCATGTGTTAATAGATGGAAATATGTATTCCAGAGGAGGCTGGCACTAGAGAGAGAGCTGGCTCAAAATGCTCTTGAAAACAAAGAAGTCATGGACCTTATTCAGGATGTGAGCTTGATGAAAACTGTCACTCAATTTCCATCATGCTATGAGATTCTTATCAAAGAATTCATAGTCAACCTGTCAGGAGAATGTACTGATAGGAAATCTAGTGAGTTTGGAAAGGTATTTGTAAGAGGAAAATGTATAAATTTCTCAGCAACCATCACCAACAACTACTTAGGGAGACCAAATGAAGGTCAAAATGAACTAACTGCCTCTGATTACCAAGTGTGTCAAGAAATCACTACAAACCAGGTCAAGAGCTGGCCATCCAAAGGAAAGCTGGTTGCAAGCAAATTAAGTGTGAAATATGCCATGCTACACAAGATTGGTGCTGCAAATTGGGTGCCCTCCAATCATAAGACAACTGTTGCAACCATTTTGGAGAGATTCATGTATATTGTAGGAACAAAATCTAAACTCAATTATGGGACCTACATTCATGAACAAACCATGAAACATGCCGGTAGCTACAGTGTCAAAGGCCCTATTGCATTCCCCTCACTCATCTGTGGGATCATTTGTGATCAGCATCCCAACATCCTCAAGGAGAGTGATACAGCTTGCAAAAGAGAAAATCCCTTGTCCTTCCACTAAAAGTTATTTAAGGGAACTCATGTTCCTGACATTGTTATAACATCAGCTGAGACATCCAAAGGAAAGTCAAATTCAAGAAAAGCTGAAATGATTGCCATGCTAAAGGAAACTTGTAAGGAGCTAGATGCTAGGAAGAAAAATCTTGAAGCATTGATCAGAACCCTTGAGCAAAATGAAGATGCAGAGTTCACTGATGAGGATAGGAAAAATGATGGGTCAGAAGAGGATGATGGCCAGGCAGCTGATTCAGAAAAAGATGCTGCCAGCTCTGAGGAAAATTCTGGTCAAGAAGAAGGCAATGATGAAGATGGCTCCCCAGATGCTGAGGAGGCTGGTGATGAAGAATCTGAGGAAGTCAGTTCCAAGTCTGCCTCTGAGGAAGAAGAGTAATGTGCTGATATACGGCTGAGGGGCTCAGGCTACTAATTGCTGAGCTGATGATAGTGTGGAGCTGATATGATTTTTTGTTTTTTTTACCCCTGTGGTAGCATGAATTTTAGTCTCTCTAGTTTTTGTTTGCAATGACCCCTATCTTATGTAATGTTACACATTATGATCTATAATATTGTATTAGTTTGATCTTAATTTATGGCTAAAAAGGGGGAGAGTGGTAGATAACAGCCAGCAGGTTAGAGATGATGCAGGTGGAAGACTTGGCTGAATTGCTGCTACAAGTGTGTTGCAGGTGTGATAACAACTGATGCTGTTAGTGATGTGTGAGTTCCTAATGAGTATAGGAATGTATGTTAGATATGTGTATGTTAGATATGTGTGTGTTCCTTGATGGAACCTAGCGGTATTGTAGCTGCTAGTAGGGTGTGTTTCTGCAGGGTGTTTGCAGAATGTATGTGGTTGTGCACCTCTTCAGGGGGAGTAACATAGGATGTTGTGCTTCACAGGTGATTGTGCACTTCAGGATGTCATACTGAATGTCATAATATCCATAATCCAGAGCAGGCTGGATGAATCTGTGTGACTGCAGGTTGGCTGCAGGTACTGATGTGTTGTACATCAGTTGAGTGGGAGTAACCCAGAATGTTACACAATATATTGTGACATCTTTAGTGCTGACTAGCAGATGATTTTGTGTGAACAGGGTGAGTGTGTGTAGACAACACTGATAGGGTGTAGCTAGTAGCTTTCCTGCATGATATGTTAGACTTCTGCTGCTTATAATCTCTAATACTATAACAGAGTGTTTTAGCCAAAAATTTGCCAAAGGGGGAGTTTGTAGATGCTCTAGATTGGCTGCATTTTATGGCAAAACATTATTGTATGAATGAATGTCACAAATGATGTTATGACATACATGAAGAGTGTTCTGCAGGAAGAGCTAAGAGTAAGTGAAGTTGAATGTCATGGCTGGATGTTATGACATCAAGCGTATAACATCAGGACGCACAAAGTTTGTTTTTCTGTTATTAGCTCAGGCTATACTTCAGAAAACAATCCAAGAAGCATAGTTATTTTAGGCGACATAACATGCATAACATAGAAGACTCCTGACCTGATGATATGTGCGCAGCTTCATGAAGAGAGATTTATCTTGGGTAAACCTAGTTTCTCCATCAAGGCCCAAAGGATATCTGCTGCTATAAATAACAAGAGGATAAACCTTAATAAACAGAGAGCTTCTGGAGAGAGACTGGAGAGTGTTTCTTGTGAGTGAAGAGGTTATTCTTCACGTGGTTTGTGTGAGTGAAGAATTTTGGTTCTTCACGTGTGTCTTAGGATAGTTGTATGCCAAGCAATTGTCAGCTGTACAATTGCATTGGTTAGTGTTATGAATTGTGGTGTTCATTGTGCCACTCAAAGCTTTTAAGCAAGAGGGTTGTGTCACTTGATCAAAGCTGTGAAGCAAGATCAAGGTGTGTGGTTGAAGTGTATCTTCATATCTCTTTTGTAATTGTGTATTGATATCACTGAGGTGATTGAGGGGGAGTGAGTGGGTATACTCAGGTCTAGTAGTCTCTAGGATGAAGTGTCATTGGGTAGGTCGTAAGTGAAGAGTGCAAACTGGGATTGTTTGACTCTAAATTAATTCTACTGATAGTGAATTTCCTCCCTGGCTTGATAGCTCCCACATGTAAGTGTGGTTGACACTGAACTGGGTGAACAATCTTTTGTGTTATTTACTGCTTTCCAATTATAGCTTATTAGTAAGTTCAGTAGCCTATATTACAGTGGATGTCATAACATCCGTGATAACCTCCATCGTGTGCTTGCCAGAATTTCATATACTATTATTTAAATAAATAACTCAAAATCCATAATTCCCAATATTCAGACCAACCACCGAAAATCACCAAAAATACAAATATTCATATTTAAATAAATTAAATAAATATTCCAATAAATTATGGGTGTTACAACTCTCCCCCACTTAAAAAGAATTTTTGCCCTCGAAAATTACCTCAAGGAAACAGAGTCGGATACGACTCCCTTATCTGATCCTCACGCTCCCAAGCCCAACTTTCTCCAGCTGGTCCTCCCAAAACTACCTTTACCAAGGAAATATCTTTACCTCGCAGTTGCTTCACTTCTCGTTTATCAATCCGTATTAGCAATGCCTCAACAGTCAAGTTATCTCTCACTTGTACATCATCCATCTGAATCACATGTGACAGATCTGGAATGTACTTCCTCAACTAAGACACATGAAACACATCATGCAAATTCGCAAGCGACGGGGGTAAAGCAATCTGGTATGCTACTCCTCCCACCTTCTGTGAAATCTGATACGGGCCAACAAAATGCGGTGTGAGCTTTCGAGACTTCAAAGCTCGACAAACACCAATTACCAGCGTAACTCTAAAAAATACGTGATCTCCCTCTTGAAACTCAAGTGCTTTCCTCCTCTTGTCATGGTAACTCTTCTGACGACTCTGCGAAACTTTCATCTTTTCTTGGATCCTCTTGATCTTTTCAATCGTCTGGTGAACAATCTCAGGTCTGAGCATAACACTCTCGCCTGGCTCATACCAACACAAAGGAGTCCTAGATCTCCTACCATACAATGACCCGTACGGTGCTATTCTAATACTAGAATGATAAATGTTGTTATAGGTAAACCCAATCAACGACAAATGACTATCCCATGATCCACCTTGATCCAACACACAAGCTCTCCGCAAATCCTCTAAAGACCAGATAGTTCTCTCTGTCTGTCCATCCGTCTGTAGATGATAGGCAGAACTCAATCTCAACATGGCACCCAAAGCGTCTTACAAACTCTTCCAAAATTTTGATGTAAATCTCGGATCTCCATCTGACACAATACTCGATGGTATCCCATGCAAATTCACAATTTCCTTAATATACATCTCAGCTAGCTTCAGCATAGAACGATTAATCCTCATTGGTAAGAAATGAGTTGATTTAGTCAATATATCCACAATCACCCAATTAGAAGCATTCCCCCTCACAGTCCTCGGCAAACCCGACACAAAATCCATGGAAATACTATCTCATTTCCACTTTGGAATATTCAACGGTTGTATCAGACCCAACGGTCTTTGAGGTTCAATCTTCAACTTCTGACAAGTCTAACCAGCATACACAAACTCAACTACTTCTTTCTTCATCCCTGACCACCAAAACCATTTCCTCAAATCATGGTACCTCTTCGTAGCACCGGGATGGATACTCAATCTACTTTGATTTCCTTCCTCAAGAATACTCTTTTTCAACTCAATAATATATGGAACACAAACTCTATCACGACATCTCATGATACCCTTTTCATTAATCCAAAAATCATCTCTTCGACTTTGATTCAACAAATTCAACCGATCTAGCAACTCAAATCAGATTTCTGACCTTCTCGAATCTCATCAAAAATACCACTAGTAAGCTTCAACATACCAAGCTTAACTCCATAAGAAGTATCTTCACAAACCAAACTCATATCACGGAATTGCTCAATCAATTCTAACTCTTTTACCATCATCATCGGTATATGCGAAGATTTCCTACTCAATGCATCAACTACCACACTTGCTTTATCCGAATGGTAATTCAAACCAAAACCATAATCCTTCAGAAGTCTCAATCATCTCCTTTTCCTCACATTCCATTCTTTCTGATCAAAGAAATAATTCAAACTCTTATGATCACTAAACATCTCAAATCTCGAACCAAACAAATAATGCCTCCAAAGCTTCGACGGAAACACAACAACAACCAACTCTAAATCCTGCGTTAGATAGTTTCTCTCATGCACTTTAAGTTGCCTTGAAGCATAAGCTAAAACTTGCTGATGTTGCATTAACACACCTCCCCATCCCATCAACGAAGTATCACAATATACAATAATGGTTATGCCGGATTCGGTAAAATCAAAACATGAGCTACTGTCAGCCTTCTCAAAAGCTCTTGAAACTTTCTTCACACTTTGCATCCAAAACAAAAGCTTGAACCTTCCTAGTCCATTGCATCAATGGCAAAGATAACTTGGAAAAATCCTTCAATGAATTTTCGTTAATAATCTGCCAACCCAAGAAAACTTCTAATCTCAAAAACAGGTTTTGGAGCTTCCCATTGTGATACAGCTTCAACCTTCGACATATCAACCGCAATAACTCTACTCGAGATCACATGACCAAGGAAACTCACTTCCTTCAACCAAAACTCACACTTTGACAATTTTGCATACAACTGCTTCTCTTTCAACGCTGATAACACAATTTTCAGATGCTCATCATTATCCTCTTTACTCTTTGAATATATCAAAATATCATCAATGAATACAACTACAAACTTGTCCAAATAAGGATGGAAAATCATGTTCATATACTCCATAAATACACATGGTGCATTAGTCACACCAAATGGCATCACGAAATACTCATAATGTCCATACCTTATTTTAAAAGCAGTCTTCTGAATATCTTCAGCCTTCACACGAATCTGATGATACCCAAATCTCAAATCTATTTTACTGAACACACTTGCAACAACCAACTGATCCATCAAACCATAAATCCTTGGAAGTGGACACTTATTCTTGATAGTCACCTTGTTCAATTATCTATAATCTATACAAAGCCTTACAGAACCTTCTTTCTTCTTAACTAACAAAATTGGCGCACCCCACAGTGACACACTCGGATAAAAGAACCTCTCCTCAAAAAATCTTCAAGTTAATTCTTCAACTTCTTCGATTCTGGTATGGACATACGATATGGAGTCATCGCTACCAAACTAGTCCCAGGAACTAGGTCGATCGTAAACTCCACTTCACGTTCTGGCGGTAAATCACTTATCTCATCAAGAAAAACTTCCGGATAATCACAAATAATTGACACACCACCAACTTCCCCACTTTATTAACACTCAAAATTCCCACCAAAATAAACATCTCAGCACCATCCTGCACCGACTCACCAAAACAATATGTAAGCACTTAGCTTAACTCAAAACAATTCACTGCACAAGCCATCTAAGCTTGCAAGACACGTCTATCCCATCCAACATGACTTCGTCTACTATCAGCAAGAGATTAAGGGTGAACAGTTCCTCAATTTGTCAATAGACAGCCTAAAATCATGATGGGGCATAAACCATCTTTACCAAATTATAAGAGCGTTCGTCGACACACTGAGCCACCACTCCAGACTTGAAGCATCTTGGAGAAGCACAAGCTTTTCCCCCACTTGTTTCATTCCCACTTCTGCAGAAAAAAGGTTAGAAAACAAACGTGTACCGAAAGTGTTTTCACACACATGTCGCATACTAGGGAACAAATAACATTAGACAAATTGGTCGGACGGGCCGACCTGCTCTGATACCACTAATGTAACACCCTTTTCTACCCCACAAATATAATGACAAATCAATCACATTTATCAGAGTAAAATATTAAACACAATAAAAATCACCTCAAATGGCGTACATTTCTCAATAATTCAAATAAAAGTTAATGCTCCGTAAACAACAGGTTTTCCCAAAATTACTAAAAAATTGCTTAAAAGGCAGCGGAACTCAAAAAGGAAAAATCCAAAGTTTTTCTTGTGCAAAAACATAATCAAAATAGCAATAATCAATAAAATATGGTTTAACTCAAAGACCCCAACCCAATGTTACACTATCAGAACAAGACCCTCTAAGTCAACCAAAAGTCAAAAACTCCAAAAAGTCCTCGAGGCATCCACGGCTAAACCTGGTCATCTTCACGTTACCCACGTGGAGGCAACATTCAAACAGGCAGGGTGAGTAAAACGATTCATAATAATCAATATATAAAATAGTGTCATTTTCGTATTCAACATCATCATAATCATCAAGGAAACATCAAAAAGCCATAATATCATAAATTACACCAAATTGTCACATAAATGCAAATGCAACAAGACTCATGCATGTGGTACCATTTCATCAAAGTTCGATGGACACTGGGTCATCAACCCTCCATAGATCCCCATCAATAGGATCGATTCTACACAAGAACCGGAGCACAACAAAATACTTCACATCCGCATAATGGGACTGAAGCCACAAGAATCAAACACTAGACCGAAGTCCGGAATGCATATGAATGCATGATGCACACGTCAATATCATCCTCATAATAAACTCATTAGGTGCATCATCATTCATCAAAATCATCATAATAATCATGTCATCATATAATCATCAAAAACTCATGGAATCAACATCATAACTCATCATCATTACTCATAGGAATCATCATACAATAATGTATTAATCACATATGAATCACAGTCATACTCAAGGTAATTCATCTAGAAAATCACAACATCAAAGCATCAAGACAACACAGCACAAGAACACAATTCGCGAAACTCTGATGCGTCCGCTGGACAGTTCTCCGTACGAGTCTGGGGTGAGTGTTCGTCGTGCGAAGGATTGTTTGCTGTGCGAACTCGCGATTACAACAAAACACTGTTACGCACCAGTAGCAAAACCAGGCCAAAAGTCTCTACGATTTCCTTCCCCAATGCCCCAAAAACATCTCTCAATCATTCCTAAGGTATTACAACGATAAAGGTACAAAATCTACGATTTATTAGGCCAATTCCGTATCATATTTACGCCTCCAAATTCCCATAAAATTCTTACAATTTTCCCACATTCATTAGAGTTCTCATAATCAATTACCCTATACGGCTAAAACCTCAACAACAGATTCCGGCCACGAAGACCTAATTTTCCTTACTCCCAAATCAACCTCAAACCTATCAGACCATCAGTTCAAATCCCTCAAACTCATTAAACTCACTAGAAATGCAACAATTCAATACTCAAAATCTCTAAACCCTTAAATCGGCTTTAAACACATTGAATCACATATTGAAAACAATTAAGGCAATACTCCCCATACTTAAACAACCTCAAAAACAGATTTAGCCATGAAGGCCTAATTTTCTCAACTCAAAAACCTCCTAAATCCTTAAATCGCCTTTAAATACATTGAATCATATATTGAAAATAATGAAGGTAATACTCCTCATACCTTAATTTTCCGACTCTAAACATTTCTTCTTTGATTCTTGAAAACCTCGTGAAGCTTTGCCTCAATCCTTTTCCTCAGAGCTCTGACCTTTATTTCTTCCCTTTTCACGGTCTAACAAGAATGAATCATAATTCCCTCAAAATTTCTTTTTGTTAAACCTAACTTTAGCCCTTTAAAATGGACTTTTCAATTTCACCCTCACTAAATTCTCCTCAAAAGTCCACTTTACCCTCAATTCATTTATATTTATATAAATTAATAATAATACCAATATATTCATATTATATACTATTATTTAAATAAATAACTCAATATCCATAATTCCCAATATTCACACCAACCACCGAAAATTACCAAAAATACGAATATTTATATTTAAATAAATTAAATAAATATTCCAATAAATTCGGGGTGTTACAACTCTCCCCCACTTAAAAGAATTTTCGCCCTAAAAAATTACCTCTAAAAAATAGACTCGGATACAACTCCCTCATCTACTCAACCTAGTCAACAAATTTACTCATAATATTTTTCATCTTCTTCACCTTTAATAACTTTTAAGTTTTTCTGACGCTTATTAGTCATATAACATACACAATGACATAAATAATATCACATATTCATTAAATATTCTACATTATTGCCAAATAATCTCAATGAGTGACTTTGACTAATAGATTATATAAAAATGACAAATTTAATACATTTTAAACGGCCGAGAGACCAAAATAATTCTTTTTAGAATTATGAAAACAAAAAATGAATCTCAAATACAAAATATGGAAAGAAAAAATATTAAACCTCAAAAAAAAAAAAGTCTTATAAAAAGTCAAGTGATTATTTAGTATCTACAATTTAAAAAGAGGTTAGATTCATAAAGAGGAGAGATGGATTTTTTTTCCCATCTTTATTGCAGGTTGTTTTGACATAGCACTCAACTAGTGATTCTTCAATTCTTCATCATAAAAAATATGGATTACAAATTTTGGTTGAGAAGATCATCAGCTAAGATATATTATACTCTATTGAAAGCTAAGTCTGCAACAAAGAAACGAATACCTATCTTTCTCCAAAAGGCACTTGAGATCCAAACCAGTTACCATATGCAAAGTATATTTAACCTTGCTTGTTCACCTCCAAATGGTGGCCCCTATAACAACCAACCAAAAGAAAGTTTCCTTTCCAAGGTTTCTTCTATTTCAAACAATCACATGCAATGCAAGTGGCTAATTGATATTTGATGATGATAAAACATAATAGTGACAGAAGAGAAACCTGAGAATAAAACTCGTGCGGAAGAATGGAGAATTTATGGAATCAAATGAGGTTAGTTGTTCTGAATTTAAGGGTCTTGATTTCACATGAACCTTAAACGATATTCATCAGCTTACGAACTTTACATGGACAATTTTGTTAGGTGGCAACTTACTGGTATGGATGAGAAGAAAGGTGATCTTGGTGCTACAAGGGATCAGAAAATACCTATTCAGAAAACTCAATCTTTCAAAGGTAATATGTTGTTATCTTTTTCATCTTACCTTCATTTCTCAAAAACTGTGTTGACGTTTTCAGCAGAGAAGAAAAGAGGTCAGAATTGGTTTCAAAAACAGCTTCCACTGAAAAGAAGTCATGATTTTGACTCTTCTGAAATCGAGCATGCTGCAGCAGTAGCTGCTGCTGCATTCTCGATTAATTTGCAAGAGGCCTCTGAGCAGACGAGTGAGAGGCCGGAGACCTCATCGGCCAAGACAAATAGTAAGGTGGGAAGCTCAAAATCTTCAAAGTCCCTACTTGCTAGTGCTTCCAAGCGATTATCAGGTAAAAATGAGCACATAGCGCTTCACTTATAACTAATAATTACCATTGTTGAGGGGAAAAAAAAACAAGTTTGTTAAACTTTGTCTCCATCATGTTTAGGTTCATTTAGATATAAAGATGATCAGGGTGACAAGGTGTCAATATCCTCAGTTTCAGAAGAAAAGAAGCCGGAAAAGGCCATTACACCTGCACCATCAATGAAAAAGGCTTCAACTTTAACTGATAAAAAACCTGTTACCACAACACCAAAAGCTCCTCCTCCTCTTCCACCTCCACCTCCACCTCCACCACCACCACCAATTCAGAAGACTTCAAGGGAACCTAGCCCTCTAAGACAGACTACAACAGGCACAAACATTCCGGAGACAGATGCAGATGTATGGGAGAGAACCGAGCTCAACAAGATCAGACAAAGGTACTTAACAACAAGATTACATTGAATTTCCACCAAAGAAACTGCTTTAAACCAGAACTAGAATAAATACTATCATCATTTGACTCAGTTTATATAATAATGAAAAACATTGTCAGGTACGAGAAGCAGAAAGAGATGATAGATTCATGGCAAGACAAGAAGAGGATGAAAGCCAAACGAAAGCTAATTAAGCATGAGGTTTCACTCAGACTCTTTATTTTAAACAGATCATCAAGTTCTTCTTTAGCTAATATCAGATAATGTTTTGGGTTTTGGCAAAATTTGTGTCTTTTTCGTTGCATTTTCAGAGTAAAAAACAAATGAGTATATATGCGATGTGTAAAACAATTAGCATTCTAATTTGAACATCATGCATAGTTGATAAATTTAAACCTTAACTGGAATGATGAAAACAATTACAGTGGCAGATAAGAAATTTCATGGGAGATGATAATTGAACTCTAACGGAAAAGAAATTTCATGGGAGATGATAATTGAACTCTAACTGAAAGACTAATTGCGAATGTCTAATTCTAAACTGCAGAGTGAACTTGAGCGGAGAAGGTTTAAAGCTTTGGAGAAATTTCAAAACAAGATGAAGTATGTAAATCAAGTTGCAGACGGAGCGAGAGCCAAGGCTGATGAAAACCGAAAGAATGAAGAGCTACAAGCAAAAGGGAAGGCAGGTGCAATTCGAACAACAGGCAAACTGCCACGGATTTATTTCTGTTTCTGAGATCGCCAATTACATAACATCATAGTGTTTGGGAGGAATATGTCTAAATGATTGTTACAGTGATATCCATATTTCTTGGCCATCATCATTTACAGTAAAACCATACATGATGCTATAAAAATTGAAAAACAAAACTGTAAGCTTCAACAAATGCATGAGCTGCTACTTGTGTATATCAATTACAGCTTTTCATGTTTTAACATTTAGTTTTGGTAGCACAGTTTGATTATCAACTTCATTTTCAGTAAATGACAAATTAACCAATAAAATGATTGTGTTTCAAAACATTACTGATCAAGCTATCCTAAATTGTTAATTTCCCTTATCCTCAGAAAATAATTGAAGGGCTGGAGAGTAATTTAAGCTTATAGAATGAAGCATCTGCCAATTTGACTCTTATATGTAAATCCAAGTATTATTTTCTACAAGCAACATATTTTCTACTAGTATTCACATAACCATTAGTAATTTTGCATATATAATTTAAGCATGTAAAGACTTCTTTGTACAATAGTTAAACTTGACTTCAGAAAGAAAAAAAATTACAACTGACAATCATCTTCAAGTAGATATGAAGGTTGCACAAAAAACTACAGAAAAAAATAAATTGTATAAAATACGAAAAACCTAAAAATAACAAAGAAAGCACCGCCACATGGTAGAACACTCAATCCAAAAGTATATAGTGAATTTGTTATAGTCTGATAAACATGCCACAGCTGACTGTAGGAGCAAGGCTACATCTTATGATGTTATTTCTCTAATCAATCTCTGGATCGTTGGGTATGCAAAGTACAATAAGAGGAATGATGGGATGGCAAAAACAATAGTGAGTAGGAAGTAAATGATTAAAATAACAACACTGCAAGGAATTACAAAAAAGGCTATCAGAAGCAAAGTGATGACCAATGGGAACTTGGATGTGAAGTGAAGGAAGAAATCCAGAGATTTATGAAAGGAAAAATAGTGTCTCTCTCCATCACTGACATGGACTGCGTTGTTAGATCCCAATTGTCCAGAACAATGACTACTTGATGGCCTTCTAAGGTTACAACTAGTACCTTGACTTCCCAAAAGGTTGAACTTAGGAGACCAAATTGGTTGGCTGTCCACAGAAGCAGAACCAGCCTTATGCCTATCACCATTCAGGCTCTCAACCATCCAAAGAAGGAAGAAATTTTTGCGAGGAAATTTCAGATTCCCCTTGTAGATGAACCGGAATGATAGTAGGTGGCACCATGGACAAGTAATGAAGAACGGAATCTTGATTTGTTGGGTAGGAAATTTCATTACAGCCCATTGAAGTCCTAGGACGCAATTTTTACAGAGGGTGTGGCCACACCATAAAACATAAGGCACATTCTCAACTATATTGAAGGATTCCCAGCATATTGGGCACTCCAGCCCTTCATCTTTGCTAGCATTAGAGCAAACCTCATCATCCGAGCATTCTGCACAGCTTAGGATCGGCTCTGTAGAGCTTCTTTTCATTCTAATGCTTGTAAGGGCATGTGATGCAAAATTCCACATCTTTAAAGATGAAAAGTTTACAATGCAAAGGCAGAAATCACAGCAATATCTGTATATAAGCCATTGTCACACAAAAGAATAACTTTCCCAAAAGCTGAGCTCCAGCAGTTAGCTTCCCCTGTTGACTACCAAGCCCTTTCAACCTCAACAAAAATCTACACATAATAAAATAAGAATAACAAAATCTTAATTTGTGTAGAAGTAATTGCTTAAAATAAGTACAATCAGTGCCACTGTAAGATGTCCATACGAAAAGAAAAACTAACATAATTTTTAAAAACATCGACATCCAAGACAAGTATACCCATTACTAGAAGATTCTATGCCAAAATTGAAAGGCCACAAGTTTCCTTAACTACTAAAGACCGCATTTGTTGATAGTACTATATTCACCCTCTCAAAAGCAGAGATGTACTAATATATGATTAAGTTTGCTTTGAAATTTCAATATACCAACAACAACAACCAAGCCTTATCCCACTAAGAGGGGTCGGCTACATGGATCAACTTCCGCCATAATGTTCTATGCCGGACTATGTTTTTATCTAAATTGTTAATCTCGAGATATTTCTTAACAACTTCTCTTAAGTTTTCCTAGGTCTTTCTCTACCTCTAACTCTTTGACTCCTCTCCATCTGATTTACTCTCCATGCCAAAGAATCTACAAATCTTCTCTCTACATAGTACTCAAACCACCAAAGTTTATTTTCAACCATCTTTTCTACTATAGGTGCTATCCCAACACTCTCTAATATTGTCACTTCCAATCTTATCTAGTCTAATTTTACCACACTTCCAATGCAACATCCTCATCTTTCTAGTGTCATTCAATAAACCAGACCCAAAAAAATTGTTCATAATTTCTTTTTAAGTTATAGCACCTAAAGAGCATCATATATTCATAGCATAATGCCATGACAAATTTTATCTGAAAAATGACCCGAAATTTATGAAAAATGAAAAGAAAAAACAACTAAAGCATAAAGAAACATAGTTTATGGTGAATCACTGCATTACTCTGGTGCATGTATTGAATGAGTTATGGTGCCCTTATGCTGAGTAACCTAGATAATTAGGTCCAATCAACATTACCACAATGCAAAACCATATAAAGTGTTAACTTCACATTACCAATGTGATGTTTTCAATTCAAATAAAAGAGCACAATGAGGATAATTAATTACCATGTTTGATCCATAAATATCACATTAACCTAACTCCAATCTTAATAATAACGATCCATTTAATGTTTAAATACCAAAATCAAAAACAAAATTAATCAGAGATCAATACATGAAATTATAATAATTGGATTAACAAAACCTAATTTGCATTACAATATTCTCATTTTTCTATCAAAACTAACAAAATAGGAAAATCAAAGATCTAGATATATAAGACCTAGAATCTAAATTTCTAAGCGAGAAACAAGAATTACAAAAAAAATAAATAAATAGTCTTACCGTTAACTAACACGAAGTGTGGAATTCGAGAACCAATCTAAAGCGAATTAGGTTTGAATTCATCGAAGGATGAGAAAAATTGACGAATCTGAAAAGAGTAGAGATAGATAGAGGAAGAACATGCTTTTTCGGTTTTTCCTCTCTCTCACTCTCTTTTTCTTCAGAGGAATTGCATGAAAAAAGAATGCGGTAATTTATATCAGGGGGAAAATGAGAGAAAACGACGTCGTTTTGGGAGCTAGTTTTTGTTTGGGTATAAATGAGGTTGGCATTGCTTTATTTGTAAATTATTTTTGCAGAAAACGCCGGTCAATTATGCGTTTTCCTGAGTTCTTTTATTAATATTCTTTCATTCATCCGTCTTCAATAAAATAATAGTTTTTATTAAAAACTATTAATATTATTGAGTTTAATTGATATCTATTAAAACTCTAAAATATTTTACACTGAACAAAAATTTATTAATCTATAAGTCATATCGTTAATTTAAAAATTATAGTCTGATGTAGTGGAATATACGAAGGTGATTGATTGACAATGTAAAATTATTTTATACTATTTGTATATACCAATTAAATTCAATATTATTTTATGAGATTAAAAATAATATACCGTGTAAACTAGTTTTATACTATTCTTTAATAAAATTATAATATTTTATTATATTATATAATATTTTAAAATTAAACGTGTGATTTAGTGAAATAGATGTATTGATTATCAATCAAATGCTCTTAAAAAAACATTATCACTAAATACTATCAGCACTATTTTATAAATATCATGTGTGTTTTTATACCAGGGGTTTGTTTTTTATTACTAGTTTTCTGAAAAATATTTCTACAGATTTTTTTGTTCTTGTTAAAAAAATGGTAGGCAGTACCACCAGTCCACCATTGGGTACTCTAGGATGTCATCATGATAATGACATACTTGGACTGTGCAAATAGATCCAACCAAAGGGTTTTTAAGGCGCCAAAGGCACATGTGCCTTTGTGTGTTTCTTTTTCCATAAAATTTTCTCACTCAGGTTAATTATATATTTTTTTCATTAAAAAACAGCATTTATCACTTAAAGTTGCATTTACATAGGTTCATATTGCACATATAAATAGTGGTTTTTTAATCATATTTATGTCATAAAGAATTTTAAGTTTCAATTGATTTTTTTTACTATAATGTAATGTATAATATCATTGATTCATGATTTCTTGACCATGTGTATTTTATTTTATTTTATTATTATTAATATTGACATATGGAGAATATGAATGAAAAAAGCATAACTAGCATAACTATATTAAGAAAATATAAGTCTATTTACAATTATTCCAATATTATGTGGATATAGTGGAATTTAAATTTGAAATTTGAGAACTACACTCTCATAATCCAAATTTTCATTACTAGACCAATTTATAGGGGTTAAACGAAGAGAAGTTTCGGCTTAGATACAAACTTAAAGAAAAAAGTCAGATCAAGAGTTTGTAAGGAGGTCAGTAAATTGTTGTGTAAAAGAGATCGGAAGAAGATGAAATAACCTACTCTATAATTTTTCTCGCACAATACCACAATCAAAACTTATGTTTTGTTGTGTTTCTAGAATAAAGAATTTGACGCGATGTGGAGGACGAGTGAAACTTGTTTAATTCTTGAAGGATAGTGCTTTTTTCATGACTCAACTCCAATTGTGGTAGTTGGAGTCACAAAGTGAAGGAGCAACGAGAATGATACTGAGGCTTTCACTAGGATGAAAAAGGTAAAGACTTTGAGGGTCTTGAGTGAGATCTTTAGTGGTGGGGTTTGTAGTGGTAACCGTGTTATCATTGATGACAGTTAGATCATTTTTTGTTAGGTCTTGCAAGGTGAGAGAGAAGTTAAGAAAGACTTGTCAAATGAATTTGAGATGACAATTATGAGGCTTATGGCATATTATCTCGACATTTAAGTAAAGCAAGAAAACAAAGGAATTTTTATCACCGAAGAAGGTTATGCCAAAGAAGTCTTTAAGAAGTTTAAGATGGATGATGTCAATCCGGTTAGCACCCTAATAGAATGTGGTTGTAAGTTGAGCAAGCATGAAAACTGAGAGATTGTGGATCCAACTCTTTACAAAAGTTTGGTTGGAAGCCTACGTTACTTGGCAAGCACAAGTATGAATATTATCTATGTCATATGAGTGTCGTAAATCGTTACATAGAAGCTTCAACAACAACTCACTTTAAGGTGACAAGACTGTGTGTGTGTGTGTGCGTGCGTGCGTGTCTGCGTGCGTGCGTGCGTGCGTGTGTGTGTGTGTGTAAACTACATATTAATGTTCTGCGAATCATATTTTTGTATGCCATACTACTTTTTAACGTACGGGTACATTAGCATATATATATATATATATATATATATATATATATATATATATATATATATATATATATATATATATATATATATATATATATATATATATATATATATATATATATATATATATATATATATATATATATATATATATATATATATATATATATATATATATATATATAAAATAGGTAATACATTTTTTATATATAAAAATGAATATTGTGTTAATACAATTTTCAATTTTGATTTGATTATGTTGATTCGATCCGGTTGCAATGATCGCATTTGTGCGTTAGCAACATTATTATTATTATGTTTTAAAATTCCTCTTGCTTTAAGTTTTTGATAAATTTGGATCTGCATCATTTTTGATCTCTCTTGCAATGATCACGTTAATTGTAGCAAGCTAGTGTGGTGAATTTTATCGGTTTATGTGCGATGCTCTATATTTATCGTCGTATTTTAATTTTGTACACGCGTCCAAAGGTTTCGCTTAGCAGAAATCCGCTTGTTGTGCGCCGACCAATTTGTATTTCGATTTACAACTTTGTGTCTTTTCTTTAATTTTATTATATTGTAGATTCTTGATTCGACTTGTGAGAACCGCTTATGCAGTAGCAATTTGTGTTTTTATGTTAAGAACAACGATCTAACATCATTGTGTTTAGATTCGATCTAATTTCTCTTTGTAGCCTTGCACGTTTTCGCACACGTGACCTTGATTCGCGTATTTGTGTCATGATTTTAATTCGTGCACTTTTCTTTTCAATTTACATTTTGATTCATTTGATGTGTGATGTTAATATTTTGCATGCATCTTATTTCCGTTCACGCCTAAATTGATTTTAAAACTAATTCTTGATTTAATCAAGCCATTTTTAAATCCTTGTAAGTCAGTTTTTTTTAGCATTGCCATCAACCTCATGGTAACACTTTCTCTCTCTTTTTTTTATTGCAGTTTCGTTTACTAGGAGCACCCTTAGGGACT
Organism: Lathyrus sativus; assembly: GCA_963859935.3. Taxonomy (NCBI): domain Eukaryota; kingdom Viridiplantae; phylum Streptophyta; class Magnoliopsida; order Fabales; family Fabaceae; genus Lathyrus; species Lathyrus sativus. The sequence goes on from OZ012736.1 coordinate 2,769,912, forward strand.
AAGAATCGACATAACTTTTTCTCAAACCCTTATCCAACGTCAAATGGTTACTTTCCTCATAAGTCAGTTGCCTTTTGCAATCGTCATCACGCCAATTCAAACATCGATCGTACATTGAGTATTTTTCTTAAAACTAAAATCTCTTTTCTCAAAAAATACAAAAAAAAATACTTTACTTATATCTCTAACTATTTTCTCAATCTCTAAAAAACACTTCACAAATCCAAATCTTTTTGTCTTCGGGTTTTTCAGTTTAAAACTTTTCAAAAAAAAATGGCATGTTGCCTAGCATCGCCTATAAAAAACATATAACAAACAAAAACATTCTCAACAAGAACTACGGAGTTCTGGTTCCCTCTGGGATACGTAGGAACTGGGTTAAAAACTTGGACGAACTCATTAATAAAAATCTTTCATTTTCCCTCAAGTAACCATCCACTTTTTCCCTTAGCAAGCAATAAGATATCGAACACCTTTCATGCCTAGATAACTTAGACAGTTCCCATCGAGTACGATAGATGTAGAGAGTGCTAGTACCTTCTTCTTACATAACCAACTTTCGAATCCAACATGGTTGTGATGACCATACTCTCTGTTAGTCCACCCGCGAACTTTCTTCGCGAGGTCGTATTTTTCGAGGTGCGACACCACTGCGCCTAACTTGCCACTGAATGATCTGCTGAACCAGTTATTATTTTCCAAAACATTCAGACCCACATTTTTCACATCCTTCCACCAAATAGAATAAATGTTGCCTTTGACTGGATTTGCATTCTCCAAAATAAACTCTTGTAGATTGCCATACATGGAATACAATAAATCATACAAGTTAGAATCACAATCATTTAGAATTCTCCAGAGCCATTTGATTAAGAGTGTGAGATTAAATCTTCTACAATGTTTAACTCCTAAACCTCCTTCAGATTTTACTCTACATACAGTGTCCCAACTAACTCAATTGACTTTTCTCTTCAAACCAATGTCATCCCATAAAAGAGTTTTCTGAATCTTCAAAATTTCCTGAACTACTAACTTAGGAGCTTTGAAGAATGGCAGATAAAAGATAAGAATGTTGTTTAAGACTACATTCACCAATGATACTATTTCTCCCATAGACAGATATCTTTCTTGCTAACTAGATAAATAGGCAACTAAGTTGATCTCTTTCTAATTTCCTGAACTACTAACTTAAGAGCTTTAAAGAATGATAGATAAAAGATAAAGATGTTGTTTAAGACTACATTCATCAATGATACCATTTCTCCCATGGACAGGTATCTTTCTTGCCAATTAGATAAATAGGCAACTAAGTTGATCTCTTTCTGGAACTAGCTCCTACATATCTATTTGGTTAGGAATTTCTTTCCTTGTTTATAAGGGTATAAATATCCCTTGTATTCTTATTAATATCATTTGCCTTTAAAAAAACATTAATACCAAAGATATCACTTTTATAAAAATTGATACTCAAACTTGAAGACAGATTGAAGCCTCTCAAAACAGCTTTGAGACTCTATAGATTATCCAGAGAACCATCACAAATGATGACAGTCTTATCTGCAAATTAAAGGAACTCAAAGATCATCATTAAACTTGAAACCTTGAAACTTGGTAAGAATTGAAAAATAAAAGTATAACAACTTTAATTAGCAAGATACAATAATATTATAAATAGTTTATTTCACTCTGAGACAAATACATAGATATAGATTAATACATACTATAAAGTAACTACATTAATTGACTTTTTTTAAAATAACATGCTTTTTCAAATAAAATACCAAATAAAATAAAATTTCAAAAAAATTACAAAAATGACTATGTTTTGAAGAGGAGTCGCCATATGAAATGGTTGATCAAGGTCTCGCAGACCTGATTCGCCATTTCATATGGCACATGGGTTAAAAATTTCATGCCCTACCCTACACTGAATCGCCATACCATATGACGCCTCAGTTGTAGGGTTTTTTATTTATTAATTTTTTAATATTTAATTTTTGTTTAAAAAAACATATAATATTTATTTTTTAATATTTTATAAAAAAATAATAAATTTTGTAAGGGTATTTACGGCATATCATATGTGGTCCATACTATTTCATTTTTCTATAAATAAGACTGCACACTCATATATATTTTCACAACAATTTTCACCAATAGACTCAAGTCTTCATAATTTTGAAATCAGTCTAGAATGTCTGCATTTCTAAATAACGTTCATCGTCGTCGTCATCATCATCGGAGGAACTGTTTTTAACATTTTCTCTAATGAAAAGAAATGCCCTAGTTTATTTTTCGGCAATAAAGTCTCCGATGAAGGTGCTACTGTAGAACACGCAGACTTTGGAGCATTTGCATAGGGAACTGAACCGCTGGCTAGAAGGAGATATTGTTGCAGGTGAAAAGATTAGGAAAATTGAGAGGTTAGCTGGGGAGTTAGGGAGAAATGGAGTTACTCGTGATTGGAGAAAAGTGGAAAATGATGTTGGTGTCCTTGTGATGATGTTAACACCAAAGAAGATTACCTTGATGGTTATGATATCCTAGACAAGTTGAACAACATAAAGATAGTTGGTTGGGTTCTGGCGTGCCTTCAAACATGCTGCTATAACATGGGAGCAAGGCATACAAAATGCTTAAAACTTTCCACAGTCACACCAACTCCTATCTAGTTCCACTCGGTAATATCCCCTAGGCCTTCTTTCATTGTGATCAATTGACTCGGCAACACTGAACCAACCTTTATCACGGTCAAAGATTATAACCACATGTGTGTTGGCTTTGTCAGCTTCGTCTTTCATGAATTTTGTTGAACTATTACTGTACAGCTGACCAGATTGTAATACTGAACCCCACTTTGTATGTCTGTTATCAAAGAGTGTCTCGAGCCTAAAATATGTTACCATTACCAAGGCAGTTATCGGTAGGTTTCGGATTCCCTTGAAAACAGAATTCATTGATTTAACGAGGTTAGTTGTCATGTGGCGCCATCGCACCCCATTGTCGTATGCCCTTGTCCATTTCTCTTTATGAATATTATCAATCCATCTTAATGCATATGTGTTTGTCAGTCTGATCTCGTCACGATAGTGTTTGAATGTCGGATCTGTTAGTGTATACCCTGCGTTCACAACCTTCTTCCTTAGTGTTTTGTCTTTGATTTCCCGCATGAAATTTTGGGCGATATGTCTTATGCAATACACATGGGTTGAGGGAGGATCCTGCCAACCGTTATCAAGGTTCTTGTATGCACTCTCGATTGATGGTTGTCTATCAAAGATCAAACATAAGTTAGGTTGGGGAGAAACGTATAAGCGGAGATTTTTTAGGAAAAAACTCCAACCCCCAGCAGTCTCCCCTTCAACTAGAGCGAAGACTATTGGAAAAATGTCGTTGTTCCCGTCCTGTGCCACAACCATGAGTAGCGCGCCCTTATATTTCCCGTACAACCATGTGCCACCAACTTGAATAATAGGTTTACAATAAGCAAATCCTTTGATACATGGTTCAAATGCCCAGAAGAGTCTGTGAAAAATGCCATTTCCACTAACACAAGTCCCGTCTGGTGTATACGTCAGCATTGTCTCCAAGATGGGAACAGTCCCTGGAGAATATTGTTTAAGTGCCACCAAGAATTTTGGAAGTTCTTTGTAAGACTCCTCCCAATTTCCAAACACCCTTTCAACCGCTTCCGTCCTAGTTATCCATGCTTTCCTGTACGAAAGAGTGTAATTGTACCTTTGAACCATATGTGAAATCATGGTACTCACCTTCAAAGAAGGGTTGTCACTAATAATTGATAGAATCATCACAAATCAATTGAGTGCTGAGCTTGCAATGTTCCTGCATCAGATTCTTGATTATACAAGTGTTCGTTGGACCCATTGACCCTATCTTCCATGAATCACTTCTCTTCTGGAAAGACGATGTTAATCGAAACAGACACACCTTGTTACGACAATAGATCTTATACAAAGTCGGATTTGTTCTATCGACTCTATAATCTGCTGATAAGTCCATGTGATATTATTTAATTGTTCGGACACAATCTTCTTTTGTACAAAAGTTGTCGCCCTCTTTTAATAGTTCTTTTGTTGGGTAGTTTGAGTTGTAAACAATATTTCTTGAGGGTTCATCGTCACCTAAGTCGAGACTTGTCATATGTTGAGGTGGGCAATAAACATGACTGGGTGGAACTCCCTCTTCCTCGTTGTTTACCATGTCATCAATAATGACTTCAGTTGCTTCTTCTTCTTCATTAATGGCATCAACTTCAGCGTGTTCGTAATCAGATTTGTAAAAAAATTGAGAAGAATCAAGTTGTTGAGATAGTTGTTATTATTTTTGTAACGCAACATATAGCTCAATATCTGAGAAACCAGAATACTCATGACTACGGAACATGTTACGCACATCTTCATCGTCTCGAATATTTAATTGGAGAAATTTGCATTGCTCGTGCCCGCCAAAAAACACAGGACTCTTGTAGATTATTTGGTCAACTGGACCACACTGTAATTTCTTTTCTAATCTTGATTTTAAGTGTAAAAAATTTGATCTTCTGCCAATCAAAAATCTAGTAACATCAGTATTTCAAAAATTGAAATCGGCTGAGTTACATTAAAAAACCTCACTGTTTAAATATGCACTGATCATGTATTGTGGTGTTTGAGCTATAACTAAAATGTTACTAAACTCGTGTTTGAAAGAATTTTTTTACTAATTGATATGATAATAAATCAACCATCTCTATTGTATTAATATAAATAAAGTGTTGTTTTTTATTATTAAATATGCACTCATCATATGTCTCTGCGTGCCTACAAGATTACACTTTACGTGCCTACACTCTGCGTACCTACAAGGTTCTATGCACGACAAAACTACACTCTGCATGGCTACACTCTGTGTAGCTACAAGATTCTCTGCATGGCTACACTCTGCACTATGTATGCCTGTAAGATTCTCTGCATGGCTACACTCTGCACCCTGCATGGCTACACTCTACACTCTACACTCTGCATGCCTACAAGATTCTTACTAATAAATGTCTACACATGGCTAAAGTATTAGTCTCGCAGGATATTGTTTTGCACGCTTTCTTACTAATAAATATCCTTGTCATCTTGTTTTATAAAGGAAAAAATATGTTGCATACTTGTAAAACTACATCTTCATATCTTTAAAACCACATTATACGCTGCATACTTGTAATAAAGGAAAAAATATGTGATCATATCTTTGTAATAAAGGAAAATATAAATATGTGATCATATCTTTAAGACTACACTCTATCAATCAATGACTGTAAGATTCTCTGCATTCCAATGACCAAGATTCTTGTAAGACAAAACTACACTTGCACGCTTCCCTTCACCATTATCATAAAAATTCAGCATGCATTAATACCCTAGCAAAATTTATATTTACATGCAAAGACTTCACTTTTAAGACCACATTTTACTATGCATGATTGACAACGCTACACTCTAGCAGAACATATATTTTCACAACACTCTGCATGCATGACAACACTACACTCATGTGATGCCTTCACATGCATGACAAGACCACACTTGCACGCTTCCCTGCACTATTGTCATCATGTTTCAGCATGCATTAATAGTGATAGTATTCACATGCCTACACTATTACCGTAGTAGGCCTACACTTGCTACACAATACTCTGCATGAATGACAACACTACAACATGCATTTTCATGTGACTTCTGCACTTAGAAACTTGCACACTACAACCTGCATTTTCATGTGACTCCTGCACTTAGAAACTTGCACACTTCAGCATGCATTTTCATGTGACCCCTCTCATCACATTTAACCATTATAAATACATGTTCATCAAGGAACCAACTCTTCTCATACCATTACCAACTCTACTCCTCATACGTTCTACAAAATCTTCTTATCACTCTGCAAACTTCACTCATCAAACTTCACTCAGCAAACTTAACCCACAATGTCTCTACTCACAATGGGCAACGATCATAGAGGCAAAATTGAGAACATCTCAGAGTTTGTAAGTATTTTGCTTTTTGTTGTCATTCTTTACTAAGTTTAATTTTCCTTTAAACCTAATGATATTTATATTCTTTTGCAAAATGTATCAAGGTTTCGCTGTCGTGTACATGACTACATACCACACGACCCTTTTATAGAAGGATACCTAGAAGCATGTGGGTTCAGTGATTTGATCAAAATCAAATCGTACCTACTGGATCCCAAATTTATTCTAGCGTTGCTAGAACGCTGGAGACCAGAAACCCACACATTTCACCTACCTTTCGGTGAATGTACCGTAACTTTACAAGATGTATACATGTTACTTGGCCTACACATCAATGGTAAGGCCGTCAACAACAAAGTTGGTGTTAATGACCAACTTTGCAAAGATTTACTGGGCGCCCCTCTATGTGTCGACACTGATGGAAAATTGCGATCTAAACGCAGCGGAAAACAAAATTTCCTTTAGTGATCCTTACGAATGAGCATGGTCAGTGATAGAATCGTTACCTCTTTGTGGCGATTCAGATCTTTGATGCAGCGATCACAAGCGTTGATGAAGTGCAACGCCTCTACTCAGTCCACACGAACAGCTTCCGGTCACAGTGCTAGCTGCTTACGAACGGAATTATTTGAGTGAGAAAAGAGAATCAAAAACGAAATTGCATCAAGTGAAAGCTTCATCACAAGGGTTCCTTTTATAGACTCTCTTGTGGGCTGCGGGCTAAAAACCCAATTCACATGATCCATAATAATATTATATATTATTATAATAACTATTATTATAATAAATATATTTATTTTATTATTATTTTATAACCATTATAAAATAACAATAATTATTATTATATTATCCGAATTTCTATTTTTCACTTAAGTGCACCGTACCTTACGGTGTTCCTTTGATTTCTCTATCTCTCATCAAACTGTCCTTATGTGTGTGACCCTGTAGGATTTCGTAACATTGGTAATTATATTAAATTATATATTTAACATAGTAAACAGTAAGCGGTATCTAGCAACACATCACTGCTACCCAAGTCACGAAAATGTCATGTGATCTGACAAAACCTTTTTCGTGATAATATATGTTTGTACAATTACCCTTTTGCCCCTATGTCTATATTGAACACAAGGCATACACTGTGTCATCCTTGTCCAGTTCAATATTGGGCCCTTAGACATTTCTCCTGTTATGCAGGATTGACAAATTCCATCTAGGACACTCATGTCCCTCAGCATGCTTCGTGGAGTGCCCATCAACTGTCTTTATGATCATCCAGTTACGGATAATGTTTGATCAGCAATAAAGCACCCGACTCTACATCTAGGGTCCATAGTGGTTTCAGGTCGAAGGGTGGTAATACACCATTATCACCATGAGAATAACTTATGACACTTTGCATAACATACTATGTAGTATTCTCATAGCGGGTCAATCCGGTATAAATGTTACTCCTAATATTTATACCTATGTCAAGACTTGATAACTCTTTATCCATGATCCATGAGATGTGATCATCAGTCTATCTTCATAATAGTCTCAACGCTTTTAATGTTATCCCACTTTGCAATAAAGCTTGACTACGGATATTTTAAGAATAATGTCTTTATGTTTAATGGGATCTCATGATTAAGTCACACTTAACATTTCATTAAACAGACTAACTATTCTAGGGACTTTATTATTCTGAAAGACAAACATAATAAAGAAATGCCTTTTATTATTAAACGAATAATCCGATACAAGTACCAAAAAGTATTGGCCTCTAGGGCTTACACCAACAATCTCCCATTAGCACTAGAGCCAATTAGGCATACCCTTAATACCCATAGATCTAGTATGACCATCATGCTTCTGTTGCGCAAGAGGCTTTGTTAATGGGTCAGCGATATTGTCAAGTGTAGGTACTCTGCATATCTTCACATCTCCCCGATCGATTATCTCTCGAATGAGGTGATAACGCCTAAGTATGTGTTTGGATCGTTGGTGAGATCTAGGCTCCTTAGCTTGTGCGATAGCACCATTGTTATCACAATATAAACCAATGGGATCCACAATGCTAGGGACTATGCCAAGTTCACTAATGAACTTCTTGATCCAAACAGCTTCCTTTGCTGCATTTGAGGCAACAATATACTCGGCCTCAGTTGTAGAATCAGCAACTGTTTCTTGCTTTGAACTTTTCCAGCTCACAGCGCCACCATTGAGACAGAACACATAACCAGATTGTGATCTAAAATCATCCTTATCTGTCTGGAAGCTAGCATCAGTGTAACCAATTACATCAAGCTCTTCCTGACCTCCATATATCAAGAATGAATCCTTAGTCCTTCTCAAGTACTTAAGGATATTCTTGACAGCTACCCAGTGAGCATCACCGGGATCAGATTGGTACCTACTCGTTGCACTTAATGCATACGAGACATCTGGTCGAGTACATAACATGGCATACATGATAGATCCTATTGCAGATGCATATGGAATCTTATTCATGCGATCCCTTTCTTCCTTAGTTGAAGGGGATTGTGTTTTTGATAAACATAGACCATGTTGCATAGGTATGAATCCTTTCTTGGAATCATGCATATTAAAGCGTCTCAACACTTTATCTATGTATGTACTCTGACTTAGGCCAAGCAGTTTTTGTGATCTATCTCTATAGATCCTAATTCCTAATATATAGGCTGCTTCACCTAGGTCTTTCATAGAAAAACAATTCCCTAACCAAGTCTTCACTTGTTGCAAGGTAGGGACATCGTTTCCAATGAGTAATATGTCATCTACATATAATACCAGAAACACGATCATGCTCCCACTAACCTTCTTGTAGACACAAGGTTCATCTTCATTTTTGATGAATCCATATTGTTTTACAGTTTCATTAAAACGAAGATTCCAGCTTCTGGAAGCTTGCTTCAATCCATAGATTGATCGCTGTAACTTGCATATCTTTTGGGCATCTTGTGGTATGTCAAATCCTTCAGGTTGTGTCATGTACACATCCTCAAGAAGATTCCCATTAAGGAAAGCAGTTTTGACATCCATCTGCCATATTTCATAATCATGATATGCAGCGATGGCAAGTAAAATCCGAACAGATTTAAGCATTGCAACTGGTGAAAAGGTTTCATCATAGTCAACCCCATGAATTTGTTTATAGCCTTTTGCAACCAGTCTTGCTTTATAGGTATGTACCTTATCATCCATGTCAGTCTTCTTCTTGAAGACCCACTTGCATCCTATAGGGTTAACTCCTATAGGAGGTTCTACCAAGGTCCAAACCTGGTTTGTGTACATGGAATCCATTTCAGATTTCATGGCTTCTAGCCACTTCTCAGACTCAGGACCAGTTATGGCCTCTTTGTAGGTCACAGGCTCATCTTGATCCATGAGTAATACATCACCCTGATCACTTATGAGATATCCATATCTCTCAGGTTGGTGACGTATCCTGCTTGACCTACGCTGGTCTTGTTCTACTTGAGCAGGTTGCTCTTCCACAACTACTTGTGTTTCCCGCTCTAGTTCCTCCATAGGTGTTTCAATGTTTTGTGATTCTTGAATTTCTTCAAGCTCTATTTTCCTCCCACTATTTCCTTTGGAAATAAAATCCCTTTCCAGAAAGACTCCAGTTCAAGCGACAAACACTTTGCCCTCAGAAGGATTGTAGAAGTAATATCCTCTTGTTTCTTTAGGATACCCCACAAATAAGCATTTGTCAGATTTGGGCTCAAGCTTGGTTGAAATTTGTCGTTTGACGTAAACTTCGCAACCCCAAATCTTCATGTAAGACATATGTGGTTTCTTACCACTCCATATCTCATATGGTGTCTTATCAACCTTTTTGGATGGAACACGGTTAAGTGTGTAAGCTGCTGTTAATAATGTATGTCCCCAAAAGGAGTTTGGAAGATCGACGTGACTCATCATGGATCGGACCATGTCTAACAAGGTTCGATTTCTTCTCTCAGATACACCATTCCATTGTGGTGTTCCAGGAGGAGTAAGTTGGGATAGAATCCCATACTCTTTTAGATGGTCATCAAATTCTAGGCTTAAATATTCACCGCCTCGATCTGATCGAAGAACTTTAATATTCTTACCTAGTTGGTTTTATACTTCATTCTTGAATTCCTTGAACTTTTCAAAGGACTCAGATTTGTGTTTCATTAAATACACATATCCGTATCTACTGAAGTCATCAGTAAAAGTGATGAAGTACTGAAAACCTCCTCTGGCTGATATGTTCAGTGGTCCACATACATCAGTATGTATGAGTGCCAAAAGATCATTAGCCCTTTCACCTTTTCCTGTGAATGGGGACTTTGTCATCTTTCCAATTAAACAAGATCTGCATGTCTCATATGATTCATAATCAAAAGAGTCCAAGAGTCCATCTTTATGGAGTTTGGAAATGCGTTTCTCATTTATGTGGCCTAATCGACAGTGCCAAAGGTAAGTTGGATTCAACTCATTAGGTTTCAACCTTTTAGTATTAATGTTATAAATTGGCATTTCAAGATCAAGGACATATAGTCCATTATTCATTTTTGCAGTAGCATAGAATATATCATTCAAATAAATGGAGCAACAATTGTTCCTTATTATGAATGAAAAACCAAACTTGTCCAAACAAGAAACGGAAATAATATTCCTGCTAATTGCAGGTACATAATAACAGTTCTCTAACTGAATTATTAAACCACTAGGTAAAGTTAAAACATAAGTTCCTACAGCTAAAGCAGCAACCTTTGCTCCATTGCCAACTCGTAGGTCAACTTCACCTTTTGCCAAATCTCTACTCCTTTTTAGCCCCTGCACATTAGTACAAATGTAAGAACCGCATCCAGTATCTAATACCCATGATGCAGAAGTAGATAAATTAATTTCAATAACAAAAATACCTGAATTTGAAGTCTCTACTCCATTATTCTTATCTTCCAGGTACTTTGGGCAATTTCTCTTCCAATGTCTGGTCTTACCGCAATGGAAGCAAGTGCCCTCCTTTGCTATTCCTCCACTAGGCTTCAAAACAGGAAGAGTGGGTTTGGGTTTGGCAACTTCCTTGCCTTTCCCTCTACCACCCTGTTTGATGGGCCTCTTGTTCTGTTTCTTTCCATTACTGACCATCAGAATGGATTTCCCTTTTGTCTTCATATTCTGCTCAGCAGTTCTCAACATGCCTAGCAGTTCTGGAAGACTTTTGTCCAAGTCATTCATATTGAAATTCAGGACAAACTGACTGAAGCTCTCTGGCAACGATTGCAAGATCAGATCAATCGCAAGTTCTTTTCCAAGGGGAAACCCTAATCTGTCAAGGTTCTCCACATACCCAATCATCTTGAGTACATGGGGACTTACAGGGGCTCCCTCAGCTAACTTGTTGTTAAAAAGGGACTTTGAAACCTGAAACCTCTCATTTCTTGCTTGCTCTTGATAAAGCATTTTCAGATGTCCGATCATATCGAACGCAGACATGTTCTCGTGTTGCTTTTGCAACTCAGAGTTCATGGTAGCAAGCATGAGGCAAGCGGTTTCATTGGCATCATCGAAATGCTTCTTATAAGCATCTCTTTCTGCCTTTGGTGCAGAACTAGGAGGTTCCTCCTCAGGAACTGGTGTCTCTAAGACATACAGCTTCTTATCGTGCTTGAGGACAATCCTCAGATTACGGTGCCAATCCAGGAAATTTGTCCCAGACAATTTTTCCTTATCTAGGATGGATCGCAAAATATTGTTCGATGTGTTTGTTGTCATGGTAATCTACAAGAGAAATATGAAAATATAAGTATCATTAAAACAACATATTTAATTAGGCCTTTAATCAAATATGCTCCCACTATTTTATTCAAAACAAATGACCCTCATCATTTGATTCGGAAAATCCCGTTGGAAGACTTTCTAGTGGGTCGAGATCCATGTTTCACTTTGTTTTAAGTCAGCGTTAGGCTGATTACACAAAACTAAGTTATTTAGGTAGGAACTCCTTCCAATTGTATCTCATACAACTCTCGAATATTTTCAATTGGGTGAATAACTCCTTATTCTGATCCATCACATGAATCATTCCCAATTCTTGCTTCTAAACATATATAATCTTATTATAATTTGTTTAGTTAAGTTTGACCCATTGTTTTAGCAATTGGATATTACAATTATCCCATCACACCTTACTAATATAGAACATGCACCTCACGTAGGCGAAACCTACAATGCTCGATACAAGTCTTGATGAGTGCTAAAAATTGGAAAGCATAAACTTAATATTTAATTTTGAGGGAATTTGTTATTAGTTTGATCTCACCGGCTTAACATGCAAAACGTCTCTCACATGCATCAACATACAATTACATGCATCAACATACATATAAAAAAGATACAATTATGGCCCCTAACGCAATTGTTCTCTCAAGCCAATGAGAGAACCTAAGCTAACCTAATAACGATCTAAGCTTCTCCAAGCATGATCTCCAAGGTTATCCTCCTTTAATATTGAATACTTCCTCTTTTTTTTTCATAACATAATATTACATTACATATAAGAAAACTCGTTTTACATACGAGGGAGTGAGATGAGAAAAGAAGTTACATAAAGAGATTGAGAGAGAGGCACGACACGCAGGCCGTATTCATAAATCCCAAAACAATAATAAAGGATAAACTAAGGCCATAACTGATCACCACAAATAAATAATAATAAACACACTTTTATTATTAGTTTAAAATTCCGATAATTAAATAAACTAAATTAAATTTCGGCTGATTGATCACACTTTGCAGACTTAGCCGGGGGTTCCGCTGCCCGGTCAGCGGACGGTGGTTCCGCTGACCGTTTAGCGGACGGGGGTCAAGGGGGCAGCGCCCCGACGAAAAATTTTATGAACACTTCATTGTATTTCACGTCGTTTCCTGCACAACTTTTGTGCATTTACAACCCCAACCGGAAAAGTCTGCGGCAATACAACACTTGTACTGCCATTAATCCTAATGCAACAATTTCATGCCGTCAAACACAACTCGATTGATAACTCAATATGATAGATCAACATGTCATTGCTTCACCATACTAACGTCGGATTCCGAAGCGAATGAAAATGATGATCTTTCAAAAGAATTACAATCCTTATGTGATTGAATGGATGAAATCAAAACAGTATATCCCATATACCATCTTTGCATCAGAATTTCTTATATCTTATATAAAAGTGATCGATCTAATTGTGTAACCTATGGATGATCAATGTATCGCACAACTTCACCATACTAATGTCGGTTTCTGAAGCATAATCAACATCAATCATCCAAATCGTACACAACAGATGCCAAATTTAATTAATCATTTATTGTTAAATTCATTCTGTGTTTTAATCGAATCAAATACAGAAAAGACGGAAATTTAACAACTATCAGATCCATGGTTTCGTAAGTGGCTCTGATACCACTGATGGAAAATTGCGATCTAAACGCAGCGGAAAACAAAATTTCCTTTAGTGATCCTTACGAATGAGCATGGTCAGTGATAGAATCATTACCTCTTTGTGGCGATTCAGATCTTTGATGCAGCGATCACAAGCGTTGATGAAGTGCAACGCCTCTACTCAGTCCACACGAACAGCTTCCGGTCACAGTGCTAGCTGCTTACGAACGGAATTATTTGAGTGAGAAAAGAGAATCAAAAACGAAATTGCATCAAGTGAAAGCTTCATCACAAGGGTTCCTTTTATAGACTCTCTTGTGGGCTGCGGGCTAAAAACCCAATTCACATGATCCATAATAATATTATATATTATTATAATAACTATTATTATAATAAATATATTTATTTTATTATTATTTTATAACCATTATAAAATAACAATAATTATTATTATATTATCCGAATTTCTATTTTTCACTTAAGTGCACCGTACCTTACGGTGTTCCTTTGATTTCTCTATCTCTCATCAAACTGTCCTTATGTGTGTGACCCTGTAGGATTTCGTAACGTTGGTAATTATATTAAATTATATATTTAACATAGTAAACAGTAAGCGGTATCTAGCAACACATCACTGCTACCCAAGTCACGAAAATGTCATGTGATCTGACAAAACCTTTTTCGTGATAATATATGTTTGTACAATTACCCTTTTGCCCCTATGTCTATATTGAACACAAGACATACACTGTGTCATCCTTGTCCAATTCAATATTGGGCCCTTAGACATTTCTCCTGTTATGCAGGATTGACAAATTCCATCTAGGACACTCATGTCCCTCAGCATGCTTCGTGGAGTGCCCATCAACTGTCTTTATGATCATCCAGTTACGGATAATGTTTGATCAGCAATAAAGCACCCGACTCTACATCTAGGGTCCATAGTGGTTTCAGGTCGAAGGGTGGTAATACACCATTATCACCATGAGAATAACTTATGACACTTTGCATAACATACTATGTAGTATTCTCATAGCGGGTCAATCCGGTATAAATGTTACTCCTAATATTTATACCTATGTCAAGACTTGATAACTCTTTATCCATGATCCATGAGATGTGATCATCAGTCTATCTTCATAATAGTCTCAACGCTTTTAATGTTATCCCACTTTGCAATAAAGCTTGACTACGGATATTTTAAGAATAATGTCTTTATGTTTAATGGGATCTCATGATTAAGTCACACTTAACATTTCATTAAACAGACTAACTATTCTAGGGACTTTATTATTCTGAAAGACAAACATAATAAAGAAATGCCTTTTATTATTAAACGAATAATCCGATACAAGTACCAAAAAGTATTGGCCTCTAGGGCTTACACCAACAGACACACCTCAGCCGCAACATGAGGATCGGCCGAGGGGGCAAGGTATTAATTTGAAATACCTCAGAGAACACTACAATAATATCGTGTTAAATGAGGAATCCACCGAGTATGAGAAGATACTTAAAACTCAGTGCTATATTATGATATTATTTGGTCATTTTTTATTTCCAGATAGTACTGGAAATACTGTAAATATTATGTATGTACTGTTGTTGCACAACATTAATAAAGTGTGTACATATAGTTGGGGTTCAGCTGCCGTCGCCCATCTATATAATTCGTTATGTAAAAATGCAACAAAAAAAAAATCTTGTACTTTTTATGATTGCGCCTATCTCCTTCAAGTGTGAGGTTGGTCTAGGATGCCAACACTTGCTCCAATCAACCGCAATTCATTCACATTCCAATACGCTAACAAGTAAGTTTATTTTCAATACGAGTATACAAACGATGTTTCTTCATAACTTGATTATTTTTGCAATGTTTCTTAGTAACTAATTTATTTGTGTTTCTTTTTTTTAGGTGGTCTGTTCCGGGAATGAATTACCAAAGATGTCCCAGGAACTCCATAATCGTGTACCACAACCTTATAGAACATATTGGGTCAGATGATGTAATTTATCTACCATTACTTTGTCTATTGATAAACACATACTTGTATTTCTCATTACATATATTGTTAATGTAGTTTGTCTGGATGTCGTACGAGGGTCTCGACCACCAGCCCAACGCCAATGATGTTGCCATGTGGACATCTAAAATACATATCATTCAGTTCACTACAGTGGAGATGCACCAAAATTATCGGGTGAAACTATAGTTCGGGATGCATCAGGATATTCCAGTCGCTCCAACGTTATTAGGACACTAGCATCAGCTAAGGGTGGATACACAATGGAGTGTAAATCATTGAAATGACTTTGCGTAAGAGATGTGTCTGCATTGGAAGAACCAACATCAACACATCTTAACTGACCCTAGTGTGGAAGGGGCTAGACCAAGTTATCAATATATAATTTAGTTTAGGTCGGTTACAACCTCACAACAATTTGTGTCTGAGCCGACATATTTGATTGACCAAATGCAATGTGCGTCTTCCTCGAACCCACAACAGCAACCCAATGCCCAACATCAAACACCATGTTATACCCAACATCCAACTATGTCCACCCAATCAATCTTCCAAAACCGCAACCCATACATGCCACCAACTCAATCACAACAATAAGAGCCTTACCCCTACCGCCAGCCTTTTGAAACCGACACCACTTCTGCATATAACCCTGATACATTTTTTGACCCTACCTCATCCACTTATAGCCCAGATAACTCTTTTGACCCCACACCAGCCAATCAATCTCCCTACCAACGAAATACCTATCCATTTTTTGACTACCAAACCCCACAACAACCATTACATCGTTTCCAAACCGATTCAATGTACCAATTCGGACAACCATACCGTCCACACCCCACCCAACCTCCCCGACAAAACTACGAAAACATGGGCATTAAACTTAATTACGGAAGCTCGTCGGCAGCGGCCAGCCTGATTATTGGGGTCAAATGCTTCAAAATTTATCTGATATGTCGGGGTCATCTGAACAAATACCTCTTCCACAAGTAAACACGCAAAGACCAGATACACCTCAACAACCTCGTGATAGACCTCGACGTCGCGCGAATCCTCTCTAATGTAGTACCGGTTTTTATAGAGTCGGTCATTGATTTTCTTTTTTTTCATTTGTTGTACAATATTGAAGATTTTTTATATTATAAATATTATAATTTATTATTTCTTTTATATATATATATATATATATATATATATATATATATATATATATATATATATATATATATATATATATTATAAAATATTAAAAATAACAAATTTTATTATTATTTTTAATTATATATTTTTTTAAACAAAAATTAAATATTAAAAAATCCTGCAACTGAGGCGCCATATGGTATGGCGACTCAGTGTAGGGTAAAGCATGAAATTTTCAACTCATGCGCCGTATAAAATGGCGAATAAGGTCTGGGAGACCTTGATCAGCCATTTCATATGGCGACTCCTCTTTAAAACATAGACATTTTTATAATATTTTTAAAATTTTATTTTATTTAATATTTTATTTAAAAAAACATGTTATCTTAAAAGAAATTCCACACAAATTAATATAAAGCTAAATTATACTTAGAAACAACAGCGTACACACGAAGTTGTGTTTTCACACTTCATAACACAGCAATAGTATATAATAGAAGTATCCTTGGACTGTCCCTTATTTAAGTGATAATAATTATCTATGTTTAATTCAGTGAAAGTGGTTTCACCAAAACCCTTGATCCATCTTTAGTTTTGACCTAATAAACATAGCCGTATCCACCACCGGAGCGACTATCTCCACCATCCCTACCGTACCCTCTTACAGAACGTTCATCACTGTATCGTCCACCAGAGTTCCCTCCATATCCATAGCCTCCACCAGAATAGTTTTGTTCACCATAACCACCACTTGATTGTACTCCCTCGCCATATCCACTCTCATAACGGTTATCGGCAGCAGCACCATAACCACCACTAGCACCATAACCAGAATGTCTAACACCATAACCACTCTCATTATTATTTCCATAACCACCGTCAGAACGTCCACCTCCATACCCACTAGCACCGTAGCGTTCACCTCCATATCTACTCTCATTGTTATTCCCATAGCCACCACTGCCACCATAACGTCCACCTCCATATCCACTCTCACTATTATTCCTATTATAGCTACCACCATAACGTCCATAACCACTCTCTGAATGTTCAGTAATCTTATTTCCATAGGCACCACTTCCACCAAATCCACCACCTGAATGACCAGTTTTTCCTCCGGTGTTACCATAGGAAGAATCGTGTTTATTAAGATAAACAGCGGATTTCTCAACGTACTTGCCAAAGCCCTTACTCTCATCAACACCAGCAGCACCTAAGATATTAGAAGCGGCAACTGCAACCTTGGCCTTGTCCATCTTGCCAGGTTCATGGTTGTATACGGATTGTGCTGCTTCCGACAACACCTTAGCAGAGGAGAAAAGCTCCATATTCGAATGGTTTTGGCCGGGACGATGTTGTTTCCCTTGACCACCATAGGAGCTGTTGTTGTAGTAGTTGTCCATAATTTCTTGTTTTGATGATCGATATCAGATATCAACAAAGTGTTGTTAATGTGATGAGGTTGCTTGGTATAGGAGAGGTATTTGTAGAGAAGATTATTCCTTGAAAAATCTGTGAAAATTTTAGTGGAGAAGTCCTTGTCTTTAAGAGCTTTTGAGGCTATGCTTTTTTGTTTTGTGTGTTGGAAACGAGTTGGTATAAGGACTACCACTTGGCTTCTTATGGTAACTTCAGTCATAAGACGATGTTGATTTTTTGTTCCTTGGCTTTATAATGAGGGAACTTTCGTTTTTTTTTATAAAATTTCTTCGAGTATAGTTAAACGAATAAACAAACTAAAATGTCTCATAAGGTATAAATAAGATTGAAAATATTAATATTTTTTGTTAATGTGGTTTTTGTGTACAAAAACTTTTTCACATACCTACGTTGTTTGTAGTGGCCATGTTGAAAAGTTAAGTTGATTTGAAACCATATGATCCTATGTTGATATCCTCTCTCCACCGAATCAAACAAGATAAGCAAGTGAATCCACCGAAGGCTTATTTATTCTCCTCTAACCATATTCGCAGCAAAAGTAGACCAAGACTTCTTTTAACACCGCTTGATTCTTGAACTAAATATCTGGTGTAATAAAAAGACATGCACACGTCATACGTGTAATCAATTCCTTTGTTCTAATTATTCCTTACATTTAAGGGCCACTATTATACATGTCCCGCACAAAAATGAAGAATGTCTATAAAGAAGTATGAAAAATGTCTACCGACAAAAATATCATGGCCTGTTTCAACGGTATACTCACGGATCCCTATAACACATCTCCTACTAAACAACTATTATAAATAATTATTATAAATATGGTTTTAAAATCTTCAAATAGTTCAAATTGCAGATGCACACTATTTTAAAACTCTAAACACTCCATTCATAGTTTTACTAACTTGATTGTTACAATATTTGTAGGGTTGTGTTTTGGATTGGGCCAGAGTCTGTTCCACCGTCGGGCACGGTTCAATCCAACTCTTTGTTAATGAGGGTTTAATGATAGTTCAATTTACAATTATACGGAGAGTTCTCACACGTCTTCTCTACAGTTTTCACGTACTTCTCACGCGGGGACACGTCATTAGATAACAATTACCCGCGTCTGAGAGAACAGGTCCTCCACCTTTTGAAGATCACAAGGCAGTTAACTCATGATGAAGACCACGAGTTGGTCTTCCTACACCACGTAGATCCTGACAGTTATCGGTATTGTGCTTAATGATCCAACCTAGTGCAGATAACTGTTGGCCTAGCTGAGGTTAGCGAGATTACACCTGAGTGAATCGCACACTCAAAGATACAACAGAGTCGCCATTGAACTTTATTTAGTCTCAAAGGACAGGGGAAATATCGATAAAACTCAAGGAAAAAGAAACAAGAAAGGGGGTCGGTTATGGGAAAGGAAGGTACTAGCACCTTAAGCATCCGTCGTACTCGACGGGAACCATTTCGCTTACTTCTAGGCACTACGCCAAAATTGCTTTTTTGGCAGTACTACAAAGACATCGCTCTTTCGCAAAAGCGTTGCTAAAAGTTTTTTTAAAAAAACAAGGGGAAAAAGCGCTGCTAAAGTATGTCTTTAGAAATCGCTTTTGAAAAGTGCTGCTAAAGGTCATACCTAGGCTACACAATTGAAAGCGCTGCTAAAAACCTACATTATAAAGCGCTTTACAAAAGCGTTGTTATAGGTCCTCTCTAAGTCACACCTTAGACAATGCTTTCCAAAAGCGTTGCTATAGATCCTGTCTAAATCACACCTTAGACAACGCTTTTCAAAAGCGCTACTAAAGGTCTAGGATACGAAAGCGCTTTGTAAGCAAAAGCGCTGCTATAGGTATAGGATAAGAAAGCGCTGCTATAGGTAATTAAATT
Source organism: Lathyrus sativus (assembly GCA_963859935.3). Lineage (NCBI taxonomy): Eukaryota > Viridiplantae > Streptophyta > Magnoliopsida > Fabales > Fabaceae > Lathyrus > Lathyrus sativus. The sequence goes on from OZ012736.1 coordinate 2,789,842, forward strand.
CTGAAAATAAAACATAATTTTTATGTTTTGGAAACCCATGCATTCTCTCTCTCTCTCTCTCTCTCTCTCTCTCTCTCTCTCTCTCTCTCTCTCTCTCTCTCTCTCTCTCTCTCTCTCTCTCTCTCTCTCTCTCTCTCTCTCTCTCTCGCGCGCGCGCGCGCGCGCGCGCGCGCGACTACGTACTCTCTCTGTTTGTAATCCTATCAGAGCCACTCCCTCCGACCGACCGTCTTCTCTCTCGCGACTACTCCCTCCACCATAGCACCCTCCGACCGGCCGTCTTCTCTCTCGCAACTACTCCCTCCGCCGTAGCACCCTCCAAATGGCTTCAGTTCTGTCCTTCTCCCTTTGTTCGCGCCCGACCATGCTCCACCATTTTCAAGGTATTTCTTCATTTTCTTCATTTTCAAGGTTATTTGCAAGATATTTCTTCATTTTCTTTTTAGGATTCGCAAACCATGAAATACATTGTGATGTTGTTGTTATTTGAATTCAATATAAGCTTGAATGACATTGTTGGTGAATTAGTGTTGAAGATGTGAAAGTAATGATATTAATTGTTGGAATGAATTGATGAGTTTGTTTGTTATGGAAACAATTGAAATGAGACATTGAAAGTTTTGATGTGAATGTTGTTTGAATTTGATTTTGAAATTTTATTGTGGTAAGGTTCAAGATGATGAATAGTGATATTTGTGGTGAATTTATTTTGAGATTTGGTGTTAATTTTGTAAGTTAATGTTGAATGTTAGTGATGAAGTTGTTGAAAATAATTGACGATAATAACATTGTTGATGGATAATTGTTGAATGTTAGTGATTACTTTGTTTTGATAGATCTTTGTTTTGATCTAAATGTTGATTGAAAATGTTAATTAGTGATTACTTTGTTTTGATCAAAATGTTGGTTAAAAATGATAATGAAATTAATTGTTAATTGTTAAGGTTGAAGATGATGAATAGTGATGATATTGTGAATTTATTTTTGATAGTCATTGGTGATGTTGTTGATTGAAACTTGAATGACATTCGTGAATTAATTGTTGAATATTGTGATGTTGTTGATTGTTTGAACTTAAGTGATGAAGTTGTTATATTTGGTAATTTAAATGTGGATTTGATGATTTTGGTGATTGATTTATGCTCGAATTGATGATTTTTTGTGACTTACTTGAGTTGAAACATTAAGTGTGATTAAATTTGCGCGTCGATGCCATGTTGCTTAATTGAAGGAAGTGTTGATGTTTAATAAATTTAATTCTTGAGACTTTGACTTGTTTCTCCGATATATCTTGTTTGTCCTATTATTTACTAAATTTGTCCTGTTATATTTGGTACACCATCAGTTATTAACTTAGTGAATTTGCTATAGGGGTTATTTGTGAAGAGTAAGATTGTGATAGTTTGCAAGAATCTTACACTGTGTGGTTCTAGAATTTGCTGACTTCTCTACAGGTAATTAGTTGTTTGTTTGCTATAGTTTCATGAATAATTAGTGTTTTTGTTTAGCTTACTTAGTAAAAACCATGGATAAAAAATTGATGTCTTCTAATCGATTGTCAAAAGAGTATGAGAATGTGGTATCAGAATTCGTTAAGTTTACCGTTGAACATGCCAAAGACCCTAGTTGGATCACATGTCCTTGCTTAGGTTGTTGTTATGGGCGTTAGATTGACGCAGTTCAGTTGGAATCACATTTAAAGAGGCATGGAATTGTTTGAAGTTATACATGTTGGATATTACGTGGTGAGATAAGTAACGAGAATGTTGAACCGGGGGGATAATATGACCTATGCTTCAAATGACAATGGTACAAATACATACGACTGTGATCGAGTCGAAGAGATTGCAGAAGCACTTGAAGAAGATCTTCACAATTGTCCCAAAATGTTTGAGAGGTTGGTAAGCGATGCAGAGAAACCATTGTATAAAGGCTGCACTAAATTCACAAGATTGTCTGCGGTATTAAATTTGTACAACATAAAGGCAGACAATGGATGGTCGGATAAAAGTTTCACAGAGTTATTAGCCCTTATGAAAGAGATGCTTCCAGAGGATAATGTTCTTCCCAATCGAACCTATGAGGCCAAAAAACTGTTGTGCTCAATTGGCATGAACTATGATAAGATACATGTTTGCGCAAATGATTGCATTTTGTTTCGAAATAAATATGCATCATTAAATGAGTGTCCTAAATGTGGTGTCTCTCGATATAAGAAAAAATTGTCTCCAGCTATACAAATATTTCGATCACAAAGACAAGCTTGAGTACCAAAGAGTAAAGCAAACAACATTACATGGATCAGAGTGCAGATATATTTTCACAATTTTGATTATAATAGTGATGCTACTTGATAAAACAAGTTAAACTATATATCCTGATATATATTCGTATTTTTTTCTATGTGTAGTGTCCTCGTCGGTGTAATGGTATAAATTGCAGTTATTTTGTATTGAGGTTTATGAAGGAAACTATTCATTTGGGTCAAATAGAGATTCCAAACATGGTATGGATTTATAAGTTAGGATTTATTTTAAAATTTAACGGATATTTTATCAAATTAATTAGTTTTAACTAAATCATGCATATTATGTTATATTATGTAGTACTTTGATGAATTCAAGTGTGCTACTTACTCGAAAGATAAATTGGAAGAAATTAATGAGGAATGATTTCAATACATTCTTGAGATGAGAATTATATAAGGTATATTGTCTTTATTTATTTTGTGTTAAGTTTATGCTCTTTAGAGATTTTTGTTGTTGTTGTGTTCTGTACTACTGGATAGGAATAGTTCTGGAAGTTGTTGTATAGTTTTGTGTTGAATTATAATGGTTATGAGGTTTGTGTTGAATTAAGCAGGTTTATGTGTTGAATTATAATGGTATATAAGGTATATGTCTTGAAATAAAGGCTTGTGTTGAATTATAATGGTTATAAGTAGGTTTATGTGTTGAATTATAATGGTTATAAGCAGGTTTATGTGTTGAATATAATGGTATATAAGGCCTATGTGTTGAAAGAAAGGCTTGTGTTGAATTATAATGGTTATAAGCAGGTTTATGTGTTGAATTATAATGATATATAAGGCCTATGTGTTGAAATAAAGGCTTGTGTAGAAATATTATAAAGGCTTGTGTTGAAGTATTATATTTAATGGTTTGTGCTTCCATTTTATAAGTAAAAAATAAGACTTATGCCAACGCTTTTAACAAAAAACGCTTCCTAAAAAAATGCACAATAGACAACGCTTATAACAAAAAAACTCTTCCTAGAAAAGTGCTTTTTAAAAAAGTGCTTTTGAAAACATCCAATGACATGTAAAAAAGAAAGTGTTTTCTAAGAAAAGCGCTGCCTAAAGTGTACCTAAGACAACGCTTTTACAGAAAACGCTGCATAAAATTTTAAGAAATTATATATTAGAAAGCGCTTTCAAAAGCGCTGCCAAAATGGGGAGAAAATAAAGCGCTTTTCATGAAAAAGCGTTGCCTAAAATCTGAAGAAACTATATATTAGAAAGCGCTTTCAAAAGCGCTACCTAAAGGGGGAAAAGAAAACGCTTTTTTGCCAAAAATCTGAAGAAAATATACATAAGAAAACACTTTCAAAAGTGCTGCCTAAAGGGGGGGGGGGAGATAGCCCTTTTCATGAAAAAGCGCTGCCTAAAGGTGACATTAGATAGCACTTTTAAACAGAAAGAGAAGGAGAGAAGAGGAAAAAAAAAGAAAAAAAACAAAGAGTGCTCGCGGAGGATTAGGACCCTCGTGCCTACATACCCTCATAGTGCAATGAGGAAGTCAGAGCTTCGTAGTTTAGGGAACTAGGAAAAGAAAAGGATCTGGGCAGACCAGAGAGACAGAAGAATGGGAGAAGACAGAGGAAGGTGGCTCGCCAAGATTTTGCAATCTTGTGCCTACGTACCCTCGTAGTGCAATGAGGAAATCAGAGCCTACATAGTTCGGGGAACCAACGCTAAAAAAGAAAAGGAAAGAGAGACGACGTCAAAGCCAAGAGAGAAAAGGGAAAGCAAGACTCAACTGGGGAACGCAACAAGAGTGGTGTCAAAACTAAGGAAGAAAAGCAAACTCAACTAGGGAGCGCGAAAGCAAGGCAAAAACTCTACTGGAGAAAGCAGGAGAAAATTGTTGACAGCACTGAGTTGAAAACAAAAGAATGATGACGATGCTGGGAAAAAGGACAAGAAACGAAGTAAAAGATAAGATCCACAAGGGACTCGGTGTATAAAGTGGAAGACAATTATTAACCGAGGAAAAATAGAAGCAAAACTCTACGGGGAAAGCACAAAGGTTGGTGTCAACAAACGGACTGTGACAAATCGAGATAAATAGTTGATAAACAGTTATTAATAGAAACAAAGGAGAAAGGAAGTGGTTTTGATCTTGTTGCTTTGGCCTCTGGTTGCCAACATCTTTATGAGCTTTGGGTATTTTATTTGGATTTATTTGAACTATTTTCCTATTTATAGAGTACCTTGCAAGTCAAGCTACCCCTAGGGATGGTTCACACAGACACTTGACCTAGTTTTGATGGGAGATGACCCTTGTGGATCCCATATGCTTCCAACTCCTCTTGATTCACATTTCTAATATGTTGAAGTGGATGGTTGCAAACTTTTAGGTCATACACTTGTTTGGTTCTTGTAACAAGTTGCATTTGTTTAAGGCTTTCCATTTAATATTGAATGTTGAAAGTGTATAGGACTTAGGTTTTTTACCATGCCTTATCTTGCAACTTGTGTTGGCTTGCTTTCTTATTGCATTTGCCTATCTTCTTTCCTTGTTCTCACTTCTATCCTAGGATCTTGGGGACTCATCCAAGTTGATTTGGTGCCTCTTAGTTGCACTTTGGGTTTGACTTGGATGAGAGGTCATTTTGAGAATTTCTTTTGTTCTTTTCTTGCATGATCATAGTGATGCCTTTGGTTGAGTTTCATTTTGTGTTTCTTGCTGCCCAAGCCTTATCTCCCATCCTCACGTTGATCATACCTTATTCTTCTTCTTGTTTACTTTGTCATGGTTAGTGATTGATGTACAAATGGTTGTAGGAATTCTATTTCTCCCACTTCATCTCACTTTTGGCTTGAACTTGTTTAAATTCTTTGGTTTGCTCTTCTTCTTTATTTTGCATCTCTTGTTTGCATTTAATAGGTTAATATGTGTTTGTGGTGGCTACTTCCCCACACCTTTTTCCTCCCTCTTCTTCTTTGTGTTGCATTGCATGTTTGCATCTTCTTTCTTCTTCTTTCTTCTTTGCCATGTTTCCTTAGGACTTCTAATCTTTCTTGTTCAAGATTGATTATGATAGACATTAGGTTTGAACCCATGCATGATAACATTAGGGTAGCTTTCCCTTTTCATCCCAATCATAGGTGCACTTTGCATGAGAACATTAAGTTGAGTTTAGTCTCCCTTTTAGTGTGTCTTCTCTTCTCATCTTCAAACTTCTTCAAGACACTTAATAATGGATAATGAATGTTGTATGCTACGAGCCTTAAGCATTTGGAAAATGATGATTGGGAGGCCTCCTCTCAATTGTCTAGAGTGTTTAGCGTATGTCCTTTGGACGATATGCGACGCATTCGCTCCTAAGTCATAGTATTTAGTGCAACATGAATTACAAACACAATTCAATTCACTTCTTCTTCTTTAAAAACTCAAAAACAAACACCAAATCTTTTTATCCTTCGGGATTAATGGAAACCATTTTCATAAGGAGAGTTTTTTTAACTCTTAGTTCTACCGCAAATAGGTAACACCTAAGTCTCCAATGGTCGAGAAGGATACACCTAACTGCTGGAACTAAGTTTTAACCCTACTCGGGTAAAACACTTGAACCAACTTGCGGTCTTGTTAGCTCGAACTACGTTTGCTCTGATTTCTCATACCAGACGAGAATACTTAGGCACAAGACGACGATGTCTTGGCGAGCAACCTTCCCCACCTTTCACCCGTAGTTTTCCGAACTACGTTGACTCTGACTTTCCCATTGCACGAGGGAGTGCGTAGGCATAGAGCAGCGATTCTCTATCGAGTCTCTTTTCTTTTCTTTTGCCCCTGTGGCCTGTAGCTTAGATAGATAAACACCCTTTTAGATAGACAACAAGCGTGGATCCCGTTGAGTACGACAGACGTGAGGGGTGTTAATACCTTCCCCTTGCGTAACCGACTCCTGAACCCAAGATTTGGTTGCGATGATCTGTCTTCTCCCTATCCCGTAGGTTTTCTCTGATCGTTTCCTTTCCCTCCTTAGGGATAAATAAAAAACGGTGGCAACTCTTCTGTCCTTGTCGGCCCCTCTTCGCAGCGATGCGACAATATTGACTTTGTTCCTCCCTGTGAGGAATTGGTTAGTGGAAGAGCAGCCATGATTTCTTCATTCCCCAGCCAGGGTCAAGTATGGTTAGAAAGTTCATTTCCCTCCAGCATCAGTGTTGACAATAGTTTGGAAGTTTGATATTTCTAAGCTCTTTCCCCAGCAGCATCATTGGGTTCCTCAATTGAGGATGACGAGTTCGTTTTGCTACAATCTCTGTCCGCCGGAGAAACCGCACCTCGACCCTTTGTCGCTGCATAGCATGATATCAATCATCATGTTTAACATCATAGCATATGCATCATAGCATACACCCCTTTGACTGATATATCTCTCCAGCGGATCTCAGCCAAACCTTGCTCTTGAGCATCTTTATCTTTTTCCCGTCAGTCGTCGTCGGCCAAATCTTTCGAGCTACTCTTTTATTTAATCCTCTTCCACCTCGAATAATCAAAGAGCTAGCGCAATTTGAACATTCAGGTCCAAGAAGATTAAATAGGGGCAGTTGTCGTAACCCAAAATTTGACCTCCTTTTGCCTTTTGCATAAGCATGTGCATTCACATCGCTGACAAACGCATTCACACTTTTTCTGTGATTTTTGTTGCAGGAATGCTCAGGTTTTGCAAGTCCGATTAATCAGATCCTCTCAAAGATATCACATCATCAAAATAAGCATAAAATGAAGGTTTTTATGTCTATTCATCAGATCAAAAGGTCGAAAATCGGAACTGCGACCACAACACCATTTTTCAAGCAAATATGCAAATTTTGCCAGAAGTAACCGGTTACCTAATTTCTAGGCAAAATAGAGTAACCGGTTACTCTGTGTAAAAATGCAGATTTTGCTGCATTTTTGTGACAACCACTTTTCTCTCTACATTTTGGGGGTATATTTGGTTCTAGCATTGTGTGGAACATTCCAGCCATTTCTAGATAATTTAAGACCTTTCAAGATACTTCAAGGCATTTGCTCCAATACATCATTTCCAATCAAGACCACCATACACTTTTGTTTCCAAGCATGTGAACCATTGGATTTTTAACTTGCATTGGGATGGTTACCGAGTCAACTACCTAACTAACTGAGTTAACCTCCAACTCAGTGAGTTGAGCCTAACTAACTCCAAGGCTAGTTCCGAGGCTACATCCAAAGCTCACTTCGAACCTAGTAACTCCGAAGCAAAACTCTATATAAGCAAACCACCACCATTTCACAAGGGGGGCTTGAAAAAATTTCAATCATTTCTTCCAAATTCTCCATTGATCACTTTCAATCCTCTCACATTCTCTTTGAATTTTCTGCAACCTTTGCACATTCATCTCCATCATCTTCCCAAAACGACACTAAAGCTCAAATCCCCCATTAAAGAGTAGCAACTTCTTTATTGGAAGTGCTTTCTCTTGAGCTTAGTCATCATCATCTTGTGATTTTACCCTATTTTCTGGAGTTTTATTGGCTTTTGATTCATCTCAAGTGATTACTTCAAGCTTATTCGGTGCAATTTCGCATTTGGAGATTTCATTGCAATTTGCTCGGTTTCGCTACGGTTCGGTTGCAAATTCTGAATTCTCTGGTTTTATTTGCTTCTTCTCATCATATATCAATAGCAACAACATCCAAGGCAAATCTCAGCCTTGTAGGTTGGTTATCTTTCACTCGATTTACCGTTTCGATCTATTTCGCGCGTTTACGATGTAGTTCGATCGTTTTTTTCGGTTTTGCTTAATCATGTGATTTACTGATCTTTACTCTCCATGTTTAATGCTTTCCATTGATGATTAATTGATGTTTAAATGCTTTTGAACTTCATTTTTCATGCACAAATGTCAAGCATAGCATGTGGATGATTGGGGAAATCTTTTGGTTGTAATAACTGATTTTCAAAAAGTTGTTTTTGCCACTGCTACAGTGGTAACCGGTTACTCTGCACAATTTTAGCCTATTTTCTCCATTTTTTAGCAAGTAACTAGTTACCCACTTCGAGTAACCAGTTACTCAAAGGCAGAATGTCATTTTTTCCCTTTTTCAAGCTCGTTTGCTATTCTTTTCCCATATAACTTCCATGGCTTGATATGCTTGATATTTGTGGATGTTTATGAGCTATTCACCTATTGTTTGAAGCATCTATGCAACATTTCAATATGTCATTTGTCAATTCTCGATTATGTGCATTTTCGACACGTTGTTCACGATCATTCTTGCATATTTTTTGATCACTTGCTACATAGTTTGTGATGCATGCTAATTGTTTTGGTACTATTTTTCACTTTTATTCATGTTTGCATTGAGTTTGTTCCTCTTTGGAATGAACTCAATCTTGTATAATTAATTAATCACCCTTTTGCTTTAATGGTTTTTCATCCCTTTGGAAAATTATTAGCATATTCCCCTTTTGATTGATAAATTGAAACTTAGTTTCGATTAATCGATCCTTTTCTCTTTCTTCTCCTTTGGATCTTTTAGATATTTGTCCTCCTTATCTTTTCCTCCGTGCAGTTGAAGGTTCGCAATGCATTGGAGCTTTGTACAAACTCGGCGTTATTGTGTTATCCGTTTCGATTCTTGAACCGCACTTTGGTATTAGAGAGGGAATGAGAATGGAGAATTCCTACACTCATTCTGACCATTTTGGGTAGGGTACAAATGACCATGTACCTGGAATAGTCGTCTCTACCTCCTTATTGTGGTATCCCTCTTTCTCTAGTCGAGTCGATCTTTGATCACTTGAACCCTTACCTCCTACTTGGGAGTAACTTCCTCCTTTCAATTCAACACTCTTTTCTCTCTCGGACAATCACCATTCTTGGTTTCTCTCAAGATTTGTAATCACTCTTTTCTTGGTTGATCAACTTTCCTTCAGTTTAAACCTAATTCCCTTCGTCCTCAACTAAGTAAATCTTTCTTCTCTGGTTTACACATCTTCCTGTTCTAACCTATTCCCCACCAGAGTTTGCAACCTTCTCTTGGTTCTTTCTCCTTCTCGTTTGGGTCATCACTGTTTAACAGTTAAACACCAACATCCTCTTTTCTCCATTTAATCACAGTCTGTCTGTTAATACTGAGTTTTTCTTTGGGTTAATCGCCTTCTCCCGGCTAATCACCCGATCTTTGGTTAACCACGGTCGGCCCGTTAAACCAACTTTTTCTTTGGGTTAATCTCCTTCTCCCGGCTAATCACCCGATCTTTGGTTGATCACGGTCCGTCCGTTAAAACTAGCTTTTTCTTTGGGTTAATCACCTTTTCTTGGTTAATCACCCACCTTTTGGTCAATCACAACCCACCTGTTTGAACCAATAACCCTTTTCCTCCGTTAACCACAGTCTGTCTGTTAAGATACTGGGTTTCTTTTGAGTTAGTCACCTTCTCTTGGTTAATCACTCATTCTTTTCGGTTAATCACAGTCCATTTGCTAAACACCGAACCCCCGTAGTTAACAACCTTTCTTTGGTTCAAATACTGTCAGCTTTGGGTTAGTAACCTTCATTCAGTTCGAATTACCTTCCCTTCGGTCAAGTACTGCTTATTCAGTAAGTGTACCATTCTTTGGGTCACAACCTTCGCTTGGTTCTACACCTGTCTCTTGGGTCACAACCTTTGCTTGGGTTCATACCCGTCTTTTGGTTGATCACCGTTTATCGGTTAAAACTAGCTCCTTTATTCTTTCGATTAACCACTGTTTATCAGTTAATATACCGATTGCCCCTCTTAGTCAAACACCTCCCTTTGGTTCAGTACTCTCTTTCTTTTGTTTCGTCGCAGTCCGTCTATTGACACCTAACCTTTTACTCTCCCTACAAAGCTTCTCAAGTTTCTTCAGTTAATAACTGCTTGCAGTTAATACACTGAGTCCCCTGTGGATCTTACCTTTATTTTGATTCTAGTCTTGTACTCCTTTTTTCCCGGCTCTGTCGCCATTTTCTTGTTTTATCCCCTGTAGAGTCATTTCTTTTCTTCTGCATGTCCCTGCAAAGTTCTTGTCTTGCTTCTCTATTTCTCAACAGTGTTATCTTAGTTTTGATATCGTTCCTTTTGAATTCCTCAGTCGGGTCTTGCTTTCTTTTTTTGTTTTTGGCTTTGGCGCCGTCTCTTTCCTTTTTCTCTCCCAGCAGTAGTTCCCCGAACTATGTAGGCTCTGATTTCCTCATTGCACTATGAGGGTACGTAGTCACGAGATTGCGAAATCTTGGCGAGCCACCTTCCTCCGTCTTCTCCCATTCTTCTGTCTCTCTGGTTCGTCCAGATCCTTTTATTTTCCTTGGTTCCTTGAACTATGGAGCTCTGACTTCCTCATTGCACTATGAGGGTACGTAGGCACGAGGGCCCCAATCCTCCTCGAACACTTTCTTTTCTTCCCTTCTTTTTAGCTAGAAGCATTTAGATAGATAACACATCCAAGCACATAAGTAATTGAAATGGTTCTCATCGAGTACGACGGATGCTTAAGGTGCTAGTACCTTCCTTTCGCATAACCGACCCCCTTTCCCGTTTCTCTTTCCCTTGGGTTTTATCGATATTTTCCCTATCCTTTGGGACTAAACAAAGTTCGATGGAGACTCTGTTGTATCTTTGAGTGTGCGATTCACTCAGGTATAATTCCACTAGCTTCACACTCTAATCAAAACACTTCCAAATATATTCTTCAAAACTCGAATATCATCTTTATTTCAACCAAAAATCATTTGAGGTATGTTTGTTCTTTTGTTTTACTGAAACATTAGTTATAATTTTTATATATGTTATTTAATTCACTAAAATATGTTCTCTTGATCATTATTTTACTTTTCCACTAGAACATTAGTTAGTATGTTTATATGTGTTGTTTGATTCACTGAAATAGTTTCTCTTTATCATTATTTTACTTTTTCACTGAAACATTAGTTAGTATGTTTCTACGTGTTGTTTTGACTCGCTGAAATAGTTTCTCTTGATCATTTTGAGGTTTATTTAGATATTCATGGCTGATTCGACAAGCACCTCTTATAAAACATCTGCTACAACCTCTATTAGTACAAAACATAAAAGAAAAACTAGAGGTTCCATGAGAACCGAGTTACAGTTAGTATGAGAACTGACAGTGCTTGAAAGTGCTTATGGTGAAAATGATGAGGATTTTATAGGTCACGTTGCATTACAAGGTAGAAGTAAAGTGAGTATTTTGATAGATACTTGGCACGAAGTTAACGAGAACTTGAAAGATGCCATATGGGGTGATGTTACGATATTTTATGATTTGTTTACAAGTATATATAATCATTTATATTTTTGTTTAATATTAATGACAACTGCATTATGTAAACATATGAGGTATTTGATGTTAGTTCAAATGATAGTATGGTGAAAAAGGAATTGCTTACATATGCTGGTGAGCGTTGGAAGGGCTTTAAGACACGACTCACCCATGATTATATTAAAAATCCAAAAGATGAAGATGGCTCTGAATATAAGCCTTCATTCGTAATGTATTCATTTATTGATCAGGATGTTTGGGAGAAATTTGTAAAGTCTTGCACCACTTCTGAATTCTTGGAAAAGAGCCAAAAAGGAAGGAAAATCGAGTTAGAAATATCTATCCACATAAATTATCTCATGGAGGATATCAAAAACATGAAAAGAAGATGATTGAAGAAAAAAGAAAACAAAGGGAACTAGAGCTGGGAGATTCTATAAACCTTGATCGCACCCCATCTCCAATATCACGCTATGAGAAATGGAAGAGGGCGCGTCATAAAAAAGACCGCGAGTTGACATCAGATGCTACACGCGAAGTGGCTCAAAAGATTTTAAGTAGATACTTTTTTCAACAATATTTATTTTGGTTAAGTCAAATTGGTAAAGATGAAATTTTATATTGTTGTAGGATGGTCTAGTTGAATAAACCAAATACGGCCTATTTGCTTCACAGGGTCGTCGTGACATCTTGGTAGAATCGATTAGAATTGAGGAGCATCCTAGGCGTGTCTATGGTCTTAGACGAGGCGTTGGCTTCAAGTAATTTTATGGACCATCTAAATCATATAGAGAAGAGAATCATATGAGAGAGACTGAAGAGATTGTTGTTGTTATGTTAGAGGAGGAAAGGGAGATAGGTATGATGGAGCGGAGGATGTTAGAGGAGGAAAGGGAGAAGTGGAAGAAGGAACAGGAGAGGATCTTGGAGGATGAAAGGGAGAGGTTGTTAAAAAAGGTGCGAGAGACTGTCCAGAAGGAATAACTGGAGCGAGAGAGGAAGGCCGGGGAGGATAATTAGAAAATGTCAGATGAGTGTATCTGTAATGCGCTTGAGGTATAAGTTGTATGTTTTTGTTATTATTATTTGTGTGTTTTAATTTTGTATTATATTTATGTTATTTTTATGATGCAGAAATTGAATTTATTAGGTCTAATAAACCACACAAATTCAAATCAGTTGGAAATTCAAGAGAATATAATTAAGAAAGTTACTGGCGGTACAAGCATGAAAGAAAGTTTTTCTACCAACCAGTGCAGTATTGAAACCACACCACCAAAACTAGATAACATTGAGAGACTATCAATGATATTCAAAAGTACTCCAGAACCATACTTAGGTATTACATTAAGGCATGATCCAAGTCAGTTATTCGTACTTTCTAAGGAGACTATTAATGAATTTCTTAAAAGAGATGAGTACCTAGACAATTTCGTATTACAAATATGATGCACATAAGCATAGTTTTTATGTTGATTTCTATTTATATCCATACGTTCTTATACTTTGACATAAAGATTTGACTCTTGCGGGTTCAGGCATGTGTTTCATATTGAAAGGAATATAAATAAGTATTGTTTCTTAGATCCACCATTGCGTGGTCTTACTCTCGGTTCGACAGGAAAGAATATCTTTATTTACGTACAAGAAAAGTTGAAAGTGAACAAAGAATATTATTTGAACCTGTTTTACCGCGAGTGAGTATATATTAATTTTTGTTTTCATATATAAATAATTTTTATACATTTTATTAATTATTTTGAATATTTACATAGTGATCATTGACAGCTAATTGGTATATTCCGAGGAAAAATACTATAGTTGTGTTTTGCTCGTTGCACTCAGTGCTGCCTAAAGTTGTGGTTAACGCTTTGGATGGTTACGTTGTATTATTCTTAATACTAAAATTTTAACTTTAGATTTGAATAGTTTTTATTCATGTTTAATTATAACTAATATGTATAGAGCGATGGAGGGACATAATGCAATCAAACGGAATTTACTTGGTAAAAAGCCAAACTTTTTATACCCAAAAGTAAGTATATCACTTGTACTTTTTAAATTGTGTTAATAGTGTGTATTAGCGATGTAAATATATAAAAATTATTTGTAGTGGCAAAAACAACCCAAGAACTATTCTTGTGGATACTATGTTATGAGATATATGATTCATTTTGTCTTCGCATGCATTAAAATGGATGGATGAAGCATCACATATACATATATATACATATTTATATTTCTTAAGTTTATTTTGTTGTTGGTAGCTTATCATAGTTTAAATTGTGTTCTAGTTATAGGAGTTTAAGGATAGAACACCATACTCAAAAGAAGTTATAGATGACATCCAATCATGTTGAATCAGTGCCTTCTTATCTTGTTTTAAATATTGACAACAATAGTTTTTTTTGGTTGTTATAATCTTAATTCGTATATGTGCAAAGATTTTTTCATTTTTATGTGCAAATATGTAAATGTGTGTATTATGTCCTGATGAGAACAATGTAAATTTGTACATTTGGTTTTGAAAACAATGATAATTTGTTATTTTGTGTTTACAAGATTTAAAATGATATGATATATTTCAAATTTGTCACATATTTTGTAGTTTTTGTATAAAATATGATATAGGCCAGTGAAAATAAGATTTAAATTAATATAAATTTGGTATTGTGTGTTTACAAGATTTATAATGATATGATACAAGCCAGTGAAAATGTGATTTAAAATAAATTATATATGACAATAAATAAGATTTAACCCCTCAGTTATTACTTAAAAACAAGGTAAAAATATACCTTATTACATCGGTTTTTAAATAAAATTGAGAGGTATATGGTGCATGCAACAAAATTTGAAAAATAAAAATATGTTGTTGCTAGGGATCGAACCAATGACCATTTACTTTCTAACCTCAGTTTTTAGTGACAACTTTTCATGTCGTCCTTCGCTACCTCGCCTGGATAACCGAGGTAAAAGTCATTTCGCGACCGAGGTAAATTTTGTTATTCTTAGTAGTGCTTCTTTTTCACTATAATTATCACAACCAATCACAACACCACACACTCTTGCAAGCCTATAAAATATTAAAAAAAATATTCAAAGAAACATTAAATTCAAAACAAATATCCTCAATCAATCATAAAACTTCCAATATAAGATTCAAATCCATGCAACAATGATAAAAGAATGAGATAGAAGATGAAAGAAACTGTTTGCAAGTGTTCAAGAAAGATTCAAAAATATTTTGAAAATGAGATATAAGTTGTTTGTGTGTTATGAAAGGTGTTTTCTAACATTATGAAAGGTTTGAGAGTAAAATAATTTATAGGTACTGGAGATGAAGCACAAAAATTGGTGAAAAAATCATGTTTGATTCGAGTTAAGAAAACTTGGTGATTTGAGTTAAGTGGAAAAGTAATGTGGAAAAGACCTATACTTCAAGTAAAACCCATTTTGTTGTGATTCGAGTCAAGCACGATGCCTGATTCGACTCAAATAGGTTGTGATTCGAGTCTTGTGTTGGTCGTGATTCAACTCAAACTTGGCAAAGGTTGAAGGAAGCTTCATGATTCAACTCATGTTGAAGTTGTGGTTCGACTCACAAGTTGCTTGATTCGAATCATATATAAGTTGTGATTCAACACTCAAGCCCTCAAAAACTCATTCGAGATTCCATTATTATAGATTCATAACATTCAATTCACTATGTTTTCATTATCAATGGAACGTTACACACATAAACTCTAAATTCATGGTCAATTTACAAGTAGAAACCATATACATATAAGTTTCATCTTAATTCACCAAAATATAGCTTTTTTAATTAGCTTTCTAACACATATGGTTGTGTCTCATTCTGAGTTATGAAACTCAAGATACATTATTTTCAATTTTACTAAAAAATTTCATGTTAGTATGCGATAATCAATTACCAATATGTGGTCATCAATTAATAGCCCTGAAAATGGTCTAAAAACTGAGTTTTATGTCGGTAATTGATTACCAATATATGGAAATCGATATCCACAATACCCAGACCAAAAATACTTAGTTTTCTGTGACTTTTTTTTACGAGAATTTCACTTCTAAATCTAGTTTCTTCGACCTAAACCTATCCCAATTCAATTTTAAACATATATTATTATAGTTAAACATCTTATACCATTGATTCAACATCTATTCGTCCAATTACCATTATCATCAATCATCAACATCATGATAGCGTAAATTTGCAATAACATCATATCATCAATATAACCTCAACTCAACATCAACATATCTGGATTACATAAAATTATAGTATTAATCATTGCATGAGATGAAACCACAAGAACCACACATAGTTATCAAAATATATTCAACATTAACCTATCAAGGGTTAAGAGAAACCCCAATATCACATTGCCAAGATACCGATTATTGAACAATCTCCCACTTACCTTATCATTGCAGAAATTCTTCCGTGAAGCTTTTAACAATGGCGACAACTCTTCCTTTCAGAATCTCTATTGTGATCTCCTTGATGAATCTGGGGTTTTCTCTTAGGTTATTGGGGAAGAAATATTTCTTTGAGGAAAAAGATAATGGCAAGGTTTTCTTAGCCTCCTCTCTCCTTTTTCTAAAAGATACATGTTTCCAACTTTTTCTCCCCTATTTTATCCTCTAATTTCCCCTTTTTATTTATTTTATTGTACAAATAAAAAAATTGAGATTTTATTTTTATTTTCATTATTTTAAACCTTTCTTTCCCAATTTCTTTTCTCCCACGTAATTTTAGTAACTCCATACTGCTCAACAATAACAACACCAGGTTAAAAGGTACACAATCTCTATCCTAAGGACAGACTCAACTACTACACTGGCCGGACGGGCCGACCTGCTCTGATACCAATTGTAACACCCCACTTCCCCAAAATTAAATAAAATACAATTATTCCAAATAAACATCAGAGTTTCCCCTCACAAGTGGGATATCACATCAAATAATTCAACATAAATCTTCATTAGTTAGTTTTCAAAATAAACAACGGAAATAATCATTAATCCAATATTCTCGGCCATCCGCCCAATTTACAGAAAATTGTTCATTAACAAGTTCACCAAATACGATACGTCACAGGAGTAAAGCAAGTTCAATATAAAACAAATAAACACCCAAATCCCATGCTACGTATCAGAGCATCCTAAGACTCAACTCGCACACCACTATCCAAGCTAGCTAAGTACCTGGATTATCTGTACCTCCGAAGAAGCACAGACCACAACAACAACAAAAGGGTGAGAAAACATGATCAAAATTATCGGTAATAAGATACATGAAATAAAGGTAGCAATCATCTAAAATATCACCCAACATGCATCAACCACGACCTACTGTCCAATCATCAAACACAACACACAATAAGGCAAGTATGCAACTCAACACCATGCATGCGGTACCGACTCATTGGTTCATTCAATCGAACCCCGAATAGATCACATACACCCCTCCTTGGCAATGATCTATCCCCACCATTCTCCACAAAGGAGTACGGATGAATCGCATACACTCCTCCTGAGCAACGATTTCATCCCACCATAACATCATGATATGCACGACACCAAATGCACAACAAATAACTCAAGCACACTAAGTGCACACGATCCTCCTGATCACATCACCATACATCATATTTATATTATACACCAATTAATCATATCAATTAAATCAAATATCATGGGAAGTCATATTCTAACACCCAGTATACACTCTTCACCACCAAACATCATCCCTATACCCATCATGACCAAAGGGATCCTACACCACAAGATCACCATTGCATGGAAACAACAAATTAAAACAAGTTTTGTCACGCTCGCTAGCCTACTCGCTTAGCGAGCCCCTAGCGAACGTTCGCTACCTACTCGCCTAGAGAATATGCTAGCGAAGGAAGACAGTGGCTACTGGAAGTGTTTGCTACCTAGCTCGCCTAGCGAGTCCCTAGCGAATGCTCGCTGCCCTGCTCACCTAGCAAACCTGCTAGCGAGCGTCTGCGATACTCAAAACCCTCGTTGTCCAAGAATGTTACCTTGCTCAATTCCAAGCCTATTACTCTTAATCTATCTTCTACCTATTATTACTACACCTACTATACACTATTCTACTAATTACTCCTTAATTTTTCTCTCCAGAACCAATACTCATGTTCAACCCAATACCACAGAATTACACAGAACCTCACCAAAATTACAACTCTGCTACACGGAATCTCACAATTCACATAACAGCATATGCACAAATTTATCATAACAGCAACAATCATAAACATATTAACAATACCAATCATATTCATCAAATCCCTATGGGGTTAAGGAATCCCCTCTACCCAATTCATATAAAATACCAATCCCAATCAGTTTCTCCCCCTTACCTCGATTAATTGCTCAGATTGTTGAAGAACTTTGAAGAATGAGTAGCCCTAGCCTTGCTTCTCTTCCTCCTTGCTCTTTTCCTTACTCTTTTCTCTCCACTGGTTTTTATCGTGAAATTCTAACTCCTCTTTACCCCAAAACTCTTCTTATATTTCTAAATTCTTATTTCACTTATTCCATCCACTAATAATAATAATAATAATATTACTACTAATTATTAAATTATCATCATTATTAATTATATTATCTTAATATTAAACTCTATAACTTATTAAATAATCCCTATAAATTAAGGATACCCACCAATGCGCTCAGACACACCCCCACATAAGGACACACCAAAATAAAATAACACAAAAAAGACTAAATAATTAAAATGGGTGTTAGAACTCTCCCCCACTTTAATTATTTTCGTCCTAAAAAATTACCTGATGGAAACAATTCCGGATACGCTTCCTGCATCCTGCTATCCAATTCCCAGGTCACACAGCCTCCTGCAGCACCTCCCCAAACCACTTTCACCAAATATATCTCCTTCCCTCGGAGTTGTTTCATCTTACGATCTTCGATCCTCAACGGCATCGTCTCAACGGTAAGATTCTCCCAGACTTGAACTTCATCTCTCTGAATCACATGTGATGGATCCGAGACATACTTTCGAAGTTGCGACACATGAAACACGTCATGCAAATTCGACAGTTCAGGCGGCAATGCCACCCTATAAGCCACAACACCAATTCTCTGCAAAATCTGATATGGTCCAATAAACTTAGGATCCAGCTTCTTGGACTTCAACACACGATCCACACCAGTCACTAGGTTAACTCTTAGGAACACGTGATCACCTTCACTGAATTCCAGTTCTTTCCTTCGGTTATCATGATAACTTTTCTGCCTACTCTGAGACGCTTTCATTCTTTCATGAATCATCTGAATGGTCTTAGTAGTTTGCTGCATAATTTCTGGTCCCAATACCAGATTCTCACCTGTTTCATACCAACACAGAGGAGTTCTACATCTTCTACCATATAAAGCTTCAAACGGTGCCATCCCGATACTAGAATGGTAACTGTTGTTGTACGTGAACTCGATCAACGGTAAATGAGTATCCCACGCACCACCCCTTTCCAACATACAAGCTCTTAGCAAATCCTCCAGCGACTGAATAGTCCTCTCTGACTGACCATCGGTTTGCGGATGGTAAGTTGAACTCAGCTTCAACTTAGTACCCAAAGCTTCCTGTAAACTCCTCTAAAATTCTGAAGTAAACCTCGGATCTCTATCCGACACGATACTCGACGGAACACCATGTAGCTTCACAATTACCCGAATATAAATCTCTGCCAGCTTCACCAATGGAAAGCAGATATTAATCGGCACATAATATGCAGACTTCATAAGTCGATCCACAATTACCCAAATAGCATCAAATCCTCTCACCGTATTTGGCAAACCCGTAACAAAATCCATGGTTATACAATCCCATTTCCAAACCGGAACTTCCAACGGTTGCATCATTCCAGAGGGTCTCTGATGTTCCACCTTTGATTTCTGACATGTCAAACAGGCGTAAACAAATTGAGCTATATCTCTTTTCATATCGGACCACCAAAATAACTTCTTTAAATCGCGGTACATCTTCGTAGCTCCCGGATGGATACTCAAACTACTACGATGTCCTTCACTCAGAATTGACTTTTTCAGTTCATCATTATCCAACACACAAATCCTGTCTCTGAATCTCAACACACTTGTACTATCCAACTCAAAATCACTATCGGAGCCACTTCCTACTCCAGGCATCAAATCCACTAACTTCGCGTCTAGCTTTTGGTTCTCTCTAATTATATCCAAGAAATTGTTGTTCACTTGCAACTTGCCCAACATCATACCATCTGCCGCCATCTCATAAACCATGCTCAAATCTCTGAACTGCCCAATTAGTTCCATTTCTTTCACCATCAAAGCCGACATATGAATCATTTTTCTGCTCAAAGCATCGGCTAGTACATTCGCCTTTCCTGGATGATAACTCAAACTGAAATCGAAATCCTTCAAGAATTCCAACCATCTTCTCTGTCTCATATTTAGCTCCTTCTGATCGAACAGATATTTCAGACTCTTATGATCACTGAACACCTCAAATCTCGAACCATACATATAGTGCCTCCAGATCTTTAACACGAAAACTATCGCAGCCAATTCAAGGTCATGAGTAGGGTAATTCCTTTCATGCACCCTCAATTGTCGCGAAGCATATGCCACCACCTTACCATTCTGCATAAGAACTCAGTCTAATCCCATCTTAGACGCATCACAGTACACCACAAAAGGTTCACTCGGAGTCGGCAACACTAACACCGGTGTCGAAGTCAACTTCTTCTTCAGTTCTTCAAAGCTTTCTTCACAAGCAGCATCCCACACAAAAACTTGATCCTTTCTCGTCAACTGAGTCAATGGCAACGCCAAATTAGAAAACCCCTCAATAAACCTTCAGTAATATCTTGTCAAACCCAAAAAGCTTCTAATCTCCGTCGCTGTCTTCGGCGGTTCCCACTGCAACACTGCACTTACTTTCGATGGGTCCACCGCTACACCATCACCGGATATTACGTGCCTCAAGAAACTCACTGTCTTCAACCAGAACTCACACTTTGATAGTTTAGCAAACAACTTATTATCTTTCAACACCTGCAAAGCAATTCTCAAATGTCCTGCATGTTCTTCATCAGACTTAGAATAAATCAATATATCGTTAATAAACATAACAATAAACTAATCCAAATAAGAATGGAAGATTCGGTTCATATACTCCATAAACACTCCTGGCGCATTAGTCACTCCAAAAGGCATTGCAGCATATTTGTAATGTCCATATCTGGTTCTAAATGTCGTCTTCTGAATATCACCTTCTTTCACTCTAATCTGATGGTAACTCGACCTCAAGTCAATTTTGCTGAACGCACAAGCTCCCACCAATTGATCTATCAAATCATCAATCCTTGGAAGGGGATATTTATTCTTAATGGTTACTTTATTCAACTGATGGTAATCGATACACAGACGCATACTACCATCCTTCTTCTTTACCAACAGCACTGGAGCTCCCCACGGTGACGCACTCGGTCTGATAAACTTTCTATCCAACAATTCTCCAATATGAGATTTCAATTCAGCCAATTCCACTGCCGACATCCTGTACGGCGCCATAGATATAGGTCTCGTACCAGGAACAAGATCAATGCTAAATTCAACTTCTCTTGTCGGAGGTAATTCTGTAATATCATCAGGGAACACTTCGGGAAAATCATTCACCACCGCCAACTCTTTCATTGACGTCTTGTTGTCAACAGATAATGATGCAAATAAAGCAAACATTTTAGCTTCGTCCTCCAACAAGGTCCTTAATTCCTTACTAGACAAGGAATCCGTCAATGCTTCCTCTTTTGGAGTAAGGAACAACAACACCTTTTGAAAACAATCGATGTAGACTCGATTGAACTCCAACCAGTTCATACCCAGAATAACATCCAAATTATCAAGTGGCAAACAAATCAGATCTACCCCAAAGTCTCTACCAAAAATAGTTAGTGGACACTTCAAACACACCAAAGAAGTAGTCACTGAACCAATAGAGGGAGTTTCAATAGTCATTCGTCGCTCAAGAGTAGACGACACCAATCCTACTCTCTTCACACACTCAACAGAAATGAACGAGTGGGTTGCACCCGTGTCAATCATAGCAGTCAAAGGAATATTATTGATGAAACAAGTACCTTTGATGGAACGCTCTTCACTGGAAGATTGAGTTCCCACCACAACAAATACTTTACCGCTGGCCTGAGACGCCTGAGACTTCTTCGGCTTCTCGCAATGCATACTGATATGACATTTCTCACCATAGTTATAATAGGTAGGCATAGTGGCCCTGCAATTCGCTATCACATGGCCTGGCTTACCACACTTGAAACACTTATTCACCTCATTAGGACACTCATTAGCATGATGACCCACGCCACCGCACCGGAAACATGTCAAATCAGTAGATGTTTTCCCTTCTCTTGACTTCTTATCAGTAGCAGCCTTATGTTTTCCCTTATCAGCAGGAACACTGTAAGGAGTACCACCAAATCTCTGCTTACTTTTACGGTCATTCACAGCCTTATAATGTGCAATCCTGGCCCGGTTATCATTATCATAAATAACGCTTCTGCTTACCAGCTCCGGATAATTCCTGATCTTCTGACAAGCGATCCCTAGCTTGACTTCCGGACGCAGCCCATTTTTAAACTTCAAACACTTGGAAGTCATTTTCGCCTCAGTATTGTAATGAGGACAATACTGCACCAGCTCTTCAAACTTAGCAGCATACTCTGCTACAGTCAGATTACCCTGCTTCAGCTCTAGAAACTCTATCTCCTTAGCACTTCGTATATCTTTCGAAAAATACTTTTCCAGAAAACCAGTTCGAACCACATCCCAAGTAATTGCAGTTCCTGCAGTCTCCAATCTCTGGTGATTGTTGTCCCACTAAGCCTCGGCTTCACCTCCCAGCATGTGAGTATCAAACTTCATTTTTTGCTCATCACTACAACCCATTGTTCTGAAAATTTTCTCAATTGCCTTCAGCCACTTCTGTGCAGCTTCAGGGTCCAAAATTCCTCCTTCCAACGTCAGTGGCTTATTACTCCGAAACTGTGCCAAATCTCTGAATTGCGCATGTTGCACCCCAAATTTTGACCCCTTAGATCCTCATCATCATTATAGGATCATATTTGCTTGATTAACTAACCTTAACCCATTTCAAGTTTATCTTTGTTAAGATGCAGATGAATTAGGGTTCCGTACCGTCAAAATCGAGATTTCGGTGGTCTGATCAATCAATGTTTTAGATTGATTCAACTCTAAATAAGTCTCCACATCATCAAGAATACAACATTGGATCAAGTATGGATTCAATTTGAGGTGGTCACCCGGAAATTGAGAACAATGCAGTTCAAGACGCCCGATTAGGGTTTTCCGATCAGGAAAAGTCAACTGTAGTTTGACCTTTGGTTTAAAGAGTATTTCAATGGTGGGATTTTTATCCATTAAGCTCCTATGGATTAATAAGTCCATTCAAAGAGTTTCAAGTCCTCAGGATGTCCGGATCATCGACAGTCGACTCGGTAGTCACTGATTGATCGAACGTTTGACCGAAAAGTCAACTCTCTGACAATAAGGAATTTGACTTCAAGGTGTGAATGAAAAATGTTCCTTATATCGTATTACACCTCCCCATAAAATTTCATGACCATTGGATCAAGGATTGAGAAGTAATTGCAAAAATCGAGAATTAGGCTTTCGAAAGGGGCAAGACCATAACTCCTCAACCACACATCCAATTGAAGTGGTTCAAAGCTCATTATAAAGCTCTTGACAAATCCTACAAAAGCCTCAAAGTGGTCCATGATAAAAAATGCATAGAATTGGAGTTATAGAAAAATTCTAAGTTATTTAGCATTTTTAAGTGGTTTTTTCAGAAACTTTGAAGGGTTTTTCAACCTAGTTCCATCAAGAATTTGTAAATTCCCAAAACATGAAAGTTATAGAGATATTTAAGGGCTTTCCAAATTGTGGTAGAACTCCTCAATAGCATGTGTGAGCAGGGAGTTATGCACTATGGAAATTAGGGTTGTCAACACTTGAAACCACACTCCAACACTTTCCAAAAATCAGTTTTTCACAGCTTGAGATCTCCTCAGCCCTTGGATCATGATTCAATACAATATTCAGATGTGTAGAGGAAAGGAAATGCAGAAAATGTAAGGTTTGGAGACAAAGAGAGGTAGGTTGCAAGTTGGCATTATTTTAATCAAATGTGTAAGAAGGAGAGAGAAACTTTTCATGCCAAGACTGTGCAGCTGGCTCACCCTACCTTCATAGATCATCTCAGTTACTTCATGTACATCTCCGCTTGAGTTTTATGATCTCCTTTGAACTATGGAGCTGATAGGAGAAGATTTTGCAAGATTCACTTGAAAAATCTCATGAAAATCCCTCCAAAAGGGGTAAAAGACCAAGGCTGCCCTCACTCTTGTTTTGGCTATAAATAGAGGCCTCTTCCACGAGTTTACACACCAGAGCAATCTCCAAAACCCAGAGAAGAAATAGCTCTCATTTCCTTCTCATTCCCTTAAGAATCTCAAATTTCAAAACCTCCATTTTTCACCAAAAAGCTGTCTTGAGCAAAACTCTGCTCAAGATCAGTTCTACCATCTCCAAGACCCTCAAAACCATATACACAATCTCTAAACATTGTTTAGAAGGTGTCCATACATTCAAACCACTCAAAAATCTCATTTTCACAAAAGTCAACTTTCACACCAAGAAAGTTTGACCACCATACTCAAAACTTGCCAAATCCTTGCATAGGATTGTTCTTGCCATTCTAACACTCCTAACACCTCCTATACATCATATCTCAAGTGTCCAAGCCCTAAAAAACCAGCTGGAAATCACACAACTCCAACTGTCTTGAAAAGTGGATTGTTGCTTCAAGAGGAAGCAAGCATTATCTCTTTGCAAAGGAAGGAGGATCTCTGGGTTTCTAAGCTTTTTAGCTTGCTCAAGACTTGTCTACAAGAGGTATGTGATATTCAAACCTTTTCTTGATCATACATTATCATGTTGTATCATTTTGAGGTAATTTTGTGAAAATATAGTCTTGCTGTCCCATTTTAGTTCTTTGTCAAGAACTCATGGCTTATGATTATGTTACTTATTTTTGATAGTGTATTTTCATTTGTAAATGATATATTGGTGATGTGTTACCAAGTTTGTACTTTGATATCATGAACAACTTGTTTTTGAAGTTTTGGTTATGTGGTAGTTTTATGGATTCAACTTTGAAATATGAATGAGTTTGCCCTAGGCTTGTTAGTCTTAGATTCCCCCTACCCTTGATCATGTTTGAATCAATGTGGCTCTTGTTTTCACATTATGCTATTTTGGTGTCATCTTGCTTATCTCTACCATGAGTTGTGTATTAGCTTGTTTGTGCTTGCTATTTGTGTATCTCAAATCATTGGTTAATGTTTATGAAAGCTTACTTGCCTATTTGAATTTGTTTGAGCATGAGAAACATAAGATTAGCCATTAGGGCCTGTCATGAGATTTGGTTGATTTTGCTGTCAAAACTTTGATTAACATGCCATTTCTGGTTTGGAACAACTTTGGTTGATTTTAAGATTGAAGAACCATCTGTCATTATGCTTTGAGGGTGTGAGTGGAGCTTGTAAGTTCAGAATCTCCATTTTGTGTTCAAACTGTTTTGTTATGCCTCATTTGCATTTTTCAAAATATCATGATACCACTAACACATCATATTTTGTTTCAATCCATGTCTACATGATCCATGTGCATAATATCATTGCCCTATCTATTTGAAACTTGTGTATGCTACTAAAACACCCCAACTGTCATGAAGCTGCCTGTTACATATTTGAAATTAATTGTTTGCATACTCATGAGATTCAAAATGTCATTTTCTGTTTGGTGTTGCTTTGACCTGGTTCCTGAGCACAATCTCATCTGCTAGCATATTTATAATATGTGTGTAATATTTGTTTCCACTTAAACCTCACAATTTGAAACAAACCACCTGCTGCTACACCAATTCACCAAAACTGTTTCACATTTCAACAGCATACCAAAATCTTGCTCCAACTGCTATGAGTTTAATTTCAATGCATGAACTCTTTCCTTATCATATCTTTGATGTGTGTATGTTCTTATTTTGACATAAAACTCCACAATTTGAAAAATGCCTTTTTGTGCCAAACTTGCCAAGACATATTTTTCCACTTTAACAATCAACATGCCAGTTTTCATTCCACCTGTTCTATGATTGTTTTTTGAGTTGAAACTCATCCCTTGTCATGATAATGATGTGTGCACATTGGTCACTTGGGATGTTCTTGTCTATTTTCACAATTCCACTTCCAATTGCAATTTCATACTAGAATGTGCCTTGACCATACCAAATTGTTGTTCTGTTTGTATATGCCCATGTTTTGAGTTGTAACTCATTTATATTCATGATTCTCAGGTGTGTGGATGATTGGATTGATCTATGTGTACCTGTTTTCTTACTTCACCTTCCAACTGCATTTTTGAGCTAAAACATACCATGAATATGCTAATTTCTTTCTTGCTTGCAATGTGCCTAGTTTCTGAGTTGTGACTCATTCTCTTATACATTTATGAGGTGTGTGTGTTATGTTTGTCAACATGAGACCACTTGATTGTGATTGGACCAGTTTGTACCATCTGCTGCTAACATTTTTGAAAACCACTAGGGCACACACTTCACTTTTTATGGCTTGCTTAGTTTTAGGGTAACTCATTCATAGTCAGATCCCTAACAGCATGTAAGATTTGTATGTGCATAAATCAATCATTTTTGTATGCCTCATTTCTCTGTCATAACAGCCTGGCCTCATCATGTTTGATAAATTGCAGTTTCATGGTCATCTCTTTGTTCTGTGCATTTCATGGCCATTCTAAGTGCTAAACTCATTTACAATCTCATTTGAAAATTGTTGTATACATTCCCTTGCACCTCCAACTGTTCCAATTCAATTTTGATCCAAATGTTGCCAATATATGAATGTTTGAGCAGTTGATATATGATTTTCAATTCTATGTTGTTTGTGAACAATTTTGAGGTATAGACACACCTTATTTGATGTTTTAAGGATGTATGTGTGGTCTATTCATTTCAATTAGGCCTGTTTCTTGATTTGTCCCTCAACTTGCATTTTTTCTCCAATCTTTCATGGGCATGACAGTAAGAATTTGTGTTGAGCACTATGTTTGTAATATCCTTTGTTCTCACATTGCACCCTACATGTGTTACGTCATGTTGGCTTTGATTTTGATATGATCAAGTGATTTCCTTTCTTGCCCTATGTCAAAATATGGACAACACCACACTTACCACACACACCACAGTTACAATTCATTGAATCACTCTTCTTTCTTTCATAGTATGTGTGAGCTATGAGTGTGGCACTTATGTTATAACATATGTGATTGATGTGCATTATATTTTTGGTATGTTTAAGCTCATAGTTAATATTGGTTTCCCAAATGCATTTCATCTTCCCATTGGACAGTTTTGCTGCATTTTCATGTTTCACTTGCAATTCATATGCCAAATCCATGATTGGTGATTTTTGCTTGAGCTTTAAGTATTCTACACTTCTGTTATGATGTATATGTTGTGTGTGCTATGCCATTTACATGTATTTAAGCTCCTAGCTATTTGTGGTTTTCAAAATGCAACCAATCACCAAAGTTGCAAGTTCTATCGTGTTTCTTTTTCAAGGCCTTGTTTCAAAATTCCAACTGCACCATCTTATTCTTTGTTTAAAAACACTCAAGATTGACTAAAATTTCATCTGATTCCATTAAGAATTGATATAGTTGTGAATCAAAACGCCTTTTGTAAAATGCCTTGTTCTTGCTTCCAACTTGCCCAAAAATTCATGAATGCTTGCCATATATATTTTTAGGGGTGGCTAAATCAACGGATGTATAGCCACCCCAGTGGTAGAAACCTTACTCTCTCATGCGCCTTTCATTTTCCAAACCAGGGTTCGATCCTTGGGATCAATCTTTTTTGTTGTTTTTATTTTCCAATTGTGTTGAATTTCATTTTCTTCTTCACTTCCATTCTCATAACCAGCGCGCGTGTGTGCCTTGGTGGTTGATGTGTGTGTTTGTAAACACCAGGGCCTGGGTTCAACTCCCAGCTTGGCCCTTTCTCCTTCTTTTTTATGTGTTTGTGTGGTTTTTATTGTCATAAATCATTTCAAACTTCAAAAAATCATAACTTGTTCATCTTTCATCTTTTTTAACTCATTCTTTTTGCAACATGCTTAATTTAATGTCTAATTTCATGTGATGCAAAAATATTCCAAATTGTTCATAATTATGATACCTTTTGTCTATATGAAATTTTGATTCTTTGTTAAGATCGTTAGCTCGCATATTTTTCGAATCCCTTGAATTGTCTTGTAAGATTTTGCTTGTGATTATTTCCCATATGTTAGTTAACATGTTAGGGCTTGGTTGTCACCATGATTTTCCTCCTAAATTATGAGGTTAAACTAATTTACTTGTGTTTGATTGTTATCAAATACATATTGTTGTTACACTTGATATATCTTGAAATTATAACATGTTTACTTTCAAATTGTGATTTGTTTACACGGTTGTAACTTTCATCTTTTCCAATCTTTGTTAAGATATGTTGTCACCTTTGTTAAGATCCCTTTCCATCTTTGCTACGATGTTTCCCCATCTTTGTTAAGATTTGTTCTTGGTTGTGACCATCTGTCTTAATTGAAATCATTAATATTGTAATACTTGCTTTGGTTGTGACCATTTATCGTGATTGAAATCTTTGTCTGATATTGTAATATCTTAAATGCTTGCTTTGGTTGTAACCATTCATCCTGATTTAGATCCTTGCTTATTATAATATGCTTGATCATTCTTGGTTGTAACCATATCCCTTATATTCATCATGTGTGAATGTTTATGCTTTATTAAGTTTTTCTTTCCCTAAGTGATGGAACTCTTTAGTTCTCATCCAAGTTGCGTCATCTTTTCCCTTCTAAAGGAAATTCTCTCTATTGACCCTTGGGTCATAGATAGCTCATTAAACTCATAGGTCTGGATAGAACCTTCTCCCCCTTTTGGTCTGGATAGAACCAATAGGATACCCTCATAGGTCTGGATAGAACCTTCCCCTCCTTTTGGTCTGGATAGAACCAATAGGATTTAAACTCATAGGTCTGGATAGAACCTTCACCCTCTTTTGGTCTAGAAAGAACCAATTGACCCTTATTATGTAGTTCGAGCCCGAACTACGACCGCTCTGATTTCTCATTGGACAATGAGAATACGTAGGCACAAGATGTGATATCTTGACGAGCAACCTTCCCCCTTCTCCCACCTTTTGATCTGGATAGAACCAATTGGTCTTACAACATAGAACTCTATGATAGAGTTTGGTTAAATCTATGTAAGAATCATGGAAATGATTACTTACTCCCCTTTCTTGAGTGTTTAACATAGATCTAGAGATTTTTGTGAAACTCTACACAAGCATGGATATGTTTGTTCCCCTTTGAACCTTGATCATAATCGAGTGTTCTTCAACCCTAGTGAGGTGAACTACGATTGCTCTGATTCTATCCTAGTAAGGATACGTAGGGAGAGGATGCGATGTCTTTGCGAGCAAACTTAGAAACTAATCTTTAGGTCTTAACCTTCACCTTTTACCCAATCCAAACCCTTAGCGAACATTTACCAAACTTAGCATGCAAACAAATAAACAAAAGGTTCCTGTAGAGTATTACAGATGTCTAGGATGTGAAATACCTACCCTGTGCATAACCAACCCCCGATCCCCGAATATCTTAGCGTTGTTGTTACATCGCGAAAAGGGTTTTTCTTTCTTTAGACATTTCCTTTGGATAAATTAAAGTCCGGTTGTGAATTTAAGAATTAAGATTCAAGTTAATTCAATAGCTTGGTATCACGATTCTCACCGCAACAGAAATGGCGACTTCACTGGGGAGAATTAACTTAAAGGTTTAGCCTATTTTGTTTAATTGCATGCTATATTAGTGAATATTTGCTTAACATGTATATTTGTCAATATATTTGTTTAATTGTTGGGTATTGGGTGCTTTGAGTGGTGAGACGGTCCTATACCCGGACTTGAGCGCAATTATGATAGGATGGTGGTATATTCAAGGAGGCTTATAGGGAGTTGATTCCCAACCAAGCTAACTTGAGAAACCGCCGCTCAGTGTAGGCCCTCTTGAAAGTTTAGTATTGTTGATCGAGTATTCGTGAAAACAATGCTACTTTCAATGAAGGAGCCCATGACACTGTGGACTTTTAGAATACATTCTACCCCCACTTTGGCCTTATTAGGACGTAGTGCGATGACTATAAGGAAGTATTTCCGAAATAGTTGATACGCGATACTACACTTGGACGAGACTCTCTTGAGAATATTATCGATTACCAAGTGATTTGGGAAGTTGATAATATCTAAAAGATGGGTTGTTGACTCTGGGAACTCTGTTAGAACCCGTTCGGCAGGTACAAATTAACCCACAGTATAAATCCTTAGGGATGGTTAGACCTTTGACTCCTTGCTTTGATCTTGAGCCTAGGAGGTCTTTGTGTATGCATTGTATTTGTGAATACTTGCCATCATGTTATGTGTGCATCATCCCATCATATCACCATAAGCATATCACGTCGCAACTAGTTTTGTAAAACTCAGTCGATCTCTGGTATTTTTAAAGTTGTAACTTTTCCAACAATTGATGAAATGAGGGTTTTGACCTAATCAAACTTCTGAGTTTTGTAAAACCAGTGTCGCGGTGAAAATCGGATACCAAACTATTGATTAGTTTGAATCTTTAATTCATTTTTGCAACCGAACTTTGATTTGTCCAAAGGAAGGGATAAAGATCGAAATTCCCATAATGCAATACAAATGCAAGGTTTAGAGAGTTATAGGTTCGGGGGTTGGTTAAACTTAGGGAAGGTACTAGAATCCTAAGTTTCTGTAGTACTCTACAGGAACCTCTTGTTTTATGTTTGTTTATTGCTAAGTGTTTATCTGCCTAATGGTTGAAAGACCTAGTGGTTTATATCTAAGTATACTCGATAAGATGTCGCATCTTATGCCTACATATCCTTACGGGAGTGGAATAAGAGTATCTGTAGTTCCCCTAAAGGGTTTTAGGAGTTCTTTGACTGTGGTCAAAGGTCCTACGGGTTAAGGGTAGTTGGTTGATTGAGTTTAGGAGAAGAGACGAGTTGTCATTTTAAGGGAGATTACTTAGTTTTAGCCACCACAAGTGTGTAGAAAAATTGTATTTGTGTCGTCTTAAGAGAAGGGCTCAAGTACTTGGAAGGGTCGACAAGTATGCCTCTATCTCTCTTAAGCGAAAAAGAAGATATTGATTGTATTTGTGTTGTGGGGCGTGAGAAGTTATATCTCGCTTAAGATGATTAACATCTATTCTCTATTGTGTTTGAATATTGTTTTTAAGTTGATTATTTGTTTTCCTATGTTGTAAAGATAAAAGACAAAGTCTTTCCTATGGGGTAGGATCTATCTTAGAGATCGACTTGAATGGGATCAAGGATCATATGGGGGGAATGATGCAAATGATGTGCAACTACACACAATGTTGAATTATGTGTAGGTTTTTCCTTTGGACGGAATGCGATGCAATAATATAAATTACGGTAATGTAAATGACTGTAAGGTAAACTGCGGAAAAGTAAACCATACACGTACGCATGAAAGCGCTAAGTGAGTGTGTGAGTTGTGGATAGATAAAAGCAGAAATAATAAAGCATACGCATGAAAGCGCTAGGTGTGTGAATTTTCAATGTGTAAGTGTAGGCGTGCACGATTAGATTAAGTTTTACGATGTTGATTGTTTTTAGTTTATTAAATTGTCTTTAGTTGAATTGTGTTTTGGCGAGGTTATGATTATTTAAAAAAGAAAATTGTCTATTGGTTTTAATAAAAAGTTAGATTGATGAGTTGATTTTAGGAAAGAAGGTTAATTTAATTTTAATAGCAAAAAGGATTTTTTGGGTGTGAATTGATTTTAAATAAAATAGGATTTATTAAATAAAGATAGTTTTTTAGATATTATCGTAATAGATAGAGATTAATTTAGAAAAAAGTTTATTAATTAGTTTAAATTAAAAGTTGATTATAATAAAGAGAAAATTAAGTTACTAAAAAGTTTACTAAATTTAAATTAATAAAAAAAAGATTTGATGGATTTATTTGTTTTTTAAGATTAAAATTAATCAGACAGGAAATATCTTAATTAAAAGTGTTTAATTATTTTAATAAAAGATTATATTACTGACTTAGGATTAATTAGGTTTTTAATTACTAAAAAAGTTAATTAGGAGGTTTATGAGGTTAATTAGCGATTAGCAGGTTTTTGTGCAGTGTCCTGTGTGTTGTGATTCATGTTACAAACAAAACGAAAACAAAACGAAAACAAAGCGACAAAGAAAAGAAAAAAGAAGCTATGAACCCTAATCCCCGAGATCACTCGGGTTTCTCACTCTCTCGATCCTCTTCTCGTTGATGCTTCGTCCTCCCATGGCCGCGATCTCCGTTAAACTTGAAACATAAAAAAACGATCAATCGGCTCGATGAGTATTACAGAAAACGGAGCTTTACCAAAGGGCAGTGACGGCGGCGATTTGCGGAGGATGGTGGCGAAACGGCGTCTCGTCGGTTGAACTCGCGGTGGTGGGGACCAACTTCGTCAACGGAGAAGATAAGTTTTGTTTCTCAATCTTTTAAGCTCACGAGACTTAGGTTTTTGTGATTACAAATCCTCTTTTTTTGCTCCCTCTCTGTGAACTCCTTATATAGACTCTTGAAATAAAACGTATTTGAATGATGATTTGAATGTTACTTTGATTGCCGATTGATTGTTGATTTGGGGTTTATCTGATTTGAAAAGATATTCCTCTTTGTTGATATTATTTGAAAACTTTTTTCTTCGTGTGATTGTAATAATACGTGTTAATGAAAATTTTCAAATCTTGTGATTTCCTGTATCAATCTGGTTAATGTTTTGATCTGTCCAGGTTCAATGTCCCCAAAGATTTGAATGGGATATTCCCTTGGATCGGTATATTCCTCAATATTGCTAACCCGGATTTGGGCCATTTGACAGGTGTGGATAGCAAGGGTCTTTGGGCCAAGAGGATGTCTACAGCCCAGAGTAGTTTCAAGTCAACTTCTTGGTATCTGATGTGTTTGCAACGAACTTCAATTTTGGACTTGCAATCTTCCAAGATGCATTGTTCGTTCTATATCTTTATGTACATGAAGCCTGGCTGTTATGATCTGGATGTTTTGAACTTGTATGACAGGTATCGGTAGTATGTCTCTCTTCTTCTTCTTCGCAGATGCTAGCCTTGTCTTATGTCGTTGTTGATATTGGGTTGAAGTGGCGATGACGACACCGGGTCTGAGCCTATTAGGGATCGTGGCTGCCTCTTGTTGCTTTCGAATTTTGTCAATACTCTTTGGCGACGAATCCTCTTCGTCGCCCTCCTGGCTGCTCGAGCTTCACCCAATGATGAACTGAACCTGAGGGTTAACCTTTCCATCTTTGCTCACAAATTCTGAATTACAACCTGTGGCCAATGTGTTGATGCTATTGTGGCTGGCGAATTGAAGCTATTGGTATTGTTCTGCTGTTGTTTGCTTCTGCCCGATGATGATTCGAGCTGAGGGCTGAACCAATGATGTTGTTGCGTTGTTATCGCTGATGCTATCTTTATTTCTTGCTGCTTATATTGTTCCTGTGATGTAGTGGCATCACCTTCTGATATGCTTTTGAACTACTGTTGTGTTGTCTTGCTTTTGTTGAGATGTACTTGTCGTTGTCCCCGTGTGCAGAAACTTGCCGGCTGCTGAGTTGTTGTTGCTCTGTTGGTCGAAATACTTGTTGATGCAGATGTTGCTGTTGTTTACCATTTGTTTGCAGATGATGAAGCGTGGGTGCTTGTGTTTGATATACTTGTTGTTTGTACCTGGTATGGTTGTGCTTCTCAGGCCTGTTGCGAACTTGTTTGTAGCTGTTTGAAGTTGAGATACCCGGTTCTGTTATTGTTTTCAATTTCTCTGAGGCAAAACTTGAGCTGCTAGGATCATTAACTTTCCTCTTCTTCTTTCAGGGGAAAATTAAGTCTGGAGGCTGCCGGTCTTACGCCATCGGCGAGAAGGGTATAACGGTGATGATGGCTTATGTCTGAATCAAGTCGATGTTGCCTTATCCGAATTTGCAATAGCTTCGATGCTTGGTAGGACGTTGGCGGTGACTCCTGTTGTCACCCTTCCGGCCGCTCGAAGCCTCGCCCGATGATGAGCTTAAACTGAGGGCTGAGCTTAAAATTAATTTCTTTAACCCTCACTTTGCTTTTTCAATGGTATTTGTTTAGTGAGCTGCTTTGACAGGTTGGAGAGAGATGCGGATTCAATATTCTTGACAATGACCGACTGATGACAATGGTTCCATTGGGTGTAGGGACACTGAGAGCGGGAGCTGAAGACACCTTCAGACGAATGAGGGAAAACTGGGAGTTGTTGGCCCTTATTGTCTTTGTGAGGTACGAACCTCCTTCCACGGCGAAACCGGCGAAACTGATAAGGTATGAAGGCTTTCTTCCTTGTAGACAACCCCCCCCCCCCCCAATTCCCTCGAAGTTCTGTGGACTGTACTGAGTTTCTACTGTGTTTTCTTTTATTTCATGTGTGTTGTCTCGACTGCGTGGCCAAGCGTAATCTTCTTAAAGTTCTGCTCCATGTTCTAGTAGACATGCTCATAATGAAGTGGGAGATGTCAAAGTCCATCTTGCAAGTCACAAAAGGTGGAGCGGCAATGTTACATGAGCCATTTCAGATATTGACGTAGAGATAGACGGCTGAGTTAGAGTCCGGAAACGCTCCGGTGACGGAGCCACCTCAACAGATTTGCTTGTATTGTTATTAGCATAATGAGGCAGTTACTGCGTTGTATTCATGAGGCACAAAACTTCCAAATTCTAAGGTTTGGCTTGTTGGGAAGGGACTTGAACTTGTGGCCTTTTATTCACAAAGAAATTGAAATAGAAAATGAGCCTTGAACCAATTGCTTTTTTATCTCACAACAATAAATATGTTGTAAATCCAATAAAGTCTGACACTGATGTGGACTTCGTGAATCCCGACTCGGCTTAGAAGACATCTCATCTCTTAATACTCAAGACCTCATAGATGTAGCCTCTGATCTCGCTTGCCATACTGCCATGACTAATCTTAGATGACTAAACTCAACACTTAAATGATATGGTCTACACTCGAATTTGTTGCCTGCGTAAAAACTGATTAGTCGTAATATATATATATATATATAAAAAAGTAAAATAAAACAAGCGGGAAACAAATAACAAGGAGGAGAAATCTCATGGTCAAAAATTAGGGTGTGACAGATGCCCCTATTTAAGTTACTTCTATCCGGAGATATGGAGATCGAAAGCTCCGTCTAGATGAGATAGAAGGGACTTAAATACAAACATCGCACGGATTTTTGGCCCTAAGAAGCCACCAAATGCAAATGGTATGCAATGAAAATGTAAGACATAAGGGTTTTGTGAGGAGATGAGTTCACAGGGGATGAACTGGACACGACATGTTAGACAAAAGAGCAATAGACCCAACAAGGCGGGACCCTACGAGGACAGGGACAATCACCAACGGGAAATCTCCAGACGCGTAATAGTAAATCCTACACCAAAGATGCGGTGATTTTGACAATTCGTGATTGAAAAATACTTTTATTACCAAAGTGGTGGTCAGTAGTAACTCCAATGGATCTTCTTGATTGGGGCATAAATCAACTTTATTTCATAATCTTTTCTTCTTTTTTTTGTATATTATTTTATTATTTTGTAATCCGACTGAAAATAGTAAAATGTATGAACTTCCCCGAGCGTCATTGTCGCTACTGCGAAAATCGGCGCCGGCTGAACAGAAGAGTCGCCACCGTGCGTTATTTATCCCACGGGAGGGAAAGGAAACGCTCAGAGTAAACCTCGCACAACACGGGAAAGGTATGGTCGTCACAACCAAAACCTGGATTCGGGAGTCGGTTACGCAAGGGGAAGGTATTAGCACCCCTCACGTTCGTCGTACTCGACGGGATCCACGCTTGTTTTCGGGTATGGATTGTTATTCTGTCTACTCTACAGGTTAAGGGTTAAAAAGAAAAGAAAATGACTCGGCAAAGTATCGCACTTTATGCCTACGTATTCCCGTCTGGAATGAGAAATCAGAGTCAACGTAGTTCGCCTACCTACGGGAAAGGAGGGGAAGGTTGCTCGCTAGGATATCGCATCCTATGCCTACGTACTTCCACACTGCATGGAAGATCAGAGCAAACGTAGTTCGGGCCACGTACGACACAAGTCTGTCTTGATTGATTTTATTCCTTCTGAAAAAGGGTTTTCTGATTAGCAGTCCAAGCGGACAAAAATGACGTCTTGATGAGTTCACATTCTTTTACGGAAGAAGTGTCTTTTATTGTGTTTGAAATATTATTGTGTTTTTCTGTTTGTTTTGAGAAAGAAGAGACAGAACTCTAACCTACGGTTGCGAAGGGAATCAAACTAACCTAATGTTATCATGCATGGGTTAAGACCTAATGTCTATCATGCTCCTCTCTTGCACAGAGAGAAGCAGAGATCCTACGGGATAAGCGGAAACAGAAACCATATCAGATATATACAGTAAAACAGTAAAATGCATGGATGCAGCAATACAAGCGAGGCAAGGGAGTCCCACTCAACCTCGAACCTAGAAAACAATAGGCAAAAGTGAACAGGATTCACTTTCAACCCAACAGGTTAAACAGCAAACAATACAGTCCAGAAAACCAATCAATACATCAGAAATGAAATACAGCAGAAAAATAAACAGCATCAGCAGCTCTGAAACAACATCTGACTTCAAGCTTCAGCAAGCATCCATCTCCATCTCCACAGCCTTCAAGCAAGGTCTTTGTCATCAATCTTCAGTCTACAAGGGTTTTCTTCAAGTCTCAAAACTCCAGGGTGAGGGATCAATCATAAGAGTGAATTGGGTGTTAAGCAATTAGTTGACTACCAAGGGTGGCAAACCAACTGCTACTAACACATAAGACATTTTCTCTCAAGAGTTCTATCTCTTAGACAATAGCACCAAGCCTTCCAAAGGAAGGGGGTGAGTGTCTTAGAGAGACTCTGCATCACAGAGAGGAATTGAGGCAGTCAAGGCCTTCCATGTTTGAGAATCAAGCTTTCTAATCTAGAGCTCTGCCTAGCTCCTAAACCCTAATCTCCTCAACAGCTGCTAGCAGGAATCTCCTCATCAACTCTGGAAGTTGGTCTTCAAGCTCTGGATCTCCAATGGCTTCATCATCACATGTCTTCAGCTCCCCCAATCCCCAAGCAATCCCAATACCCACACAGACAAATCAATAATCCCCAGAGGGCACACCACACCAATCAATCAAATACAGTAATACACCAATAGCAGTAGGGGAATCCTAGTGATTTCTGAGGGATCTAATAACTACCCATAGCCCCTATATCCCCATACCCCAAACTTTCAATCTCTAAATCCTTAAGGGAAAAGAACTACTTCACCTATGTTGTCACTTAAACCCTAATTTTGTTCATGTTATTCACACCTAAACTAATCACCTGAAATTAATTTCTAAAAATGGGAACTAAATTGTATGTACAAGCTAATCTTATCTACTAATCAACCTAAAAAGAATGGATTAAAAATAGTAAAGCATCTATTAGAACAAAAAATAACAAATTCATGTATCAAACAAAATATTAACAAAATGCTATTTACCAAAAAATGCATGAAAAATATTAAAACAAAATAAAATGTCAATTTTATTTTTCTATATTTTTCTAGACAGAATAATGAACCTATAGCAAAAAGAAGGAATTAAAAATCTCAATTTTCCTATTTTTTATGATTTTTTAAAGATGAGAAAATATTAAAGAAATTAAAATAACAAAATAGGAAATAAAAGGAGAGGGGGGTCTGAATAGCCAACGCGCTCAGTTCAAATATCAGTTGGGCCATAAAATGGGAGGTGCGCCTAGCAATTGGCGCTAGGCCCAGTTGCACTCAGAAAACGAATTGAAAAATAGAAAGAAAAGAAATAAGCTCGCGGTGCAGAAAGTAATAAAACCATGCGTATTCCATTGGGCCTATATGAAAGGGGGTGGGGATATTAATCTGGATCCAAAGCCCATGCGTGCTAATAAGTGAAACGCTGCGTTCCACTTGGTATTTTCCCTCCGTTTCAACTTCAAATGCCAGCCATTGGATGAGGTGAGAAAGTCAAATAATTGGCCTGATCGGACGGCTATCGGATCGTCTTCCTCAATCAACTCTAGGGTTTGCAGAATAAACCCTGCACACGAGCTCGACGCAGCCATCTTCTAGTCATCATATCTCCCTCGTCTCTCCATGATAGGCCATGATATAAACACCAAAATTAACCCAAAGTCCACGTAGAAGACAACTGCACCCTTAGTTTTTGCTGAAACTTGATCAAAGGCCAGACCCGATGGTATACAACCTCCATGGACATTCAAAATTCACCCTCACCAAACTTCAAATTCTTGATAACAGAACCAACTCTATGCTTCCATGGTTACTCTAAACTAATCCACACTAATTATCACAATCTATTCATCAAGTTCCAGCTCAAAACCTTTTTTGTGCATGCATGAAAATCTTCACCAATCAATGCCAAACTTTCCAGGATTCATCCTCTAACCACCTAGGTCTCTAATATACTAACAATCATATGCCATGATCACTATGCTAGCTAATTCGAAGGAAAACATACCTGGTGCAAATTCTTGAAAACAGATATAGACTTCTTGAATCAGCAGCCACCAATGCTCTGATCTTGATCAACACACTTGACTCTTGCTACTGTATGCAATAACCTTTGATCCAATGCTCTGAATATGATATTTGAACTCCTCTTGCAGTTTTGATGGTGAAGGTCACATCACACGAAAATGAACACAACTCAGCCAGATCTTGATGAATTTTGGTTCTAGGATGATTGTGGAGTAGATTAGGATCAAGAACTTTGTGAATTGATGGGATTTTGTGAGAGATTGAGAACAATTTGCAAAATTGGGAAGATGGAAGAAAGATATGTATTCTTGCCAAATGAATCACCAAACACATTTTGGAGCCACTCTTGTGTTTATATAGATGATGATGGCCTGATCTAGAAGGTTGTAGAATGATCTTAGATGGTTCTAGAAATTGATGGAAAGTTATGGAAGTTCTCCCTTAATGATACTTTGATCCATCTCATATCTCATGCCTTTCCTTTCATGTTTGTATCAAAATCTCCCCTTATGAGTTATTGTCATGGTATGTATGAAAAAACCAAGTTCCTTGCCTTGAAAAGTCACTTATGCCAAGTTTCCTCTTCTTGCCTTATTATGCAAGCAACAAAAATACAAAGCAAGTCCAATTTTTTACTCTTAACTCAAAAAAGTGGCTGAACCAATGTATCTAAAATGATGTTGGAAATCAATTTGGTATATTGGATGACCCATATTGGATTTGTAGATCTCTCAAACCAATTTTTTATTTCAACTTTTTCAACTTATGTACCTTTTTTAGGTCATTTTTCACCAACTTTGGTCAAGTCTCATTCTATGCATTTCCAAACTTCCATGACTTCTTTTCTTGACTTAAAATGGCATTTTAAGCAACTTTGATGTTGGGAAGTTTTTCATTTGAAGCTTCCTTGTATGAGTTTTAGGCATAAGCTAAGAATGACCTGTAATCCTCAGATGACCAAAATACCCTTTGCTTGCCAAGACCATAAGTAGAGTTCCAAAAACCATATGAAGGCATACCATACCATTCTAGAAAGCTAAGATAATTAGGAACAATTCTTATGTTTACCAGAAATTCATTTGAAATCTCCTTGAGGGGTAAAAATTGCTTGGAATTCAAGTCACTTTCACAGACAAAATTTCAGATACCTCAAATGACCTGTAACTTGCAAGGACCATAACTTGAGTTCTATAAATCTCCTTGATGTCTTCCACCACTCAAATTAAATGTATTGAGATCCTCTACAAGTTTCATGTTGGCCAAGGATCCATTTGAAGCTTGCATTTTGACTTATCTTGCTTGGAAATTTGACCTAAACTAGGGGATTTTACATAGAAACCCTAATTTAGAAACTCCTCTTCTCCTTGATTTCTCTTGATTTCTTCTTAGCATATCATCATATCCTTATTCTTCATGTCAAATGATGAACCCCACATCTCTTCAATAGACCTTAATGCCTTTCAATCAATCAATTGACCTAGAGTTGACCTAGAGTTGACCCCAGATGAAACCCTAGTTGACTATCTCCAACTGCAATGCTTGTGATCACATCAATAACTTGTCTCCTTCTCCAAATGACTTTCTAAGTCCTCCAAGATGTCTAGATACTCCCCATGCTCAACCCACAGCTCACAACTTACTTGTTGACCCTCAGGCACTCTCAGATAGGAGATAGACTCAATGCTTGATCCACTGACTTCTCCAACTTTCAAATTCTTTTCTGATGACTTGAATGAAATTGAATCAGGATAATGACCTCTTGATAGGCCTCAAGAGATGAGAATAATGATTGGTCCCCTGTTGGATGACTTGCCATGCTTATGCTATGCAGATGGTTAGGCTATGTACATGACTCTATATGCAAATGCTAATGATATTGAAACATAAACCAAGTGAATAAGGTTGAGCAAATTTTAGGGTGCAACAGCTGCCCCTATTCAAGCGACTTGGACCCGATTGGGTGAAGAGCCCGGAGCCTTCAAACATTCGAGGTACGAGACGGTTGAATACTAAGAAACCAGAAATTTGCCAACCGCAGAAATAAACTACACCACTGCTTGGGGAACGACATTCATCAGCTGAATCTGACTGTTACGACAATCCACTGATCCATTAGCGACGGTGCTGGGGATTATTTTCATCTGCCTGAAAAAGATTCCATCATCGCAAACTTGTCCTTTGCTTGTCCACGTTAGGACGCCTGTGTCGTCAACACAAAGAAATCTCAACCAAACCTGTCCACGTTAGGACTCCACCTGCTGTTAACCCGAAAAAGCTCGGCAACTTCGCTGGGGATAATTCGTCTTCACTCCATCAGAAATAAATCGTCCATGTTAGGAATAAACTCTTGACCACGTTAGGAATAACATTACCCACGTTAGGACTCACCCTTCCACGTAAGGAATAACCGTTCCACGTTAGGAAAAACATCGTCCACGTTAGGACTCACCTTTCCACGTGAGGGATAAAATTTCATCTGGATTTGTCCGCGTCAGGACTACACTTTCCACGTTAGGAATACACTTTCTTTCCACGTTAGGAATCAACTCTTCTTTTCCACGTAAGGAATCAAACCTTTTCCACGTTAGGAATGCCTCTATCTTTCCATGTAAGGAATCTCAATCTTTCCACGTAAGGAATACCAACCTGATCTGAATCTGTCCATGTCAGGACTAAACTTTCCACGTAAGGAATAACTCGTGCTTCCACGTAAGGAATACAACTTGATATGTCCACGTCAGGACTCCAATCCTTCCATGTGAGGAATACTATATCAATCTTTCTTTCCACGTTAGGAATGTCATCTTTCCACGTAAGGAACACCTCTTTTCCACGTTAGGAATGCAACTTTCTTTCCACATAAGGAATACATCATCCATGTTAGGACCCGCCTTTCCACGTTAGGAACACAATCTTTTTTCCACGTAAGGAATCATTTTTCCACGTAAGGAACTGAAACTTCTCTTTCTCTTCCACGTAAGGAACACGCTTTCTTTCCACGTTAGGAATACTTCTTCTTTCCACGTAAGGAATGCCATTTCTTCTGAATCCGTCCACGTCAGGACTAAACTCTTCCACGTCAGGAATAATCTCCTTCTTTCCACGTCAGGAATCAATCTTGATATGTCCGCGTAAGGACTCTAATCTTTCCACGTTAGGAATCAAACTTTGATCTGTCCACGTCAGGACTAAACTTTTCCACGTAAGGAAACCATGTTTCGTCTTGATTTGTCCACGTCAGGACTCAGGCATCTTCGACCCGCTGGGGAAATAAAACTTGTCCACGTCAGGACTCACATCTTCATCTGATGAAATAATAGAACCTGTCCATGTTAGGACTTGCACGTCTTCTACTTGCTGGGGAAATACGACTGTGTCCACGTCAGGACCCATACTTTGCCAACAACACGAAGAAGGATAAATTTGTCCACGTCAGGACTCTCGTGTCTTGTCATCACGAAGAACTATAAACTTGTCCACGTCAGGACGCACATTTCACCATTACGAATAAAGCTATCTGCTGGAAATAAATTGTCCACGTCAGGACACCAACACGAAGAGTAACCAACTTTTGTCCACGTCAGGACTCCACACTCAATCAATACCGAGAGCTCGACTCTGTCCATGTTAGGACTAACACACATCGTCAACTTGAGGAAATGTCCACGTCAGGACTCCCACTTCTCTTAGCACAAAAACCTGTCAATAAACCCGTCCACGTTAGGACTCCTCCTTCCATTGGTCCGACAACTTCTTATCACTGACGTTACAGCAACTTTGAGGCCGACTCTACTGGGGATATTTGGAAACCAAACTTCCGGACGCCTGTTCTGATAACCGGCGGTAGCCTCTGAAATTCTGGTTCATGAAACCTTTTAATGCTGACGTAACAACAACTTTGAAAGAAACAAATCCGCTGGTCGGACTAGAGAAACTTCAACAAGAAACCCTGGCGGGGAAATAAGTAACTCTGCTTGGGGACAAAGAGAAACTTATCCTGATAACTCTGTGGGGAGTAGTGCCAAAGCTGACACTTCGTTGAATGTCTCATGCCGAGACTTCGAATGCTTATTGATTCACCTGTGCGAGGGCTCTCTCTACCTGTAAGAGGAACAATACTTGAAACAAAAGGTTAGTCGTCCTGGTTTATGCTTCTAAAATGCGTATGTTTGATACTGACGCAATGCTTCAATCGTCATGGAAATGCTACGCGTGTTTATTTGGTGAATGCAAGTGTGACACTATATGCCAATGCAATTGCAGACTCGAACTGCTGGGTACAGGAACTGCTTCAGCAAAATAAATGCTGAAGATAATGCCAACTTCGCTGGGGATAGCCAGATGCCACGGAATTATTCCGGCAAAATAAATGCTGGAAGAGTGACGTCGACTCAGTTGGGAAATTGGGAACTTAAACCCAACACCTCGTTGAAGTAATACCCTGATGGGGAACATAATTCTGCTGGAGGATGGCAGATGCGCCTGGTATGACTGGACTTCTGCTAGAGAGTGAATAGGTATCACACGGTATTCTGACAAAATAAATGCCAATGCGCCACACCGACTCCGCCGGGGAGAGCCTTAATCTTCGATTTTCACTTGCTGAAAAGAGAACTCCACTGGGGATGGGACGATTCTCTTGGGGAAAATCCGTTGACCCCGCTAGGGGAGAGTAAATGACCCTGCGGGGAAAGGTAAACTGTCTGAATACAGCTCACCAATCTGAAATATTAATCTTCTGAGGCTAAACCCCTCTGCTTGAGATAAGGAATCCTTCTGGGGGACACCACACTGTCTGAACACAGCCTACAATCATGGAATCGCCAACTCTGCTGAGAATAAATGGCTTTGTTGGAGCATGCCTTCTGGATATGCTACGACTAGCTAGGGAATTCGATCCTTCTTCAGGAGGCACATGCATGACATGCGTGGGGGTCGAGTCTTTCGTTATTGCAATCTTTTGATCATCTTCTTCGTACGGCTATGAAACCTGCAACAACACAACCAAGACAAGACAAGACTATGCAACCAAATCGATTCAGGTTAGTGACATTATTTTCAGTTAATTCAAAGCTTTAGCAATTGTTGGCAAGGGCCAGTGATGTTATATACATGCTAGTTTCAATAAACTTAGGCGTTTTACCATGCACAAAACAGTAAAGAACCAGCATCAAATACTGAATAACATATTTTATTGATTGGGCCCCTGAATGGGCGGAGTTTTGTACACGGGATGTAACTCCTGAAAAGAGGAAGCTACGCAAAGCAGATATACAAGTATGCACAAGAAGCATAAATATATTGACAACTAAATTTGTACACATGTCGGCAACGAGATGCAGACGAACACCACGAATTGATCCTCCTATGACTCGCCCGACTCTAATGCTTTCCCGGTATTCACACTTCCGAAGAGATTGTATCTGATAATCGACCCCTCAGGTATATTCTCCCGCACCAATGGTCAAATGCAGTATCAAATTCGGACCGCAGTCATTTGCTTTTCCAAATCCCTAACTTTTGCGTGAACCGCCCTTTACGGGTTTTCAGTTCACCGGGATACCCTTTTTTGCCGAAGCCGCCCAATGTAGGTTTTCAACTTCGCGGGTGTACATTTTTTTCAATTTTATCCCTAACTTTTGCCCGAACCTTTCCTTCTGTTTTTTGGTTCGTCAGGATGCCCCATTTTTGCCTGGACTCTCTTTTTTTTGTCCAGCGGGTCAATTTTAAGCAAAGTATTTTTTAACTGCGTCCGAATTCACAGGCGACGTGAAGTCTTCACCGTCCATGGTGGACAACAATAAAGCCCCTCCTGAAAAGACTTTCCTGACAACGTAGGGCCCTTCGTAGTTGGGAGTCCACTTGCCCCTGTGATCTGCCTGCGGCGGGAGAATCCTTTTCAGCACAAGGTCGTCCGTCTGAAAGCTCCGCGGATGTATCTTCTTATCATATGCTTTCTTCATTCGGTTCTGGTACAAACGACCGTATGCTAGAGAAGCTAGCCTCTTCTCATCCAT
Organism: Lathyrus sativus; assembly: GCA_963859935.3. NCBI lineage: Eukaryota > Viridiplantae > Streptophyta > Magnoliopsida > Fabales > Fabaceae > Lathyrus > Lathyrus sativus. Next base: position 2,834,381 of record OZ012736.1, read on the forward strand.
CAAACTCAGTTGATTCAACCTGTCTTTCACTCATTCTGCCTCGTCTAGCTGAACGTCTCGCAATACCCTCAGAGAAGGGATCTCAACTTCCAATGGTAATACCGCTTCCATTCCGTATACCAACGAGAACGGGGTTGCCCCGGTTGATGTACGTACCGTCGTACGATAACCGTGCAAAGCGAAAGGTAGCATCTCATGCCAATCCTTATAGGTCATTACCATTTTCTGAATGATCTTCTTGATATTCTTATTGGCCGCCTCGACAGCGCCATTCATCTTGGGTCGGTAAGGGGAGGAGTTGTGATGTTCGATCTTGAAATTCTGACAGAGCTCCTTCATCATTTTGTTGTTCAGGTTTGAACCGTTGTCCGTGATTATCCGCTCGGGGATCCCATATCGGCAAATGATATCTCTCTTGATGAATCTGGCCACCACTTGCTTCGTTACATTTGCGTAAGACGCTGCTTCTACCCACTTGGTGAAATAATCGATTGCTACTAGGATGAACCGATGCCCGTTAGAAGCTGTCGGCTCGATCTTTCCAATCATATCGATTCCCCATATCGAGAATGGCCATGGCGATGACATCACATTCAGAGGACTCGGAGGCACATGGATCTTATCAGCATAAATTTGGCACTTGTGGCACTTCCTCGCAAACTTGAAACAATCAGTTTCCATAGTCAGCCAAAAATAACCTGCCCGCAGCAGCTTTCTCGTCATAGCATGCCCACCAGCATGCGTACCAAAGGTACTTTCGTGTATTTCCTCCATGAGCAGCTTTGCCTCTCTTTCATCTACGCAACGTAATAGCACCAAGTCGTGGTTTCTTCTGTATAAGACGCCATCCGGATTCAAATAGAAATTACCCGCTAATCTCCTGAGAGTCTTTTGATCTTGACTGGATGCCCCAGCCGGATACTCTTTATTCTTCAGAAAATTAAGGATATCAAAATACCACGGTTTATCGTCGGATGCTTCATCAATAGCAAATACGAAAGCTGGTCTGTCAAGCCGAGAGATAATGATTCGGGGAGCCTCGTTCCAGAAGTTGACTTTGTACATGGAAGACAAAGTGGCCAGGGCGTCAGCCATTTGATTCTCTGCCCGCGGCACATGATGCAACTCAACCTTGTCAAAGAAAGGCAACAATCTCCTTGCATAGTTCATGTAATGTATCAAGTTGGGCTGACGTGTCTCCCATTCCCCTTTTATCTGATTCACCACCAGAGCTGAGTCTCTGTATACGTCCAGATTCTTGATTCGCAAATCAATGGCTTCTTCAAGCCCTATTATACAAGCTTCGTATTCGGCCTCATTATTGGTGACGACAAAGGTCAATCGGGCAGTAAACGGGATGTGCGACCCGTGTGGAGTAGTGATGATTGCCCCTATTCCGCTACCGTAAGCGTTCACAGCTCCGTCAAATATCATCTTCCATTTGGAACCCACTTCTGGTCCTTCGTCTGGCAACGGCTCTTCGCAATCTTTCATCCTTAGGTACATGATATCCTCGTCAGGAAAATCAAACCTCATCGATTGGTAATCTTCAATAGGCTGCTCCGCCAGATACTCAGACAGCACACTCCCCTTTATAGCCTTTTGCGAAACGTATTGAATGTCATATTCAGTCAAGACCATCTGCCAGCGGGCAATTCTCCCTGACAACGCCTGCTTTTCAAATACATATTTGATAGGATCCATCTTCGAGATGAGCATGGTTGTATGATTCAGCATGTATTGTCTCAAACGCTTGGCGGCCCAGGCTAGCGCGCAACAAGTTTTCTCAAGCATTGAGTATCGAGATTCACAATCTGTAAATTTCTTGCTCAAGTAGTAGATCGCATGCTCTTTTCTTCCTGTCTCGTCGTGTTGACCGAGAACACAACCCATGCTTCCCTCAAGAACCGTCAAATACATGATCAAGGGTCTCCCTGCCACTGGGGGTATCAAAATAGGAGGCTCCTGCAAATACTGCTTTATTTTATCGAACGCCTTTTGACAATTTTCGTTCCACGTTACAGCTTGATCTTTCTTTAACAGCTTGAATAATGGTTCACACGTAGCAGTTAGGTGAGATATGAACCGAGCGATGTAGTTCAACCTCCCTAAAAACCCGCGCACCTCTTTCTCTGTTTTAGGCGTCGGCATTTCTTGGATCGCTTTTATTTTAGCAGGATCGACCTCTATTCCTCTTTCACTGACGATAAACCCCAGCAGTTTACCCGATCTCACCCCGAAGGTGCATTTGTTAGGGTTTAGTCTTAGCCTGAACTTCCTGAGCCTCTTAAATAACTTCAACAGATTCACCAGATGCTCTTCCTCTGTCTGGGATTTGGCAATCATATCGTCAACATAAACTTCGATCTCTTTATGCATCATATCATGGAAAAAAGTCGTCATCGCACGCTGATATGTTGCCCCAGCATTTTTTAAGCCAAAGGGCATCACTTTGTAGCAAAATGTTCCCTAAGGCGTTATGAAAGTAGTCTTCTCCATATCCTCTGGCGCCATTTTAATCTGATTATAGCCTGAAAAGCCATCCATGAAGGAGAATACAGAGTATTGAGCAGTATTATCAACTAGCACATCGATATGAGGAAGTGGAAAATCGTCTTTTGGGCTCGCTTTGTTCAAATCCCTATAATCCACGCACATCCGAACCTTGCCATCTTTCTTTGGCACTGGTACGATGTTAGCAACCCATGAGGGATATTTTGTCACAGCCAGGAAACCAGCGTCCCACTGTTTTTGAACTTCCTCTTTGATCTTTACTGCCATGTCTGGTCTAGTTCTGCGAAGCTTTTGTTTGACTGGCGGGCATTCTTCTTTCAGTGGCAGACGGTGCACAACCATATCTGTATCGAGCCCTGGCATATCTTCATACGACCAAGCGAATACATCACTATACTCTCGGAGCATTTCAACCAGTCTTCGCTTGATATCGCTCTGCAGTGCGGCTCCGATACGAATATTCTTCTCGACCCCTTCCGACCCCAAGTTGATAATTTCGATGACCTCGTCGTGAGGCAGAATGGCTCTTTCCTCTTGCTTCACCAACCAAGACAGTTCTTCAGGAACGTCACTATCTTCGACAACCTCTTCTTCGGCCTGAAATACCGGGTGCTCAAAGTCGGGACGAGTCATAGGTGGTTCAAGGATGTCATCTGAAAATGTTATCCTGCAAAAGGAATGGTTAAGTGCTTCAAAATGCGTATAAAGCGAATAACCACGTTGCCATTTTATTGAAAAATACAAAACAGGAAAGACAGAGATTACAGTATTTGCACATGAAAAAACGCCATTTATTTAATGATTAACACGCAATATTCATAACAACATAGCCCTAAGCAAATCCTGATGCCCCGGGCAAGGCATCAGATTATTCAACAATTAATAAAGCAAAGCATTACTGTTTAAGAGTCACAGGAACAAGCTCCTGAATAGACCAGTTGCACAGTCCCTGTCCTGGCGTGCTTGGCTGAATCCAGACATCCATATCACAGTCGCTGTCTCCTTCGTCAGACTCCGAAGCGGCGTTGATGGTTTCATGACATACTCCACTGGCAGAGATGGTTATCGGCCCTCTGAAACGGGGTGGCCCCACAGCAGGAGTTGACGACGGTTGGTACCCCAGCCCGAATCGGTCCATCTTCACAGGGATATCCAGCACTTTGCCCCAGCCCGTTGCTTCTCCTGCCTCCACCAGAGCTTGGGCTTCTTTATACGACGAGACAGCTATCTCTGACACTCTGCTCGGCCCGGGACCTTTGTCCTTGATACGCAACCCCTCAAATGCCTGGCAGGGTGTTTCGTGGATCTCTCCGTCGACCTCTACATAATTAAATGACGACAGATGGCTGACCAGGATGTCTTCTTCTCCGCATACGGTGACTACGCTGTCTCCGACCATATATTTCAACTTTTGATGCAGGGTAGACGTGACTGCCCCGGCCCCATGAATCCAGGGTCTTCCGAGCAGGCAGCTATATGCAGGCTGTATATCCATGATATAAAATTCCGTCGCAAACACCTCCGCCCCCACCTGTAGAGGCAGTGTTATCGATCCAAAGACTGTTCTTCGCGTGCCATCGAATGCTCTAACTACCAAGTCACTGGGCGTGCACAAGATTCCTCTGACATCCAGCTTCATCATCGCTTTCTTGGGCATCACATTCAGAGACGATCCGGTGTCGACCAATACATGCGACATTACTGATCCTCTACATTCGACAGATATGTGTAGCGCCATATTATGATCTCTCCCTTTCGGGGTCAAATCGAAGTCGGTAAAGCCTAAGCTGTGGCCGACATTTACATGTGCCAACACTCCTTCCAGCTGATTCACGGAGACGTCTTGGGGTACGAAGGAAGTATCTAGGACTTTCAACAAAGCATTTCTGTGAGCTTCCGAACACAAGAGCAATGACAAGATGGATATTTTGGACGGCGTCTGTTGCAGATGCTCCACAATCTTATAATCACTTTTTCGAATCAAGCGCATGAACTCTTCTACGTCTTTCGATGCCGATGCTTTGTCGCTTGCTTGCACGGGGACATTTTCAACCATCCTCCCTTTTCCTTTCGCTAGTCTTTCGGTCTCCACTTCAGGTGATATAAAGATCCTACCACTCCTTGTCATACCTCCTGAACCAACAACGTTGTCTACAGTCTCGGTTGGCTGCTTATTAACATCAACCTTTATCCCGTCACAATACACCTCCAACCCATATGACCATGGGACTGCTTTTGTATTCTCGTACGGGATCGGTCCGGCCTTAGTTATGGTGATCGGTGGTCGCTGGACCGGTGCCGCTATAGTGATGGTCTTCCGAGGAATCGTTACAGTGGCCACATCACTCTGATCATCTGCTACCGCCCCTGCAGGCTCTTTAGTTGCTGCTCGGTCAAATTGCAATGTGCCGTCATCAATTAAGGCCTGAATGCCTTTCTTCAAATCATCACACCCCCCAGCTAGGGTCCAGCATTCTAAGAAATACTCGTCACATCCTGGATAAACACCCCCTTGCAACAATCTGCTTTTTATCTCGTTCAGCGGCGTTTTTAAATCGTCGACATTCATAATCAGATTCAACCCTTCCTCAGTCAGAATGGCGTTTGCCCCATGATTAGGCATGGGTTTCTGCACTATATTCGGACCTGCCGTTCCGAAATTGATAGCCTTATTATCCAAAAGATCCTGCACAACGTGCTTAAAAGCATGGCAACCCTCTACATCGTGGCCCGGAGCCCCAGAATGAAACTCACAGTGCCTGCTTGCATCATAACCATACGGGGGAGTTCCCGTTATCGGTGCCAGAGTTCTCTTCTCTACCAAATTTAGACCCAACAGCGTCTGTAACAAATCTGCATAGGTTGAGGGAGGCTTCTCAAACACTCTTCTTGGTTTACCACCCTGGAATCTTCGCTGAGCCTGCTGTGCCCCATGTTGTGGCTGCTGCTGCTGCTGTGGCTGCTGCTGCATTGGCTGCTGCTAAAACAGTTGTTGTTGTTGAAGTGGTTGCATTGGCTGCTGCTGAAACGGTTGTTGTTGATATGGAATAGTAACACTCGCCACCTGCTGCGGCTGATGATATTGGTTTCGTCCCCTGCCTCGGCCTCGGCCTCGGCCTCCAAATACTGCGCTTGCCTCGCCCTGAAGGCGTCCCCCAAAAGCCTTCCTATTACTTCCAGATGCAGTTGATTCCTCGGCTTGGAACTTTCCCTGCTTAATGTTACGTTCAATCTTTTCTCCCATCAGAATTAAGTCTGAGAAACTGGCCAGAGATGTATGAAACAACTTGTCATGGAACATGCCTGTGAATGTGCCGACGAACATGTCATTCATTTACTTGTCTTCTAAAGGAGGACAGACCCTGGCAGCCATGTCGCGCCATCTTTGCACGTACTCTTTAAAGCTCTCATCCTTTTTCTGAGACAGCCCTGCCAATTGGACCCGGTTGGGTGCCAAGTCGCTGTTATACTTGTAGTGAGCTACAAATGCCTCTGCCAATTGCTTCCATGTCTTGATATTAGTTGGCTCCAAACCCATGTACCACTCTAGGGAAGGGCCTGACAAACTATCTTGAAAGAAATGCATTAGCATTCTCTCATCAGTGGAGTACGCAGACATCTTTCTGTAATAAGCCCGCACGTGCACTTTCGGACATGTGTCCCCTTTATACTTATCAAACGTAGGAGCTTTGAATTTGATTGGCACCCTCAAGCCAGGTACCAGGCCCATTGTTGCCATGTCTAAGCCCACAGCACTTTGGTTCAGGACCCCCCTCATCTGCTCTTCTAGCATTCTGATCTTCTGGGAGTTATCCATCGGCCCTTCAAAGCCTCCGCCAGAGAAAGCGTCCTCCTGCTGATCTTCTTGCCACATACCATCCCCAGCTCCATACCCATCATATCCATTATTGCGGCCAGCTCTAATCTGATTCATCACCGGACCTCGGCCTCTGTTGCCGTACCCTTGAACACCTCCAGCAGGCCCAAAAGCCATTAACCCAGCGCCGTTTCCATTTCCGAAACCTCCGTAACCCTGATTGGCCACACCATAACCATCTTGCCCAAAGCCTTGATCATTGAAACCATATTTCCCTGCGTTATCGAATCCCTGATCGTTGAACCCGAATCCAGCATTGCCAAAGCCATTGCCTCCCGTATTATCACCCAAGTTGATATCACCAAGCCCAACGTTATGGACAGCAGTCTCGTTCCCAACTCTGACGTTACCGTTCCCAGCAGCGGTAGCATTGTTGACATTAGCAGCAGGTATATTGACTACAGGTGGAGCCACTGGCGTGGGAGTGCCATCCCCATGAACAGTATCGACTCGCACAGACTGATGATCCTTGTTACCGTGACTGGCGTTTCTGACCAACAGAGGTTGCACCATGGCTTGCAAATTCTCCTGACCTTTTGCAATAGCTTCCATGGTCTGCATAAAGAGAGCTAGCTTCTCGCGCACATCCTGCATCTCGTTCTGCATTTGATCCATGATTCTTCGACAATTGGTGCGAGTGGAGTATCTGTGCGGGCGTTGATCTGCAATCCTGAAAATACCTGTCACAGAGCAGAAAATGAGATACCATCCAATGATTACCTGTAATGCAATATGAATATGAATGCGATGCAATGCGTGTGTCTGTGCATTAGGGAAATTCATTCCCCGATTCTAGTGTGAAGGTGCCGGTGCAATGAAAGTGCTAGCAATACAAAGATCAGAGCTGAATCACAGAAAGCCTCATATATTTCAGAGAAACCAGTAAGCCCGGAGTACAATATAACTGAGAGTACAATAAGAAGGCATGACCTCAACCAACAATCCTGGTGATGGTCAGCACTATGCAAATAAAGCATACAAGTTACTACATGAAATGATCAAACACTCCCATAAGTCTGGTATTCTTCTAGCAACTTCTTGGTCTCCGGATGACTTGGTCGAGCAAGCAGCCCTTCAACAAGTTGGTTTCTTTTCTTAAGAACACGTCGCACGTCTTCAGCAGTTTCTTCCCATGCCCCCTCTCCGAAGCGATCCTCTAGCTTACGCTTCTGAGACACAGCTTCATCTCTGCCTTTGATGGCCTTGTTCAGTGCATTCTGGAGGCTATACCTGGTCATCACTTCTTCTTCACACTTCTTAATGCTGGACTTCAACTGCTCTTCGAGGTCGGAGATTTGCTGCTTCAACTTATCCTCCCTCTTCTTATTGTTGGTGAGCGTGGCATTCCAGGTCTTATTGCAAGAAGAGATCTCTCGGTGAGCGATGTCAAGTGCTTTCTTCTTGGATTCAAGCATGTCATGGGAGCTTCTGAACTCTTGCCCCAGACGTTCGCGCTTCCTTTTCTCCTCAGTCAACTCAGCCCCTAGTCTGTTCATTAGCTCAATCTTCTGTTGGAAAGCATGGACGGCCTTGTTTTTCTCGCTGCGTACCTGGGCTAGCTCCTGCTCTAACCCTTCGTTGATCTTCATCAAGGCTTCTTTTTCTTTCACAACTTGCTCGTAGGCCTCCCTAGAAACAGTAGTTGGCTCTGATACCGGAATAGGAACAAGGGATGGTGCATCTGGAAACGGCATCCGCAACTGACTTGCTCTCTCCTGGATCCAAACCCTGTAAGGTGCATAGGCCTGACAGTCATTCTTCCCTAATAGCTGCTTCCCTCTTCGGTTAATACGCGTCCAGGCATGCTGCAGCTTGGCTAGTAACTCCCCCTTCACGTCTCCGGTGAAATACAGAGATTCCCGTACTTCCTCCTCCTTTGGTGGGTTCTTCAATGCATATCCGAACTGACGGACCAACAGAGATGGGTTGTAGTTGATACACCCTTTCCTCCCTATCAACGGAACATTAGGGTACCCAGAACAACTGAATATAAGCTCAGCCCCTAGCAGGTCTCGATCAAACCATTCAACGTCTTCGGCAGATAGCCTCATCAGGCGCTCTGACCAGCTAGCTGTGGTTGCACTCTTCACAAAAGATCCCTTCATGGGAAGGTGGCTTTTAAACCACATACCCAGCAATGGTACGCAGAAATGAACATTCTTTCCTCTTCCCTTCTCGTTCTTGTAATGCAGTGAGTGGTAGAAATCTCCGAGCAAGGTCGGTACAGGATTACCAGCGGCAAACAAGTAGAAGGCATCGAAGTCCACAAAATCCGGTACATTGGGAAACAATATTATGCCGTAAATGCACAGAGCCAGCACAGCATTGAAGGCAATCCAGCACCCGCTCTTAGCGTACTCCTGGGCTTTACCAATCAAGAACTGGAGCGAGAAGCCTGGCACTCCACGGGAAACAGTAGTCAACAGTTCAGAAGCATCCACATGCAAAGGTTTTGCCAAGTCTTCCGGCTTGGGCTTAACGCCCGAATGAATGAATGGAACCTGGTTCTGCACGGGTAACTCAGTAAACTCCACATACTCCTCAATGGTAGGCCCCATAATGAAATAAGCAAACGTAAAACATCTCAATGCGGGATCATAGAATTGCATCAAAGCGTACAACCCATCTAGCTCTATCTCCGTGGGTTTGCGCACCAATCTCAATAGTCTTCCATAGCTCATTCTGAAACTTCTACGAACATCCTCATCAGCCAGAGAGATCAACCCAAGCAGGGGAGCAACATCAGGAGTAGGCAATTTGTAAGCAACTGTCCTTCTTAAGTTGGCCATGACCAATCACTCAGAAATCCGGGCACTAGAACTAGGGAAATGCAAATGCACCTGCAGCACAGACACACGTTAGTGGGATGCAATGATGATGGGTATGCAGACAAATGCAATGCAAGTGACATGCAACAGGGACCAACTGCCGTAGCTGAATAGCCTGAACCATATCAAGAAGTCTCAGATAGATTCTCTAGAAGTCCTCAAACCCTGGTCTCAGATAGACCTAACACAAAGCTCCCCCACTGGTCTCTGACAGACCTCAAAACTCTCCAACTGGTCTCTGGTAGACCTCAAAATTCTCCAACTGGTCTCTGACAGACCCCAGAACTCTCCAACTGGTCTCTGACAGGCCTCATAACTCTCCATAAATACCCAGGATCTCTGATCAAGAAATAACCGGTAGTCTGAAGGTCTAGTTACCTGCACATCCCCAAACCCTCTCACAGGTGGATGTCCTAGTAACTGACAAAGGTATGGCATCCTATGCGGTCGTCGGCGTCACAGACTTTCAGGGTTGATGATACGATTCCCAGAAGGAGTGGCATCATCAAATCCTGAAGAGGCCTCACTTAGCCAACTTCCAAATGATCGGTCCCCAGAGTCGACAATTCAACTAACCAGCAACCCACGCCAACCAAAGGAAGGGGCAGGAGGCCAACCAGAGGAACCTCGTCTGAGTGTAGATTTCGCGGGACACCAAGGCAAGCAAAGCAAGCGGGCGCCAACTAATCTCTACTCTAAGTCTAAGGTGCACTCAAGCCCAGGTCCGGCTTCTCACTCAGTATCAGAACACCCGTCACACCCCAATACAGCAATAATAATCAATATATATAATGCTGAAAATAAAGGTCAGAAATATAAATCCATACAAAATCCTCGACGGGAAAACAAGCGTTAGGATTGACTCTCTTAAGGGACGTTGGATCCCAAATGCATAAGAACTATCGCAGTCCTTAGCAGCCAGGGGACGTTGGGTCCCCAGCAGAGTCGCCAGCTGTCGCTACTGCAAAAATCGGCGTCGGCTGAACAGAAGAGTCGCCACCGTGCGTTATTTATCCCACGGGAGGGAAAGGAAACGCTCAGAGTAAACCTCGCACAACACGGGAAAGGTATGGTCGTCGCAACCAAAACCTGGATTCGGGAGTCGGTTACGCAAGGGGAAGGTATTAGCACCCCTCACGTCCATCGTACTCGACGGGATCCATGCTTGTTTTCGGATATGGATTGTTATTCTGTCTACTCTACAGGTTAAGGGTTAAAAAGAAAAGAAAATGACTCGGCAAAGTATCGCACTTTATGCCTACGTATTCCCGTCTGGAACGAGAAATCAGAGTCAACGTAGTTCGCCTACCTACGGGAAAGGAGGGGAAGGTTGCTCGCTAGGATATCGCATCCTATGCCTACGTACTTCCACACTGCATGGAAGATCAGAGCAAACGTAGTTCGGGCCACGTACGACACAAGTCTGTCTTGATTGATTTTATTCCTTCTGAAAAAGGGTTTTCTGATTAGCAGTCCAAGCGGACAAAAATGACGTCTTGATGAGTTCACATTCTTTTACGGAAGAAGTGTCTTTTATTGTGTTTGAAATATTATTGTGTTTTTCTGTTTGTTTTGAGAAAGAAGAGACAGAACTCTAACCTACGGTTGCGAAGGGAATCAAACTAACCTAATGTTATCATGCATGGGTTAAGACCTAATGTCTATCATGCTCCTCTCTTGCACAGAGAGAAACAGAAATCCTACGGGATAAGCGGAAACAGAAACCATATCAGATATATACAGTAAAACAGTAAAATGCATGGATGCAGCAATACAAGCGAGGCAAGGGAGTCCCACTCAACCTCGAACCTAGAAAACAATAGGCAAAAGTGAACAGGATTCACTTTCAACCCAACAGGTTAAACAGCAAACAATACAGTCCAGAAAACCAATCAATACATCAGAAATGAAATACAGCAGAAAAATAAACAGCATCAGCAGCTCTGAAACAACATCTGACTTCAAGCTTCAGCAAGCATCCATCTCCATCTCCACAGCCTTCAAGCAAGGTCTTTGTCATCAATCTTCAGTCTACAAGGGTTTTCTTCAAGTCTCAAAACTCCAGGGTGAGGGATCAATCATAAGAGTGAATTGGGTGTTAAGCAATTAGTTGACTACCAAGGGTGGCAAACCAACTGCTACTAACACATAAGACATTTTCTCTCAAGAGTTCTATCTCTTAGACAATAGCACCAAGCCTTCCAAAGGAAGGGGGTGAGTGTCTTAGAGAGACTCTGCATCACAGAGAGGAATTGAGGCAGTCAAGGCCTTCCATGTTTGAGAATCAAGCTTTCTAATCTAGAGCTCTGCCTAGCTCCTAAACCCTAATCTCCTCAACAGCTGCTAGCAGGAATCTCCTCATCAACTCTGGAAGTTGGTCTTCAAGCTCTGGATCTCCAATGGCTTCATCATCACAAGTCTTCAGCTCCCCCAATCCCCAAGCAATCCCAATACCCACACAGACAAATCAATAATCCCCAGAGGGCACACCACACCAATCAATCAAATACAGTAATACACCAATAGCAGTAGGGGAATCCTAGTGATTTCTGAGGGATCTAATAACTACCCATAGCCCCTATATCCCCATACCCCAAACTTTCAATCTCTAAATCCTTAAGGGAAAAGAACTACTTCACCTATGTTGTCACTTAAACCCTAATTTTGTTCATGTTATTCACACCTAAACTAATCACCTGAAATTAATTTCTAAAAATGGGAACTAAATTGTATGTACAAGCTAATCTTATCTACTAATCAACCTAAAAAGAATGGATTAAAAATAGTAAAGCATCTATTAGAACAAAAAATAACAAATTCATGTATCAAACAAAATATTAACAAAATGCTATTTACCAAAAAATGCATGAAAAATATTAAAACAAAATAAAATGTCAATTTTATTTTTCTATATTTTTCTAGACAGAATAATGAACCTATAGCAAAAAGAAGGAATTAAAAATCTCAATTTTACTATTTTTTATGATTTTTTAAAGATGAGAAAATATTAAAGAAATTAAAATAACAAAATAGGAAATAAAAGGAGAGGGGGGTCTGAATAGCCAACGCGCTCAGTTCAAATATCAGCTGGGCCATAAAATGGGAGGTGCGCCTAGCAATTGGCGCTAGGCCCAGCTGCACTCAGAAAACGAATTGAAAAATAGAAAGAAAAGAAATAAGCTCGCGGTGCAGAAAGTAATAAAACCATGCGTATTCCATTGGGCCTATATGAAGGGGTGGGGATATTAATCTGGATCCAAAGCCCATGCGTGCTAATAAGTGAAACGCTGCGTTCCACTTGGTATTTTCCCTCCGTTTCAACTTCAAATGCCAGCCATTGGATGAGGTGAGAAAGTCAAATAATTGGCCTGATCGGACGGCTATCGGATCGTCTTCCTCAATCAACTCTAGGGTTTGCAGAATAAACCCTGCACACGAGCTCGACGCAGCCATCTTCTAGTCATCATATCTCCCTCGTCTCTCCATGATAGGCCATGATATAAACACCAAAATTAACCCAAAGTCCACGTAGAAGACAACTGCACCCTTAGTTTTTGCTGAAACTTGATCAAAGGCCAGACCCGATGGTATACAACCTCCATGGACATTCAAAATTCACCCTCACCAAACTTCAAATTCTTGATAACAGAACCAACTCTATGCTTCCATGGTCACTCTAAACTAATCCACACTAATTATCACAATCTATTCATCAAGTTCCAGCTCAAAACCTTTTTTGTGCATGCATGAAAATCTTCACCAATCAATGCCAAACTTTCCAGGATTCATCCTCTAACCACCTAGGTCTCTAATATACTAACAATCCTATGCCATGATCACTATGCTAGCTAATTCGAAGGAAAACATACCTGGTGCAAATTCTTGAAAACAGATATAGACTTCTTGAATCAGCAGCCACCAATGCTCTGATCTTGATCAACACACTTGACTCTTGCTACTGTATGCAATAACCTTTGATCCAATGCTCTGAATATGATATTTGAACTCCTCTTGCAGTTTTGATGGTGAAGGTCACATCACACGAAAATGAACACAACTCAGCCAGATCTTGATGAATTTTGGTTCTAGGATGATTGTGGAGTAGATTAGGATCAAGAACTTTGTGAGTTGATGGGATTTTGTGAGAGATTGAGAACAATTTGCAAAATTGGGAAGATGGAAGAAAGCTATGTATTCTTGCCAAATGAATTACCAAACACATTTTGGAGCCACTCTTGTGTTTATATAGATGATGATGGCCTGATCTAGAAGGTTGTAGAATGATCTTAGATGGTTCTAGAAATTGATGGAAAGTTATGGAAGTTCTCCCTTAACGATACTTTGATCCATCTCATATCTCATGCCTTTCCTTTCATGTTTGTATCAAAATCTCCCCTTATGAGTTATTGTCATGGTATGTATGAAAAAACCAAGTTCCTTGCCTTGAAAAGTCACTTATGCCAAGTTTCCTCTTCTTGCCTTATTATGCAAGCAACAAAAATACAAAGCAAGTCCAATTTTTTACTCTTAACTCAAAAACGTGGCTGAACCAATGTCTCTAAAATGATGTTGGGAATCAATTTGGTATATTGGATGACCCATATTGGATTTGTAGATCTCTCAAACCAATTTTTTATTTCAACTTTTTCAACTTATGTACCTTTTTAGGTCATTTTTCACCAACTTTGGCCAAGTCTCATTCTATGCATTTCCAAACTTCCATGACTTCTTTTCTTGACTTAAAATGGCATTTTGAGCAACTTTGATGTTGGGAAGTTTTTCATTTGAAGCTTCCTTGTATGAGTTTTAGGCATAAGCTAAGAATGACCTGTAATCCTCAGATGACCAAAATACCCTTTGCTTGCCAAGACCATAAGTAGAGTTCCACAAACCATATGAAGGCATACCATACCATTCTAGAAATCTAAGATAATGAGGAACAATTCTTATGTTGACCAGAAATTCATTTGAAATCTCCTTGAGGGGTAAAAATTGCTTGGAAGTCAAGTCACTTTCACAGACAAAATTTCAGATACCTCAGATGACCTGTAACTTGCAAGGACCATAACTTGAGTTCTATAAATCTCCTTGATGTCTTCCACCACTCAAATTAAAGGTATTGAGATCCTATACAAGTTTCATGTTGGCCAAGTATCCATTTGAAGCTTGCATTTTGACTTATCTTGCTTGGAAATTTGACCTAAACTAGGGGATTTTACATAGAAACCCTAATTTAGAAACTCCTCTTCTCCTTGATTTCTCTTGATTTCTTCTTAGCATATCATCATATCCTTATTCTTCATGTCAAATGATGAACCCCACATCTCTTCAATAGACCTTAATGCCTTTCAATCAATCAATTGACCTAGAGTTGACCTAGAGTTGACCCCAGATGAAACCCTAGTTGACTATCTCCAACTGCAATGCTTGTGATCACATCAACAACTTGTATCCTTCTCCAAATGACTTTCTAAGTCCTCCAAGATGTCTAGATACTCCCCATGCTCAACCCACAGCTCACAACTTACTTGTTGACCCTCAGGCACTCTCAGATAGGAGATAGACTCAATGCTTGATCCACTGACTTCTCCAACTTTCAAATTCTTTTCTGATGACTTGAATGAAATTGAATCAGGATAATGACCTCTTGATAGGCCTCTAGAGATGAGAATAATGATTGGTCCCCTGTTGGATGACTTGCCATGCTTATGCTATGCAGATGGTTAGGCTATGTACATGACTCTATATGCAAATGCTAATGATATTGAAACATAAACCAAGTGAATAAGGTTGAGCAAATTTTAGGATGCAACAGTCATGGTGTGGGAACCATGAGCTGGTCTCAGTTTCTGATGTAGAACTTCCCCTTGCATCATGGTATGGGAACCAGGAGCTGGTCTCAGTCTCTGATGTAGGACTTCCCCAAGCGTCATAGTCTGGATGCTATGGGCTGGTCTCAGTCTCTTCCCGAAATGATGAAAACTCGTGAGAGCATCTTCACAGGGGGTTGTAAATTTTGTAGATTGTGGATGTCGTTGTAGACTGTAAATGTAGTTCGTTGTAGAACCCTGTAGATGTAGTTCGTTGTAGAACCCTGTAGATGTAGTTCATTGTAGAACCTTGTAGATTGTAGTTCGTTGTAGAACCCTGTAGATTGTAAATTTTGTTGATGTAATCTGTAATGTACTCTGTTGTTGTGGATGTAATTTGTAATTGTAAATTGTAGATGTAGTTGTAAAGCTTCACCGAGGATCCTCGAAAAAATGTGAGTCGGTTGAATTGTAAAGTATGTCTTCTCAAATAAAGAGAGACTAATGTGGTAAACCTCCTCGACTTCTTCGGGGAGATGTCGCTTGGCGGATTGATGATGTTGAAGGACCCATTGAGGGTAGATGATCTGTCTTGTGAAAACTGTCATTTGTCATTTTGAACAGGATCTTGATCAAAATGAGTTGCTCAATAAAGAGATAAATGTTCGAGAAAAATCCTGTGATGCTATTGTTGAAGAAGCGTCTGTCTTTATGAATATTCTTCGTGGGGAATAGGGTGCAAGGTAAATGCACACTTAATCCACTCTTAAAGGTTGGAGATGTCCATGATGTGATTGCCAAAGGCTGAAGTTCAATTCAGGAAGTAGCCGAAGAGAAATTGTCAAGCAAGACTCGACCATTGAGATATAAACTCAAATGGAATCGTACTGAAATAACCATCTTCCATGAGGGCTGAACTTCATGGGGAAAATAAATCATTATGCTTTTTCTTCCTAAGGTCGATAAATCTAATTGGAGGGATAAGGCGCACCCAAACACCTAGGGATAACTATAGCCGAAGCGATGGAACAGAACAAATATGAAGAATGCGAAAAATGCACATGCCATGCTGTCTACTTATATGCTATGCGTATGCCGAAGGATTGGGAGAAACGAAATAAATGCCTCAAACGAAAGGGTACTCAAGCAGAATCTCCATAAATTCTTTGTCATCTACAAAGAGAATCTTCGGACAGAAGCAACTTTCGTGTCTGGATAAAATAAATCCTCCTGCCTTGGGGAAGCATATCATATTGTTGTCTTTCTTCGGACGAGGTAAACACTCATGGTCATCTTGTTAGATATATGAATGGCAGTAGGGGCTTCAACCGCACTCCAGTTCTTGACTACAACGCCTGTAGTCACAAAGTCTGGAATGTCCTCATCTGGATCTTCCTCGGTGATGGCATAAACTCCAAAGGTATAGTCAAATTCATCAGAAACATAGCCTGGATCTTCCATATAGGGCTCGTAGTCTTCGTAAGGAATGGAGGACCTTGTAGAACCATCTGATATGTAGCCCTCGAGTTCATCTTCTAACACAACATTAATCTGAGGATGATGGACGATTCCTCCACTACGGAACACTTCATTGATTAGCGGAAACCCTTGATTCTTGGTGTCTGGTTGAGCGGAACCGCTAGTAAAACCGAGACCCTCCTTATTTTTGTTTTCTGGCAAAGACAATACTTTTCCCCACATTGATTGATGACCACTGTCCACTACTCGCTGTGCGTCTTTAAATGATGACAAGGATGCCTGAGATCTTTGGACACCTTCGCCCACAATAGACAAAGTTTGAAATTGCGTGCCGATTTCCTCCTCAGCCTCGACATATGAGAATGATGACAAGTGACTTACCACCAAAGCTCTTTCTCCATAAACTATAACTATTTTCCCCTCGAAGACATATTTCAACTTCTGATGCAGGGTAGAAGTAACTGCTCCAGCTTCATGTATCCACGGCCTCCCTAGAAAACAGCTATAAGCTGCACGAATGTCCATAACCTGAAACAGGATCATGAAAGTCTGTAGTCCAATAGTCATGGGCAAATCTACCTCACCAATTACCGTTTTCCTCGATCCATCGAAAGCTTTGACAATAACGCGACTTGGCCTCATCAGCGGTCCTTGGTATGACAACTTAGATAAAGTAGTTATAGGCATTACATTTAGAGACGATCTAGTATCAACCAACACACTGGACAGAGACTCATTTCCACAGTTCACAGAAATATGTAGAGCCATGTTATGTTTCCTTCCTTCTTTTGGGAGGTCGTCTTCATTAAAGCCCAGATTATAACTTGAAGTAATACTGCCAATGATGTTATCAAATTGTTCCATAGTCACATCCTGTTAGACATAAGCTTGTTCCAAAATCTTCTGAAGCGCTTCTCTATGAGCCTCAGAACTCATCAGCAATTGTAGCACAGAAATCTTCGATGGGGTTTGCAGAAGCTGATCTGCAACCTTATACTCGCTTCTTTTGATTACTTTCAAACATTCATCGGAGTTGGATAAGTTAGACCCACCAGATTGCCCCACAATTGGGTTTTTTGAGCCTGATGGTTCGAACAAAACCTCTTTTTCTTTCGGTGGCACAGTCGGGTAGACTCGACCGCTTCTTGTCACTCTACTGACATCTGCAATATTAAATACTGAGGGTACAGTGGGCAAAGGTACTTCTTTCCCATCCTCCAACATAGTAGCATTGTATCTGTAAGGGATGGCCTTACTAGAGGTATAAGGGACAGGTCCAGGCACATTGATCACTAAAGGAGTAACAGCTGGTTTCTTACTATTGTAAACGATCTCTATACGTTCCACTTCCTTAAAGTGGGGTACTATGACACAAACTTCTTCAGCCTCTTCACTTGAAACTTCTTGATTATCATTTTCCAAACAATCTTCAATCATATTGACAGAGGGCGAACCATGTGGTGGTAATGGATTCTTCTGTATCTTAGGGTCGGAATCCCTAAAAGACAAGATTCCATTTTTAATGAGCCTCTGGACATCTATCTTCAAACCGAAACAACTCTCAATATCATGTCCTGGAGCACCCTGATGGTAAGGACAAAACTTGTCAGCTCTATAAGAAGGGGGAGGATTCGTGGGAGCCGGAGGTGGAGCTCTCGTCTGAATGTGACCCTTTTTAATCAAAGCGGGGAATAAATCAGCATATGTCATTGGGATCGGATCAAAATTTATTTTTCTATACACACGACCTTGATTGCTGGATGGTCGATTTTGCTGAGGGTACTGTGGACTTTGCTGAAGTTGGGGTTGTTGAGCAACGGGAGACTGAGGTTGCTGATAGGGTTGCGGAGACTGTAGCTGATAAGCCGGAGCATTAAACACTGGCGATACCGCTGCAACTTGATGTGGGGGCATGTACCTCTTTCTGAATTGTCCCTTTTGAATGGCGTTTACACCTTGCTCTTTTTTCTTCACAAAATTGCTCCCATACCTTTTAGGAGCACTCTCTTCTTTGGTCAGTCTTCCTTCACGAACACCTTCTTCTAAGCGCATCCCCATATTGACCATTTCAGTAAAGTCACTGGGTGCACTGGCTACCATCTTCTTGTAAAAGAAAGGACCAAGGGTCTTCAGAAAAATCTTGGTCATCTCTTTTTCTTCTAATGGTGGTGTGACTTACGCGGCCAACTCGCGCCAACGCTGAGCATATTCTTTGAAATTCTCCTTATCTTTTTGTGCCATTGCTCTCAACTGATCTCGGTCGGGCGCCATGTCCACATTGTACTTATACTGCTTGACAAAGGCTCCTCCCAGATCATTGAAAGTTTGAATCTTCGTACTATCCAACCCCATGTACCACTTGAGTGCGGCGCTTGTCAAACTGTCTTGAAAGTAGTGAATGAGTAATTGATCATTATCAGTTTGGGCAGACATCTTTCTGGCGTACATAATGAGATGACTCTGAGGGTAGGTATTCCCCTTGTACTTTTCAAAATCAGGGACTTTGAACTTCGGTAGGACCTTAACGTTTGGAACCAAGCACAGCTCAAAAGCACTCTTACCAAATAAGTCCTTTCCACGAAGGGCTTTCAACTCCTTTTGTATTTCAGAAAACTGGTCTTGAAATCCGTCTATCTTCTCTTCTAAACCCACAGTTTCGGTTGGCGACCCATGTAAAATTGGTTCATCCAGAATATACGGGACAGCATTCACGTGTGGAGATGCGGTAGTCATCACAGCAGAAACTAGAGGAGCAGCTTGAACAGTGGTCACAACGGGGATCTCAGACGCAGACGGACGGTAACCGGTCGAAAAGAAATTAGGAGACAATCCCCACGGGAAACCTTGAGGCATACTGTAGGATACTTCAGACACCACTAGGATCGGTGTTGGCGTCACTTCGGATGTGACAGTCCTTGGGACTTCTTGATTGTTGATCGAGATTTGACTAGACAAAGCTTCCACTAGACCATTCAACTTCTCCAAACTTTCCTTCATACTTGCAACTTCATCACGGAGCACTCTGTTCTCTTGCTCTAGTTGATCCATCTTCTGGCGTTGGCTAGCTCGAGTGTTGTATCGGTGATTCAGCTTGTTCTACGGAGATGAAGCAAGAGTGAGACCCTGGAATGCGAACGATGCTATGCTTATGCAAAATGAAAATGAGTATGAAACTTTCAAGAAACTCAAATTATTTCGGTATTGTAACCTTGGAGGAAAACTTATTTTATTTTGAGGATCGAAGCATTACAAAACGGAGTACTCTTTTAAGAGTTTATTACATTGAATCAAAAGCGAAAGAGAAACTCGGAGATTTACTCTTTATGCTCCTTCTGTGTACGAAGTTCTCTTTCTAGCTGACTGATGCGTTCCTGCAACTCGGCTTTCTCTCTGATGAGTCGGTCGACACATTCTTTCCAAGCTACAGTATCTGGGGGAAGATCATCACTGGTGACAGCACTTGAAGAGGTGTGAGAGGAAAATAAATCCTCTCGCGCCTTTCTTTTCCTCGCGAATTTAACTTCTGGCAGCCTCTGGGACTTCTCTTTCTCTTCCTTGAGTGTAAAAAACTTGTTCCTCCAAGCGGCTTTCAATTTTCGAGCTTCATCCAAAGCAGCCTTCAATTGATCTACTTCACTCACGTCAAACCAATCTGGATCGTGAAAGGCCAATACCATAGGTTCATGGAAAGGGAACGGCATCTTGAGGTCGAGAGCTCTTGCTCGTACCCAATGTAGGTATTCTTCAGAGACAACACAATTGGGGTATCCTAAAGCAGCTTTTCCTTCTTTATTGATGTATTCCCATGAGTAAATTATGACGGTCTTCAGGTCTGGGTCTTCTCCTTCTTTGAGAAAGATTCCTTCTAACAGAGTCTGGTCAGGTACTTCAATCATGGGATGCCCAAATTGGAGACGGGCCAGAGCAGGATTGTAACTTATGCATCCTTCCCTCGCAATGAGCGGTATATTAGTAAATCCTCCGATGCTATGGATCATACATATACCTCCATAAGTAGGGTCGTACCACACAATGTCAGAATGGGTAAGGGCCATAACTATCTCGGACCAATGGGGTGACTCCTCCTCTTCCCAAATAGACGGGTGCCGAGTTAGGCGAGCAATGAACCATGAATACAACAGAGCGGTGCAACAGACGATATGTCCTCCTCCCTCAACATTCTTTGAATGAATTGAGTAATATGTGTCAGCTAACAAAGTAGGGACTGGATTCTTGAGTATGAATAATTTAATTGCGTCCATGTCAATGAAATCATCGATCTTTGGGAACCAGAAAATCCCATAAACCAACAGGGCAAAGGTGGCCTCCATGATAAGAACTTCCTTTCTTTCAGCATGGTAACTGACTTTTTCAATTAAAAAGTCAGCAGGGAATCCAAGGACTCCTTCCTTGGTGGTTAGGTGCGCCTGCACATCTGCCAAACTGAGATGAGTAGCATTGGCAATTTCTTGATGACTGGGTGTGTCTTCTTGGCCGGTAAATATGGGACGGGCCGTTACAGGCATCCTCAGGAAATCAGAATACTCTTCCAGTGTCGGCATCAACTGGTAATCCGGGAAGGTGAAGCAGTGGTACAACGGATCATAAAATTGAACAAGGGTCTCCAATAGCCCCCTTTTCATCTTGAGTTCGAGAAAACGGAAGACTTCTCCATATTCTGCTGCGAAGGCGTAACGGTTCTCGATGAGGTCTGCTAGTTCTCTCAAGCTTTCAATGTTAGGACTCTGGAAAGTGTACTCCAATAATTCTCTTTTGAAATCCATGGTTACAACACCTGAGAAATAAAATTGAGTTTCTTGAGTAAAGAAAGAATGTAACTCTTGTCGTAACCTCTTCATAGCAACCTCTGACTTCTCAGTTTCAGACATAAAGATATAGGTGGGCTCCCTTCTTGGAGGCATGGGGTCTTGACGAGAATAAGGCATCCTTAGCTTGATTTCCCTGTCTCTTACCCACTGGAGATACGGTTCTAGCGACACACAATTAGGTCTTCCTAGACTTTTCTTCCCCTTCTTGTACACATTACGCCATGCATCCAGAACCTTTCCTCGAAGCTCTACATCATTGTTAAAGAAAATACTCTCTACATGGGCACTCTTAGGAGGTTCCTTCAACGGGTATCCCAACTGTCGACGGGCTAAAATGGGATTGTAGTTGATTCCTCCATCGAAACTGAGCAATGGTACATTAGCAAAGTTACCACAACTATCAATGATTAATACCCCATCATACACCTGGTTGTACCAATCAATGTCAGAATGGGTCAATGCCATAACCCTCGGAGACCAAAGCTCTTTGCCAATGTTTGTAAAAGAGATAGTCTTTGGCAAGTGCGAAATAAACCACTTGTAAAGTAAGGGTACACAACAAGTAATCATCCTTCCACCACGAAGGTTTCAGAGATGTATAGAATGATATGTATTACCCAACAGAGTTGGCACTGGGTTCTTCTTCATAAAGATCTTGAATGCTTTGAGATCGATGAAACCTTCAAAACTCAGAAATAAAAACAACCCATAAACAAGCAAAGCAAAAATTGCCTCAAACGGAGCCTTATTAGAATAATCAGCATAGAATGAAGCCTTCTCGACTAGGAAACCTGTCTTTAAACCAAGAACTCCATCCTTAGTAACTAGGTTGGCTTTGACGTCAGATACCTTCAAACGGAGGGCTTTAGCAATATCTTTCTCATCAGGGTCCCTTTCCAAGAAGGGAAAAGGAGATTCTTCTAGGACAGGTAGACCAACTAAAAAAGAATACTCTTCTAACGTAGGTAATAACTGAAAATCCAGAAAGGTGAAACAATGGTAAAGAGGATCATAAAACTGTAGTAGAATGGAAAGAAGTCCTTCATTCACTGAGCGGCCCAACAAAGATATCAGCTTCCCATATTTGTTCTTGAATTCCTCTTGATCCTTGATAAAGTCCCACAACTTCTTTAGGTCGTCCAATTCGGGACTTTTAAAAGTATATTTCACAGTACGTCTTTCATTTGAAGTCATAGTGACCTACAATGTTCATAAATGAAAGTGAATCCCATGAAGTCCAATGCAGAATGATGTTATATGAATGCAGCAAACACAAGTATTCACATAAGGACACAAAGATAAACAGACAAAGGGGCACCCTAGGTTTGCAACGAGCATGGAGCATAGGGTATACCCATCCCCAAAGGACGTGAACTAAAGGTTTAATTGTACCTGTAGGACAAGGTTCTAAAGGGACTCAAAATCATCAGCCCATCTTTCGGATATTATCAATTTCCCAATTACTCTAGGATTAATAATATTCTCAAGAGAACTTCTTTTGAGTGTAGCTTCGCGTAGTACTATTTCGGAAGTACTCCCTCATAGTCTCGCACTACATCCTAATAAAGGCCAAAGTTGGGTTTAAGGTAACTACGATTCTCAATATCATGGGCTCCAAGGTCGAAAATAGAAAGTGTCTTCATGATTACTTGTTCAACAGTACTATCTCGAGAGGGCCTCAATTGAGCGGAATTCTCGATTTAACTTAGTCGGGATTCAACTCCCTATAAGCCTCCTCGAATATATCACCATCCTATCTTAATTTCTCTCAAGTTCGGGTGTAGAAATTTATCTCACCACTCAAGGATAACAACCCAAAAGAATAAACACAAGAGAAAATAAACATTTAAGCAAGTAAACAGACATATAAAGCAATAAACAAAATAAGTAAGATAGGGAAACCCACTAGGAGGGTCCCTAGTGAAGTCGTCATTTCTGTCGCGGTGAAAATCGGATACCAAACTATTGATTAGTTTGAATCTTTAATTCATTTTTGCAACCGAACTTTGATTTGTCCAAAGGAAGGGATAAAGATCGAAATTCCCACAATGCAATGCAAATGCAAGGTTTAGAGAGTTATAGGTTCGGGGGTTGGTTAAACTTAGGGAAGGTACTAGCATCCTAAGTTTTTGTAGTACTCTACAGGAACCTCTTATTTTATGTTTGTTTATTGCTAAGTGTTTATCTGCCTAATGGTTGAAAGACCTAGTGGTTTATATCTAAGTATACTCGATAAGATGTCGCATCTTATGCCTACATATCCTTACGGGAGTGGAATCAGAGTATATGTAGTTCCTCTAAAGGGTTTTAGGAGTTCTTTGACTGTGGTTAAAGGTCCTACGGGTTAAGGGTAGTTGGTTGATTGAGTTTAGGAGAAGAGACGAGTTGTCATTTTAAGGGAGATTACTTAGTTTTAGCCACCACAAGTGTGTAGAAAAATTGTATTTGTGTCGTCTTAAGAGAAGGGCTCAAGTACTTGGAAGGGTCGACAAGTACGCCTCTATCTCTCTTAAGCGAAAAAGAAGATATTGATTGTATTTGTGTTGTGGGGCGTGAGAAGTTATATCTCGCTTAAGATGATTAACATCTATTCTCTATTGTGTTTGAATATTGTTTTTAAGTTGATTATTTGTTTTCCTATGTTGTAAAGATAAAAGACAAAGTCGTTCCTATGGGGTAGGATCTATCTTAGAGATCGACTTGAATGGGATCAAGGATCATATGGGGGGAATGATGCAAATGATGTGCAACTACACACAACGTTGAATTATGTGTAGGTTTTTCCTTTGGACGGAATGCGATGCAATAATATAAATTGCGGTAATGTAAATGATTGTAAGGTAAACTGCGGAAAAGTAAACCATACACGTACGCATGAAAGCGCTAAGTGAGTGTGTGAGTTGTGGATGGATAAAAGCATAAATAATAAAGCATACGCATGAAAGCGCTAGGTGTGTGAATTTTCAATGTGTAAGTGTAGGCGTGCACGATTAGATAAAGTTTTACGATGTTGATTGTTTTTAGTTTATTAAATTGTCTTTAGTTGAATTGTGTTTTGGCGAGGTTATGATTATTTTAAAAAGAAAATTGTCTATTGGTTTTAATAAAAAGTTAGATTGATGAGTTGATTTTAGGAAAGAAGGTTAATTTAATTTTAATAGCAAAAAGGATTTTTTGGGTGTGAATTGATTTTAAATAAAATAGGATTTATTAAATAAAGATAGTTTTTTAGATATTATCGTAAGAGATAGAGATTAATTTAGAAAAAAGTTTATTAATTAGTTTAAATTAAAAGTTGATTATAATAAAGAGAAAATTAAGTTACTAAAAAGTTTACTAAATTTAAATTAATAAAAAAAGATTTGATGGATTTATTTGTTTTTTAAGATTAAAATTAATCAGACAGGAAATATCTTAATTAAAAGTGTTTAATTATTTTAATAAAAGATTATATTACTGACTTAGGATTAATTAGGTTTTTAATTATTAAAAAAGTTAATTAGGAGGTTTATGAGTTTAATTAGCGATTAGCAGGTTTTTGTGCAGTGTCGTGTGTGTTGTGATTCATGTTACAAACAAAACGAAAACAAAACGAAAACAAAGCGACAAAGAAAAGAAAAAAGAAGCTATGAACCCTAAACCCTTAGATCACTCGGGTTTCTCACTCTCTCGATCCTCTCCTCGTTGATGCTTCGTCCTCCCATGGCCGCAATCTCCGTTAAACCTTAAACATAAAAAAACGATCAATCGGCTCGATGAGTATTACAGAAAACGGAGCTTTACTAAAGGGCAGTGACGGCGGCGATTTGCGGAGGATGGTGGCGAAACGGCGTCTCGTCGGTTGAACTCGCGGTGGTGGGGACCAACTTCTTCAACGGAGAAGATAAGTTTTGTTTCTCAATCTTTTAAGCTCACGAGACTTAGGTTTTTGTGATTACGAATCCTGTTTTTTTGCTCCCTGTCTGTGAACTCCTTATATAGACTCTTGAAATAAAACGTATTTAAATGATGATTTGAATGTTACTTTGATTGCCGATTGATTGTTGATTTGGGGTTTCCTATTTGGGGTTTATCTGATTTGAAAAGATATTCCTCTTTGTTGATATTATTTGAAAACTTTCCTTCTTCGTGTGATTGCAATAATACGTGTTAATGAAAATTTTCAAATCTTGCGATTTCCTGTATCAATATGGTTAATGTTTTGATCTGTCCAGGTTCAATGTCCCCAAAGATTTGAATGGGATATTCCCTTGGATCGGTATATTCCTCAATATTGCTAACCCGGATTTGGGCCATTTGACAGGTGTGGATAGCAAGGGTGTTTGGGCCAAGAGGATGTCTACAGCCCAAAGTAGTTTCAAGTCAACTTCTTGGTATCTGATGTGTTTGCAACGAACTTCAATTTTGGACTTGCAATCTTCCAAGATGCATTGTTCGTTCTATCTCTTTATGTACATGAAGCCTGGCTGTTATGATCTGGATGTTTTGAACTTATATGACAGGTATCAGTAGTATGTCTCTCTTCTTCTTCTTCGCAGATGCTAGCCTTGTCTTATGCCGTTGCTGATGTTGGGTTGAAGTGGCGATGACGACACCGGGTCTGAGCCTATTAAGGATCGTGGCTGCCTCTTGTTGCTTTTGAACTTTGCCAATACTCTTTGGCGACGAATCCTCTTCGTCGCCCTCCTGGCTGCTCGAGCTTCACCTAATGATGAACTGAACCTGAGGGTTAACCTTTCCATCTTTGCTCACGAATTCTGAATTACAACCTGTGGCCAATGTGTTGATGCTATTGTGGGTGGCGAATTGAAGCTCTTGGTATTGTTCTACTGTTGTTTGCTTCTGCCCGATGATGATTCGAGCTGAGGGTTGAACCAATGATGTTGTTGCGTTGTTATCGCTGATGATATCTTTATTTCTTGCTGCTTATATTGTTCCTGTGATGTAGTGGCATCACCTTCTGATATGCTTTTGAACTACTGTTGTGCTGTCTTGCTTTTGTTGAGATGTACTTGTCGTTGTCCCCGTGTGCAGAAACTTGCCGGCTACTGAGTTGTTGTTGCTCTGTTGGTCGAAATACTTGTTGATGCAGATGTTGCTGTTGTTCACCATTTGTTTGCAGATGATGAAGCGTGGGTGCTTGTGTTTGATATACTTGTTGTTTGTACCTGGTATGGTTGTGCTTCTCAGGCCTGTTGCGAACTTATTTGTAGCTGTCTGAAGTTGAGATACCCGGTTCTGTTATTGTTTTCAATTTCTCTGAGGCCAAACTTGAGCTGCTAGGATCATTAACTTTCCTCTTCTTCTTTCAGGGGAAAATTAAGTCTGGAGGTTGCCGGTCTTACGCCATCGGCGAGAAGGGTATAACGGTGATGATGGCTTATGTCTGAATCAAGTCGATGTTGCCTTATCCGAATTTGCAATAGCTTCAATTCTTGGTAGGACGTTGGCGGCGACTCCTGTTGTCACCCTTCCGGCCGCTCGAAGCCTCGCCCGATGATGAGCTTAAACTGAGGGTTGAGCTTAAAATTAATTTCTTTAACCCTCACTTTGCTTTTTCAATGGTATTTGTTTAGTGAGCTGCTTTGACAGGTTGGAGAGAGATGCAGATTCAATATTCTTGACAATGACCGAATGATGACGATGGTTCCATTAGGTGTAGGGACACTGAGAGCGGGAGCTGAAGACACCTTCAGACGAATGAGGGAGAACTGGGAGTTGTTGGCCCTTATTGTCTTTGTGAGGTACGAACCTCCTTCCACGATGAAACCGGCGAAACTGATAAGGTATGAAGGCTTTCTTCCTTGTAGACAACCCCCCCCCCCAATTCCCTCGAAGTTCTGTGGATTGTACTGAGTTTCTACTGTGTTTGCTTTTATTTCATGTGTGTTGTCTCGACTTCGTGGCCTAGCGTAATCTTCTCAAAGTTCTGCTCCATGTTCTAGTAGACATGCTCATAATGAAGTGGGAGATGTCAAAGTCCATCTTGCAAGACACAAAAGGTGGAGCGACAATGTTACATGAGCCATTTCAGATATTGACGTAGAGATAGACGGCTGAGTTAGAGTCCGGAAACGCTCCGGTGACGGAGCCACCTCAACAGATTTGCTTGTATTGTTATTAGCATAATGAGGCAGTTACTGCGTTGTATTCATGAGGCACAGAACTTCCAAATTCTAAGGTTTGGCTTGTTGGGAATGGACTTGAACTTGTGGCCTTTTATTCACAGAGAAATTGAAATAGAAAATGAGCCTTGAACCAATTGCTTTTTTATCTCACAACAATAAATATGTTGTAAATCCAATAAAGTCCGACACTGATGTGGACTTCGTGAATCCCGACTCGGCTTAGAAGACATCTCATCTCTTAATACTCAAGACCTCATAGATGTAGCCTCTGATCTCGCTTTCCATACTGCCATGACTAATCTTAGATGACTAAACTCAACACTTAAATGATATGGTCTACACTCGAATTTGTTGCCTGCGTAAAAACTGATTAGTCGTAATATATATATAAAAAAAGTAAAATAAAAAAAGCGGGAAACAAATCACAAGGAGGCAAAATCTCATGGTCAAAAATTAGGGTGTGACAACCAGTTGCGCTTTTGCACTTGCGTCAGCATTTTGCATATCATTCTTCGCCGCGTCAGTCCTTTGGTTCATTCTGTGTTATGTTGATATCAGAGAGAAAAAGGGAGAGAGTATACCACAAAATCTAGCATTCAAAGGGATGGATCACCTTGAGCAGGAAAACCAAGCCCTCCGGGAAGAAGTTGCTCGATTGAAGAGTAACATCGAAGCTTTCGCTACTACCGTCAGGGATATAATGGACACTCAAGAACAGGAAAACTAGAAGCTCAGTGACGAGCTAGAGAGGGTAAAAAGTGCCAAGAGGAGTCTGACAAATTTTATCAAAGATTTGATCTTGTCCCAATGACAGGAAGGATCGACTTCGTCCACCAATCAGCCATATGGTGGGTCTCTGAGTATTCCTATATCCTATACAAGGTTGCTCCCCCTACTTTTGCAGAATGGTTTAGTCCAAAGGGAACTTCCACCCGTTCTTTCTCCGGGCCATCAAAGTTATTTCACCACTGATGCTTTCTGCGCCTTCCATCATGGAGCGCCAGGTCATGATATTGAGGAATGCTACATCCTCAAGAACAAGGTAAAAGAGATGATTGAAGTCGGAGTCATATCTTTCAAGATATGCGAACCTCGAGTACAAGTCAACCTTCTGCTTGACAAAGAAGCAACCCCATCCCTGCATAGGGTGGACTAATGAAGAAGGCCATTGATAACACTCTTGTCTTGTTTTGTTGAGCAATTTTAGTTCCCTAAGACTGGCAGCTGTAGACTGTTTCAGCATTTTGTTGTGTTTTCTTTGCATTTGAATTGCTTGTAAGCTGTTGTTCATTTTGAATTGGAAAGATTTATGAAATGTTTGTGCATCTTTTGATTAAGTCCATTAGTTTCACTCTTTCTTTTTCCTTTCATTGTTATGGGATAACGAAAAATTTAAAAATTTATTTTCTTTACTGAACTGTTGTTTAAAGCAAAGATTGGGGAGGATGATGAAAATTATATCCATAATTGCTGTTGATATGCTTTCAATTTAACTTCGCCGATGATGTAAGGCATTGTTTCAATCCCTAAACACTGGAGAAATAAGGAAGATAATCCCCCGTTAACCCCTTCGAGCCTAGAAGTAGGAGTTTTCTTTTCTTACAAAAAAACAAAACCTTAAATCTCAAATCCGGGGTGGGTAGTTCTCAGTTAACTTAGAGATATGTGCATATATGACACTTTTCATATAAAGGTGGTGCACTCAGGTTTTCCCTCGTACACAACAAGAAAGTGTCGAAGATGCTTTTCAGCATAAAAGACGATGATGGTTCACCATACCCATTAAATTAGGTAGTCACCTCCTTTCCCAAAAGAAAAAATGAAAAGTGAAAAAAGAAAGAGCCCTCTAAGTCGAAACCTATGAAGGAGACTTAGGCAAAAATGGGGCATCCCGTTGACTGTATGTTCGAACAAAAAGTTCAGACAAAAGTCAGGGATAAACAAAAGAGAGGAATTCTGTAAGAGTTATCACTCTTATCCTCAAATAGCAAAAAGCTATCAAATACTGTAAGGGAGTCGTAACTACCCTAGGTTTGTAAGCCATCACCAACTATCATCAGTCCAATTCTTAAGCCTGTAAGAACCTAAATATATAGTTTGAGTTAACTGAGCGTAGGATTGGAGTTCATCGTGGAGAATGGGTGGGACAAATAACTTTGAGCCTTTATCCTTTGTTTCATGAACCATGAACCAAGCCACGTTACAACCCTTAAAAGACCTAATTGAGGTAAGGTTGTTTTGAAAGCATATTACAGCAAGGTTGGATAACCTGACTCCTAATGATCTTCGTTAATTGTGTGTGTTAATCACTTTATCCATAATATGTAAAAAGATTGGATCACTTTCACTTTGATCACTTGATCACTCCGCTGTGTGTGTTTCATCAAAAAAATGTTTTCAACAGATTGCATGAATTTTACATTGAAAATTGCCAATTTTTAATGGACAACATTGCGTGCAAGACAATCCAATATCAAAGGAATCCCAACAAGCGGTGTCGGCTAGGGAATTTGACTTGATAAATGAAGCTCAACCTGGGGCAACCAATTTGAAGGATTTGTTAATCATTTGTCACAACGTTCAGCTAATCAGAGCCAACCAGGTCAAGATCAGATGAAGCTCTCAATGAACAAGTTTAGTCTGGGGCAAATCTTTTGCAGTTA
Source organism: Lathyrus sativus (assembly GCA_963859935.3). Classification (NCBI taxonomy): domain Eukaryota; kingdom Viridiplantae; phylum Streptophyta; class Magnoliopsida; order Fabales; family Fabaceae; genus Lathyrus; species Lathyrus sativus. The sequence goes on from OZ012736.1 coordinate 2,864,509, forward strand.
CCAGTAAGCAGGGGCAAGTTTGTTACCTAGTCGTTACTTCCATAGTCCAAGACTTTGTTGTGCAAGCACCGTTAAACTGGGGCAATCACGTCGAGATTTGTAAATCTCTCTCTATAAGAGTTTGAAGACATCGAAGCATCTTTATGCTAGTTCTCTTGATGGTTTCTTCCCACAGACCATGTAATCTGGGGCAGAAAAGTTTAAAGAATGTTTATCGCAAGGGTCGTTGCTCACCGAAGAGGATTGTTATACTATTAATTGGGCATAAAGATTTTGGTCTCATGATACCCTTTATCAGCTCCCCGATTAAGTTGTTACTTCGGTTGATCTTGGAACTTCCCTTGGTGATTTTCCTTTAACAAAGAATTCAAGCTCAGGATGGAAATCCAAATGAAGTCATGATGTTTTGGCCTAAGAAGATTACTCTCTCCCAAAGAAGGTGGTAACCTTGAAGTGGAACTGTTGTTCTTCATGATCATCCCTTTGATGTCCAATTTTGGTTGGGTCTCCGTGTCGAGATGTTTATTTCATCTCCTGTTTTGTTTTGTCTGTTTTGTCAGCATAAACATAAGCATGGCATAAGCATATGCATAACATCTGTGCATTTTTGCTATCTCTGGTTGTTACCTGTTCCTGTTTCACTTTGGTTCCTTCCTCAGTGATTGGGTGTGTTGTCTCTCTCTAATAGAGTTGCCAGCCCTTAAGCATAAAATGTCCATCCTTTCTTAATTCCCCATAGAGTTTAATCCTCGTGGATGATGGTTGCTTTAGTTATCTTTTTCCATGATTGGATAAAGTAGGTCACCATTCAAGTTCATTTCTCAATGGTTGGAGTCTTGTTTGACATTTTCTTTCTAGCTATATTCTACATTGAACTTTGGTCCCTGTCGGTCGCCAAACTTACCTGGACGTGCATTTATTTTGCACTATCTATCAAGAAGAACATTTTACATTGCAATACAATAAGTGGCAGTCTCTGTAGAGAAGCTTATTTGTCTTCAGCGGTGAGTGGCAATCTCTTGGGAGAAGCTTAACCGTCCTCATCGATAAATGGCAGTCTCTTCGGAGAAGTTTAATCGTCCTCAGCGATAAATGGCAGTCTCTTCGGAGAAGTTTAATCGTCATCAACAGGTGAGTGGCAGTCTCTTGGGAGAAGCTTAATCTTCATCAGCGATAAATGGCAGTCTCTTCGGAGAAGTTTAATCGTCATCAACAGGTGAGTGGCAGTCTCTTGGGAGAAGCTTAACCTTCATCAATGATAAATGGCAATCTCTTCGGAGAAGTTTAATCGTCATCAACAGGTGAGTGGCAGTCTCTTGGGAGAAGCTTAACCTTCATCAACGATAAATGGAAGTCTCTTCGGAGAAGTTTAATCGTCCTCAGCGATAAATGGCAGTCTCTTCGGAGAAGTTTAATCGTCATCAACAGGTGAGTGGCAGTCTCTTGGGAGAAGCTTAACCTTCATCAACGATAAATGGCAGTCTCTTCGGAGAAGTTTAATCGTCCTTAGCGATAAATGGCAGTCTCTTCGGAGAAGTTTAATCGTCATCAACAGGTGAGTGGCAGTCTCTTGGGAGAAGCTTAACCTTCATCAACGATAAATGGCAGTCTCTTCGGAGAAGTTTAATCGTCCTCAGCAATAAATGGCAGTCTCTTCGGAGAAGTTTAATCGTCATCAACAGGTGAGTGGCAGTCTCTTGGGAGAAGCTTAACATTCATCAACGATAAATGGCAGTCTCTTCGGAGAAGTTTAACCGTCCTCAGCGATAAATGACAGTCTCTTCGGAGAAGTTTAATCGTCATTAACAGGTGAGTGGCAGTCTCTTGGGAGAAGCTTAACCTTCATCAACGATAAATGGCAGTCTCTTCGGAGAAGTTTAATCGTCCTCAGTGATAAATGGCAGTCTCTTCGGAGAAGTTTAATCGTCATCAACAGGTGAGTGGCAGTCTCTTGGGAGAAGCTTAACCTTCATCAACGATAAATGGCAGTCTCTTCGGAGAAGTTTAATCGTCCTCTACGATAAATGGCAGTCTCTTCGGAGAAGTTTAATCGTCATCAATAGGTGAGTGGCAATCTCTTGGGAGAAGCTTAACCTTCATCAACGATAAATGGCAGTCTCTTCGGAGAAGTTTAATCGTCCTCAGCGATAAATGACAGTCTCTTCGGAGAAGTTTAATCGTCATCAACAGGTGAGTGGCAGTCTCTTGGGAGAAGCTTAACCTTCATCAACGATAAATGGCAGTCTCTTCGGAGAAGTTTAATCGTCTTCAGCAATAAGTGGCAGTCTCATTTAAGAAGTTTATCTTAAAGTCGACGCACGGTTGTAACCAGCATTGTTTGAAAATCCAGTGGATACTGGTATAAGTAATTTTGTTGATGACCAATCATATTTCAAGAAAGGCCCGTTGGCAACTGGCGTTATTGAAATCAATGGACAATAAATACTGACAATTTGGTTGTATATCATTCCAAACTAAGTCACGGTGGTTGCTTTCCCAAGCACAGGTTGAGTACCTTTGGAGATAGATATATTGTTTGATCCCAAGCACAGGTTTCGTACCTTTGGAGATGTATTGTTTGATTCCAAGCACAGGTTTCATACCTTTGGAAGAAGTTTGTTTCTATCCTAAACTCAAGTTTCGTACCTTTGGAGATAGATGTTTGTTGCCATCCCAAGCTCAGGTTTCGTACCTTTGAAGATGTACTGTTTGATTCCAAACACAGGTTTTGTACCTTTTGAAGATGTTTTTTGCCATCCCGAGCACAAGTTGTGTACCTTTGGAGATGTATACTTTGAATCCCGAGTTCAGAAATTCTCAGAGACTAAAGTGGTTGCATTTGTATGAAGTGTTCTATATCCTAATATTTTGAGGGTATTAGTTTTTGATCCTAAGGTTTTTAGGGTCTTCGTCCAATCCTAATGTGTTGAGGGTGGTGTCTCTTCCATATCCTAATGTATTAAGGATGTTCAGCTTTCGTTCCTAATGTGTTGAGAGCCTAGGTACAATCCTAACGTGTTGAGGGTTGCGTATCTGCTGTATCCTAACGCTTTGAGGAGATTAGCTTTTGTTCCTAAAGTATTGAGGGATATATTTATGCTTCCTGTTTGCAGACCTGGTCGTCACCAAACTCTTTGAAATCCAGTTCTTTCTAAATCCAGTGGTCACTGGCATTGCTTGAAAACTAATCGTTATTAGTCGGTCGTTACCAAATTCCCCAGTTTGAAGTCCTGTGTTTTATCAATATCGTTTGGAAATTCTCAATTGAAATTGGAACTTCGACTTGGTTTACACCATATCCCCAGGAAGTCTAACGGTATTTAGCACTTTTTGGAAACCAAACTCTGGATTGGTCGCCACCATATCCCCAGTAAGTCTAGTGGAAACTAGCACTGCTTGAAGCTATTTGTTGTTCTGGTCATCACCAGTCTCCCCAGTTGAAACTTTTGATTTTCCAGTCAAGTCTCGGAGAACTAGTGGATATTAGTTTCCCCGGCGCGTCCGGTCTTGTTTCTAACCTTTTCCTGAAGATCCCGTTTGAACTCTTTGTTATAGGAAATTTCTCATCTGGTTATCCCCAGTGAGATTCGTGTCTCCGTTTCTTCTTTTCCCTGTTGAAGCTGTGCTTCCCCAGTGGATTTTTTCCCTAGCAAAGTTTTCCCCAGTGGGTTTCTTCCCCAGTGTGGTTTGCATTTCTTTTCTTTTGTTTCCCTAGTGAAGAATTGTTATCTTCCCCGGTGGGCTTCCTCATCTGGTTATCCCCAGTGAGGTTCGTATCTCCTTTCCCCAATGAAGGTATGTCTTCCCTGGTGGAATTTGTGTCCCCTGCGTGAATGATTTCCTTGAACAAGCATCCTTAGTCATGTTTGAACTAACTTGCTTACTTGGTCTTGATCTTTCCCTAGTGTGTTGGGTCCCCGTGAGTGGTTACTCGTCGTTTTGCCATTCTTTTATCTTTGCTCGTGCGTATGCATCTGTCTTGCATTCAAGCATCATAAAACATCATTTAGATTCATGGCATATTTGCATTTTTCCTTTTGCATACCATCGGATCTAAGGGACAAAATTTCTGGTTTGCTATATTTAAATACCTTTCACTATGATTCTATGAGGATTGTCATCTCTCATTATCATCTAGTGAAGATATTTAAATAGGGGCATCTGTTGCACCCCAAATTTTGACCCCTTATATCCTCATCATCATTATAGGATCATATTTGCTTGATTAACTAACCTTAACCCATTTCAAGTTTATCTTTGTTAAGATGCAGATGAATTAGGGTTCCGTACCGTCAAAATCGAGATTTCGGTGGTCTGATCAATCAATGTTTTGGATTGATTCAACTTCAAATAAGTCTCCACATAATCAAGAATACAACATTGGATCAAGTATGGATTCAATTTGAGGTGGTCACCCGGAAATTGAGAACAGTGCAGTTCAAGACGCCCGATTAGGGTTTTCCGATCAGGAAAAGTCAACTATAGTTTGACCTTTGGTTTAAAGAGTATTTCAATGGTGGGATTTTTATCCATTAAGATCCTATGGCTTAGTAAAGTCCATTCAAAGAGTTTCAAGTCCTCAGGATGTCTGGATCATCGACAGTCGACTCGGTAGTCACCGTTGATCGAACGTTTGACCAAAAAGTCAACTCTCTGACAATAAGGAATTTGACTTCAAGGTGTGAATGAAAAATGTTCCTTATATCATATTACACCTCCCCATAAAATTTCATGACCATTGGATCAAGGATTGTGAAGTAATTGCAAAAATTGGGAATTAGGCTTTCGAAAGGGCAAGACCATAACTCCTCAACCACACATCCAATTGAAGTGGTTCAAAGCTCATTAGAAAGCTCTTGAAAAATCCTACAAAAGCCTCAAAGTGGTCCGTGATCAAAAAATGCATAGAATTGGAGTTATAGATAAATTCATTTTTGAAGGGGAAATAACTTAGAAAAATTCTAAGTTATTTAGCACTTTTAAGTGGTTTTTTCAGAAACTTTGAAGGGTTTTTCAACCTAGTTCCATCAAGAATTTGGAAATTCCCAAAACGTGAAAGTTATAGAGCTATTTAAGGGCTTTCCAAATTATGGTAGAACTCCTCAATAGCATGTGTGAGCAGGGAGTTATGCACTATGAAAGTTAGGGTTGTCAACACTTGAAACCACACTCCAACACTTCCCAAAAATCAGTTTTTCACAACTTGAGATCTCCTCGGCCCTTGGATCATGATTCAATACAATATTCAGATGTGTAGAGGAAAGGAAATGCAGAAAATGTAAGGTTTGGAGACAAAGAGAGGTAGGTTGCAACTTGACATTATTTTAATCAAATGTGTAAGAAGGAGAGAGAAACTTTTCATGCCAAGACTGTGCAGCTGGCTCACCCTACCTTCATAGATCATCTCAGTCACTTTATGTCCATCTCCACTTGAGTTTTCTGATCTCCTTTGAACTATGGAGCTGATAGGAGAAGATTTTGCAAGATTCACTTGGAAAATCTCATGAAAATCCCTCCAAAAGGGGTAAAAGACCAAGGCTGCCCTCACTCTTGTTTTGGCTATAAATAGAGGCCTCTTCCATGAGTTTACACACCAGAGCAATCTCCAAAACCCAGAGAAGAAATAGCTCTCATTCCCTTAAGAATCTCAAATTTCAAAACCTCCATTTTTCACCAAAAAGCTGTCTTGAGCAAAACTCTGCTCAAGATCAGTTCTACCATCTCCAAGACCCTCAAAACCATCTACAAAACCTCTAAACATTGTTTAGAAGGTGTCCATACATTCAAACCACTCAAAAATCTCATTTTCACAAAAGTCAATTTTCACACCAAGAAAGTTTGACCACCATACTCAAAACTTGCCAAATCCTTGCATAGGCTTGTTCTTGCCATTCTAACACTCCTAACACCTTCTATACATCATATCTCAAGTGTCCAAGCCCTAAAAAACCAGCTGGAAATCACACAACTCCAACTGTCTTGAAAAGTGGATTGTTGCTTCAAGAGGAAGCAAGCATTATCTCTTTGCAAAGGAAGGAGGATCTCTGGGTTTCTAAGCTTTTTAGCTTGCTCAAGACTTGTCTACAAGAGGTATGTGATATTCAAACCTTTTCTTGATCATACATTATCATGTTGTATCATTTTGAGGTAATTTTGTGAAAATATAGTCTTGTTGCCCCATTTTAGTTCTTTGTCAAGAACTCATGGCTTATGATTATGTTACTTATTTTTTATAGTGTATTTTCATTTGTTAATGATATATTGGTGATGTGTTACCAAGTTTGTACTTTGATATCATGAACAACTTGTTTTTGAAGTTTTGGTTATGTGGTAGTTTTATGGATTCAACTTTGAAATATGAATGAGTTTGCCCTAGGCTTGTTAGTTTTAGTTCCTTAGTGATGTTTGGATCTAACTTGTAAGTTACTCATAGATTCCCCCTGCCCTTGATCATGTTTGAATCAATGTGGCTCTTGTTTTCACATTATGCTATTTTGGTGTCATCTTGCTTATCACTACCATGAGTTGTGTATTGGCTTGTTTGTGCTTGCTATTTGTGTATCTCAAATCATTTGTTACTGTTTATGAAAGCTTACTTACCTATTTGAATTTGTTTGAGCATGAGAAACATAAGATTAGCCATTAGGGCCTGTCATGAGATTTGGTTGATTTTGCTGTCAAAACTTTGATTAACATGCCATTTCTGGTTTGGAACAACTTTGGTTGATTTTAAGATTGGAGAATCATCTGTCATTATGCTTTGAGGGTGTGAGTGGAGCTTGTAAGTTCAGAATCTCCATTTTGTGTTCAAACTGTTTTGTTATGCCTCATTTGCATTTTTCAAAATATCATGATACCACTAACACATCATATTCTGTTTCAATCCATGTCTACATGATCCATGTGCATAATATCATTGTCCTATCTATTTGAAACTTGTGTATGCTACTAAAACACCCCAACTGTCATGAAGCTGCCTGTTGTATATTTGAAATTGATTGTTTGCATACTCATGAGATTCAAAATGTCATTTTCTGTTTGGTGTTGCTTTGACCTGGTTCCTGAGCACAATCTCATCTCCTAGCATATTTATAATATGTGTGTGATATTTGTTTCCACTTAAACCTCACAATTTGAAACAAACCACCTGCTGCTACACCAATTCACCAAAACTGTTTCACATTTCAACAGCATACCAAAATCTTGCTCCAACTGCTATGAGTTTAATTTCAATGCATGAACTCTTTCCTTATCATATCTTTGATGTGTGTATGTTCTTATTTTGACATAAAACTCCACAATTTGAAAAATGCCTTTTTGTGCCAAACTTGCCAAGACAGATTTTTCCACTTTAACAATCAACATGCCAGTTTTCATTCCACCTGTTCTATGATTGTTTTGTGAGTTGAAACTCATCCCTTTTCATGATAATGATGTGTGCACATTGGTCACTTGGGTTGTTCTTGTCTGTTTTCACAATTCCACTTCCAATTGCAATTTCATACTAGAATGTGCCTTGACCATACCAAATTGTTGTTCTATTTGTATATGCCCATGTTTTAAGTTGTAACTCATTTATATTCATGATTCTCAGGTGTGTGGATGATTGGATTGATCTATGTGTACCTGTTTTCTTACTTCACCTTCCAACTGCATTTTTGAGCTAAAATATACCATGAATATGCTAATTTCTTTCTTGCTTGCAATGTGCCTAGTTTCTGAGTTGTGACTCATTCTCTTATACATTTATGAGGTGTGTGTGTTATGTTTGTCAACATGAGACCACTTGATTGTGATTGGACCAGTTTGTACCATCTGCTGCTAACAGTTTTGAAAACCACTAGGGCACACACTTCACTTTTTATGGCTTGCTTAGTTTTAGGGTAACTCATTCATAGTCAGATCCCTAACAGCATGTAATATTTGTATGTGCATAAATCAATCATTTTTGTATGCCTCATTTCTCTGTCATAACAGCCTGGCCTCATCATGTTTGATAAATTGCAGTTTCATGGTCATCTCTTTGTTCTGTGCATTTCATGGCCATTCTAAGTGCTAAACTCATTTACAATCTCATTTGAAAATTGTTGTATACATTCCCTTGCACCTCCAACTGTTCCAATTCAGTTTTGATCCAAATGTTGCCAATATATGAATGTTTGAGCAGTTGATATATGATTTTCAATTCTATGTTGTTTGTGAATAATTTTGAGGTATAGACACACCTTATTTGATGTTTTGAGGATGTATGTGTGGTCTATTCATTTCAATTAGGCCTGTTTCTTGATTTGTCCCTCAACTTGCATTTTTTCTCCAATCTTTCATGGGCATGACAGTAAGAATTTGTGTTGAGCACTATGTTTGTAATATCCTTCGTTCTTACATTGCACCCTACATGTGTTACGTCATGTTGGCTTTGATTTTGATATGATCAAGTGATTTCCTTTCTTGCCCTATGTCAAAATATGGACAACACCACACTTACCACACACACCACAGTTACAATTCATTGAATCACTCTCCTTTCTTTCATAGTATGTGTGAGCCATGAGTGTGGCACTTCTGTTATAACATATGTGATTGATGTGCATTATATTTTTGGTATGTTTAAGCTCATAGTTAATATTGGTTTCCCAAATGCATTTCATCTTCCCCATTGGACAGTTTTGCTGCATTTTCATGTTTCACTTGCAATTCATATGCCAAATCCATGATTGGTGATTTTTTCTTGAGCTTTAAGTATTCTACACTTCTGTTATGATGTATATGTTGTGTGTGCTATGCCATTTACATGTATTTAAGCTCCTAGCTATTTGTGGTTTTCAAAATGCAACCAATCACCAAAGTTGCAAGTTCTATCGTGTTTCTTTTTCAAGGCCTTGTTTCAAAATTCCAACTGCACCATCTTATTCTTTGTTTAAAAACACTCAAGATTGACTAAAATTTCATCTGATTCCATTAAGAATTGATATAGTTGTGAATCAAAACGCCTTTTGTAAAATGCCTTGTTCTTGCTTCCAACTTGCCCAGAAATTCATGAATGCTTGCCATATATATTTTTAGGGGTGGCTAAATCAACGGATGTATAGCCACCCCAGTGGTAGAAACCTTACTCTCTCATGCGCCTTTCATTTGCCAAACCAGGGTTCCATCCTTGGGATCAACCTTTTTTGTTGTTTTTATTTTCCAATTATGTTGAATTTCATTTTCTTCTTCACTTCCATTCTCATAACCAGCGCGCATGTGTGCCTTGGGGGTTGATGTGTGTGTTTGTAAACACCAGGGCCTGGGTTCAACTCCCAGCTTGGCCCTTTCTCCTTTTTTTTTATGTGTTTGTGTGGTTTTTATTGTCATAAATCATTTCAAACTTCAAAATATCATAACTTGTTCATCTTTCATCTTTTTTAACTCATTCTTTTTGCAACATGCTTAATTTAATGTCTAATTTCATATGATGCAAAAATATTCCAAATTGTTCATAATTATGATACCTTTTGTCTATATGAAATTTTGATTCTTTGTTAAGATCGTTACCTCGCATATTTTTCGAATCCCTTGAATTGTCTTGTAAGATTTTGCTTGTGATTATTTCCCATATGTTAGTTAACATGTTAGGGCTTGGTTGTCACCATGATTTTCCTCCTAAATTATGAGGTTAAACTAATTTACTTGTGTTTGATTGTCATCAAATACATATTGTTGTTACACTTGATATATCTTGAAATTATAACATGTTTACTTTCAAATTGTGATTTGTTTACACGGTTGTAACTTTCATCTTTTCCAATCTTTGTTAAGATATGCTGTCACCTTTGTTAAGATCCCTTTCCATCTTTGTTACGATGTTTCCCCATCTTTGTTAAGATTTGTTCTTGGTTGTGACCATCTGTCTTAATTGAAATCATTAATATTGTAATACTTGCTTTGGTTGTGACCATTTATCGTGATTGAAATCTTTGCCTGATATTGTAATATCTTAAATGCTTGCTTTGGTTGTAACCATTCATCCTGATTTAGATCCTTGCTTATTATAATATGCTTGATCATTCTTGGTTGTAACCATATCCCTTATATTCATCATGTGTGAATGTTTATGCTTTATTAAGTTTTTCTTTCCCCAAGTGATGGAACTCTTTAGTTCTCATCCAAGTTGCGTCATCTTTTCCCTTCCAAAGGAAATTCTCTCTATTGACCCTTGGGTCATCGATAGCTTATTAAACTCATAGGTCTGGATAGAACCTTCTCCCCCTTTTAGTCTGGATAGAACCAATAGGATACCCTCATAGGTCTGGATAGAACCTTCCCCTCCTTTTGGTCTGGATAGAACCAATAGGATTTAAACTCATAGGTCTGGATAGAACCTTCAACCTCTTTTGGTCTGGAAAGAACCAATTGACCCTTATTCTGTAGTTCGAGCCCGAACTACGACCGCTCTGACTTCTCATTGGACAATGAGAATACGTAGGCACAAGATGCGATATCTTGACGAGCAACCTTCCCCCTTCTCCCACCTTTTGGTCTGGATAGAACCAATTGGTCTTACAACGTAGAACTCTATGATAGAGTTTGGTTAACTCTATGTAAGAATCATGGAAATGATTACTTACTCCCCTTTCTTGAGTGTTTAACATAGATCTAGAGAGTTTTGTGAAACTCTACACAAGCATGGATATGTTTGTTCCCCTTTGAACCTTGATCATAATCGAGTGTTCTTCAACCCTAGTGAGGTGAACTACGATTGCTCTGATTCTATCCTAGTAAGGATACATAGGCAGAGGACGTGATGTCTTTGCGAGCAAACTTAGAAACTAATCTTTAGGTCTTAACCTTCACCTTTTACCCAATCCAAACCCTTAGCGAACATTTACCAAACTTAGCATGCAAACAAACAAAAGGTTCCTGTAGAGTACTACAAATGTCTAGGATGTGAAATACCTACCCTACGCCATCGCTTGCATAGCAGCAGCCAAAGCGACATCGTTCCTTCCTGCCATACTGCTCAACAATAACAACACCAGGTTAAAAGGTACACAGTCTCTATCCTAAGGATAGACTCAACTGCTACACTGGCCGGACGGACCGACCTGCTCTGATACCAATTGTAACACCCCACTTCCCCAAAATTAAATTAAATACAAGTATTCCAAATAAACATTAGAGTTTCCCCTTACAAGTGGGATATCACATCAAATAATTCAACATAAATCTTCATTAGTTGGTTTTCAAAATAAACAACGGAAATAATCATTAATCCAATATTCTCGGCCATCCACCCAATTTACAGAAAATTGTTCATTAACAAGTTCACCAAATACGATACGTCACAGGAGTAAATCAAGTTCAATATAAAACAAATAAACACCCAAATCTCGTGCTACATATCAAAGCATTATAAGACTCGACTCGCACACCACTATCCAAGCTAGCTAAGTACCTGGATTATATGTACCTCCAAAGAAGCACAGACCACAACAACAACAAAGGGGTGAGAAAACATGATCAAAATTATCGGTAATAAGATACATGAAATAAAGGTAGAAATCATCTAAAATATCACCCAACATGCATCAACCACGACCTACTGCCCAATCATCAAACACAACACACAATAATGCAAGTATGCAACTCAACACCATGCATGCGGTACCGACTCATTGGTTCATTCAATTGAACCCTGGATAGATCACATACACCCCTCCTTGGCAATTATTTATCCCCACCATTCTCCACAAAGGAGTACGGATGAATCACATACACTCCTCCTGAGCAACTATTTCATCCCACCATAACATCATGATATGCACGACACCAAATGCACAACAAATAACTCAAGCACACTAAGTGCACACGATCCTCCTGATCACATCACCATACATCATATTTATATTATACACCAATTAATCATATCAAATATCATGAGAATTCATATTCTAACACCCAGTATACACTCTTCACCACCAAACATCATCCATATACCCATCATGACCAAAGGGATCCTACACCACAAGATCACCGTTGCATGGAAACAACAAATTAAAACAAGTTTTGTCACGCTCGCTGGCCTACTCGCTTAGCGAGTCCCTAGCGAACGTTCACTACTTGCTCGCCTAGAGAATATGCTAGCAAAGGCAGATAGTGGCTACTGGAAGTGTTCGCTACCTAGTTCGCCTAGCAAGTCCCTAGCGAATACTCGCTGCCCTGCTCTCCTAGCGAACCTGCTAGCGAGCGTCTGCGATACTCAAAACCCTCACTGTCCAAGAATGTTACCTTGCTCAATTCCAAGCCTATTACTCTTAATCTATCTTCTACCTATTATTACTACACCTACTATACACTATTCTACTCATTACTACTTAATTTTTCTCTCCAGAACCAATACTCATGTTCAACCCAATACCACAGAGTTACACAGAACCTCACCAAAATTACAACTCTGCTACACGAAATCTCACCATTCACATAACAGCATATGCACAAATTCATCATAACAGCAACAATCATAAACATATTAACAATACCAATCATATTCATCAAATCCCTATGGGGTTAAGGAATCCCCTCTACCCAATTCATGTAAAATACCAATCCCAATCAGTTTCTCCCCCTTACCTCGATTAATTGCTCAGATTGTTGAAGAACTCTGAAGAATGGGTAGCCCTAGCCTTGCTTCTCTTCCTCCTTGCTCTTTTCCTTACTCTTTTCTCTCCACTGGTTTTTATCGTGAAATTCTAACTCCTCTTTACCCCAAAACTCTTCTTATATTTCTAAATCTTTATTTCACTTATTCCATCCACTAATAATACAAATAATAATAATAATAATAATAATGATATTACTACTAATTATTAAATTATCATCATTATTAATTATATTATATTAATATTAAACTCTATAGCTTATTAAATAATCCCTATAAATTAAGGACACCCACCAACGCGCTCAGACACACCCCCACATAAGGACACACCAAAATAAAATAACACCAAAAAGCCTAAATAATTAAAATGGGTGTTACATGAAGCATCAAAATCTCTAAAACGATGGTAAACACAATATAATTATCCAAATATGCCACGAAAACATCAAAAGGAACTTGAAATATACTGCTAAAAATTGATATAACATAGTAAATAGAAGACTAATCTGTCTTCCACACATCAACCTCATACCAGGTCCTATTGAAGGTGGAAGGGTATCGACCCTGCTCTAGGAATGACCCTAGAGACGTACAATAAACTTTAATGGAAGACATCGTCAGTTCATGCAAAGTCTATAGAAATTTACTCAAGATTAAATACACATTCCTTAAATAGGTAAAAGCAACAACACAACATCTATTTAATTTCATTCACACTTTACACTAAAAGGTATTACATTACAAAAAAGGTTGTTAATCCATAATGTTGCACCCTAAAATTTGCTCAACCTTATTCACTTGGTTTATGTTTCAATATCATTAGCATTTGCATATAGAGTCATGTGCATAGACTAATCATCTGCATAGCATAGCATAGCAAGTCATCCAACAGGGGATCAAGCATTATTCTCATCTCTAGAGGCCTATCCAGAGGTTATTATCCTAATTCAATCTCATTCAAGTCATCAGAAAAGAATTTGAAAGCAGAGAGTTCAGTGGATCAAGCTTTGAGTCTATCTCCTATCTGAGGGCATCTGAGGATCAACAAGGGAATTATGGGCTGTGAGTTGAGCATGGAGAGTATCTAGACATCTTGGAGGACTTAGAAAGTCATTTGGAGAAGAAAACAAGTTGTTGATGTGATCACAAGAATTGCAGTTGAAGACAGTCAACTAGGGTTTCATCTAGGTCAACCCTGGGTCAACCCTAGGACGAAGGATTGTTGGAGAGGCATTAAGGGCTATTGAAGAGATGTGGGGTTCATCATTTGACATGGAGAATAAGGATATGTTGTTATTCTAAGAATAAATCAAGAGAAATCAAGGAGAGGAGGAGTTTCTAAATTAGGGTTTCTATGTAAAATCCCCTAGTTTAGGTCAAATTTCCAAGCAAGATAAGTCAAAATGCAAGCTTCAAATGGATCCTTGGCCAACATGAAACTTGTAGAGGATCTCAATACCTTTAATTTTAGTGGTGGAAGACATCAAGGAGATTTATAGAACTCAAGTTATGGTCCTTGCAAGTTACAGGTCATCTGAGGTATCTGAAATTTTGTCTGTGAAAGTGACTTGACTTCCAAGCAATTTTTACCCCTCAAGGAGATTTCAAATGAATTTCTGGTCAACATAAGAGTTGTTCCTTATTGACTTAGCTTTCTAGAATGGTATAGTATGCCTTCATATGATTTGGGGAACTCTACTTATGGTCTTGGCAAGCAAAGGGTATTTTGGTCATTTGTGAATTACAGGTCATTTTAACCTATGCCCAAAATTCATACAAGGAGGCCTCAAATGGAAAAACTTACAACATCAAACTTGCTCCAAATGACATTTTGAGTCTAGAAAAGTGACCATGAGAGATTGGAAAGATTCATAGCACAAGGTTTCAAAATTGTTGGATTTAATGAATAAAAATGGCTTAAAAAATGAGATTTTTCATATCTTGGCCAAATGAAGCAAAATTATAGGTTATTTTGAATGGAAAGAGCATTTTAAAGACATTGGCTAAAGTGAAATTTTGAGTTTAGTTCAAGATTTAAGAGTTATCCATGGTTGCTTGCAATGTAAGAAACATAATCAAAATCCAAGGGAATTTGTGCAAGGGAAACTTCTCCAAGTTTCTAGGAGGTTCTAACCTCATCTATATATTCATACAAGTTGTTTCATGCAAGGGTTGGTGCTTCCATTTATTCAAAACCCCAAATTTTCCACATTTTCTTCAACTTGCATAAGCTTTCCAAAATCTCTATAATCTCCATCAATCTTCACTATTCTTGATTGAATTTTCATCATCATCATACAAGGATCAGAATCCAAACCTTCATTTGGCAAATTGAGGGAGGAATTGTGCCATTCATCATCATCATTCAAGAAGCATAAACTTTGGAAGTGAGTGATTCAAGGCCTTAGAACCATACTTGTTGCATACAGAAGTAATCACCAAGCTTATTGAGCACTTTCCTTTCATCACAAGCATCTGATTTGGAGATCTTAGCACCTGTATCAAGAAATTGCACCAGGTTTGTTTTCTCTTCGTATGGCATAAATTAGTTAGAATTTTAGGGTTTTGATAGAGTAGAATGGTTAAGATAGGATAGAAGATTGATTGGGATGATTTTGGAGAAGTTTCATGAGGTTTGGGCATGATGTGTCAATTCTGTTGAGACTTATAACTCTTGGATTAAGGCACGAAAATGTGATTGGATTAGCATGTTGTGATCAGGATGAGTTGTAGATTAGTTTAGGATGAATTTTGTGGAGAATTGGAGTAGTTGAGGACAGGTGATAATGGCGGATTCTATCTGGTATCACTATCGGGTTTGCTCCTTGAATGAGTTTTAGAAAGAGGCAACACCATGGCTGTGTAGAGGGAGAGTCTTAGAGCATTTTTGGTTTTTGAATCTCATGATTTCATGGAGGTATGAAGGAGATAGAGGAGATGGAAGAATCGTGCATGAGAAGGGTTTTCTGAAACCCTAAGTGGCTGGAGGAAGAAGAAGGTACAATGGCCGTTGGATTGGAGGGAAGACTTTGACCTGACCAAGAATCGGACGTTCCACGTTTAACCTGAGATTTGGTGGGAAATTTTAAAAACTGAAATGCACCGTTTCATTTAATGGGGGAAAGTGGGCTCAGACAGCTATTCGCACCCCCCAATTTGATGGGCCCAACGCGCTGAACTTGCTTTTCTTACTTTCCTCACCCCTCCCTTTATTTCTTTCTATTTTCTTTTCTTAATTTCTTTTTATTTTTCATTCATTTTTGAAAATTCATAATAAATCAGAAATTGCATATTTTCAATTCATTCTTTTTTTAACATTTTCTTTAAAAAGTCAAGAAAATTATAAAAAATAAAAATTGCATTTTATTTTTTATTTGATATTTTTCCCATATTTTCCAAATAAATAGCATTTTAATGAGTTTCATTTCATATATGATTTTTTTATTTTTTGTTCTATTAAATGCTTCAATATTTTTCACCCATTCTTTTTAGGTTGTTTAGTTTAGACATTAAACTTGTAGATACAATTTAGTTCCCATTTTTAGAAATTAATTTTTGGTGCTTAGTGTAGGTGTGAATAACATGAACAAACTAGGGTTTTAGGTGATGACTTAGGAGAATAGAATCAGTTCCCTTAGGACTTAAAGATTGAACAGGTTAGCTATGGGACTATAGGGGCTATGGGTAGTTATTAGATCCCCTTAGAAAAAGTCAGGATTCCCCTACTGCTATTAATGTACTGTATATCTGATTGACTGGTGTGGTGTGCCCTCTGGGGATTATTGCTTGTCTGTGTGGGTATTGGGATTGTCTGGGGATTTGGGAGAGCTGAAGACTTGTGAAGATGAAGGCTATTGGAGATCCAGACTGAAGTTCAACTTCCAGAGTTGAAGAGGAGATTCTTGCTAGCAGATGCTGAGGAGACTAGGGTTTAGGAGCTAGGCAGAGCTCTAGATTAGAAAGCTTGTTTCTCAAACATGGATTGCCTTGTCTGCATCCATTCTTCTCTGTGATTCAGAGTCTCTCTAAGACACTCACCCCCTTCCTTTGGAAGGCTTGGTGATAGTGTCTAAGAGATAGAACTCTTGAGAGAAAATGTCATATGTGTTAGAAGCAGTCTGTTCACCACCCTTGGTAGTCAACTGATTGCTTAACACCCAATTCATTCTTGTGACTGATCCCTCATCCTGGAGGTTTGAACTTGAAGAAAAGCCATTGCAGATAGCAGACTGATGATCAACGCCCTTGCCTGAAGGCCATGAAAATGGAGATTGATGCTTGTTGAAGCCTGTAGCTGATTGGAGACTACTTGGAGCCAGATGTTGATGCAGAGCTGCTGTAGCTGTTTATTTTTGCTGTATTTCATTTCTTGATGTATTGATTGGTTTTATGGACTGTATTGTGTGCTGTTTACCTTGTTGGGTTGAAAGTGAAGTCTGTTCACTTTCGCCTATTGTTTTCTAGGTTCGAGGTTGAGTGGGGCTCCCTTGCCTCGCTTGTATTGCTGCATCCATGCATTTTACTGTACTACTGTATATATCTGATATTGTTTCTGTTTCTGCCTATCCCGTAGGATCTCTGTTTCTCTCTGCGCAAGAGAGGAGCATGATAGACACTAGGTCTTAACCCATGCATGATAACATTAGGTTAGTTTGTTTCCCTTCGCAACCATAGGTTAGAGTTCTGTCTCTTTCTTTCTCAAAACAAACAGGAAAATACCATAAAGATTTCAAACACAATAAAAGACACTTCTTCCGTAAAAGAATGTGAACTCATCAAGACGTCATTTTTGTCCGCTTGGACCCATAATCAGGAGAAAACCTTTTTCAGAAGGATAAAAACAATCAAGACAGACTTGTGTCGTACGTTGCCCGAACTACGTTTGCTCTGATCTTTCATGCTGTATGAAAGTACGTAGGCATAGGATGCGATATCCTAGCGAGCAACCTTCCCCTCCTTTCCCGTAGGTAGGCGAACTACGTTGACTCTGATTTCTCGTTCCAAACGGGAATACGTAGGCATAAAGTGCGATACTTTGCCGAGTCATTTTTTCATTTTATTTTCATTCTCTTTTCTTTTTAACCCCAGACCTATAGTTTAGATAGAATAACAATCCATACCCAAAAACAAGCGTGGATCCCGTCGAGTACGACGGACGTGAGGGGTGCTAATACCTTCCCCTTGCGTAACCGACTCCCGAATCCAGGTTTTGGTTGCGACGACCATACCTTTCCCGTGTTGTGCGAGGTTTACTCTGAGCGCTTCCTTTCCCTCCTGTGGGATAAATAACGCACGGTGGCGACTCTTCTGTTCAGTCGGCGCCGATTTTCGCAGTAGCGACAGCTGGCGACTTTTCTGGGGACTTGCGATGGTTCCCTATTTGAGTCTTGCCTTAGGTTTTTCCTAGCTGTTTGGGGCGATCCCCAGCAGCTGGCGACTCTGCTGGGGATCCAACGTCCCCTGGCTGCTAAGGACTGCGATAGTTCTTATGCATTTGGGATCCAACGTCCCTTAAGAGAGTCAATCCTAACGCTTGTTTTCCCGTCGAGGATTTTGTATGGAGTTATTTTACATTTCTAACCTTGTATTTTCAGCTTTATATATTGATTATTGTTGCTGTATCTGGGGTGTGACGGGTGTTCTGATATTGAGAGATAAGCCGGACCTGGGCTTGAGTGCACCTAGAATTAGAGTAGAAATTAGTGGGCGCCCGCTTGCTTTGCTTGCTTTGGTGTCCCATGAAATCTACACTCAGACGAGGTTCCTCTGGTTGGCCTCCTGCCCCTTCCTTTGGTTGGCGTGGGTTGCTGGTTAGTTGGATTGTCGACTCTGGGGACCGATCATTTGGAAGTTGGCTAAGTGAGGCCTCTTCAGGGATTGATGATGCCACTCCTTCTGGGAATCGTATCATCAACCCTGAAAGTCTGTGATGCCGACGACCGCATAGGATGCCGTACCTTGTGCCAGTTATAGGGCCACCCACCTGTGAGGGGATTCAGGGTTATGCAGGTAACTAGACATTCAGACCACCGGTTTATTTCTTGATCAGGATCCTTGATATTTATGGAGGGTTCTAAGGTCTGTCAGAGACCAGGTGGAGATGTGTTCTAAGGTCCGTCAGAGACCAGTTGGTGTGTTCCGAGGTCTGTCAAAGACCAGTTGATGTGTTTTGAGGTCTGTCAGAGACCAGTGGGAGATATAATTTGAGGTCTGCCAGAGACCATTCAGGTTATGATTATGGGGTCTATCAGAGACCAGTATTGGAGCTTTGTTTTAGGTCTACCTGAGACCAGGGTTTGAGGACTTCTAGAGAATCTATCTGAGACTTCTTGATATGGTCCAGGCTATTCAGCTACAGCTTTGGTCCCTGTTGCATGTTGCTTGCATTGCATTACTGCATATCCATTACCATTTGCATTTCACTAACGTGTGTCTGTGTTGCAGGTGCATTTGCATTTCCCTAGTTCTAGTGCCCAGACTTCTGAGTGTTTGATCATGACTAGCCTAAGGAGAACAGTTGCTTACAAATTGCCTACTCCTGATATTGTTCCTTTACTGGGGTTGATCTCTCTTGCCGATGAGGGTGTTCGTAGGAGCTTCCGGATGAGCTATGGTAGACTACTGAGATTGGTGTGCAAATCTACAGAGGTAGAGTTAGATGGGCTGTATGCTTTGATGCAATTCTACGACCCTGCTTTGAGGTGCTTTACGTTCTCTGACTTTATTATGGGACCAACCCTGGAGGAATACGCTGAGTATGTTGAGCTTCCCGTGCAGAACCAGGTTCCATTCATCCATTCTGGCGCCAAGCCCAAGCCGGAGGACTTGGCAAAAGCTTTGCATATTGACGCCTCTGAACTATTGACTACTGCTTCCCGTGGAGTTCCAGGCTTCTCACTTCAGTTCCTAGTTGGTAAAGCCCAGGAGTATGCCAAGAGCGGGTGCTGGGTTGCTTTCAATGCTGTGTTGGCTTTGTGCATTTATGGCATAGTTTTGTTTCCCAACATACCGGATTTTGTGGACTTCGATGCTTTCTACTTGTTTGCCGCTGGTAATCCTGTACCTACCTTACTCGGAGATCTCTATCACTCACTGCATTACAAAAATGAGAAAGGGAGAGGAAAGAATGTTCATATTTGTGTACCCTTGCTGAGTATGTGGCTTGAGAGTCACCTTCCTAAGAGAAGACCTGCTGCAGAGACTACAGTCCCAGTTGGTTGGCCAGAGCGCCTGATGAGGCTATCGTCGGAAGATATGGAGTGGTTTGATCGAGACCTGTTGGGATCTGAGCTCATCTTCAGTTGTTCTGGGTACCCTAATGTGTCGCTGATAGGAAGAAAAGGGTGTATCAATTACAACCCTTCTCTATTCATTCGCCAGTTCGGATATGCACTAAAGAATCCACCTCAGGAGGAGGAAGTACAGGAATCTCTGTACTTCACAGGTGATTTGAAGGGAGAATTGCTAGCTGAGCTGCATCATGCCTGGACACGTATTAACCGCAAAGGGAAGCCACTGTTAGGTAAGAACGATTGCCAGGCCTATGCACCTTACAGGATTTGGATCCAGGAAAGAACAAGTCAGTTATTAATGCCATTTCCAGCTGCACCCGTCCTTGTTCCTATTCCGGCAGAAGAGCCAACTACTGTTTCTAGGGAAGCCTACGAGCAAGTTGTGAGAGAGAAGGAAACCTTGATGAAGATCAACGAAGGGTTAGAGAAAGAGCTAGCTCAGGTACGCAGTGAGAAAAACAAGGCCGTATATGCTTTCCAACAACAAATCAAGCTGTTAAACAGGTTAGGGGCTGAGTTGACTGAGGAAAAGAAAAAGCGCGAACGTCTGGGGCAAGAGTTCAGAAGTTCCCATGACATGCTTGAATCCAAGAAGAAGGCGCTTGACATCGCTCACCGAGAGATCTCTTCTTGCAATAAGACTTGGAACGCTACGCTCACCAACAACAAGAAGAGGGAGGATAAGTTGAAGCAGCAAATCTCCGACCTCGAAGAGAAGTTGAAGTCTAGCATCAAGAAGTGTGAGGAAGAAGTGATGACCCGGTATAGTGTCCAGAATGCACTGAACAAGGCAATCAAATGCAGAGATGAAGCTGTGTCTCAAAAGCGAAAATTAGAAGATTGCTTCGGAGAAACGACATGGGAAGAAACTGCTGAAGACGTGCGCCGTGTTCTTAAGAAGAGAAACCAACTTGTTGAAGGGCTGCTTGACCGACCAAGTCATCCAGAGACCAAGAAGTTGATAGAAGAGTACCAGACTTTTGGGAGGATTTGATCATTTCATGTAGTAACGTGTATGCTTTATTTGCATAGTGCTGACCATCACCAGGATTGTTGGTTGAGGTCATGCCTTCTTGCTGTACTCTTAGCGACATTGTATTCTGATTTTCTCAGCAATATATGAGGCTTTCTATGATTCAGCTCCGATATTCCTATTGTCAGCACTGTCACTGCACTGGCACCTTCACACTAGAACTGGGGGAATGAACTTCCCTAATGCACAGACACATTGCATCGCATTCATATTCATATTGCATTACAGGTAATCTTTGAATAGTGTCTTATTTCCTGCTCTGTACCAGGTACTTTCCAGGATTGCAGATCAACACCCGCACCGCTATTCTACCCGCACCAACTGTCGAAGAATCATGGATCAAATGCAGAACGAGATGCAAGATGTGCGCGAGAAGCTCGCTCTCTTTATGCAGACCATGGAAGCTATTGTAAAAGGGCAGGAGAATTTGCAGGCCATGGTCCAGCCTTTGTTGGCCCGAAATGCTGGTCACGGTAACGAGGATCATCAGTCTGTACGGGTCGATACTGCTCATGGAGACGGCACTCCCACGCCAGTGGCTCCACCTGTAGTCAATATACCTACTGCTAATGTCAACAACGCTACCGCTGCTGTGAATGGTAACGTCGGAGTTGGGAATGAGACTGCTGTCCATAACGTTGGGCTGGGTGACGTCAACTTGGGAGATAATATGGGAGGCAACGGCTTTGTCAATGATGGATTCGGGTTCAATGATCAGGGATTCGATAATGCTGGGAAATATGGTTTCAATGCTCAAGGCTTTGGGCAAGATGGTTATGGTGCGACCAATCAGGGCTACGGAGGTTTCGGGAACGGAAACGGCGCGGGGTTTATGGCTTTTGGGCCTGCTGGAGGTGTTCAAGGGTACGGTAACAGAGGACGAGGTCCGGGGATGAACCAGATCAGGGCTGGACGTAATAATGGATATGATGGGTATGGAGTGGGAAATGGTATGTGGCAAGAAGATCAGCAGGAGGACGCTTTCTCCGGAGGAGGTTTCGAAGGGCCGATGGATGACTCCCAGAAGATCAGAATGCTGGAAGAGCAGATGAGGGGAGTCCTGAACCAAAGTGTTGTGGGTTTGGACATGGCAACAATGGGTTTGGTACCCGGCTTGAGGGTGCCAATCAAATTCAAAACCCCTGCGTTTGATAAGTATAAAGGGGACACATGTCCGAAAGTGCACGTACGAGCTTATTACAGAAAGATGTCTGCATACTCAACTGATGAAAGAATGCTAATGCATTTCTTTCAAGATAGTCTGTCGGGTCCCTCCCTAGAGTGGTATATGGGGTTGGAGCCAACCAATATCAAGACATGGAAGCAATTGGCGGAGGCGTTCGTAGCTCACTACAAATATAACAGCGACTTGGCGCCCAATCGGGTCCAATTGGCGGGACTGTCGCAGAAGAAGGGGGAGAGCTTTAAAGAGTACGCGCAAAGGTGGCGCGATATGGCTGCCAGGGTCCGTCCTCCTGTGGAAGATAAGGAAATGAATGACATGTTCGTTGGCACATTCACAGGCTTGTTTCATGACATGCTGTTTCACACGTCTCTGGCCAGTTTTTCAGACCTAATTCTGATGGGAGAAAAGATTGAGCGTAACATTAAGCAAGGAAAATTCCAGGTTGAGGAATCGACTGCATCTGGCAGTAATAGGAAAGCTTTTGGTGGGAACCGTCAGGGCGAGGCAAGCGCAGTGTTTGGAGGCCGAGGCCGAGGCCGAGGCAGGGGACGAAACCAATATCATCAGCCGCAGCAGGTGGCGAGTGTTACTATACCGTACCAGCAACAACCACTTCAGCAACAACAACCGTCTCAGCAGCAGCCAGTGCAGCAGCAGCCTCAGCAGGGGGCACAGCAGGCTCAGCGAAGATTCCAGGGTAGTAAACCAAGAAGAGTGTTTGAGAAGCCTCCCTCGACATATGCTGATTTGTTGCAGACATTGTTGGGTTTGAACCTGGTAGAGAAGAGAACTCTGGCACCGATAACGGGAGCTCCCCCGTTTGGTTACGATACAAGCAGGCACTGTGAGTTTCATTCTGGGGCTCCAGGCCACGATATAGAGGGTTGCCATGCTTTTAAGCATGTTGTGCAAGATCTTTTGGACAATAAGACTATCAATTTCGGGACGGCAGGTCCGAATATAGTGCAGAAGCCCATGCCTAATCATGGGGCCAACGCCATTCTGACTGAGGAAGGGTTGAATCTGATTATAAATGTCGAAGATTTAAAGACGCCGCTGAGCGAGATAAAGAGCCGACTGTTGCAAGGGGGTGTTTATCCAGGATGTGACGAATATTGTTTGGAATGCTGGACCCTAGCTGGGGGGTGTGATGATTTGAAGAAAGACATTCAGGCTTTAATTGATGAAGGTTTATTGCAGTTTGACCAAGCAGCAACTGAAGAGCCCGCAGGGGTAGTAGCAGATAATCGGAGTGATGTGGCCACGGTAACGATTCCTCGGAAGACGATCACTATTGCAGCACCAGCTCAGCGACCACCGATCACCATAACTAAGGCCGGGCCGATCCCGTACGAGAACACGAAAGCAGTCCCATGGTCATATGGGTTGGAGGTGTATTGTGACGGGATAAAAATTGATGTTAATAAGCAGCCAGCCGAGACTGTGGATAATGTTGTTGGTTCGGGAGGTATGACAAGGAGTGGTAGGATCTTTATATCACCTGAAGTGGAGGCCGAAAGATTAGCAAAAGGAAAAGGGAAAGTGGTTGAGAACGTTCCGGCACAAGCAAGTGACAAAGAGTCGGCATCGAAATATGTAGAAGAGTTCATGCGCTTGATTAGAAAAAGTGATTATAAGATTGTGGAGCATCTGCAGCAGACGTCGTCCAAAATATCTATCCTGTCATTGCTGTTGTGTTCGGAAGCTCACAGAAATGCTTTGCTGAAAGTCCTGGATACTTCTTTTGTACCCCAAGACGTCTCCGTGAATCAACTGGAAGGAGTGTTGGCACATGTGAATGCAGGCCACAGCTTGGGCTTTACCGACTTTGATTTGACCCCGAAAGGGAGAGATCATAATATGGCGCTGCACGTATCTATTGAGTGTAGAGGATCAGTAATGTCGCATGTATTGGTCGACACCGGATCGTCTTTGAATGTGCTGCCCAAGAAGGCAATGATGAAGCTGGATGTTAGAGGAATCTTGTGCACGCCCAGCGACTTGGTAGTCAGAGCGTTTGACGGCACGCGGAGAACAGTCTTTGGATCGATCACATTGCCTCTACAGGTGGGGCCGGAGGTGTTTGCAACTGAGTTTTATATCATGGATATACAGCCTGCGTACAGCTGCTTGCTCGGAAGACCGTGGATTCATGGGGCTGGGGCAGTCACTTCTACCCTGCATCAGAAGTTGAAATATATGGTCGGAGACAGCGTAGTCACTGTATGCGGAGAAGAAGACATCCTGGTCAGCCATCTGTCGCCATTTAAATATGTGGAGGTCGACGGAGAGATCCACGAAACACCCTGCCAGGCATTTGAAGGGTTGCGCATCAAGGACAAAGGTCCCGGGCCGAGCAAAGTTCCAGAGATAGCCGTCTCATCGTATAAAGAAGCTCAAGCTCTAGTAGAAGCGGGAGAAGCAAAGGGCTGGGGCAAAGTGCTGGACATTCCTGTGAAGATGGACCGGTTCGGGCTAGGATACCAACCGTCGTCGTCAGCGCCTGCCGTGGGGGCGCCCCGTTTCAGAGGGCCAATTACCATCTCTGCCAGTGGAGTGTGTCATGAGATCGTCAATGCCGCTTTGGAGTCTGATGAAGGAGACAGCGACTGTGATATGGATGCCTGGATTCAGCCAAGCACGTCAGGACAAGGACTGTGCAACTGGTCTATTCAGGAGCTTGTTCCTGTGACTCTTAAACAATAATGCTTTGCTTTATTAATTGTTGAATAATCTGATGTCTTGCCCGGGGCATCAGGATTTGCTTAGGGCTGTGTTGTTATAAACATTGCGTGTTAATCATTAAATAAATGGTGTTTTTTTCATGTGCAAATACTGTAATCCCTGTCTTTCTTGTTTTATATTTTTCAATAAAATGGCAACGCGGTTATTCGCTTTCTACGCATTTTGAAGCACTTAACCATTCCTTTTGCAGGATAACATTTTCAGATGACATTCTTGAACCACCTATGACTCGTCCCGACTTCGAGCACCCGGTATTTCAGGCCGAAGAAGAGGTTGTCGAAGGTAGTGACATTCCCGAAGAACTGTCTTGGTTGGTGAAGCAAGAGGAAAGAGCCATTCTGCCTCACGATGAGGTCATCGAAATTATCAACTTGGGGTCGGAAGGGGTTGAGAAGAATATTCGTATCGGAGCCGCGCTGCAGGGTGATATCAAGCGAAGACTGGTTGAAATGCTCCGAGAGTATAGTGATGTATTCGCTTGGTCGTATGAAGATATGCCAGGGCTCGATACAGATATGGTTGTGCATCGCCTGCCACTGAAAGAAGATTGCCCGCCGGTCAAACAAAAACTTCGCAGAACTCGACCAGATATGGCAGTGAAGATCAAAGAGGAAGTCCAAAAACAGTGGGACGCTGGTTTCCTGGCTGTGACAAAGTATCCTTCATGGGTTGCCAACATCGTACCAGTGCCAAAGAAAGATGGCAAGGTTCGAATGTGCGTGGATTATAGAGATTTGAATAAAGCAAGCCCAAAAGACGATTTTCCACTTCCTCACATTGACGTGTTAGTTGATAATACTGCTCAATACTCCGTATTCTCCTTCATGGATGGCTTCTCAGGCTATAATCAGATTAAAATGGCGCCAGAGGATATGGAGAAGACTACTTTCATAACGCCTTGGGGAACATTTTGCTATAAAGTGATGCCCTTTGGTCTGAAAAATGCTGGGGCAACATATCAGCGTGCGATGACGACTCTTTTCCATGATATGATGCATAAAGAGATCGAAGTTTATGTTGACGATATGATTGCCAAATCCCAAACGGAGGAAGAGCATCTGGTGAACCTGTTGAAGTTATTTAAAAGGCTTAGGAAGTTCAGGCTGAGGCTGAACCCTAATAAATGCACCTTCGGGGTGAGATCGGGTAAACTGTTGGGGTTTATCGTAAGCGAAAGAGGAATAGAGGTTGATCCTGCTAAAATAAAAGCAATTCAAGAAATGCCGACGCCTAAAACAGAGAAAGAGGTGCGCGGGTTTTTAGGGAGGTTGAACTACATTGCTCGGTTCATATCTCACCTAACTGCCACGTGTGAACCGTTATTCAAGCTGTTGAAGAAAGATCAAGCTGTAACATGAAACGAAAATTGTCAAAAGGCGTTCGATAAAATAAAGAAGTATTTGCAGGAGCCTCCTATTTTGATACCCCCAGTGGCAGGTAGACCCTTGATCATGTATTTGACGGTTCTTGAGGGAAGCATGGGTTGTGTTCTCGGTCAACACGACGAGACAGGGAGAAAAGAGCATGCGATCTACTACTTGAGTAAGAAATTTACAGATTGTGAATCTCGATACTCAATGCTTGAGAAAACCTGTTGCGCGCTAGCCTGGGCCGCCAAGCGTCTGAGGCAGTACATGCTGAATCATACAACCATGCTCATCTCAAAGATGGATCCTATCAAATATGTATTTGAAAAGCAGGCGTTGTCAGGAAGAATTGCCCGTTGGCAGATGGTCTTGACTGAATATGACATCCAATACGTCTCGCAAAAGGCTATAAAGGGGAGTGTGTTGTCCGAGTATCTGGCGGAGCAGCCTATTGAAGATTACCAATCGATGAGGTTTGATTTTCCTGACGAGGATATCATGTACCTAAAGATGAAAGATTGTGAAGAGCCGTTGCCAGACGAAGGACCAGAGTTGGGTTCCAAATGGAAAATGATATTTGACGGAGCTGTGAATGCTTACGGTAGCGGAATAGGGGCAATCATCACTACGCCACACGGGTCGCACATCCCGTTTACTGCCCGATTGACCTTTGCCGTTACCAATAATGAGGCCGAATACGAAGCTTGTATAATGGGGCTAGAAGAAGCCATCGATTTGCGAATCAAGAATTTGGACGTATACGGAGACTCAGCTCTGGTGGTGAATCAGATAAAAGGGGAATGGGAGACACGTCAGCCCAACTTGATACATTACATGAATTATGCAAGGAGATTGTTGCCTTTCTTCGACAAGGTTGAATTGCATCACGTACCGCGGGCAGAGAATCAAATGGCTGACGCCCTCGCCACTTTGTCTTCCATGTACAAAGTCAACTTCTGGAACGAGGCTCCCCGAATCGTTATCTCTCGGCTTGACAGACCAACTTATGTATTTGCTATTGATGAAGCATCTGATGACAAACCATGGTATTTCGATATCCTTAATTTCCTGAAGAATAAAGAGTATCCGGCTGGGGCATCCAGTCAAGATCAGACGACTCTCAGGAGATTAACAGGCAATTTCTATTTGAACCCGGATGGCGTCTTATACAGAAGAAACCACGATTTGGTGCTGTTGCGTTGTGTAGATGAAAGAGAGGCAAAGCTGCTCATGGAGGAAATACACGAAGGTACCTTTGGCACGCATGCTGGTGGACATGCTATGACGAGAAAGCTGCTGAGGGCAGGATATTTTTGGCTGACTATGGAGACAGATTGTTTCAAATTCGCAAGGAAGTGCCACAAGTGCCAAATTTATGCTGATAAGATTCATGTGCCTCCGAGTCCCCTGAATGTGATGTCATCGCCTAGGCCATTTTCGATGTGGGGAATCGATATGATTGGAAAGATCGAGCTGACAGCCTCTAACGGGCATCGGTTCATCCTAGTAGCGATCGATTATTTCACCAAGTGGGTGGAAGCGGCGTCCTACGCAAATGTAACGAAGCAAGTGGTGGCCAGATTCATCAAGAGAGATATCATTTGCCGATATGGGATCCCCGAGCGGATAATCACGGACAACGGTTCAAACCTGAACAACAAAATGATGAAGGAGCTCTGTCAGAATTTCAAGATCGAACATCACAACTCCTCCCCTTACCGACCCAAGATGAATGGCGCTGTTGAAGCGGCCAATAAGAATATCAAGAAGATCGTTCAGAAAATGGTGGTGACCTATAAGGATTGGCACGAGATGCTACCTTTCGCTCTGCACGGTTATTGTACGACGGTACGCACATCAACCGGGGCAACCCCGTTCTCGTTAGTATATGGAATGGAAGCGGTATTACCATTGGAAGTTGAGATCCCTTCTCTGAGGGTATTGCGAGACATTCAGCTGGACGAGGCAGAATGGATAAAAGACAGGTTGAATCAATTGAGTTTGATGGATGAGAAGAGGCTAGCTTCTCTAGCATACGGTCGTTTGTACCAGAGCCGAATGAAGAAAGCGTATGATAAGAAAATACATCCGCGAAGCTTTCAGACGGGCGACCTTGTGCTGAAAAGGATTCTCCCGCCGCAAGCAGATCACAGGGGCAAGTGGACCCCCAACTACGAAGGGCCATACGTTGTCAGGAAAGTCTTTTCAGGAAGAGCTTTATTGTTGTCCACCATGGACGGAGAAGACTTTACGTCGCTTGTGAATTCGGACGCAGTTAAAAAATACTTTGCTTAAAATTGACCCGCTGGACAAAAAAAAGAGAGTCCAGGCAAAAATGGGGCATCCTGGCGAACCAAAAAACAGAATGAAAGGTTCGGGCAAAAGTTAGGGATAAAATTGAAAAAATGTACACCCGCGAAGTTGAAAACCTACACTGGGCGGCTTCGGCAAAAAAGGGTATCCCGGTGAACTGAAAACCCGTAAAGGGCGGTTCACGCAAAAGTTAGGGATTTGAAAAGCAAATGACTGCGGTCCGAATTTGATATTGCACTGAGCGTCAATGCGGGAGAATACACCGGGGAGGATCGGTTATCTGGTACAACCTTTTCAGAAGTATGAATACTGGGAAAAGCATTAGAGTCGGACGAGTCATAGGAGGATCAGTTCGTGGTGTTCATCTGCATCCCGTTGCCGACATGCGTACAAAGTTGATTTGTCGATATATTTATGCTTCTTGTGCATACTTGTATATTTGCTTTGTGTAGCTTCCTCTTTTCAGGAGTTACATTCCGTGTACAAACTCCGCCCATTCAGGGGCCCAATCAATAAAATACGTTATTCAGTACTTGACACTGTTCTTTACTGTTTTGTGCATGATTAACGCCTAAGTTTGATGAAACTAGCATGTGCATAACGTCACTGGCCCTTGCCAACAGTTGCTAAAGCTTTGAATTAATTGAAGATAACGTCACTAACCTGAATCGACTTGGTTGCATAGATTTGTCTTGTCTTGTTTGTGTTGTTGCAGGTTTCATAGCCGTACGAGGAAGATGATCAAGAGACTGCAGTAATAAAAGACTCGACTCTCACGCAGGTCATGCATGTTCCTTACTGAAGAAGGATCGAATTCCCCAGCTAGTCGAAGCCTATCCAAAAGGACGTGCTCCCGCAGAGTCGTTTATCCGCAGCAGAATTGACGACTCCAAGATCGTAAGGCTGTATTCAGACAGTATGGTGTCCCCGAGGGATTCCTTATCTCAAGCAGAGTTGGTTTAGCCTCCGAAGATTAATAGTTGTGAGTTGTATTCAGACAAGTTCACCTTTCCTCGCAGGGTCATTTACTCTCCCCCAGCGGATTCAATTGATTTTTTCCCAAGAGAATCATCCCATCCCCAGCGGAATTCTCTTCTCAGCAAGTATTCCTCCCAGTGGAACTCAAAGATTAAGACTCTCCCCGGCAGGGTTGGTGTGGGTCATGGCATTTATTTTGTCAAAATACCGTATGATATCCGTTCACTTTCCCACAGAAGTTCAATCATACCAGGCGCATCTGCTGTTCCCCAGCAGAGTTGTATGCCCCAGCAGGGTGGCCCTTCAACGAAATGTTTGGTTTAAGTTCCCCATTTCCCAGCCGAGTCGACTCCCCTCTTCCGGCATTTATTTTGCTGGAGTAATTCTGTAGCACCTGGCTATCCCCAGCGGAGTTGGCATTATCTTCAACATTTATTTTGCTGAAGCAGTTTCTGTACCCAGCAGTACGAGTCTGCAGTTGCATCGGCCTATAGGGTCGTACTTGCATCCACCAAATAAAAGTGTAGCATTTCCATGTCGAATGGAGCATTGCATCGCCGTCAAACATACGCATTTTTGAAACATAAACTAGGTTGGCTAACCGTTTGTTCCAAGTATTGTTTCTTTTGCAGGAAGAGAGAGCCCTTGCTCAGGTGAATCAATAAACGTTCAAAGTCTCGGCGTGAGACATTCGACAAGGTGTCAGTTGTGGCACTACTCCCCACAGAGTCAGCAGGATGAGTTTCTCTTTGTCCCCAAGCAGAGTTACTTATTTCCCCGACAGGATTTCCTGTTGAAGTTGCTCTAGTCCGACCAGCGGACTGTTTCCTTCAAAGTTGTTGTTACGTCAGTATTCAAAGGATGCATGAATCAGAATCTCAGAGGCTACCGCCGGCTATCAGAACAGGCGTCCGGAGGTTTGGTTTCCAAATATCCCCAGGAGAGTCCGCTTCAAAGTCGCTGTCACGTTAGTGCTAAGAAGTTTATGGGTTGGGACCAGTGGAGAAGTGAGTCCTAACGTGGACAGTTTTATTGATAGGTTTTCTTCGTGCTAGAGAAGTGAGTGTCCTAACGTGGACAGATTTATTTCCGCATGGTTGATGGGAGATGTTAGTCCTAACATGGACAGGTTCGATTTTTCAGAATTGATCGAATGTGGAGTCCTAACGTGGACATTTCTTCCAGTTTGACGGTATGTGTTAGTCCTAACGTGGATGGATTTGATTTCTGGGTATTGATCGAAGGTGGAGTCCTGACGTGGACAAAGTTAGTTACTCTTCGTGTTGGTGTCCTGATGTGGACCGTTTATTGCCAGCAGATGTCTTTATTCGTAATGGTGAAATGTGCGTCCTGACGTGGACAAGTTTGTAGTTCTTTGTGATGACAAGATACAAGAGTCCTGACGTGGACAAATTTATCCTTCTTCGTGTTGTTGGCAAAGTATGAGTCCTGACGCGGACAAGTCTTATTTCCACAGCAAGTCGAAGACACATGAGTCCTGATGTGGACAAGTTCTATTTCCTCAACGAGTCAAGAGGCGAGTCCTGACGTGGACAAATCAAGACGAAACGTGAGTCCTGACGTGGACAGGTTTCTTCCTTACGTGGAATGAGAAGTTTTAGTTCCTCACATGGAAAAAATTGAATTCCTTACGTGGAAAGAGTGGAGTCCTTACGTGGACAGATTGATATAGTATTCCTTACGTGGAAAGGTACGGTTTCCTTATGTGGAAAAAAGGTGAGTCCTTACGTGGACGAATCCTAGGTGTTTCCTTACGTGGAAAGTTTAGTCCGGACGTGGACAGATTTAGAAGAGAAGTTGATTCCTTACGTGGAAAAGATGAGTTTGTTCCTTACGTGGAAAGATCGAGTCCTTACGTGGACATATCAGATTTATGCCTTACGTGGAAGGATGGCATTCCTGACGTGGAAAGATTGAGTCCTTACGTGGACATATCAAGTTGGAGTCCTGACGTGGACAAATCAGAAAGATTGCATTCCTTACGTGGAAAGATTGGAGTCCTGACGTGGACAAACTAAGACAAGATTGTGTTTCCTTACGTGGAAAGGAAAGAAGTTCGTTTCCTTACGTGGAAAGATTGGAGTCCTTACGTGGACAGATTGAGAATGTATTCTTTACGTGGAAAGAGATTGTGATTCTTTACGTGGAAGAGCGATGTATTCCTAACGTGGAAGAGTTTAATCCTAGCGTGGACGATTCATTTCTGACGAGAAGGCAGACGAGCCATACCCCAGCAAAGTTGTTGAAGTTTTTCCGAGTCGACGAAGCAGGCGTCCTAACGTGGACAAGCAAAGTTTTATTCTTGCAATGAGAGAAGCTTTTCAGGCTGATGAAAATAATTCCCAAGCAGTGGCATAGTTCATGTCTGCGGTTGGCAAATTTCTGGGTTCTTAGTATTCAACCGTCTCGTACCTCGAATGTTTGAAGGTCGGGCTCTTCACCCAATCGGGTCCAAGTCGCTTGAATAGGGGCAGCTGTTGCACCCTAAAATTTGCTTAACCTTATTCACTTGGTTTATGTTTCAATATCATTAGCATTTGCATATAGAGTCATGTGCATAGACTAATCATCTGCATAGCATAGCATAGCAAGTCATCCAACAGGGGATCAAGCATTATTCTCATCTCTAGAGGCCTATCCATAGGTTATTATCCTAATTCAATCTCATTCAAGTCATCAGAAAAGAATTTGAAAGCAGAGAGTTCAGTGGATCAAGCTTTGAGTCTATCTCCTATCTGAGGGCATCTGAGGATCAACAAGGGAATTATGGGCTGTGAGTTGAGCATGGAGAGTATCTAGACATCTTGTAGGACTTATAAAGTCATTTGGAGAAGAAAACAAGTTGTTGATGTGATCACAAGAATTGCAGTTGAAGACAGTCAACTAGGGTTTCATCTGGGTCAACCCTGGGTCAACCCTAGGACAAAGGATTGTTGGAGAGGCATTAAGGGCTATTGAAGAGATGTGGGGTTCATCATTTGACATGGATAATAAGGATATGTTGTTATGCTAAGAAGAAATCAAGAGAAATCAAGGAGAGGAGGAGTTTCTAAATTAGGGTTTCTATGTAAAATCCCCTAGTTTAGGTCAAATTTCCAAGCAAGATAAGTCAAAATGCAAGATTCAAATGGATCCTTGGCCAACCTGAAACTTGTAGAGGATCTCAAGACCTTTAATTTGAGTGGTGGAAGACATCAAGGAGATTAATAGAACTCAAGTTATGGTCCTTGCAAGTTACAGGTCATCTGAGGTATCTGAAATTTTGTCTGTGAAAGTGACTTGACTTCCAAGCAATTTTTACCCCTCAAGGAGATTTCAAATGAATTTCTGGTCAACATAAGAGTTGTTCTTTATTGTCTTATCTTTCTATAATGGTATAGTATGCCTTCATATGATTTGGGGAACTCTACTTATGGTCTTGGCAAGCAAAGGGTATTTTGGTCATTTGTGAATTACAGGTCATTTTAACCTATGCCCAAAATTCATACAAGGAGGCCTCAAATGGAAAAA
Organism: Lathyrus sativus; assembly: GCA_963859935.3. Taxonomy (NCBI): domain Eukaryota; kingdom Viridiplantae; phylum Streptophyta; class Magnoliopsida; order Fabales; family Fabaceae; genus Lathyrus; species Lathyrus sativus. Next base: position 2,897,591 of record OZ012736.1, read on the forward strand.
CTTACAACATAAAACTTGCTCCAAATGACATTTTGAGTCTAGAAAAGTGACCATGAGAGATTGGAAAGATTCATAGCACAAGGTTTCAAAATTGTTGGATTTAATGAATAAAAATGGCTTAAAAAATGAGATTTTTCATATCTTGGCCAAATGAAGCAAAATTATAGGTCATTTTGAATGGAAAGGGCATTTTAAAGACATTGGCTAAAGTGGAATTTTGAGTTTAGTTCAAGATTTAAGAGTTATCCATGGTTGCTTGCAATGTAAGAAACATAATCAAAATCCAAGGGAATTTGTGCAAGGGAAACTTCTCCAAGTTTCTAGGAGGTTCTAACCTCATCTATATATTCATACAAGTTGGTTCATGCAAGGGTTGGTGCTTCCATTTATTCAAAACCCCAAATTTTCCACATTTTCTTCAACTTGCATAAGCTTTCCAAAATCTCTATAATCTCCATCAATCTTCACTATTCTTGATTGAATTTTCATCATCATCATACAAGGATCAGAATCCAAACCTTCATTTGGCAAATTGAGGGAGGAATTGTGCCATTCATCATCATCATTCAAGAAGCATAAACTTTGGAAGTGAGTGATTCAAGGCCTTAGAACCATACTTGTTGCATACAGAAGTAATCACCAAGCTTATTGAGCACTTTCCTTTCATCACAAGCATCTGATTTGGAGATCTTAGCACCTGTATCAAGAAATTGCACCAGGTTTGTTTTCTCTTCGTATGGCATGAATTAGTTAGAATTTTAGGGTTTTGATAGAGTAGAATGGTTAAGATAGGATAGAAGATTGATTGGGATGATTTTGGAGAAGTTTCATGAGGTTTGGGCATGATGTGTCAATTCTGTTGAGACTTATAACTCTTGGATTAAGGCACGGAAATGTGATTGGATTAGCATGCTGTGATCAGGATGAGTTGTAGATTAGTTTAGGATGAATTTTGTGGAGAATTGGAGTAGTTGAGGACAGGTGATAATGGCGGATTCTATCTGGTATCACTATCGGGTTTGCTCCTTGAATGAGTTTTAGAAAGAGGCAACACCATGGCTGTGTAGAGGGAGAGTCTTAGAGCATTTTTGGTTTTTGAATCTCATGATTTCATGGAGGTATGAAGGAGATAGAGGAGATGGAAGAATCATGCATGAGAAGGGTTTTCTGAAACCCTAAGTGGCTGGAGGAAGAAGAAGGTACAATGGCCGTTGGATTGGAGGGAAGACTTTGACCTGACCAAGAATCGGACGTTCCACGTTTAACCTGAGATTTGGTGGGAAATTTTAAAAACTGAAACGCACCGTTTCATTTAATGGGGGAAAGTGGGCTCAGACAGCTATTCGCACCCCCCAATTTGATGGGCCCAACGCGCTGAACTTGCTTTTCTTACTTTCCTCACCCCCTCCCTTTATTTCTTTCTATTTTCTTTTCTTAATTTCTTTTTATTTTTCATTCATTTTTGAAAATTCATAATAAATCAGAAATTGCATATTTTCAATTCATTCTTTTTTTAACATTTTCTTTAAAAAGTCAAGAAAATTATAAAAAATAAAAATTGCATTTTATTTTTTATTTGATATTTTCCCCATATTTTCCAAATAAATAGCATTTTAATGAGTTTCATTTCATATATGATTTTGTTATTTTTTGTTCTATTAAATGCTTCAATATTTTTCACCCATTCTTTTTAGGTTGTTTAGTTTAGACATTAAACTTGTAGATACAATTTAGTTCCCATTTTTAGAAATTAATTTTTGGTGCTTAGTGTAGGTGTGAATAACATGAACAAACTAGGGTTTTAGGTGATGACTTAGGAGAATAGAATCAGTTCCCTTAGGACTTAAAGATTGAACAGGTTAGCTATGGGACTATAGGGGCTATGGGTAGTTATTAGATCCCCTTAGAAAAAGTCAGGATTCCCCTACTGCTATTAATGTACTGTATATCTGATTGACTGGTGTGGTGTGCCCTCTGGGGATTATTGCTTGTCTGTGTGGGTATTGGGATTGTCTGGGGATTTGGGAGAGCTGAAGACTTGTGAAGATGAAGGCTATTGGAGATCCAGACTGAAGTTCAACTTCCAGAGTTGAAGAGGAGATTCTTGCTAGCAGATGCTGAGGAGACTAGGGTTTAGGAGCTAGGCAGAGCTCTAGATTAGAAAGCTTGTTTCTCAAACATGGATTGCCTTGTCTGCATCCATTCTTCTCTATGATTCAGAGTCTCTCTAAGACACTCACCCCCTTCCTTTGGAAGGCTTGGTGATAGTGTCTAAGAGATAGAACTCTTGAGAGAAAATGCCATATGTGTTAGAAGCAGTCTGTTCACCACCCTTGGTAGTCAACTGATTGCTTAACACCCAATTCATTCTTGTGACTGATCCCTCATCCTGGAGGTTTGAACTTGAAGAAAAGCCATTGCAGATAGCAGACTGATGATCAACGCCCTTGCCTGAAGGCCATGAAAATGGAGATTGATGCTTGTTGAAGCCTGTAGCTGATTGGAGACTACTTGGATCCAGATGTTGATGCAGAGCTGCTGTAGCTGTTTATTTTTGCTGTATTTCATTTCTTGATGTATTGATTGGTTTTATGGACTGTATTGTGTGTTGTTTACCTTGTTGGGTTGAAAGTGAAGTCTGTTCACTTTCGCCTATTGTTTTCTAGGTTCGAGGTTGAGTGGGACTCCCTTGCCTCGCTTGTATTGCTGCATCCATGCATTTTACTATACTACTGTATATATCTGATATTGTTTTTGTTTCTGCCTATCCCGTAGGATCTCTGTTTCTCTCTGCGCAAGAGAGGAGCATGATAGACACTAGGTCTTAACCCATGCATGATAACATTAGGTTATTTTGTTTCCCTTCGCAACCATAGGTTAGAGTTCTGTCTCTTTCTTTCTCAAAACAAACAGGAAAATACCATAAAGATTTCAAACACAATAAAAGACACTTCTTCCGTAAAAGAATGTGAACTCATCAAGACGTCATTTTTGTCCGCTTGGACCCATAATCAGGAGAAAACCTTTTTCAGAAGGATAAAAACAATCAAGACAGACTTGTGTCGTACGTTGCCCGAACTACGTTTGCTCTGATCTTTCATGCTGTATGAAAGTACGTAGGCATAGGATGCGATATCCTAGCGAGCAACCTTCCCCTCCTTTCCCGTAGGTAGGCGAACTACGTTGACTCTGATTTCTCGTTCCAGACGGGAATACGTAGGCATAAAGTGCGATACTTTGCCGAGTCATTTTTTCATTTTATTTTCATTCTCTTTTCTTTTTAACCCCAGACCTATAGTTTAGATAGAATAACAATCCATACCCGAAAAGAAGCGTGGATCCCGTCGAGTACGACGGACGTGAGGGGTGCTAATACCTTCCCCTTGCGTAACCGACTCCCGAATCCAGGTTTTGGTTGCGACGACCATACCTTTCCCGTGTTGTGCGAGGTTTACTCTGAGCGTTTCCTTTCCCTCCCGTGGGATAAATAACGCACGGTGGCGACTCTTCTGTTCAGCCGGCGCCGATTTTCGCAGTAGCGACACATAAGAGAGACAGTCTTCTCATATTTAAAAATTTGGTTCAACCGTACTTGCTTTCTAGAAATATGTAGAGGATAGTGAAAATGATCCCCTTGTTGCAAGGCGTTCTTAAAGGACTCCAAAACATCCATGATACTAGAAGCAAATGGTTCTTTTAAACTCGAAGCCAATGAGGAATTCTTAAGACGCAGATTTTTGAAGTCTCTCTGAATGAAAGAAAGAGACACATACGCAACAGATAAAATAGCTCACCTAGAAACCATAGTTTTATCCTTCCCTGCTACACGCCTCACCAAGAGTGTTACTTGATCGACTAACAAGCTAGGGAGATTGAGGACACTCAAGGCATCACTTATCTTAATAAGATAAATATAAGTATTTTGTACTACTTGCAAGTATGTATCCCGCTGGAGTGTCAGGCTACGAATACTTTCCTCTAGCATCCGCTTCAACTTTAGTCACTATTCAAACATGAAGGCATCCCAACGGCCATCGTCGCTAATGGCCACAATGATAGAAGCACGATGGGTATTATATGTCAAATTTGACAGCTCCTCCTCAAGAGCCTCACTGTTCAAGTTGGCAAGGTAAGAGAAATCTTCTTCCGAGGTAGATGTCTTGTGCTCTTTTGGATTACGTGGAACCAACCTCTCCAAGAATGCAGGAGCCAAAGGTATCAATGTACGTAGTGACCCTCGGGGATCATTTAAGAGACCGACACTTTTAGTAGGCCTTAAGGTCAAAGAAGAATTGGCCAACTTTGAAGTGTTTTAAGGGTGTGCAACAACTTTGGTTTGGTAGAATTCCTTATCTTAGTTGGAGAATTACTTCCTCATTTTTTATCAAGTCTATAAATAATGATTACTAAAGGTAAAAGCATTACAGATAACCGAATTGATGACAAGAGGCTAAAATATTTAAAACTCACCAAAAATAACATTCTTATCCTCCTTAGTGCGAGTATATATCATCAGGTAGGTTTCAATAAGTCATTTCAGACATTCCGATGAAGTCTCTTCCTTGTTAAATATGTAATTCATTGTTTTATAAAGATTAGATTTGATTTAGAAAGATCATATTTGATTTAGAAAGATTAGATTAGATATTTTTGGGCTTTTATAGTTTGGGCTTTAGCTTGAGATGCAAGTTAACCTAAATCTATAAATAGGGAGGAACCCTTATTACTGTAATCACCAAGTTTGATAATCACAACTTTGCAGTTGCAAAGTGATAATAAAATTCCACAGTTGTGAGAAGAGAGTTACTCTGCAGTTCAAACTCATCTTCTTTAAACGTGTTCTTGTTTTTTGATTGTCATTACATAAAAATCTTGATATCAAGATTGAAAATAATTCACCATAGATCGTGGTTGAGTTCTAAAATCTGGTATCTAAAGCTCCAATTTTGATTCAAGGGAAGAACGACTGTGATGGTGATGAATCACCCGAATGGTCACATTCCAGCAAATCTTCCAATTCTTAAGAAATATAATTATAAGAGTTGGTGCAAGAAGATTAAAGTGGTTTTCTGTTACCAAGATCTTTGGGATCTTGTGAAGGAGGGATTATCATCGCTTGCAGAAACTGCGACAGATTAGGAGAAAGCAGTATATAAAGAATTGAAGAAGAAATATCATAAAGCTCTCTTTATAATCCATAAATATGTTGATCCAGATAACTTCGAAAAGGTTAGTGATGTAGAATCATCAAAAGTCGAAGAGTGATATGGCTTTGTAGGCGCAGTCAGAAAAAGAAAGGAAAGGCAAAGGAAGCTCGATTGGCAACAAAGGTAGAGGAGACTACACCAATACGACTGGTCAAATCAGAGAAAACCCTGGAACCAAGACAACCAAAGAAGTGGTGTTGCAAATAGAGGAAAAGGTGGTGTTCGAAAACCTGCAAAAAGTCACATTCAGTGTTTCAATTGTCAGAAGTATGGTCACTATTTTAGTGATTGTCAAGAAAAGAATAAGAAATATGAAACTGATGCAAAGTTGGCGAAACATGAAGAAGAAGAGATGTTGCTAATGGTCACAACAAGATACGAAGAGAGATTCCAGGATCAGTGGTACTTAGACTCATAATGCTCATCACACATGACTGGAAGGAAAGATTGGTTTGTCAACATGAAGCCCTCGTCAACGAACATAGTGAAGTTTGCAGATGACAACACTCTAGTAGCTGAAGGTGTTGGTGATGTTCAAATCGTGAGAAAGGATGGAAAGAAATCAATAATTTCCAATGTGTTATACATACCAGGCATGAAAAGTAACCTATTCAGTACAGGACAACTTGTTGAAAGGAACTATAAGGTAGTTGTTAAAGACAAGATGATGAGAGTTCTCAACGCAGGTGGTAGGTTGATCTTGAAGGCTCAAATGTATTAGAATAGGACTTTCAAGATTGAACTCAATGTGATGGAGCACAAGTGCCTAGCAACTGCAACCAGCAGAGATGAGTGGTTATGGAATTTTCAACTTGGCCATCTCAACTTCAATGACATCAGAGAGCTAAAGACAAGAAATATGGCTTCAGGATTACCTGAAATCGACATTCCAAGTGAAGTATGTGAATAGTGTGTTTAGTCAAAACAACACAAGAATAGCTTCAGCAAGGATGCAGGAAGGAAGTCGAAGGAAATTCTGGAAGTCACATACTCTGATGTATATGGTCCAATCTAGGTGGATTCGATTGCAGGCAACAAATACTTTGTCATGTTCATAGATGATTACAATTGAAAGTTGTGGACTTACCTCATCAAAAAGAAAAGTGATGTGGTCGAGGTATTTTCCAAATTCAAATATATGGTTGAAAGACAGAGTGGTCGAAAGTTAAAAATTCTGAGGACTGATGGTGGTGGAGAATATGTGTCGAAAGAGTTTGATGCATTATGTGAAAAAGAAGGGATTGTTCATGAGGTGGTGCCACCCTACACTCCACAGCAAAACGGAATTGCAGAAAGAAATAACAAAACCATCATGAACACGGTGACAAGTATTTTGAATGGAAAGTATCTACCCAAAGAATTATGGGCTGAAGCGGTTTCGACGGTAACATACATATTAAACAGATGTCTGACAAAGAAGCTTGAAGGAATCACACAAGAAGAATGTTGGTCTAGTGTCAAGCTTAACCTCAATCACTTAAAGGTGTTTGGATCTATAGCACATAGACATGTGCCAAATCAGTTGAGAAGGAAGCTTAATGACAAGTCAAATCAGATGATTTTGATATGATATCATTCGACTAGAGGTTACAAGCTATTCGACCTAGTGAATAAGCAGGTAATGATCAGCAGGGACGTGATTATAGATGAGCTTAAAGAATGGGATTGGATTGAGAATGTCAAGAAGGATTCAGTGAGAATATCTTGTGAAGAACCAACTGCTGAAGTCGAAAGAGAAGTTCGATAAGAAGAAGTCAGAGGTGAAGCAGGCCCAAGTAGACCTCGACGAACTAGACACGTGCCTGTAAGGTTTCAAGAATGTGTGATTACATCAGATGATGTGGTCAATGAAGAAGGTGAGTTGGTACACTATACTTTCTATACAGATATGGAACTGGTCAATGCAGCTGAAGCATTGAAAGATTTGAAGTGGGTAAAAGCAATGAATGAGGAAATAGATTCCATCGAAGTCAACAACACTTGGTCACTTGTCGAGTTGCCTCAAGGCAAGAAGGAAATTAATGTGAAATGGGTTTACAAGGTGAAAGTGAATTCTAAAGAGGAAGTAACTCGACACAAGGCGAGACTTGTGGCTAAAGGATTTCTACATAAGGAAGGAGTCAACTTCGACGAAGTGTTTGCACCTGTTACTAGGATCGAAATAATCAAGTTGGTTGTTGGTCTAACAAATATGAACAATTAGCGCACATGTCAGATGTACGTGAAGTTTGCATTTCTTAATGGCCCCTTAGACGAAGAAGTTTATGTTACATAACCAACTGGGTTTTTGAAACAAGGCAAAGAAAGAAAGGTGTACAGGTTGCATAAAGCTCTGTATGGACTTAAGCAAGCTCCAAGAGCTTGGAATAACAAGATCGGCAATTTTCTAAGGGAGAAAAAATTTGTGATGTGCACAACTGAGCATGGAGTATATGTTAGGAGAAGCAATAATGAATTGCTTATACTATGTCTCTATGTTGATGACCTGTTCATAACAGGAAGTTGCAAAAAGGAGATCGAAGATTTCAAACATGACCTAAGTGAGGAGTTTGAAATGTCAGACTTGGGAAATCTCTCATATTTCCTTGGCATCAAATTCTACAAGACTGGTAAAGGTTTGGTGATGCACCAAAGAAGATATGCAGGAGAAATACTCAAGAGATTTAAGATGCAAGGTTACAACCCAACTTTGAATCCAACTGAGACCAGATTACAACTGTCGAAGAAGTCAGATAAATATGATGTCGACCCAACTCAACACAGAAGACTTATTGGGTAACTTTAATACCTTTGCCACACAATGCCTGACTTAGCATACATTGTGGGTATGGTAAGTAGATTCATGCAGAAGCCAAAGGTGTTACACCTAGTAGCGACGAAGAAGATACTAAGATATCTGAAAGGAACTCTCGACTACGACATTTTGTTTCCTACAGCTGATGAAGGAAAATAATGCAAGATAGTGGGATACACTGATTCAAGTTGGTGTAGTGATGTTGAGGATAGAAAATCCACAACTGGCTATGTGTTTATGCTAGGTGGTGCGCTAGTTGCTTGGAGTTCGAGAAAGGAGCCAGTAGTGGCATTGTCATCATGTGAAGCATAATACATAGTTGTTTCTCTTTGTGCATGTCAAGCAACCTGGATGGTGAACCCGGTCGAAGAGATCACAAGAAAGAGTCATGGAGCAATTACCATGAAGATCGATAACATGTCAGCTATCAACTTGGCAAAGAATCCAATAGCACGCGATCTAAGCAAGCACATTGAAATGAGGTTCCATTATCTTCGAGAAAGGGTAGCAGAAGAGAAGATGAACTTGGAACACTGCAGAACTGAGAATCATATTGCAGACATCATGACAAAGGGAGTGCCAGTCAAAGTGTTCAAGAAGCTAAGGTCTATGATGAAATTAAATAGTTTAGACATGATGAATTAGGTGGTGTGTTAAATATGTAATTCATTGTTTTAGAAAGATTTGATTTGATTTAGAAAGATTAGATTATATATTTTCGGGACTTTATAGTTTGGGTTTTAACTTGAGATGAAAGTTAACCTAAATCTATAAATAGGGAGGAACCTTTATCATTGTAATCATCAAGTTTAAAAATCACGGTTTTGCAGTTGCAAAGTAATAACAAAATTCCACAGTTGTGAGCAGAGAGTTATTCTGCAGTTCAAACTCGTCTTCTTTAAACGTGTTCTTGTTTTTGTTCATTGTTATTACATAACAATCTTAAGGTCAAGATTGAGAAGAATTCACCAAAGATCGTGGTTGAATTCCAACATTTCTTAGGAGTGAATCCCCCGTCATAACCCAACTCCTTGACAAAAGCAAACAATTGCCTTTTTAAATAAAACTCTTGATAAAACAGATTGTCTTCCTATTAGACATGCAATTCATTCCCCATTAGGAAATAAAATTTGTTCGTGTACTTATGAAACAGGTCGGTGCACCTGCCTACCACTCGTTCCCCTATGGCACACAGCGATGCATGAGCCTCATTATCGAGAGGAACAACAAAAAAGAATCAATCTTCGAAATGCTTTAGGCTCTCCAAGAACATCCTGATGCTATGAACAATCTGAATCAGGTTAATCACTCAATGGCTTTGCTTATGGGTCATAAAAATACATTGTATTTTGAAAGGATGGAAGAAAAGGGACAAATAGGGTTTTCCCATTTAATATTTACACTAGTACTGGAAGACTTTAATACACGTCAAACTCGTTGGGTGCGGATGTGAAAGAGGGACCATCAAGTGATTCAAAACTTTTATTTTAAAATGTTGAAGGGTAACCGTAAATCCAAGATCGAGAAGGTACATTCAAAAAAAATAATGGTGCATTCTTCATACTCAGTGTAAATTCTCTTGTCTTCATCAGGGATCAATACACCCTAATTCAAAGAAGGACCTACGTCTAAAACGACACTATAAAGGCTACCTTCCTCAGAAAAGATAGAAACAATTGATGAGATGACATGATCAATCCAGGAAGCAGAAACATCTTCTTTGAATTTTTTTACTTTTGGTAGACATTGCTTTCTTTAGTTAAGAAAGATGATATGTTGTAAAAGTGCAGATGACAAAGAAACCAAGTAACGCCTCAATAAACTATAAAACTGACTCTTTAGGGATGGCGTAATTGAAGGTGAGAAAATACTTAGAAGGAGGGTTGAATAAGTATGGAAGATTAAAAACTTAGAATAAAAACACAATTATTTTTATCCTAGTTCGTTGAACTCAACTACTCCAGTCCACCCTTCCTAGAGTGATTTGCCTTTCTCAACAAGGACTTAATCCACTATTTAATCAAACAGATTACAATAGTAACACCTAAGAACAACTGTTCTTAGTTTTCTCAAGAGCTACTGATTCCAACTGAATCCTCTTAAGGAAATCCTTTACAATTAATGTAAATCTAATACAAGAGTATGAATGCTTCTAAAAAGCTTTTATCACAACAGTGATATTTCTCTTAAGTTTAAGTACAAATAATTCTAAGAATGAATATGAGAATATGAGAGCTTGAATGTTTCAATTTCTTTTCAGCAAAAATATCTCACTGAAGAATTTGGTGGAGTCTTCCTTTTATAGGCAGCTGATCCAAGGAGAGCTGTGCGTTGAAAAGAGTGTCCCAAAAAGGTCTGAGCCTTTTGTCTCCACATCAAGTGACCTTTCCTAGAAGAAGAAAGTACAGAAAAATCCTTTTTGTCTGTGTTCTTGTGTCTAGCATAAATGAGGAAAGAGACGTTTGATTTACTCCAACGGATACAATCTTTGAATATTTCTTCTTCAGTTTTCAGCAAGTTCATCAGAGTCTGATTGGGTCAGAGTCTTCTAATGGTGATCAGAGCTTGCTGGATCAGAGTCTTCTGCAGCATGTGTGTTTTCAGTGTGTTAATCATCAGAGCATATTTGACATAGAACTTCAGTACTGGCAGCTTTAGTACTTTCAGAATCTTCTGTAGAAACTATGCTTTGAAAAACTCTTCATACAATATTCTTCTTAGCTTCAGATGCTTTTGACTTGCTTCAGATTCTTTTGGAGCTTCTGCTTCAGAGTCTTCTGGAGCTTCTTGCCTTAGATCCTTCTGGAGGCTACGCTCAGGATCTTCTGTTGGCAGCAATCAGAATCTTCTAATGAGTGCATCTGGCGCTTCAGAGTTTTGTTAAATTCTTGTATACCATTCAGATTTGCTTCTGGAGTGTTAATTTCATTTCTATCTGTAGTAAAAACTCTCAAGCAAATTTTAGAGTATATAATTCTTAAATACAAAATTTCCTAATAGTTATCATCAAAACAAAGAGATATTATTAAGAACCAATCTGTGTTCTAACAGTAATAACTTACTAAAAGGCACTAAGCACTATCGACGCTCCATATGGCCTAAGAAAGACACTTGAGTATTTCAGTTTCCAAGAGTCATCATGAGGGAACCTATGTTTGAAGCATGGGGGGCATTAATGGCGCACATTACCAAAATCATTATCATTACCTCTTGGTTTTCTATTCAAGCTAGATATGACCGACACAAAGAAGCCAATACAACAAAACCCTCGCACTGCCAAGCAGATATAAGTGCTTAGGGGCAACTGTTCTGGGCTGACTGGAAGAGCCAGTAGGTCCGACCCAGAGAAAGCAATGATTTGTCTAAATCGTATGCAACATTGGCGTACTACCTTGGGGAAGAGAATAGGAGATCTAGGCAAAGATACATCCAACGACTCCCCATATTTCACGCCTCAAAGATAAAAGGTGGTTACAATTGCTCCCGTTTTAAATGAAAAATGTGCATTCTTAGGTACACAATTTCAAGTTCAAACTTCATTCACATATGAACTTGAGCGGTAGAGTGTTGTCCTTATAGGTTAGTCCCTCCTTCACCGCACCAAAACTTCAAGTCAGCTGTTGTACATTACAACCAACGTTCTCCAATCAATTCTTATGCCATATCAGAACAAGTGTCACTTTAATCGGTAAAATATTTTCATCCCCTAATTTTATTCAAAAAGAGTTGTTCTTATTTTTCCAATATATTATGCTTTTTATAATATACTTTCTCAAGTTTATAGGAGATTTTAAAATAATAATAATAATAATAAAATTTCTTTAACTTCAAAAAAAAATTATTAAAACAAATGAGTTTAAAATAATATCAGAACTCTCATAAAAATAAAATTAAATATTTGGTGAATAAAAAGGTTGATTTGTTTAATTTTTTTTTCTTTCTAATTAGATTGTACACCGTACAAAGAAGACCGAAACTTTCGTTGTTTTATACTACTAGTGGTGTTAGTGTGATTGTCAGAAAAATGATAACATCTATGTACCCAAAAAAAACTATGATAACATATCTGTGATGGTGTCGATAGAATGACAACATATATGAGTTATATTATTATATTACTCAAAAACATTGTAAAAGAAATAAATGCATACCAATTATTCTCTTAAGAATGACAACATATGTAGTGAAATTGTTACACATGACGCCTTATATCATCACCGTGTTTTATATAAAATAAAATATTCTGAACCCAAATAAAAAACAAGTGTGCGCTCTCTCTCTCTCTCATTCATTTCTATTACTCATTTGTAACATATGGTTCTGTCTCAGAGGAGTGAAACTGAGAACACAATATTGATTGGTACATTTGTGTGTTGCTAGTTTATTTTGTGTTCTCAGGTCACCCCTTTGAATCAACCTTGTTAACCATTATTTTAGATTGTCATTGCAATGACACTGAGAAAATATTACAGGTTAGCTTTGAAGTTCTATGAAAGCAAAAGTTTCCAACCAAACAATAATTTTACTCTCATATTTTATGTTTTACACTAAAATACTCCATACCTTTCTTTTATTGGAAAGAAAGAGAGACAAAAAAAAGTTTTACTATTTGTCTTTCTTTATAATCAAAGGGAGGTGTGGAGTAGAAGTGTAAAAAGTAAAGTATCAGAATATTGTTATTGTAAGTGGATGCAGCACAATTTTGAAGCCCAATCCAACAGCACCATTGTGTAAGATCTTTAGTTATTATTTTTTTTAACTTTTTATAAATTTTAGTTTGACTTATGTGTGATTTATATATTTATTACAACTCAAACGAAGTTATTACTAGTATTAAGTCCTTTTCTTTTTATCTCTTATAAAAAAAAAGTTAAAAGTTAATTAGACACAATACAAATTGAATGGAAGTGGAGATCTTATGCAGAGTCATTAAAAAACGTATTCATACATTTGATGCACCATTTAGTTAAAATTTGATGGTTAAAAGTATTTTAAAATTTGTAATTATAATTTTAAATAAAAAACTTTAATATAAAATGTGTGTGTTTTTGAATTATAATTTTAAATATAAAACTTTAATATAAAATGTGCATTTTTTTATCTTGATCCAATTAAATGTGTACATAAGTCTGCAATTCCAGTATAGTGAAATTCACAAGATAATTATATGAATTTCAGCCATAACGGATTTAAAATTACTTTTCTGCTTCCATATTTTACGTCTTTCATTCTTATCATTCCTTCTATTTATAATATATCTTTTCACTAAGAAGGATAATTAACTTTATTCTATTGCGGTGGAGATATGTTTGGATTAATAGCTCATAAACAGTTACTTGACTTAAATCAAATATTTATCAACCATAACATATATAAATGATAACTTATAATTTTTGAGTTATTATAAACCTTGACACTTGAATTTATTTTTTTAATTAAGTTATTTATTAATTTAGTTTTATGTATTTTGTTATTTTTTAATTTAATTTATCTTTTTAATAAAAGAGCACAATAAGTGGTCTCTTTTATGAGTTTTTATGTGTTTGTTGTTTGTGTAGACATAACTTCTGATGAGTTATGGCACAGCAGTTCTGAAACATTCTTTTAATCCTAATTGAAAGTGAAACGATGGATGCAATGAGAGTCACAAAGAGTATAGATTTGTAGTTTTAGGGCTTACGTGGCACTAAGCTACATAAAGGAGTGCATTTGTATCAAGTAGCAAAGAGATAAGAACAGGGCGTTATAGGACAAAAACTCTGCACCACAGTACACCCACTACAACACCTAACTTGTTTAGCTGCTGCAAAGGACGAATGTAAGACATTGCCGCCTGAATACTTGCATCACTAGCCTGCCACAAGACACTTTGTCTCCCATAGGCTGGTTGTACATGGCTATGCAATGGTACGAAAAGGAAGAATTGGAGGGAAATTTGTTGATTCCTTTGGGTCATAATTCTCAAATATCCAAAAGTTCATGTTTCAAGATAACATAAAAACTCTAAAGGGGGCGACTATAAAAGGACCTCTTGGGAGAAATGCAAAGAAATTTAGCAATCCAAGAGAGAAACATTGAGTGAAAATTAGTGAAGACAATGAGTTAAACAAAGTGGAAAACTTCTTTATCTCATCATCTCAAGTGTATGCTACTAGCATCTAGTGTGAATGAGGTCGTCTCTTATTGATTAAAGATTGCAAGAAGATGAAGAAGTCACTCTTAGGTTTTCATTTCTTTTTTATTATGTGTTTAAGAATGTTTAACTTAGGATCCAATATTGATGTGTGTACTAAGCTCATCACGAGTTAAACCTTTTTATGTTGAGAAATTTGAAGTTAATATGAAATAGTTATTACTGTTAAATGATGTTTTGTTGGTGCTTTATTTTATCATGTGTTAAAATATCATAAATTTGCTTGGATGATGAACTTAGGAAAATATACAAGCTTGTTGGTGTGTGAGACCCAACAACAGGTGGATTTCATGATAAAAGTGATAGAAAATAGTAGGATAGAGACATTCACTAGATTAGTTATTTTAGTTATAAAGAGCTACAATCATAGAGGATATTTAGAATAAAATCATACATGCTTTAAAGTTACAAGTGAGACTTATGAGATTTGTTCCCTTGCTTTACCGTATATGTTTCTGATGCTGCAGAGATACACTACAAGATCACCTTTTGACCTCTTCTGGCACGACATAATAGCTCATGTACACACTATACACAAGTTATATTAACAAATAATTGCACAACATGCTCCTCATTATTGACTTTATTTTTCTCTTATTAAACTGCTTTTGTCATTGTTTACTCTAAAACTGAACTTGTGATAACCATCACCTATTATTATTTCTTGCTCATTCTCATTTAAAAAAGAAATCTTTACAAATCAATCTAAGTTATTTACCACTCCTGTAGGTTTGACATCCTTACTATTTTATCACTTACTACTTTAAAATACATGTATACTTGCATGTGATATCACACAAATTCAAGCAACAAGTTAAAGGTGTTTCCGTATTCTCTAAGGGATAAAGTCAAGATTTGGATGAACTTTCTAGAGTCAAATTCTATATCCACATGGAATGCATTAGCTGAAAAGTTTTTAGCTAAGTATTTTTCTCCTATCAAGAATGCTAAGATGAGAAATGAAATTACTTCATTTAGATAAGGAGATTATGGATCCCTATTTAATGCTTAGGAACGATTCAAAAAGTTGTTAAGGCAATGTCCCCGCCATGGTATAGCAATCTCTATCCAACTAGAAACATTCTACAATGGATTGGTTCCTTCCTCACGAAACATATTGGACGCATCAAGTGGTGGAGCGTTGGTATATAAGTCTTATGAAGAAGGGTATAAATTGATCAAAAGTATCGCGGTCAATACCTACCAATGGTCAGTTACAAGAGTTGGTGTTGTCACCACTCAAAAAAAGCCACCTGGTGTTCACGAAGACACAAAGATCATAACTCTTGTTGTTTAAGTGGCTCAGATTCAGAAAATGATAAAAAAATATAATGATGAATCTTGGCGTGCTAGCAGTTGGGCCTGTAAAGGTTGTAACTGACGCATCAGAGGTTGTCTGTGTCTATTGTGGGGGTGCTGATTTATTTGAAGATTGCTTATAAAATCTTGTTTATGTTAATTATATGGTCAACAACAAGTATAACAAAATCTTGGGTGGCGTTATCATCCAAACTTTTCATGGAGTAATCCTCAAAACCAACTCAAACCTCAAGCACCACAAGTTCCACCTGGTTTTTCTGCACCAAACTATGTTGTGGCTAATCAAGGAAACAATCGGCTAAAAAATATTTTGAAGTCTTTCATACAAGAAACCAAGAACTAGTTTCAAGCTTAACGTGTAAGCATAAAACACTTAGAGAATCAAGTAGCTCAAATTGCTTCAGCACTTAGTTCAAGGAATATGGGAACACTTCTGAGCTCAACTAAAACTTTAGCATCTACTTATGGAGCCAAAAGTATTGAAACATGTCAGGTTATCAAGTTAAGAAGTGGAACAAAATGTGAAAGACTAATATCAAGAAGGGAAGAACCACCAACAGAAATTCTAATTACCCCTGACACTTAAGGAGTGGAAGTATCTGAGTCTATTAAGACTACACCCTTGGTAGAGCCTAGTGAGGAGCATGTAACAAAATAAAAATGCACTCTGCAAACTTATTGCATGACATCCAATCTAAAAAAAATAGTCGACTAACATGCTAGAGGTAGACAGACCACCCAGATTTGTTCAAGAAAGGCCATCACTTCCTTGTTCTTAAAGAATAAATAAAGCTAAATAAAAGCATCAGTTTTGCAAGTTCATGGAGATTCTGAAGCAGCTTTATATTAACATACCATTGATTTATGTCATTCAACAAATCCCAAACTATTCCAAATTTATGAAGGATGTTCTAACTAAGAGGAAGAGATTGAGAGAATTTTCTATTGTTGCCCTAACTCAAGAATGCAACCAACTTATTCAAGGAAAACTCCATCCCAAGTTAAAGAATTCTGGAAACTTTACTATACCATGCCATATTGGAAGAGAAGGAATATGCTCTGCATCAACAATTGAGTTTGATCGTTTGAATTCTATTGCTTCTCTTGTAAACATTTGCAAACAGGTTATATATATATATATATATATATATATATATATATATATATATATATATATATATATATATATATATATATATATATATATATATATATATATATATATATATATATATATATATATATATATATATATATATATATATATATATATATATATATATATATATATATATATATATATATATATATATATATATATATATATATATATATATATATATATATATATATATATATATATATATATATATATATATATATATATATAATTAAGGGCAGACGTACCCCGAGCGAGGACGACGGGGGAACTGCCTCAACAAATTGGTGTTCTCTCTTTATTTTTTAATTGCTTAAATTATGAGTTTGTGTGAAAACAATTAAGTTGATCAAAATTATGATGCGTGTAGTGATGAACAATTTTTAGAAACCTATTATAATCCTTGATTGTAATTGAACACTTTAACATTTCACTCACATATTGAAATTCACTTGTGGTGCATTGCACACCAAGTGTTTGACTAATTGTATGAACAACAAACGCTTGTGATGTCTTTTTAATTGGGTTATATTTTACACGCATTGGAAACACTCCAACCTCATAGTGAATAAATTCTGGTTGATGTGTGTTCAAATTAGTGATTCTTAATCTCATTTGCGTATATCCGATCTTTACCTGTAAAGGTTCATTTAGACGAATATAGTTCATCGGTAGCTTCCACCTATTTTTTTTTTAAAACCAAGTATTGGTAAGCACCGGCTCTATTTTTAACAAGCGGTCTATTCAACCCCCCCCCCCCCCCCTTCTAGATCTGTGTCGTCGTCTAACACTAAATAGAGAATTGGAATAGGAGGTCTATGTCAGTCAACGACTAGGATTCAAAATCAAAAGGCAGTAACAAAAGGTGTATAGATTGAGCAAGGCTTTATATGGTTTGAAGCAAGTCCCAATGGCTTGAAAAAAAAGAATAAATAACTTCTTGATCGAGGCCAGTTTCTCAAAATGCGTCTCAGAACATGTAGTGTGTGTCAACAATGTAAGTAGGCTCAATTGAGTCATTGTATTCTTGTATGTGGGTGAGTTGCTTATTACATGTGCAAATGAAGAAGAAATAAAAAGGGGTCAATTTAAAATTGATGCATGAATTTGAAACGTCTGACATAGGGAACTTTTCATATTCCCTATGGATGGAGTTTAAAGACACAAATGAAGGAGTGTTTCTGCACCAGACGAAGTATGCCCAAGATATCTTGAAAAGGTTCAATATGAGTAACTGTGATGCAACTGTCACAACAACGGAGACTAGAGATAAGTTGAGAAAGGGTACAAATGATGAGTTTGTAAGTGCAACACCGTATAAATAAACCATTGGATCCTTAAGGTATCTATGCAACACCAGGCCAGATATTTTTCAAAGTGTCGGGTTATTGAGCAGATTCATGGAGAAGTCACAAGAATATCATCTCACTGCAGTCAAGAGAGTGCTGAGATATATCAAGGGCACAATTGATCATGGTGTGTTAATGCCAAGGCAGAAGAACATCCATGATGCAGAAATACATGATCAGAAGGGGATCGCTAACTGCCATGCATCATCGACTTGCTGCCTGTTCACCGATGTTGAAGAAGATGAGGGGGTGTACCTGCAAGGCACTCCGATGCTAAAGTAAGTGTATGGGCAAAGTGATCACAAATACAGAAAAGGGTAAGAATCGAATTACCTGACCCTCTTGTGGAAGAGGGTATTTATAGAGAGACCCCAGTGTTGGGCCAACGGTCACTTGTGTTGGGCTGGATTGCCAGGCCCAACCCAGGTGACTGCTAGGGCTTACGTGGCATAGTGAAGACCAAGACATGGTCTTCGCCCTAGTCCAACTGTCCTAAGATCTCTGGAAAGTGGATTTGACCTGCTCTTTCGGAGGTGGGCAGTTGGTCGGTGATGTGTCCCCGCGGAGGGGGGCACGTGGAGAACGTGTGAAGAACATGTTGTCCTGCCCGACGAGGGAGCAGGTTCTGCCCGCGGAAGGGTAGGTTCTACCCGCGGAAGGGCAGGTGTCTGGTTGATGGGGGAGTCTTGTGCTCGACACAGGTGAGGAAGGTTCTGCCCACGGAGGAACATTACCTGCCCACTGGGGACTCTGTGCCCGACGGCTGTGGCCCAAGCTGGATTGGGCTTGGCAGAATATTATTGGGCTGGGCCTGTCCGACCAAGCCAGGGCCTAGACCAGAATAAGAGCCCCCCAAGTCGTAGCTCTGAGGGAGGGAGCGAGGACTTGATGACGTTATGCCGGGGAGGAGAGATTAACGTGGGGAGAAATCCTCCAGTTTGCATTCCGCGGGGATGTGAGTACGTGAGTCTTTTCTCGTCGTCGGGTGCCCGGGGTTGATGACACGTGTTGGCGGGGAGATGCGAGGGGACGCGGTTGTCAGCCTTCGCCCCGTGTCACGCGCTGGGTGGCTGCTAGGGCGGCTACCCTAGGGTACTCGAGTGCCTAGCGTCGCTTCGAGTCCCGTGCTGGGGTATAAGTAAGCGAGCCCCCGCTCATTCTCCACTTTTCGCCTTCTTGCTCTCAAACTCTCTGTTCTGCCGCCGTCTTGTACTCCGTCGCATATCGAAATATAGTAAGTTTTTCTTCTCCTTTCCTTTGTTTTTTCCGTTCGTTTTAGGACCGTGGTCGGGGCATGTTGAATGCCCCGAGGAGAGGTGTGGATCTCTGCCGCTGTAAGGGGTTTTCTAGGGTTTTACTGTGAGCGTTCTGAGGAGAAACGCATATTCCAATGAATGCCCCGGGGACAGATGCTTGCTCTGTTGAACGCCCCGGGGAGAGACGCTTATTTCGATGAATGCCCCAGGGAGAGACCCTTATTCTGATGAACGCCTCGGGGAGAGCGTGTAGATTAGATTAGGTAGGCATCTCAGGGAGATGGTAGGATTCGGGTAGAGCCACCGAGGACGATGCTTGGTTTGTCTTCGTCGCCCTTTCACTTGACTTGCGGTGGAAGGGTGAATTTAATCTTTGTCATCGAATTCACTGTTACCTTTTGCTTTTCAGGTGTTAATGACTACGTTGGTCCCAGGGACAATGGTTGAGGACAATGAACCGGATGTTCCACACTTCGACGAGCGCGCTCTCCCCCTCGAGGACTGGGTGGTCGAGGAGCCTCTATCCACGCCTTCTTGTTTCGCTTCTGATCCGACGGGAGTCTATGCCACCGTGGAGGACTGGAGGGAAGGTGACCCTCAGAATTGGCAAGTTTATCGTCCTCGGGAAGGCCACCGAATCTGCCTGAAGTACGGGAGGATGCGGTTCCCAATGTATGAATTCTATTTTAAAGAGGCTAGGCTCAGGCTGCCGTTCTCAGACTTCCACCTGGGCCTCTTCGACTAGTTACAATTGGCCCCTTCGCAGCTGCACCCGAATGCCTTAGCTTTTATTCGGGCCTTCGGGGTCGTGTGCCGCTATCTCGAGATCGGCTCACGCTGCCGCTATTCTTCCATGTCTTCCACCTACAACAGCAGACGGTGGACGAGAGGCACGTATGAGTGTCGTTCAAGCAACTGAATAGGCTCTTTAAGACGTACATGGACTCTGTTCGGGATTTTAAAGGCCATTTCTTCATTGTCAGCCCGATCACGCATGAGGGGGTCAATTCTTTATATTCAGCAGGGGAGCAGATAGTTGTTGCGGTGAGAATCGTGATACCAAGCTATTGATTAACTTGAATCTTAATTCTTACAAATTCACAACCGAACTTTAATTTATCCAAAAAGGAAAGGTTTAAAGAAAGAAAAACCTATAAAAATGCAAAGCAAAAGGCAAGGCCTAAAGCTAAGCAAAGAGAGATCTAAAGGTTCGGGGGTTGGTTATGCATAGGGTAGGTATTTCACATCCTAAACATCTGTAGTACTCTACAGGAACCTCTTGTTAATATTTGTGTTTGCTAAAGTTTGCTTGCTAAAGGTAAATGTGCTAGGGTTAAAGATATAAAGTATATACAAAGAATGTAAAGTTTGTACAAAGTTTGCTCGCGAAGACATCGCATCTCGTGCCTACGTATCCTGACGGGAATGGAATCAGAGCAACCGTAGTTCCCCTAACTAGGGATGAGGAACTCTTGACTGTGGTCAAAGTTCCAGAGGGATGTAAGCACTCATAGGGAAGTACTTACATGGAGTGCGGCGACTCCTGAATCTACGTTGAGATTGTTATGGTAGAGAATGTCCACGGCGGGACGCTAAACATGAGTACGGCGACTCAGATCCTAAGGCTAGGATAAATGGTAAAGGTAAAGGATATTAACGGCGGGACAAATACCTGGAGCACGGCGACTCCGATCCTAAGTTGCGAAAGTTAACAGGAAGTTAGTGGTTAATGAGCTCCAAAAAAACATAAGAGAAAACAAGTCATGAAATAGAATCGGGTGACAAAGAATTATTAATTAACTTAAATATAAATATTTAATAAAATTAATTAATAATTTAATTAATCAATATTAAATAAAAATATTTAAATTAGTTAATAATCAAACATATATTTTTTTTGACATTTTAATATTATTAATAAATTAATTGAAAATAAACATATTATAAACAAATAATTAAAAAAAACAAAATTGGACATGAAAGGAAATATTTCTATGAAAAGAAATAAATTTTTTTTTTTGGTTTTTTGAATATTAAATAACTAATTAAGTTAGAATATTAAAAATAAATTATTAAACCATTTTTTTATTTTTCTTCTAATATCTAACCATCCAAATAAATAAAAACAAATAATAAATATATTAAAGGAAGAGATTGAATTAAAAAAAAAAAAAAGAGAGAGAGGGAGAGTGCTAATGTGTTAGTGAATATTTACTTATATACATGTGTACTTATTTATGCATGTGCATCTCTAATTTAAAAAATATATATACTAAGATCTATGGACATACCAAGCCACTAACCATGTAATTACAGTAAGATATTTATGCCAAATTAAAATATAGTCACCAATAATGTTACTGTAATCAAAACAAAAACAAGTTTTAAATGGAAAATAGAATATTCTACTAATCAAAATCGTTAAACAATATCAACTCCTGGAATTTGAAAACAGAAGGAAAGTAAAGAAAGAGTAAACAAGATCCTATTAAATATTTACAGAAAACCAACGTCACCAAAAAAAACTATAAGACAAATTTTAACAAACTAATTTACACAAAACCATGATTTAAAAAAACAAGAAGCATACAATTGAAACCGATAGACACAAACATTTCACAGCAACAGTGTCATGCGAAACATATCATTAAAATAACCAATAAAAGAAAAATAAAACAGATTACCCCAAAAATTGAAAAAAGGAAAACGTCAAGCCTTCTCTTCTGCTACTATTCTCTCGGCCTCACGATGCGTAACTCCTTTCGTTTCGTCTCTCTTCTCGCGACGGCAGCGGTGCGTAGTTGTTTCATCTTCTCTGCTTGTTCTCTCTCTCAATCTCCATTTCGCTTTCTCACAGCGCTTGAACCCTCTCTTGATCTGCTTCGCCCTGGTTCTCAGCAGATTTTTGACGGTAGCGTTTGGCGGTTACGATCGTGCACGTAAGCAGCGTCGAGATGATTCCATGGCGGTAGTCAAAGTAATAGCCAGAAGGAGTAGTTTCGGTGGAGGGAGTTTTGAGGTTGCTTGAAAATGGAAGATACAATAATGGTGGTTTAGAGGTTTGTGATGATGGGAATAGCAGAAGGTTGTAATGGAGGCTTGGCTTTTATTTTATTTTTTTTGAAGTGAAAATGAAAGTGTGATGTTGCTATATGTTGGAAGCTTGTAGGGGTTCTTTTTTTTGTCTTTAGTTAAGAGAGGAGAAAGTAGGTGGTATGTGAGCAGTAAGGGAGTATGTAGCGTGTGTATGTGTATTTCTTTCAAATACAAGCTTCTAAAGTAAGTTTTCAAGTACAACAAGCAATGCCTCCTTTAACTTTTTCTTACAGATTTTGTGGGATTTGAAGTGTAGTAGTAGTAGCTTTTATGCATGGGAAAGTGGTATCACTTATGTACTATATTACCAAAATCTTGAACAAAATCTATTGGAAATATATACTATAAAATTATAGACTCCTAAAAACTCATCTACAAAAAAAACAAAATTAAAATTAAGACTAAAATTAAATATAAAATAAAAATAGTATTAACTATTTAAAATAACAAACTAAATAAAATTCGATTAATTAAAAATGTATTAATTAAAAATAGAGATAAAAATGGTAAAATAATAATAATAATAATTGGACCGGTATTGAAGTGCTCGAAAAAATAAAATGAATATACCAAAGTGATTAGCAAAAAATATATGATTCAGAAAAATACAGCGTTTTGTCAAATTTTGAAATAAATTTTACCCGCTAAAACGGCTTAAACTGTCCAAAAAGTTTATTTTAGCTGATAAATTGGGTATTATGAAAAATGTAAGCTATGATAAACTATACAGATGACGCAAAAAGATGCGGGATCTTAGAGTCAAAAATTAGGGTGCAACAGATGCCCCTATTTAAGTTTCTTCGATCCGGAGAGGTGAAAATTGAAATCTTCGTCACGACACGGTCGGAGAGACTTAAATACAAACATGCGCAATTTTTGACCCTAAGATGCCACAAAATACTTATGATATGATATGATATGCAAGACAAAGATTTTATGAGGAAAGACGCCATAGGAGACAAATATACATTGGGAAGATGCTGCCACTCCACTAGGGAAAGACTAACAACTTCACGGGAAAAAGTATCTAGCAGACACAACTGAGGAAAACAAAAAATATGGACACGTGTCAAGGTGACAAAGAGTATCCAGTAATACTTGAAAAGAGAGGGACAAACCCTAGACAAAGACACAAACATCCGGAAAAACATCAGATGCTGAAAGTAACACACAGTGAGATAACAAAAATATCCAGAAAGTAAAAGAAACTTATTGGAGAAAAAGTCACAGTCACCAGAGGTTTTGTCAGAAGAGCGTTGAACAAAACTCTGGAGAAGAACAGTAATAGCCACCAGAGATATTCAGAAGAGCGTTGAATAAACTCCGGAACACATCTAAAAAGCATTGGATGGAGTATAGAAACAGATTTGAAAATAAAACTCAGCAGTTGTTAACCAAAGTCAGAAACAAATTGAAGACATCTAGAAGAGCATTAGATAAACAGGGTCGTATCTGGAAGAACGTCAGATAGACACAAAGGGGTTCTGGGAGAACGTTAGAACAAAAGACACATCTGGGAGAACATCAGACGCAAAAGAGATAAATTCTGGTAAGACATCAGAATTTACAGACACATCTGGAAAAACATCAGATGGAAAAAGAAATAAATTCTGGTAAAACATCAGACTTTACAGACACATCTGGAAAAACATCAGACGGCAAAAGAAATAAATTCTGGTAAAACATCAGAATCAAGGTAAATATCTGGAAAACCATCAGATATGTTCTGGAAGAACATCAGAACAAAGAACAAAGACTCAATCTGGAAACCCATCAGAGAGAGAAATAAATATCTGGAAAACCATCAGATAAGTTCTGGAAGAACATCAGAACAAAGAACAAAGACTCAATCTGGAAACCCATCAGAGAGAGAAATAAATATCTGGAAAACCATCAGATAAGTCACGACACAAACTGTTTGGTAGGTGCCAAGTGAGTTGGACTTTGACCACAAGGTAAGACGTGAATAAAACACGACCTTGGGGGAAATCAGATGGGGAATAAAACACCCATGATGCCAGGTAAATGGGGAATAAAACACCCAAGTAAAATAAATTCGTCCACAAGGTAAGACGCGAGTGAAACACGACCTCGGGAGAAAGAGAGCAAATGGGAATAAAACACCATGATGTCAGGTAAATGGGGAATAAAACACCCAGGTAAAATAAATTCGTCCACAAGGTAAGACGCGAGTGAAACACGACCTCGGGAGAAAGAGAGCAAATGGGAATAAAACACCATGATGTCAGGTAAATGGGGAATAAAACACCCAGGTAAAATAAATTCGTCCACAAGGTAAGACGCGAGTGAAACACGACCTCGGGAGAAAGAGAGCAAATGGGAATAAAACACCATGATGTCAGGTAAATGGGGAATAAAACACCCAGGTAAAATAAATTTGTCCACAAGGTAAGACGCGAGTAATACACGACCTCGGGAGGAAAAGCAAATGGGGAATAAAACACCCATGATGTGCACATGTACATGAATTATGCTTATGATATACGCATGTGTAAATTATGCAGATGACATATGATCAAATGCAAATGCAAATGTCGACGACAAGGCAGGACTCTTTTGGGGAGAAGACAAGACTGGAAGACTGATTCCTCAACACGGAGATCACTGTCATACTGCTTGGGGACTAAATATGCTACTGCTGAACACATCTCTGCCACACTGATAAATTGTATCAGAATAGACGATCCTTGTAGGATGGATAAAGAGCTGCTTGGGGTTTCTTCAAGTAAATTGCCCCAGTTTAGCTGTCTGTTGTAGATGAACTGATAATTACTTCAGCTTGTCTTGATGTTGAAGATGACTGATCGATTGGGTGCTTGGAGAGCTTGCCCCAGTCTGAGTCTTGAAATATATTCTGGATAAGCCAAATCTGAGAATACCATGCCTTGAACAAATATTGAATTGATTCTTAAACAGGATGTAAAAGGAACTTGCCCATGATAGGATCACCAACCAAGTTTCTCAATGTTTGAAAAATCCTTGAGAGGAAAGCCAGCTTGCAAACAAAAGTGTTCATACAAACATGGTAATGTAAAGTTCATGCAACTTTTGAAATCAAAATCTTTTTTGAAAGATGCAAAGTAAATGAGTCATTGGTCGGAACATGGTGGTTCAAGACACTCAAAGTTTAAAGCAAAGGTGTACGGCCAAAATAATTGATTTGCAAAGATCTTTTGGAGTCAGTTTACGCAACCTTGCTGTAGTATGCTTTCAAAATAGCCTTGTTTCAATTAGGTCTTTTGAGGGTTGTAATGTGGCCTGGTTCACGGTTTAAGAAACAAAGGATAAAGGCTCAAAGTTTATTTGTACCCACCCAATCTACGTGATGATCTCCAGTCCTATGCTCAGTTAACTCAGACTATGCGCTCAGGTTCCCATAGGAATTGCACTGATTATAGTAATGATGATGGTTCGGAAGTCAACAGACTTTTTGAAAAGGCAGTCACTGCTTCTTTACAACACTTGGTTGTTTTGAAATTAAAGGATTTAAAGATCTCCTCTATTTATTATCCCTAACTTTTGCCTGAACTGTTTCTTTTGAAACTTACAGTCAGCGGGATGCCCCAGTTTTGCCTAAGTCTCCTTCATAGGTTTTAACTTAGCGGGCTTTTTCTTTTGATATATATTTTTTGAAAGAAAGTGGCTGCCTAGCTTAATGATCACGGTGAACCATCATCGGCATTTTGACTTGAAAAACATCTTCGACACTTGTTTGTTGTGTGCGAAGGAAAAATTATGGTTGCGACCTTTATATGAAAGGTGTCTTGTATGAATACACAACCGAGTTAACTGAGAACTACCCACCCCAAGGTTAAAACTGCGAGTTTTTGTAAAGAAAGAAACTCCAACTTCTAGGCTCGAAGAGGTTGACGAGGGATTATCTTCCTTATTTCTCCAGTGTTTGGGAGTTGAAACAATGCCTTACATCGTCAACAAAGTTTGATTGAAAGCATACTGACAACAGTTATGGGTATAACGTTTTCATCATCCTCCCTCAAATGTTTGCATAATCAGAAATTTGGGCAAGGAGTAAATATTTGAAAGATAAAGCATAAAAGTGCAAACAATAGGCAAAATTATTTGAAATCAAAAGCTGTGATGCTCATTCATTAAGATGAAAATACAAACACTAATAAAAGCAAACAAGCTTAAACAAAATGAAGGAAAATGCAAACAATGAGAAACAAAAGGCCTAGTGACTAAATTTGTCCTGTCTGAAACACTGGCGCTCAAAAAAAAGATAGTCTGCTGGAGTCGGACTGAAGCTTCACTTTTGATGCTATGGCAATGGATTGTTCTGGACATTCGGATGATTATCCTTAAAACCCAGGATTCCAGTTTTAATCAGCTCACGCACTCTAGCTTTCAGTGCATAACAATGTTCCAAGTCGTGGCCTGGGGCACCCTCATGAAAAGCACAATGGAGGTCAGCTCTAAATCCAGCTGGAGGAGGATCAGGAGTTTGCAAAGCCTTTGTAGTAATCAACCCTTGTTGAACCAGATCAGGATAAAGTTCTGTATATGTCATGGGAATAGGATCAAATTGATTCCTATTTCGATACTGGTTTTGTCCAACAGTTAGACGTTGAGGAATCTGAGCTGGTCGTGGAGCAGCAGCAGCAGTAACGGCAGCAATAGCAGGGTGGTTATATCTTGGCTGAGGACGAGAATTTCTCACTTCAACCATGACAGCGTTGGTTTGCTCTTCCTTCTTCTTATGGAAATTCCCAAAGGATTTCTTTGCACCGTTAGAAGATTCAGCAACTTTGGATACCTTACCATTTTTCAGTCCTTCTTCTAACCTTTGGCCAATGGTCACCAGGTCTGTGAAGTTTGAAGATACACTCCCAATCATTTTTTCCCAATAGAAAGGAGACAAAGTATCCATAAACATTCCAGCTAGCTCCTTTTCTACCAGAGGGGGTTCAACTTGAGAAGCTAACTCTCTCCAACGTTGAGCGTATTCTTTGAATGATTCTCTTTCACTTTGAGACATGTTTTGAAGTTGACGACGGTCAGGAGCCATATCCAGATTATATTTGTATTGTCTCATGAAGGCATTGGCGAGATCTTGGAAGCAGTGGACGCTGTTATGTTCTAAATTCATATACCACTTTAGAGAGGCACCACTCAAACTGTCTTGAAAGCAGTGGATGAGCAGCTTCTGGTTGTTGGTGTAGGCTGCCATCCTTCGGTAGTACATGACCAAATGGGCTCTTGGACATGAGTGCCCCTTATATTTCATAAAATCTGGAATCTTGAATTTAGGAGGCATGACGAGGCCAGAGACTAAGCACATATTGTCAGCATCAATGTTAAAGAAGTCAGTACCCTCAACGGCTTTGAGTCTCTTGTCTATGTTCTGAAACTGTTCGCGGACAATCTCAGGCTCAACAAAATCTTCATGGTCTTCTCCTTGAGCACTGGCAGCATTGTACTCATAAAGAGGATTCTCAAAGGGAGTTCGGATAGTCTGGTTAACAGTGTGGACCACAGGTCTGGGCTCAGCAAAGACGGGAGCTTGAAAAACTGGTCTGACAGTCTGACCAATCATAGCAGTAGATGCAAGAGGTGGAGAGTAGTTAGGAGGTAAACCAAACTCTGGCCAAGTAGATTGTGGCATTTGAATAGGAGGAGGATCAGCACTTGAAACTTCTTGAATGACAGTCCTCTGAGATGGCTCTCCTCTGGCAATCAGTACTTGAAGCATCTCGGTGAGCTTAGTCATGCCTGATTTCAACTCATCGATCTCCATCCGGATTTCTGCGTTGTGTACTTCCTGCTCTGACATTCTTCGTCTATGGTTAGCTCTAGTTCGATATCGGTGTCGAGGAATCAGCTTGACGACTCAAAGGTACACTGGACGATGAAGACAACTGGAGATGAGCGACTACACAAACAGAGGTATGCAACGAACCATGCAAAGATGCAAAATGCAATGCGATGCAAGACAGGATGCAAAACACACATAACAGGATCAAAGGCTCAAGACCACAACATGAGGTCTGGGTAACGAACCAGCCAGAGGGTATGTACTATGGGTAAAGCACCTGCATAACGGGTTCTAAAAAAGTTCCCAGAGTCCTCAACCCATCTTTCGGATATTATCGACACACCAACTACTTGGAAATCAATAATATTCTCAAGAGAGTCTCGTCTGAGTGTAGTATCGCGTATCAACTACTTCGGGAATACTCCCTCATAGTCACCGCACTACGTCCTAAAAGGCCAAGTGGGGATAAAAGGTAACTAAAGGTCCTCAGTGTCAAAGGCTCCTAAATCGAAAGTAGTAATGTTTTCACGAATACTCGTTCAACAAAACTAACTCTCAAGAGGGCCTCCACTGAGCGGTGGTTTCTCAAGTTAGCTTGGTCGGGAATCAACTCCCTATAAGCCTTCTTGAATATACCACCTTCCTATCATAAGTGCACTCAAGTCCGGGTATAGTACTATCTCACCACTCAAGGTAACAACCCTGCATACAGAAGAACCCAAGCACAAACAGATAGATGTACACATATATACAAATATAAAAGCAAGTAAACATATAGCAAACACAAATAAAAACAAGGTGGGCTTAACCCTCTTAGAGGGGAGTGTCCCCAGTGAAGTCGCCATTTCTGTTGCGGTGAGAATCGTGATACCAAGCTATTGATTAACTTGAATCTTAATTCTTACAAATTCACAACCGAACTTTAATTTATCCAAAAAGGAAAGGTTTAAAGAAAGAAAAACCTATAAAAATGCAAAGCAAAAGGCAAGGCCTAAAGCTAAGCAAAGAGAGATCTAAAGGTTCGGGGGTTGGTTATGCATAGGGTAGGTATTTCACATCCTAAACATCTGTAGTACTCTACAGGAACCTCTTGTTAATATTTGTGTTTGCTAAAGTTTGCTTGCTAAAGGTAAATGTGCTAGGGTTAAAGATATAAAGTATATACAAAGAATGTAAAGTTTGTACAAAGTTTGCTCGCGAAGACATCGCATCTCGTGCCTACGTATCCTGACGGGAATGGAATCAGAGCAACCGTAGTTCCCCTAACTAGGGATGAGGAACTCTTGACTGTGGTCAAAGTTCCAGAGGGATGTAAGCACTCATAGGGAAGTACTTACATGGAGTGCGGCGACTCCTGAATCTACGTTGAGATTGTTATGGTAGAGAATGTCCACGGCGGGACGCTAAACATGAGTACGGCGACTCAGATCCTAAGGCTAGGATAAATGGTAAAGGTAAAGGATATTAACGGCGGGACAAATACCTGGAGCACGGCGACTCCGATCCTAAGTTGCGAAAGTTAACAGGAAGTTAGTGGTTAATGAGCTCCAAAAAAACATAAGAGAAAACAAGTCATGAAATAGAATCGGGTGACAAAGAATTATTAATTAACTTAAATATAAATATTTAATAAAATTAATTAATAATTTAATTAATCAATATTAAATAAAAATATTTAAATTAGTTAATAATCAAACATATATTTTTTTTGACATTTTAATATTATTAATAAATTAATTGAAAATAAACATATTATAAACAAATAATTAAAAAAAACAAAATTGGACATGAAAGGAAATATTTCTATGAAAAGAAATAAATTTTTTTTTTTGGTTTTTTGAATATTAAATAACTAATTAAGTTAGAATATTAAAAATAAATTATTAAACCATTTTTTTATTTTTCTTCTAATATCTAACCATCCAAATAAATAAAAACAAATAATAAATATATTAAAGGAAGAGATTGAATTAAAAAAAAAAAAAAGAGAGAGAGGGAGAGTGCTAATGTGTTAGTGAATATTTACTTATATACATGTGTACTTATTTATGCATGTGCATCTCTAATTTAAAAAATATATATACTAAGATCTATGGACATACCAAGCCACTAACCATGTAATTACAGTAAGATATTTATGCCAAATTAAAATATAGTCACCAATAATGTTACTGTAATCAAAACAAAAACAAGTTTTAAATGGAAAATAGAATATTCTACTAATCAAAATCGTTAAACAATATCAACTCCTGGAATTTGAAAACAGAAGGAAAGTAAAGAAAGAGTAAACAAGATCCTATTAAATATTTACAGAAAACCAACGTCACCAAAAAAAACTATAAGACAAATTTTAACAAACTAATTTACACAAAACCATGATTTAAAAAAACAAGAAGCATACAATTGAAACCGATAGACACAAACATTTCACAGCAACAGTGTCATGCGAAACATATCATTAAAATAACCAATAAAAGAAAAATAAAACAGATTACCCCAAAAATTGAAAAAAGGAAAACGTCAAGCCTTCTCTTCTGCTACTATTCTCTCGGCCTCACGATGCGTAACTCCTTTCGTTTCGTCTCTCTTCTCGCGACGGCAGCGGTGCGTAGTTGTTTCATCTTCTCTGCTTGTTCTCTCTCTCAATCTCCATTTCGCTTTCTCGCAGCGCTTGAACCCTCTCTTGATCTGCTTCGCCCTGGTTCTCAGCAGATTTTTGACGGTAGCGTTTGGCGGTTACGATCGTGCACGTAAGCAGCGTCGAGATGATTCCATGGCGGTAGTCAAAGTAATAGCCAGAAGGAGTAGTTTCGGTGGAGGGAGTTTTGAGGTTGCTTGAAAATGGAAGATACAATAATGGTGGTTTAGAGGTTTGTGATGATGGGAATAGCAGAAGGTTGTAATGGAGGCTTGGCTTTTATTTTATTTTTTTTGAAGTGAAAATGAAAGTGTGATGTTGCTATATGTTGGAAGCTTGTAGGGGTTCTTTTTTTTGTCTTTAGTTAAGAGAGGAGAAAGTAGGTGGTATGTGAGCAGTAAGGGAGTATGTAGCGTGTGTATGTGTATTTCTTTCAAATACAAGCTTCTAAAGTAAGTTTTCAAGTACAACAAGCAATGCCTCCTTTAACTTTTTCTTACAGATTTTGTGGGATTTGAAGTGTAGTAGTAGTAGCTTTTATGCATGGGAAAGTGGTATCACTTATGTACTATATTACCAAAATCTTGAACAAAATCTATTGGAAATATATACTATAAAATTATAGACTCCTAAAAACTCATCTACAAAAAAAACAAAATTAAAATTAAGACTAAAATTAAATATAAAATAAAAATAGTATTAACTATTTAAAATAACAAACTAAATAAAATTCGATTAATTAAAAATGTATTAATTAAAAATAGAGATAAAAATGGTAAAATAATAATAATAATAATTGGACCGGTATTGAAGTGCTCGAAAAAATAAAATGAATATACCAAAGTGATTAGCAAAAAATATATGATTCAGAAAAATACAGCGTTTTGTCAAATTTTGAAATAAATTTTACCCGCTAAAACGGCTTAAACTGTCCAAAAAGTTTATTTTAGCTGATAAATTGGGTATTATGAAAAATGTAAGCTATGATAAACTATACAGATGACGCAAAAAGATGCGGGATCTTAGAGTCAAAAATTAGGGTGCAACAATAGTGAACGGCCAGCGGGAAGCCGTCATATTGCCGCGGGTGCACGTAGAGTGGTCCCCGGAACATTTCTCCTGGGGGACGGATCGTTATATAGTGCGTACGGGGTCCCTCGACGAGGATGACATGGCCGGCTATTTGAAGATAGTCGCCTTCGTGCGTAGCCTGCCGCCGGCAAAGCTGGTGACCCCCGACGGACGGTATATCCTTGACGGTCAGGGAAACGTCCGCGAGACAGCGAGGTTGATCAATACGAAAGCCCTGCTCGAGTGTTCCTCGGAGGCGGAGGCCCTTCGCTATCTAGGTAGTGGGCCCTGCTTTCCTTTCTTGATTTGTTATTCTTTATTCGTTGCTGACCCATTCTCTTTGTTTTACAGGGGATATGTCTTCTGTCAAGGAGCGGGTGAAGAAGTTGTGCGTGTCGAAGGTTGTTGCCCTTCCGAAGACGCAGGTTGGCCAGCTGGTCGGGCAGGCTTCCATTGATCAGGATGGTCGGGGGTCCTCGTCTCCTCCAAGCAGTCAGTCGCCCACATCCCAGGGGGTCCCGAAGAGGCCCAGAGTTTAGGAGGTGGAGACCGTGGTCGACTTATCAGCGAACTCTACCGAGGAGGGTTACTCTATTGTACCTTGCCATCAGCACCCTGGTTATTTCCACGAAGCCAAGTCGCCCAGTATTCTGGCCGGAGAGGCGAAGACGGTCCTAAGCGCGGACTGGGCTACGCGTGGGCAGGTCCTGATGAAGGATTTGGCTGCCTTGATGCGGACCTTCACCATGGCGATGGTTCTGAGCGAGGAAAGTTGCTCGGTCGTCGAGCTGTCTAAGCTGCAGAGAGACCTCTCTTTCACGTAGTCTCGTTTGAACAAGGTCGTCGGGGACCTGGAGTTGAACCGGGGAAGGGTGAATCAGCTTACCGAGGAGCTGGAGAAGAGTCAAGGGGAGACCGCCAGTGAGCGCTAGAGGGGGGATAACACCGAGGAGAAGCTGAAGGCCGGTGAGGAGGAAGTGTGGGTGCTGAAGGCTCGCGTGGAGAAGCTGGAGGGTTGCCTTTGTCCTGCTGAAGACGAGACAGACAAAGATAGGCTGATGGTTACCCTGGCTGATCTGCTCGCCAGGATACGAGTGCTAGAAAGTGACTGTCTAGAGGCTTTCGCAGCGGGTTTCAATGGTGTTGTCGTGCAACTTAAGGTGGTGAACTCTGGCGTCGCCCTGGTCGAGGACGGCATCGGGTCTTTCCACGAGATAATCGATGGTCGGGTGGTCGACCCCAGCGCCGAGGAGGCTGGTCCCGATGTCCATCTCGTCGAGCTTGAAGCGGAGGAGGAAGAAGGAGCATAGATTAGTTCCGGGCATGCGTGCCTGCGTATTCTGGCATGCGTGCCAAACAATTTGTATAATTTTCTAAGTGTTTTTCTTTACCAGGCCTGCGTTCCCTTTTTGGCGATGTAATATTAACTTCTGGGCTGGTGCCCGCTTTTATATGATATGCTTTTGGGAATTTGTTTAAGTGTGCACTTCGTTTTGTTTTTGCATGGTGTTATGCTCGTTTTATTTCTGCGCTTTTGTATGCTCGAAATATATGTTTGTGTGTTTACAACGCATGTTTGTTATACCTTTGGGCCTGTCCAGGGTGGTAGCTCGACGATAATTATTTCTGGTAGTGTGGAGAACTGGTCGGTTGACCAGTTTTGTTAACTGGCCGTTATGGGGGTAGTTTATCCCCGCGGCGTGAACGTCCATCGCGAGCTAGGTGTCCTGCCGATTCTGGTACGGCGACGGGGAGTCTCGATCGAGGGGTTCTCCGTCGAGTAAAGCCTTCTGCCTGCACACACAAAGGCAGGGCTTGCTATTTTTGTTGGTCTTTAGAAGATGCGAGGAGGTGCGGTGGTACCATGTCTCCCCCCTATGGTCGCGACGCCTGGGCGTCGCGGGCAGTGTTTATATGTAGTACCGTTTCAGCTTCTCGGTGTTCCATGGTCGAGCTAGTTGTTCCCTGTGTAGGTTTTCGAGGTAATAGGCCCCGTGCTCCGTCTTGTCGCAAACACGATATGGGCATTCCCAATTCGCGGCTAGTTTGCCCTCGTGGGAGTCCTTCTGGTTTCTTCGCAAGACTAAGTCGCCGATCTAAAACTCGCATTTCAGGACTCTGCTGTCGTGGCGAAGTGCTACCTGTTGTTTCAGCCGGGCTTCTCGAAGAGCTGCCCCCGACCGAATTTCTTCGACTAGGTCGAGTTCCTCTCGGAGGGCGTCATCGTTGTCTTCGGCCTCGAGGGGAGCCTCAGTTCGTCTGGACGGCTCTCGTATCTCGACCGGGATCACCGCCTCGGTTCCGTATGTAAGGAGGAATGGTGTTTTCCCCGTGGTTGAGTGAGGTGTAGTTCGGTATGCCCATAGGACGCTGTGGAGTTCCTCGACCCATGTCCTATTGGCGTCGCCGAGTCTTTGCTTTAGTCCTCTGAGTATTACCCTGTTCGCGGATTCGGCTTGGCCGTTCGTCTGAGGATGTTCGGCCGAGGTAAAGTGATGCTTGGTCCCGAGTTTGTTGACGAAGTCCCGAAATTTTTTGTTGGTGAACTGAGTGTCGTTGTCGGTGACGATGGCGAGTGGGACACCGAATCCTGCGAGGATATTTCTTTTGTAGAACCGGAGTATGTTATGGGCCGTGATTTTGGCAAGGGCTTCGACCTCAATCCATTTGGTGAAGTAGTCGACGCCCATGATCAGGTACTTATTCTGATACGAGCCTAAGGTGAAGGGACCGAGGATATCCATCCCCACCAAGCGAACGGCCAAGGGGAGGAGAGGGATTTGAGCATTTGAGCTAGCTCGGTGGGGCGAGGTGCATGTCCCCGTGCCTTTGGCATCTGTCGCATTTCTTGACGTGCTCTCTTACGTCCTCTTGCATCGACGACCAGTAGTATCCTGCTCGCAGGACCTTTCTCGCCAGTGATTGTCCCCCTAGGTGTTGCGTGTTGATGCCCTCGTGGATTTCCTCCAGGACGGCAGAGGCCTGGGAGGTGTCGATGCATTTGAGGAGGGGGACCGCGAAGCCTCTGCGGTATAATTTGTCTTCGAGAAGGACGTACGAGCAGGATCGTAGTTTGATCGTGCTGGCCTCTTTGGGATTGGTAGGAAGGTGACCTGTGCTGAGGTAGGTGTGCAGCGGCGTCATCCAATAGTTGATATCTCCTATGGCATTGACGTCGAGAAGTGCTTTAGCCTTTTTTATGCTCGGTTGCGATAGGATCTCCTGGATGACCGACTTGTGCCCGCCCTTTTTTTGGTGCTTGCTAGTTTTGAGAGAATAAATCCTCGAGTGTTTTGTTCGCGTGGAACGCGTTAAACCTCCGCGGAGTCAAAACTTTGCATTTTTTTGGGTAATGAGTGCCAGGTATTTTGCGAGGTTATCGTTTTTCGCCTGATATTCCCCCGGTACTTGTGAGGCGACCAGCTGGGAGTCCGTGTAGATTCTAATTTCTTTGGCCTCGAGGTCTGATGCCAAGCGGAGTCCGGCAAGGAACGCCTCGTACTCGGCTTGGTTATTTGTCGTTGGGAAGACCAGTGTTAGAGAGACTTCTATGATTGTGCCTTCTTCATTGTCGAGGATGATGCCTGCTCCGCTGCCCATGGAGTTTGAGGAGCCATCGACGAAGATAGTCCATTTGTGGCTCCCTGTGGTATGGTCTGGAGAAGGGGTCATCTCGGCAACAAAGTCGGCCAGGACTTGAGCTTTGAGGGCCTTCCTTTCTTCGTAGATGATATCGAACTCAGATAGTTCTAACGACCACTTTAGCATTCGTCCAGCCATGTCTGGTCCGTCGAGGAGCTGCCTGACGGGTAGGTCGGTTCTGAGCATAATTGTGTGGGCCAAGAAGTAATGTCAGAGGCATCGTGCAACGGTGATGAGGGCCAAAGCGACCTTTTCAATCTACTGGTATCTTACTTCGGGACCGTGGAGGGCTTTGCTCGTGAAGTAGATTGGCTTTTCCCTTCGTGAGTTTCCCTTATCAGTACAACGCTGACGGCCTCGTTGGCCACGACCAAGTATAGGTATAGGGTTTCTCCACCTTCGGGTCGCATCAACATGAGTGGTTCGGACAGGACGCGTTTGAGGTGATGTAGGGCTTGCTCGCATTCCTCTGTCCATTCGAACATGGCCTCTTTTCTGAGCAATTTGAATAAGGGGAGGGCGTGTTGTGCGAACTTGGCGATGAATCGGGAGAGCGAGGCGAGTACGCCGTTGAGGGATTGTATAGACTTCTTCGAGGTGGGCGTGGTGATTTCCGAAAATGCACGACACTTGTTCGGATTTGCTTCGATCCCATGCTCGGTTAAGTAGAAGCCGAGGAATTTTCCTGCATGGACCCCGAAGGTGCATTTCTCCGGGTTGAAGCGCATTCTTCATTTCCTCGCTGTGTCGAAGACCTTTCTGAAATGGGCTGTGTGGTCGACTTCCGTGTAGGACTTGACGATCATGTCGTCCATATACACCTCGAGCATGTCACTAATCTCTCCCCAGAAGACTTTGTTCATCATCCGTTGGTATGTGGCGCCGGTGTTCTTTAGGCCGAAGGGCATTACGTTGTAGTAATAGTTGCCCGACTCCGTCATGAAGGTCGTGCTTTGTTTGTCGCGTTCTCCATGGGGATCTGGTTGTATCCCGAGTACGCGTCCATAAAGGACAAGAGTTTGAAGCCCACCGAGTTGTCGACGAGCTTGTCGATGTTAGGGAGGGGGTATGCGTCCTTAGGACATGCCCGGTTGAGATCAGTGTAGTCAACGCACATGCGCCATTTTCCATTACTCTTTTTAACAAGTACAACATTGGACATCCAAGTTGAATACCAGGCTTCCGAAATAAAATTTGCCTCTAGGAGGTCTTTTACAGCTTTTTCAGCCGCCGCCGACTTTTCGGGGGACTGTCTACGCCTACGTTGTACTACGGCCTTGGTGGCCGGGTTGATGGATAGCTGATGGCAGGCGACCTCGAGGTCGAGTCCGGGCATTTCCGCGGCATTCCAAGCGAAGAGATCAGCATTCTCGCGGAGGCAGGCCTTCAGTTGTTTCCTCGCCAGGTCGGGGAGTCCTGCTCCGATCTTCACGGTTCTATTTTCGTCGTCCCCGAGGGTCACAATCTCGAAGTCATCGTCTGGGATGGGCGCGTTGGGTGGGTGGGCTGCCCGTTGGATGTAGGAGCGTCGCTGGCTTCGTCTTCGCGGTCAGACTCTTCAGTGAAGCGGCTTTCGAGGTCTACTGAGCCGACGAGCTCCTTGGATTCTCTCTTCGAAGTCGTGGTGGGCGCTACTTTTTTGGTTGTCGGGGCGATGGTACTTAGGCCTTTCAGCGCGGCCTCGAAGCATCTCTGGGCAGCCTCGATGTCGCTATTTAGGGTGACCACGGCTCCCCGCCTTGTGTAGTATTTCATTTTTAGGTGGACGGTGGAGGGCACAACGGTGAGTTCTGCCATTGTCATCCTGCCCAGAATGCAATTGTAGAGGGACGGGCATTCAATGACCAGGAAGCGGATATTGACCTCCCTGGCTGTTTCCTTCTCCCCAAAGGTGACTTTTAACTCCACGTACCCCCACGGTCTCGTCGTCGTCCCGTTGAATCCTTGGAGGTCATAGCCTACGTAGGGGGACAAGTTTGATTCGTCGAGTTGGAGGGTCGTAAAAAGGTGGGTGTACAAGATGTCCACCGAGCTCCCACCGTCAGCCAGGATGGGTCTGACGTCGAAGTTTGCCATTTGTGCCCGTATCAGTTGGGGGATGTTTGAGTTGGAGGAGCCCCCAGGAAGCTCCTCGAGGTAGAAGGTGATCGGGTTGGATCGACCACGAAATTTGTCGAGGGTGCTCATTTTGCCAGAGTGATCGCGACTTTCTATGTCTAATACAACTAACTGCAAGTGCACAGTCTATCGCGTAGTAATAAAAGATATCGATCCCACAGGGACTCGTAATCAAACTAGTGTTCTTGGGAGTTACTATGTTTAGCTAGGTAGAATATGTTTTAAGGGAATAAGGTTGTCACTAAAAGGGGAAATAAGATTACTGTTTGGATTTTTAATTAATTAAATCGATACGTAGTAATTATGTTCTTCAGGGACTTGATAAGTGACTGGTGTATGAAATAGTTTTCACAGTTTATTTAAGCAGAAAATGGAGATTTGAAGACTCTCGTCTCACAATGGTTATTGACGCTAATCATAATCCTAAGGGCCTAACGTACACTTTCGTGTTCCGTTCGGGGTTTAAATTACTTTTTGGAAATCTCTAAGTTCTAATTCGTTTTAAAGTGCTTTCGCTGTTATTAAAACAAATGCCTAGTGTTTACTATCTGACCTTACCGCAGCTTTCGCTTGTTGGTTCGTATCTTAATTAATTTCCCACTTTCGTGGCAAAACTACTTTAAAATAAGTTCTCGCTTTCGCGACGAAGTTTATTTCGTAAATCAATTTTAAACACTTAGACCATAAGTTATTTTTGTGAAAAGAAAGTTTTCAAACAAGAGTTATCAAGTCCCATTCGAATTATTACCACATATCGATTACCTAAGTTTAGCTAGACATGGAATTTAGAAAAGCAAAACATAAATAATAATAATAAATAATAAATTGCATTATGATAAAATAGAAGTCGATCAAAATGAAAACCTGTAAATAATGCCAATTGGCCTTTGGGCAGATCCTCCACAGATGTTGGCAGGATTCTGTCTTTAGTTCCAATTCGATCGTACAGTGCAGTAACAATTACAGAAGAGCGGAAATGGGAATGAGTAAAAATGGAAAGAGAAATAAAGGAAAGGGATACAAATAAAACTGGAGAAATGGATACAAATAATAACTGAAAGTAAATTTGCTGGAAAGTAAATTTGGCAGCACTTCGTGGTATGAATGCAGCTCCTTTTTTGAAGTCCCCTGCTTCCCTTTTTATAGAGGTGGAATTCCAACGGTTACCTCTGAGGATGATGGACCTTGAGGCAGATAATTTAGGGAGTAGTGAACCATTTAATGGGAATTGGAACTGCTCTTTTGACGTGTAATCTGAGTGGGGCGTTTTTGCCTGCATGACGGTCGTCACAAGGTGTGATGGTCGTCACCCGTGTGACGGTCGTCACCCGTGTGACGGTCGTCATGCATCTGTGACGGTCGTCACATCAGCAAAAACTGTCTGTTGCGCTTTTCATTGTGTTTTCACTCCTTTTTCGTCCATATTTCATCTGGGATTGCTTCTTTTCTTCATGTTGCCTTGTTTAGACGTGATCATTGAATACCTGCAAAAACATCAGACAAATACATGGAAATAACCCGAAATCGGATCGAAAATGGTTAGCTTTTAGTTGAATTATGCATGAAAATATCTATACGATTTCGTGTTATCAAACTCCCCTAAGCTTGAATCTTTGCTTGTCCTCAAGTAAAACGTGAAAAAGTCGGCAAGCACGAGGCTGCTTCTTCGTCCGCAGAGTTTGGAAAAACCGGGATTCTTGGTAGGAACAAGACGAGTATTACGACGACACTGGACTACAAGTCTCCGGAGGTCTCCCTTTTATGCAAATCGGTCTCAGTCATGCTACTGTATCTTGGTGTCAAGGTTCTCGTGGCAAGTTCACCCTGTTTGTTCTAGCGCAATCACATTAAGCCCGTTGTCCGCACACTCTCATGGCAAGTCGACCTGTTAGTGAATATGATCTCGTTTTTGTTTTTGATCTTCTTCATTGATCATAATTTGGTGTCATTGATTTTTCAATGAGTTTTTCGTGTCGTTGGGCTAAATGCTCGGGTGAGGAGCACCTAACTTAGAAGGAAACGTATCTTATATTCTTGGGCTTTTTTAGCTCTCTTTTCATGATTTTTCATCTTTTTGGAGATCATACACTTATTTGCATTGGTCGCTCGCTTAGAGGTGTTTTTAGGATGGTGCTGACTGCTAGTATAAACTACTTGGGGTTGAGTTCGCGTAGACACTTAAGACTTTGGTACATGTAGGTGCTGAAACCGACTCGCATAAACTAGAGATCTAAGGTGTCTGGATGATACTGGGTTTGTTAGAACTGTCGTTTCCTCGGAGTTTCGAAGCTCGGTTTGAACTCAGGTGCATTCTCGTGATGCTTTTGCTTTTGAGGAACAAATGAAAGTTTTTGTTTACGTTGAATAATGTGGGGATGGTTTGCGTAACGCGAAAATTATATAGACGAGCTTTATTTGCTAGAAATAGAAAGTGTAAAAATGGAACTTACTAAAATTCAAAAGTGCAGTGAAATGGAAATACAGTAAATAAGGGAAGTTCTGAATACATTGGAAATAAGGCTCCGCTCCCACACTATCTCGATCAGTGTCCTCACTGATTCTTGAAGCATGCGAGAGGGAGATACAATTGAAAATGAAAATACAAAATACTGAAATATAGTAAACAATAAAGGAAAAAAAATAAAAATCTAGTCCCGGGGCCTGTCACGTCCACGCTGGCGTCCTCTGGCTCTAGCAAGGGCGACTCTATCCTCATAGCTCATGGCTCCAGTGTGGTAGACCGTGTCTCGGAGTCCTTCGACCTGCAGGGTCAGATTCGCTAGACTCTCAGTGATCGTAGCTTGGCCGGTGTGAAGTTGTTGCATTTGAGTCTGGTGCCAAGCTTCGAACTGGTCAGCGCGCTGGTTCTGCTGCTGCAGCATCGTGAGTATCTGTGCCTGCTGGTCTAGGGAGCGACGAAGGTCCTCTTCGGTGTAATCGGGTACGGGATGGTGACGGCGGCGGCGGGATGATGTACCTACTGGTGGAAGAGGCTGCGATGCCTCTGGCTGCTCGGACCTGTCCAACTCAGCTTGGATTTCATCTTCGGAATCATGTGTGGGGTCCTGAGTAGGAACAGCGGCAGCAGGAGGGGCAGTGAGGTCGAACAACCAGTTGGTACGGTCCTCAGGATGGATGCGGGTGCGGGACGGAAGGATGATGCTTCTGACGGTCTTGCCACGCACAACTGGATGATATTTCCCGTCAGCTCGGGAGCGGATGAGATGGGAGGCCCTGCAGTGGTCGGTGTCAAGGAACACCGAGGGGATGGACTGGAGGTGCTAGAGGCGATCGCCTAGGTTCAGCCCAAGTGCAATCGCCGTGACGATCCCGCCAAAGTAGAATGGCTTCGAGCCACGGTTGCAGTTGGCCTGAATGTGAGCCAGCAGGAACGGGGCGACGTTGACCGATTCATTGTTGAAGACGCAATGCAGAAAGAAGAGCTCCTTGGAGTTCACCTTGTGGTTGCTGTCTCTGGCGAAGATAATGTTGCTCAACGCCCTGTGAAAGTACTGATGGCGGGGTTATGGATGTGAGTGGCGTGTAGGGAGTCCCAACCATCGGCATTTAGGCCGGTCAACTGATACCACAGCGCGAAGGCTTCATGCTGGAACTGGTCAGTGATGCGGCGATGAGCGTTGTCGCCGCGGGGTAACTGTAGGATGCCGACAATCTGGTTTTGGTGCAGCTGATAGTTAACGCCAAACATCCGGAAGCAAGCGGCACCGAAGTGCTGGTTGAGTTCGCCGCTGCTGGTGATGTACGAGAACGAACTCAAGAACTCAAGGGTGAGCTGTTCGTAGGTCGGCTGGGGGTTGGTGCAGAGGTTCCAGATGCCTGCTCGTTGAAGCATCCAGGTTACACCTTCGAGGAGTCCGAGCTCCGTAAGTGATGGAAGGCGCGG
Source organism: Lathyrus sativus (assembly GCA_963859935.3). NCBI lineage: Eukaryota > Viridiplantae > Streptophyta > Magnoliopsida > Fabales > Fabaceae > Lathyrus > Lathyrus sativus. The sequence goes on from OZ012736.1 coordinate 2,939,132, forward strand.
GTAGTGAGTTGGCTGGAGAGACCTCTGATGAAATGCAGTGTACTGTGCTCGTTGTCTCTCGCCTAACTCGCCCTCAGGGAAGGAAATGTTGCTGATATCTGCGTTTCCGGCCATTGTTGAAGATGGAGAGATTTCAGAGGTTTTGGGATTTTTCGGAAGGGAGGGAAATGTGACAGAACGGTGGTTTGGAGATTGAATTTGGAGTTGAGGTTTATAGTTTAAGTGGAGAGGACGAAAATCGTAGTGGGGTATGAATGTTGGAAGTTTGAAAGTGATAATGGGGGGAGTGGAAGGGTACACGACCCCTGCTATATCAGATTGCAGTTCTGGGCTGCGTGACGGTCGTTACAAAGGTGTGACGGTCGTCACCCGTGTGACGCTCGTCATGGGGCTGTGACGGTCGTCACAGCAGCAAAATCTGCAGAACGCAGAATTTTGCTCTGAGGGCGTATTCGGGGTGATTTTAAAGCCTAGTATTGCTACGGTGATGTAGTATAATATCCAACAATCAATAAATAATGCGAAAACAGAATAATTGCACAATACTAGAATTGAAGTAACATAAAATGGAAACAGTTGTATGTAGTACATAATGAAACGAACAATGCGAAAATTCCAAATGAGTAAATTAAACTAAACTAGACTAGACTAAACTGAAACTACTGCTACGAGCTAATAACTAATCTTTCCGTGCCTTCAACTCATCAAATTTCCGTGAATAGTAGTCGAGTTGGTCGCAGACTAGATCCATGAAGCCTACCAGGTCACTGTGCACGCTTGCGATATCAGCTTTTACATTCGTCAGAGCTTTATCAACGTCGTCCAATCTGAGTAACACGGTATCCATTTTGTCGGTTGTTTCCTCAGGGATAGGCTCAGGATAAGTATTGTAGTGTGGAGGAGTCATAGGGTCTACTTCATTTTCAGAGGCGGCGTCCTCAAAGTACATGTAATCGTGTGCCTCAAAAATGTGGTCACTGTCATACATATAGTTCTGGGGTGTTGACTGTGGTGAAGGAGGTCCCATAGGCTCATCCAATTCATAGAGCCAGTTATCCTTGTTGTGGATGCTTGTCATCAGATGATCAGGCAGTGTGAATAGCTGTACTGGTTTTTCGTTAATAAGGTACTCATACGGTCCAGGTCCCATAGTTCCTAAGATGCGCCTGTTAAAGCAGAATTGTATGTTCATGGGTCTGATGGTACCAAAACGAGTGCTGGTGTTTAGATGGAATCTAAGGCCAAGGTCGTGGGCTATCATTGTTACTAGTCCTTTTATAAGAATAGGTGTCTGAGGTTCCAGCGTAAGTCGTTTGAAGGCTCTCATCATGAAAGACACTGCATTTACTGTCCGTCCCTGAGAAGCACAGAGCATGATGAATAACTCTTCCTTAGACACTGTGGTAATATTTTCTTCTTTTCCAAACAAGGTGTGAGCTAGTATCTTATGGAAGTATCTAAAGGCTGGGTTATGAATGTCATCATTGTACATTCTGTCTGGTTCAGAGTGATAGTCGCCCGTGATTCTACCCCAGAAGTGCTCGAGTTGCAAATCAATATCGTCATCTTCTGCACTGATGAACACATGCGGTCCGCTAGGGAATCCTAGGAGGTTAGCTAGTGACATCCGGCTATGAGTTTGGTCCATTCCAAACAATCTGAAGGTAATCAACTCTGAGCGGGTTCCAAAGCCATAGTTGGGTGTGTATCTGAAAGAGCTAAGGAATTCATAGGTAAGATCCTTGTAGGTAGTGAAACGTGTTTTCAGAGCAGTGTTCTCCCAACCCAGTTGATTGAACAGGTATTGAATGCTATCTGTGATCCCTAATTTATCCATAGTAGCCTTGTCATAATACAGCGTTAAGGCGAATTCTCTTTCGGTCAGTGCTGCAAATCTTGCCTTTTGAGCGAGTCCTTTGAAGTGAACCTTTGTGAAATCGTACTCGGCCATATTCGCAGGTAATTCGGAGAAAATAGAAGAAATGTTTTGAAGGCTTTAAAAATCCTGAAAAGTTTGAAACAAGAAATTGAAGTCAGGATTTTTTTTTTGAAACGAAAAGTGGTAGAAACAAAAGGCAAAAGGGAAAAAATAAAGTAAGAATAAAAGTACGAAAATGAGCGAAAGTAGAAAGTAGTAGTAATTTTAGGATTTTTGTTGGATTTTTCAAAGTAGAATTTTAAAGAAAAATGAAATGCAATAACGAGGGAAATTTGGGTTGCCTCCCAATAAGCGCTGTTTTTAACGTCTAAAGCCTGACGATAGCTTGGTGAGAAGCTATTCTGGTGTTTGATCCGGAAGCTCAAGCAATGTTATATTGCTAACTTGAGGACTATTGTCGTTCTTATTGTAATTTTTTAGACGTTGCCCGTTTACGATAAACGGTGCATTCGTCTTGTCGGTAATTTCAACAGCTCCACTCTGAAGTACTTTAGTCACTTCATAGGGTCCAGACCACCTAGATTTTAGTTTTCCTGGGAAGAGTTTTAATCGTGAATTAAAAAGCAATACGATGTCTCCCACACTGAATTGTTTCCTGATTGAACGTTTATCATGCCACCTTTTAGTACGTTCTTTGTAGATACGGGCATTTTCGTAGGCGTCTAATCGAAGTTCTTCCAACTCGTGTAAGTTCAGGATTCGCTTTTCTCCTGCCTCGGTGTAGTTGAAGTTGAGTGTCTTAATGGCCCAGAAGGCCTTGTGCTCTAACTCTACAGGGAGATGGCAGGATTTACCGTAAACTAATTTATAGGGGGTAGTACCTATTGGTGTCTTAAATGCGGTCCTGTAAGCCCATAAAGCTTCTTGTAGCTTCGATGACCAGTCTCTCCTTGAGGTAGCGACAATCTTTTCCAAGATCTGTTTTATTTCTCTGTTCGAGACCTCTACTTGTCCGCTAGTTTGCGGATGATAAGGTGTAGCTACTCGGTGCTTGACTCCATATCTAGAGAGAAGTTTATCGAATATTCGTGATATGAAGTGAGATCCTCCGTCACTAATGACGAGTCTGGGTACACCGAATCTAGGAAAGATAGTGTTCTTGAAGAGTTTGATTACTACTCGTGCGTCATTTGTTGGAGCAGCTATGGCTTCTATCCATTTAGACACGTAGTCGACAGCGACGAGTATGTAGTTATTTCCAAAAGAAGGTGGGAAAGGTCCCATGAAATCTATCCCCCAGACGTCGAAGACTTCTACCTCTAAGATTCCTTTCTGAGGCATTTCATCGCGTCGTGAGATGTTGCCAGTTCGTTGGCATCTATCGCACTTTTGCACAACGATGTAAACGTCTTTCCAGAGATTAGGCCAGAATAGGCCGGCTTGGAGAATCTTAGCGCACGTCTTGGATGTACTAGCATGACCACCATATGGTGATGAGTGGCATTGGGAAATAATATTTTCTATTTCTTCCTCTGGGACACAGCGACGGTATATGTTGTCGGCCCCTCTCTTGAAGAGTAGAGGTTTGTCCCAATAATAGTGTTTCAGATCGTGGAAGAATTTCTTCTTTTGCTGATAAGTAAGATCTGGTGGAAGCACGCCCGCAGTGAGGTAATTAACGATGTCAGCATACCAAGGTAATGTGACTTGGGCATAGACGGCTTCTACGACTTTTTCGAATTCTGGATCTTCCGAGATTGCATTGGGTGTGTCACTTTCTAATTTGGCTATCAGACGTTCGTACGGGAAATCGTCATTTATCGGTACTGGTTCATGTCTAATGCCTTCTATTCGGAATAAGTGATCCGCAACAACGTTCTCGGTTCCTTTCTTATCCTTGATTTCTAAGTCAAACTCTTGTAATAACAGGATCCATCGCAATGGTCTTGGTTTGGCATCCTTTTTGCTTATTAGGTACCTTATGGCAGCGTGGTCTGTGTATATTATAATTTTTGCTCCTACTAAGTAAGAACGGAATTTGTCAAGCGCAAATATAACTGCTAGAAGTTCCTTTTCTGTGGTAGCGTAGTTCATTTGGGCAGGATCTAAGGTTCTACTAGCGTAGTAGATGGCATGGAGTTTCTTGTCCTTCCTTTGTCCTAGAACTGCTCCTAAAGCATAATCACTCGCGTCGCACATGATTTCAAACGGTAGTCTCCAATCTGGTGGTTGCATGATTGGTGCGGTGATAAGGGCTGATTTCAATGTTTCGAATGCTTTTAGACAGTCGTCGTCGAAGACGAACTCAGCATCTTTCATTAACAGGCCGGTCAAAGGTTTTGTGATTTTCGAGAAATCTTTTATAAATCTTCTGTAGAAACCGGCATGTCCTAGAAAACTCCGTATCTCTCGTACGGATTTTGGAGGTTGGAGATCTTTTATAATCTCTATTTTAGCTTTGTCTACCTCAATCCCTCTATCTGATATGACGTGTCCTAGAACTATTCCTTGTCGGACCATAAAATGGCATTTCTCCCAATTTAGGACGAGGTTTACTTTTACGCAACGTTCTAGTACCATTTTTAAGTTTTGTAAGCATCCTTCGAAACTTTGTCCACATACCGAGAAATCGTCCATAAATACTTCCATAATGTCGTCTATGAAATCTGCGAAGATTGCCATCATGCATCTTTGGAAGGTTGCTGGAGCGTTACAAAGTCCGAACGACATTCGGCGGTAAGCAAAAGTACCGTAAGGACAGGTGAATGTAGTCTTTTCTTGGTCATCAGGATGGATGGGAATTTGGAAGAATCCTGAATAACCATCTAGATAGCAGAAATATGAATGTTTGGCTAATATTTCCAACATTTGGTCTATGAAGGGTAGCGGGAAGTGATCTTTGCGCGTAGCCTTGTTAAGCTTCCTATAATCAATACACATCCTACTTCCAGTCACGACTCTTTTTGTTATCGATTCGCCTTTTTCGTTTTTAACTACTGTGACTCCTCCTTTCTTTGGTACGACATGAACTGGGCTAACCCATTCACTATCGGAGATCAGATAGATGATTCCTGCATCAAGTAATTTCTTTACTTCATCTCTGACTACAGCGCTCAGGATGGGGTTTAGTCGTCTTTGATGCTCTCGAGAGGTTTTAGAGTCTTCCTCTATTGTAATTCGATGCATACAGATCGAAGGGCTTATACCTTTTAGATCGCCTATGTTATAGCCTAACGCGGTGGGGTACTTCTTTAGGACTTCTAATAGCTTTTCGGTTTCTGGTTGTCCTTAGTCGGCGTTGACTATCACTGGTCTTTTTAGTTCATCGTCTAGAAATTCATATCTGAGGTTTTTGGGTAGAGTTTTAAGCTCTAAAGATGGGTTCTTCGGACCTGGCATATGATTTGGTGTCAGTGCTAAGCTTTCGCTTAGGCTGTCGTCTTTATACGGTTTACGCCAGTTGTCGTCTTCAGAAATGTCGGGTATTTGAATCTTTATTATTTCTGAATACGTGGTCTCCTCATTTTCAAGTTCTCTTATGCATTCATCAATTTCGTCTACTAAATAGCAGGTATCGTCTATTGCTGGTGCTTGTAGGAACTTGGTGAGAATGAACTCTATCTTTTCTTCTCCTACTTCGAATGTTAGCCTTCCTTTCTTCACGTCTATAATCGCTCCAGCTGTAGCTAGGAATGGTCTTCCTAGGATAATTGGGGTTACAGTGTCCTCCTTGATGTCCATGATTATGAAGTCGGTTGGGATGTAGAATTGTCCTATGCGTACTGGAACGTTTTCCAGTATTCCGACTGGGTATTTTACTGATCTGTCAACTAATTGTACGGACATTTTGGTTGGCCTGAGGTCTCCCATATTCAGCTTTTTGCATATAGATAAGGGCATAACACTGATACTGGCTCCTAAATGTTGCACCCCAAAATTTGCCCTCACAATACAAGACCTTGTGTTCTAAGAAGGTTCACAAGGTTCACAAGTTCTCCAACAACTTGCATAACCTTTCATGAAGTTCATAAAGTCCACAAGCTACTTTATGAAGGTTCACAAGGTTCACAAGTCCCACAGTGCTTTCAAGACCATTCTGGGCGGGGTTCCATTTCAGTTGATAACGCGTTCTCTTGATATACAATGAATGGGATTTAGTTTGAATTCACTCAGATTTAATCAGGCAGCGAGATCGAGACCACGAGATTGAAACTCCATGTCAGTCATTTGAAGTGGTTCCCTGGGCTGTTAAGGATTGTGTGACTCCTCCTGCTGTGAAGAAGGTTCCGGTGGTCATCAGAAACCCTCCAACAATGGCAATGGCCTCCCTCAATGATGCAAAAGCTGTGGTGGAAGAAGGTGGTTGTACTATTTGGGGTCAGCTTCCTGATATTCCATACAAGTCTACAAGTTTGGTTTGGGTTTCACTGCAGAGTCCCAGAAGGCTGTCCGTCGTGCCCGTGCTGTTCGTATCACCAATCAAGGGGTTATCAATGCTGTGGGAGATCAAGATGAAAACTACAACTTGGAGGCATGGATTTTTCCTACTGTGGGTGCTGGACTCAATAATTGGACAGCTGAAGATGTTATCCCTATCTCCTTTAGTCAGGAGTAAATACTATTACTGTGTTATGTTTTTAAATTTATAATCTCTGGAACAATTAAAACTTTCAAGCCATGTGCCTTACCCGGGGCACAATGGTGTGCTTGTTACGGGTTGTCATTTCATGTGCATACTTCATTCGATAAAATCAGTGGACGTTTCGTTTTCGTAAATATTGTGTTCCTTGTCTTTCTTTTTCTTTTATTTTTGCTTTATCAGCTATGTGTTCTTACACACACCCACGTCACTAAAATACAGATCCTCATCCACTCTGGATCCAGTTGATAACAGTTCTACTATTGCCAATTACAATTTCGAGAATCCGATCTATCAAACTGAAGACGGAAACGAGGACGATTGTGAAATACCTGTAGGGCTTGCTAGGTTGTTACAACAAGAAGTGAAAGCTATACGAGAGATGCCAGCTCCCCGTACTGAGAAGGAGGTTAGAGGTTTCTTGGGACGATTGAACTACATTGCAAGATTTATTTCCCAATTAACTACCATCTGTGAGCCAATCTTCAAGTTGTTGAAGAAAGATCAGGTGATGGAATGGAATGATGAGTGCCAGACTGCCTTTGATGAAATCAAGAGATATTTGCTAGAACCTCCAATTTTAATACCACCAGTTGATGGAAGACCCTTGATTATGTATTTAACAGTATTAGACAACTCAATGGGGTGTGTATTGGGGCAACATGACGAGTCTGGTCGAAAAGAGCAGGCAATATACTACCTTAGCAAAAAGTTTACCGACTGTGAAACAAGACACTCACTGCTCGAGAAAACTTGCTGCGCTTTGGCATGGGCTGCTTGCCGACTAAGACAGTATATGTTGACCCATACTACCTTGTTGATTTCGAAGATGGATCCAATCAAGTACATATTTGAGAAACCTGCTCTCTCCGGAAGAATTGCAAGATGGCAAATGATCTTGACGGAATATGATATACAGTATACTACTCAGAAGGCCATAAAGGGGAATGTTGTGGCTCGGTTCATTAAGAATAATCTCATATGTAGGTATGGTATCCCTGAAAGGATTATCACTAACAATGGCTCTAATCTGAACAACACTATGATTACTGATCTCTGTACGCAGTTCAAGATTAAGCATCACAACTCTTCTCCGTATCGTCCAAAGATGAATGGGGCAGTTGAAGCTGCTAATAAGAACATTAAGAAGATTGTACAGAAGATGACTGTTATTTACAAGGATTGGCACGAGATGTTACCATTTGCTCTGCATGGTTATCGTACTACAATACGTACTTCAACAGGGGCAACCCCATTCTCCTTAGTCTATGGTATGGAAGCAGTTCTGCCTATTGAAGTTCAGATCCCCTCCTTGAGAATTATGAAGGATGCAGGCTTGGATGAAGATGAGTGGATTCAGACTCGACTTGACCAGATAAATTTGATTGATGAGAAAAGGTTAGCAGCAGTTTGTCATGGCCAGATGTACCAGAAACGGATGATCAAAGCTTTTAACAAGAAGGTTAAGCCAAAGGTATATCAGGCTGGTGACTTGGTAATCAAGCGTATCATATTACCACAGGGTGATCCTAGGGGCAAGTGGACTCCAACATATGAGGGACCATTTGTAGTCAAGACAGTGTTCTCAGGAGGTGCCATGATACTGACTACAATGGATGGTGAAGACTTCCCACAACCTGTAAACGCAGACATAGTTAAAAAATACTACGCATAAAAAGAGACCCGCTAGGTTGACAGGCCTAGGCAAAAATAAGGGCATCCCGGCAAACCAAAAGGGTTTGGGCAAAAATTAGGGATATATATATATAAAGATGTACACCCGGCAAGTCGAAAACCTGAAAAGGCGGCTTGGGCAAAAAAGGGTATCCCGGTGGATTGAAAACCTGAAAGGGCAATCCAGGCAAAAGTTAGGGATTAAAGCGTATGACTATGTCTCGTTTGGATCACTCATAAAACTGCAACCAGTTGTACTACTTACTCAAGCTCAAACAGATAAAGCTCAATCCAATCGTTTCCGTCTCAACAGCAAGAAGATGAGATACTTGAGTGGCAATAGTAGAATTGAAACTCAATAGGATTATTTCCCACATAGCTGATTCTTTTTGTAAAACTTCATGACAAAATTCTCTTACTAGGGTTTATGTCTCCTTGTACAAACTTACCCGTGTATGGGTCACTTTTGATATAAATAAACTCCATCTTTTGAATCCAGATTTACTTTTACCCTATTTACATAAGCGAAACGTCCATTGGTTGTGTTTGAATGTATGTATGCCTTTTAATATGATTGATGTTTACCAGAAATGCATGAAAATGCAGTAATAGTATTTACTAAGGACGAACGAGGGAAGGATTTCAACGAAGCTTCGCCGGTTCATCTTTACAAGACAGTTACAAACCATCAGTAGGACTAATCCATTTTCACAAAGTCTAATCTCCCCTGGAATTTATATCCATCTCTTTTATTCTCATACGGATATACGGGAAATTACTTTCCAATAAGGGCACGATGAACGAAGACGGGATGTTATACTTATCCTACTATCAAACGAAAACGAAGGTTATCTATACCCTACTATCCCCAACAACGGGAGGTTATCTATACCTTGTTATCCCCAACAACGGGAGGTTATTTATACCTTGTTATCCCCAGCAGACGGAGGGTTATATATTCTTCAACAACGAATCGGGATTTATTTTCCTTGGCCAGCAGTTGTTATACAAGGATATCCAGACACTTCCAGCAGTGTCATAGCATACATACATCATTTACATCATACCATAACATATATGTCTATAGTACATTACCTAAGTGCATCATGTCATACATGCATACATAAAGCATAAACTAATGTTGTTATACAGAATGCTACCTTGTTTTCAGGTTAATTATCCAACAAACAATCTTATGATCTTTGGGACTGCTTTATTGTAACCTCAGGGTTACTTTATCCTCCTGATGAGCTTCTTATTACTTTAGGACTGCTTTATTGTAACCTCAGGGTTATTTTATCCTCCTGATAGCCTCTCATGACTTCAAGACTGCTTTAGAGCTACTGATTGCTCTATCCTCCTGAAATCATCCTATTACTTCAAGACTGCTTTAGAGCTATTCATTGCTCTATCCTCATGAGGTCATATTACTACTTTAAGACTGCTTTAGAGCTATTCATTGCTCTATCCTCCTGAAGCCATCTAATTATTTCAAGACTGCTTTAGAGTTATCCATTGCTCTATCCTCCTGAAATTACATTATTATTTCAAGACTGCTTTAGAGCTATCCATTGCTCTATCCTCCTGAAATCATTACTTCAAGACTGCTTTAGAGCTATTGATTGCTCTATCCTCCTGAAGACATATCACATTATTATTTCAAGACTGCTTTAGAGCTATCCATTGCTCTATCCTCCTGAAATCATTACTTCAAGACTGCTTTAGAGCTATTGATTGCTCTATCCTCCTGAAGACATATCACATTATCACTTCAAGACTGCTTTAGAGCTATTGATTGCTCTATCCTCCTGAAGACATATCACATTATTATTTCAAGACTGCTTTAGAGCTATCCATTGCTCTATCCTCCTGAAATCATCCTATTACTTCAAGACTGCTTTAGAGCTATTCATTGCTCTATCCTCATGAGGTCGTATTACTACTTCAAGACTGCTTTGGAGCTATTCATTGCTCTATCCTCCTGAAGCCATCTAATTATTTCAAGACTGCTTTAGAGTTATCCATTGCTCTATCCTCCTGAAATTACATTATTATTTCAAGACTGCTTTAGAGCTATCCATTGCTCTATCCTCCTGAAATCATTGCTTCAAGACTGCTTTAGAGCTATTGATTGCTCTATCCTCCTGAAGACATATCACATTATTATTTCAAGACTGCTTTAGAGCTATTGCTTGCTCTATCCTCCTGAAGACATATTACATTATTATTTCAAGACTGCTTTAGAGCTATTGATTGCTCTATCCTCCTGAAGACATATCACATTATTACTTCAAGACTGCTTTAGAGCTATCGATTGCTCTATCCTCCTGAAGACATATCACATTATTATTTCAAGACTGCTTTAGAGCCATTCATTGTTCTATCCTCCTGAAATCATTACTTCAAGACTGCTTTAGAGCTATTGATTGCTCTATCCTCCTGAAGACATATCACATTATTATTTCAAGACTGCTTTAGAGCTATTGATTGCTCTATCCTCCTGAAGCCATTATTACTTCAAGACTGCTTTAGAGCTATTCATTGCTCTATCCTCATGAGGTCATATTACTACTTCAAGACTGCTTTAGAGCTATTCATTGCTCTATCCTCCTGAAGCCATCTAATTATTTCAAGACTGCTTTAGAGCTATCCATTGCTCTATCCTCCTGAAATCATTACTTCAAGACTGCTTTAGAGCTATTGATTGCTCTATCCTCCTGAAAACATATCACATTATTATTTCAAGACTGCTTTAGAGCTATTGATTGCTCTATCCTCCTGAAGCCATTATTACTTCAAGACTGCTTTAGAGCTATTCATTGCTCTATCCTCATGAGGTCATATTACTACTTCAAGACTGCTTTAGAGCTATTCATTGCTCTATCCTCCTGAAGCCATCTAATTATTTCAAGACTGCTTTAGAGCTATCCATTGCTCTATCCTCCTGAAATCATTACTTCAAGACTGCTTTAGAGCTATTGATTGCTCTATCCTCCTGAAGACATATCACATTATTATTTCAAGACTGCTTTAGAGCCATTCATTGTTCTATCCTCCTGAAATCATATCATTGCTTCAAGACTGCTTTAGGGTTATCACTATTGATTACTCTATCCTCATGAAGACATGCTGCTACATCATTATTATTCCAGACTCCTGACAGCTTTCATCATACACCCATATTTTGAACTGCTTCCCCCCTAGTGGCATCTTTAAGCCCACTCAATCATGTTCAACCAACCATCAATATCACTCCATGCACTGGTGAGTGCAAATTTTTGGGCTTTTGTGTTCAATCCCCTTCAACCTTCCAGGTTACGACTGGCAAATATACCAATCTAACCCCTCAGGTTTCAGAAAATTGAACAGGGGCAGCTGTTGCACCCCAAAATTTGCCCTCACAATACAAGACCTTGTGTTCTAAGAAGGTTCACAAGGTTCACAAGTTCTCCAACAACTTGCATAACCTTTCATGAAGTTCATAAAGTCCACAAGCTACTTTATGAAGGTTCACAAGGTTCACAAGTCCCACAGTGCTTTCAAGACCATTCTGGGCGGGGTTCCATTTCAGTTGATAACGCGTTCTCTTGATATACAATGAATGAGATTTAGTTTGAATTCACTCAGATTTAATCAGGCAGCGAGATCGAGACCACGAGAGGAATAAGCACATGGACGAGAAATTAAGTATATTTGAATATCATTCGCGAATATTTATACTTTATAATTAGGAAGTGAATTCAAATATTTGTGGATTTTTTATTCATAAGTGTTTATAATTTACAACTAAGAAGTAAATATAAATAATTTCCAAATTGGTTATTCATAAGTATTTAAGATTATAATTGAGAAGTAAATAAGTATTTGTTGAATTTTATTTCATAAGTACTTAATTTACAAATGAAGGAGACAAATAACTTTTGAATTTGATTCATGGGTACTTATTTGGTTACAAGAGAATTTCATTTACAAGGAATGTCTATTTTAAAAGTCCTAAGTCCTAAAGAGCTCTAATTGTTCTTCCCTTGAATCTTGCCACAAGCTCCCGGTTACCTGAAAAAGAACAGATAAACAAAACACAACAAAAACACAACAGGAAAAGAGGTTAGAAGTTGTTTGACACTCTCAGAACATTATCATCATCGAGTGTCGGGAGGGCACGACTAAAGCCGCATCCTACTCCCGTTACCAATCTGAGCCGTCGGCGTCAGATCAGGTAGTTATTGTTCTTATCATAAGGGACTGTCGAAAGATGAAGAGTAAAAGAAGTAGGATTAACTGATTTGCCAAAAGGATTCACGCGACTTTGGATTCAAAACTAAAACAACATTCCATCAAGTAAATATGGTAAGTTCCAATTTATTTTTCAAGCTGATACAAAGCTGAATAGCAGAGCCAACCCGAGTTCGGACCTAGATGCCAATAGGCCTGAACCGTTTGTTTGATTTTTTCCAACCCTGAAATACACAAAACAACATCAGCAACCCCAATTTCATAACAGAGTTTAAAACAGTTCAGTTCAGGAAACAGCAAGAACCGAATTCAGCTCGCATTCATAAAACAAATGAGCTAACTGCACAAAGAAAACTAGATTACAGAACGAGACAGTGAAAGTTGTTTCGAATAAAATCATGATGGGCCAAAGTCGACAATCAAAATATCAGAAAGACTATGGAGTCATCAAATCACATCTGCAAGTGAGGTTGTAAGAATAAGCAGATAAGTTCCCATAATCACGGTGATGTGTTAGTTCAGTTGGGATCCCAGATGTGCAAAGCACATTGCACAAACAAGTCACAAGCTCGGTTCAACAAGAAAACCAAAGCATAAGCAGTTCATAAAAAAGAAGGGATGTTTAACAAAGTCAAGCTGTATCAGTTGTGACAAATTCAATCCAACAGGCGAAGCTCAGCCACCACAGGAACAACGAAATCAAACCAGTTCGAATTGCAGGTCACAAAAAAAAACATGATGTAAGTCATAAGAATAAACCATATCAGTTCATAAGCCCAGAAGCCCTGTTTTGAACCAAATTCAACAGAACACAGCAACTGTCAAAAGCAACCGCGGCGTCAAAACCAAAAGTAGCACCAGCAGGCTCAGAACATCATCATCATCGCCGTATACCCTACTCGGCAGCGTTTGACGCAACCAGAGCCATAGTACCTATCCTGAAAGAAGAAGAGGAAAAGTTAAAACCGAAATCCAGAAATCAGAGGCAGATATCCAACGAAAATCCAATCCAGACTGCATCAAAAAATAGTTCAAATCGGTTCGAAACAAAACAAATCAGAATAAAAACATTTCGAAACAAATCCAGTTGTGTCAAACAAATCGAGACGAATCCAATCAAGTGAACCCAAAAAGGGAAGTCAGCAAGCAAATCGCAAAAGCCGTGTTCGAAAATCCATCAGGAAAATCAAATCCACATCTGCAAATATCAAAAGAGAATCCAATCCAATCAGCAGTAATATGAATCGCGTCCAAAAGAGGAATAATCTCAAAGTATCAGGAAAAACGTAAATCAAATCCAATCCTCATCATGTCAGATTGAAATTTCGAATGTGGGTCTCAATCATAAACAAAGCCCATGAAACCACAAGAGTATATAAAAAGGGGAAATACCACTTGTGAGAAAAAAACGAAAAATCGCGAAAGCCCTAGACGAAAACGACGAAGAACACAAAACCCTAGCGACCGCGAGAAAGAGGAGGAGAGTTTCGAGCACGAATCGAGAGGTTGGGGAAGGTCCACCAGCGCCGCCTCCATCCACGACGGGCAAACCCTCCACGGAGGCTCAGTCCACCATCATTGCCTCCGTTCATCACCGATTGCGAACGAGAATGTAAGCCAGGAACATAATATCGTCACTTTTAACCTTGTTCGGTTTGATTTCAGGGTTTTCAATATGATTGAAGAAAGAATCACAGAGAGAAAGGCGATGAGGAAGACGAGGGCTTAACGGCGCCGCGAGATACAATGGGGTTTTGAAACCCTAGATTGTCACTAATTGTGACATGCAACCGGGTTGGGTTGAGGATCCTACCGGCCCAATTTCCAATTCCCAATTACCAGTTCCCAATTCCCTTTCCTTTATTTTTTATTTTCTTTTTTTGTTTTTTTTGTTAATATTAGGTTAAATATTAAAATTGTTCTTTTTTAAATAAATAAATAAATAAACCTTTTTAAATAAGTAAAATCTTCTTTTAAAAAAATATATAAAATTAAAACCTCTATTTTTAAAAAAAAATAAATTTAAAACCTTTTTTTAAAAATAAACCTTTTCTTTCTTTTCTTTTTAAGATAAAAAAAAATTAAACTTTTTTATAAAATTAAATCTCCTTTTAAAACTAGCATTTAATTTCTTTTTAAAGTTACACTAAAATTCCGTTTTTTTCAAAATTAGTTAAATTAAACTTCTCTTTTTACATTTTGTATTTCCTTTTAATATTAATTGTTTTTCAGTATTTGCCATATTTTAGTTTAACCTTTCACTAACGTTTTTCAGTTTCTCTTCGCAGATTAGAGTCCAATTCATTATTATATATGTATCTGTTTCCTGGTTGTAATTGTGCGAGACAATTGTCGCATTATCTTTTTTTTCTTCAGTACTTTACATTTCATAACTGTACATTTATTCATTTACCATCGCATTTTACAATTATCGTTGACTCTGCCATCCTCCGAATGAATTAGGTCTAGCCGCTTGACCGCCGTGTCAATAGTCCTCACTTTCAACCCTTACACCTTTACAAACCCTAATTTTCGCAAATGCCTCGCCGCAGGCAAAATTACAATTTTACCCTTAGCATTAGGTCAAAGAGCCGCCGCGCTCATTTTAGGGTTTCCCGCCGTGGAATCCCTAATTTAACCCTAATTACAACTTAACATTTCAACGTAGAGATTTGGAGTTTCTACACTCCACGTAAGCGTGTCCTTAAGATGCGTTTATTCCCCTTGAGACCTTGACCACAGTCAAGAAGTTTCTAACCTCCCTATTGAGGGGAACTACGATTACTCTGATTCCACTCCCGTAAGGATACGTAGGCACAAGACGCGATGTCTTGCCGAGTAAACTTAGAATTAACCCCCTTTATTATTTATTATTGCTTATTTATATTTTATTTAATTATTTTGCTTATTATTTTGTAATTGTTTCTTGGATGTAAAGTTGTTTAATTATTTAATTATTATTATGGTTAGTAAATAGGGAGTGCTAATATGTATGATATTTAAAAAAATAATTTAGATCACTTTTAAATAAAGATAATTAAAATAAACACGTCACACACGTAAGTCGATTTTAATCGCCGTCTCACTTCCTAAGGATATCCCTCAAGTTGCCTACGAATAATGGTTAAGTGGGGTGTATAAAGCAAGTCCCTCAAATAGAAAAATCATCAAAGTCCCTTATGGTTGCCTTTACGAATCGAGTCCCTTTCGAAAAATGATGATGGTCCCTTATATGTGCTTATTACATCCCACAATGGCCTTCAAAGTCAAATTGTCCCTCACATGTCCCTTAACATCCAAAGTAAGGACTACCTACTCCATTATAGTAGGGATAGTCTTACTAAGGAAAGGATAAAGAATAAGAAAGACCTTAAAACATTAGGGTAGGCTACTCCTAGATACTTGCTCACTTCAAAACTTTTTCACACTTAAACAAATTTCCAACAAAATTTTCAAACAAGTTTTTTTCACATCCATACACGGATTATTATTAAACTATTCTGAAATTTTTTTGCTATTCACACACTACACTTTCAAAACAATTCAAAAGTGAGCTTAAGTACCTAAGAGCCCATGGATAACCATGGATGAAAAGGGTGCTAACACCTTCCCTTTTCATAACCTACCCCCCGGACCCAAAATATTCTCTAAGGTCTTTCCTGTTCTTTTATAACCTTTCCTTATGGATAAAATAAAAGTCGGTGGCGACTCTTGCTATCCGCAACATTGTTTAAAGTCAGTTCTCCCACCGTGTTACAGAACTGGCGACTCTGCTGGGGATCTATTTAAGAGGGGTACCCTTAGGAATTAAGATCACTTTAAATTGTTTGCCTTGTTTGCTTTATTATTATATTGTTGGGGTGCTCTTATGTGTGAAAGGTCCTAACCCGGATCTAGTGTACCTTAGGTAAATGGCAATAGACCAAGGAAACTGTACGACGTATATCGATACGGTTGATCTGGTGGCCATAGTTAGTGCGACTTCTTGGTTGGTGCTTATATTCCTTAAGTCAAGTTGAGGATAATATTGAGGTTGCCATATGTTGTCAATGCACTAACTGACTTTTAGAACCCTAGTTAACTCATCTTGGCCTTTAGAAAGTAGTGAGGTAACCGGCTTTGGTGCAGACTGAAGTTGGTTGACACTCGATACTACGCTCATTGAGATCTTAAACTTGGAGGGTTTTGGTTGGCAAGTAAGTTGCCTTCTGAACAACCACCCTTGTGAAGGATCAATGATATTGAGATCCCTTAGAACCTGGTTACTTTTGTAGGACAGGATGAACCATCTAACTTCAGGGGAGGGTACTTGCCTTTGAACCTCATGCAAGCCTTTAAACCTAGGGCTATGGTGTGACTTGTTTGTGTGTGCCACATGTTTGTGATTGAGCATGACATCATGACATCATCATGCATCATAAGCATATCATTTTCCCTAACCATTTCAAGGACCAAAGGATTTATCTTTGTTCTTTGTTGCAGGTCATGGCTTCTGCTCGTAGAAACACCATCAGGATCAACTTTGTAGGGATACCTGCTAAGCTCAAGGAGTTGGTTTCCCTAGTGCCTGATCATTCCCGGTTCAACAAGAGACATGGTCACTTATTGGATCTAGTTACTTCAGGGTTCAGTGAAGACATGATGAGTGTGCTGTTTCAGTTCTTTGACCCTAAGCACCATTGCTTTACATTTCCTGATTATCAGCTGGTTCCAACCATGGAGGAGTTCTCTAAACTTCTGGGTATACCTGTTCTTGATCAGAAGCCATTCACAGGCTTAGAGAAGGAGCTTAAACCAGAAGTTATTGCTGCAGCTCTACATCTGAAGAAGTCTGACATTGTTCTAGAGACGAGAAGTGGAGTTAAAGGTATTCTTGCCAAGGTATTAGTGGATAAAGC
The DNA here is from genome assembly GCA_963859935.3 of Lathyrus sativus. Taxonomy (NCBI): domain Eukaryota; kingdom Viridiplantae; phylum Streptophyta; class Magnoliopsida; order Fabales; family Fabaceae; genus Lathyrus; species Lathyrus sativus. The sequence continues at coordinate 2,956,455 of OZ012736.1, forward strand.
TCAAATGTTCTTGAAGGCTATGAGCTACGATGCTGTTGAGGAGATCTTAGCCTTATTGATTTATGGCTTAGTGTTGTTCCCCAATCCTGATCAGTTCATAGACGTTCATGCCATCAACATATTCCTGAGTCACAATCCAGTGCCTACCTTACTTGGAGACATCCTACATTCTCTTCACACCCGTACTACAATGGGCAAGAGGAACTTTGATGTGCTGCATACCTTTACTTTCTAGGTGGTTTATTTCTCACCTTCCTCGCTCAGTAATGAAGAATGAGCAAGGGTTCAGATGGTCCAAGAGGATCATGTCACTTTCTCACTCAGACATCCATTGGTGCTCCAGATCTATGGAGAATGTCACCATCATTGACCGTTGTGGGGAGTTTCCTAATGTACCACTTCTAGGCATAAGAGGAGGCATCACCTACAACCCATCTCTAGCTTTACGACAGTTTGGTTACGCCCGGAGCGATGGTCCACATGACATGTTGATTCAGGGCATTGTGTTTGACTACGACAACGATCTTCAGGGTTACCGTCAGAGATTCATACGAGCTTGGGGAAAGGTAAACAGGATTGACAGCAAGACACTGGAGCCTAAGTACACCATTCCTATGGAGGCTTATCTCAGATGGGTACGATTTCGTGCTCAGACACTCATGATGCCATATCCTGCCATCCTACCAGTTACCATGGAACCTGTTGCTGAAGGAGACACAGCTTATACCATCCTTCACCCAGACATGCCTACTGATATGGAAGACTTGCAGAGATCATGGATCCAACTGAAAGAGCAAAGGGATACTTTCGAGGCTCATTACAAAGCAAGCAAAGCAAGGATCCTAGAGCTAACAAAGCTACTTCATGAGGAACGAAACCTCAACTCATACCTCAACACCAAGAGGAAACGTCCATGGGAGACTTAAAACCCCATCTTTTGTACTTATTTCGTTTTCATTTTTTGTAAGCCTAAAAGGCAAAACAAGTTATTACTAATAAAAAGTTACTTTCTTGTTTGTTTAAGCAAATTTAAATCCTGCGGTCCTTGAAAACATTGCATATGCATTCCCATATCATTGCATTCCCATATCATTCCCATATCATTGCATCAAGACCAAGGAACATGTTGAAGACTATGAATCTGAAGAATCTGAGCAGGAGAGAGGCAGTCTCCACAACACTATGGGGGACTCTGATTCTGAGGCTAACTACTACCATGAGCCTAACGAAGACAAATTCAAGATGCTGGTGGATAGAATGGATGCTATGGAATTACAGAAATCATCTGGGCTGGATTTTGAGGATTTGAGCTTGATATCTGGGGTGGTCATACCCATTGGGTTCAAAGTTCCTACATTTGTTGTCTATGATGTGGTCTCTTGTCCCAAATTGCATCTGAGGTCTTATGTCAGAAGAATTCAACCCCACACTGCTGATAAAAAGTTGTGGATCCATTTCTTTCAAGAGAGTTTATCTGGAGCCCAGTTAGAGTGGTATTATCAGTTGGAGAGTGTCAACATCAGAGATTGGAATGACCTTGCTGAAGCTTTCTACAAGCAGTATCAATACAATGCTGACTTAGCCCCCACTCGCATGCAGCTTCAAAGCATGTCTATGGGTGCCAAAGAAAGCTTTAAGGAGTATGCTCAGAAGTGGAGAGACTTAGCTGGAAGAGTTCAACCCCCTTTGACTGATAGGGAGTTGGTTGATATGTTCATGTGTACGCTGAATGGTCCGTTTTACAGTCATCTCATTGGAAGCTCATCATCTGGCTTCACTGAGTTGATCATGACAGGAGAGCGAGTAGAGAATGGTATCAAGAGTGGTAAGATCCAAGTGGGCACTTCTTCATCAGGTGCTGCAAAGAAGCCTCCCACTGGGAAGAAAGAATCTAATGCTGTGTATGGTCAGCCTGATCGTAACAGAAGGCATCAGTCTGTTAGTGCAGTTCATATTTCAAATCCAACTCCTGCAAAAACAGAGCAGCCTCAAGGCAACCAACAGAGGGCTAGAAGACAGTTCACGAAGATCAACATGTCAATGGCTCAGGCATTGCAACACTTGTTGAAAGCTGAACTTATTACCCTGAGGGAGGCCCCTCAGAATCCCAATGTTACCTCTCCCAAATACAATCCCAATGCACGATGTGCATATCATTCAAACTGTCCAGGACATGATACTAATAACTGCTGGGTCTTGAAGAACAAAATTCAGGATATGATTGATGCTGGAGAAATTGAGTTTGATCCACCAGGTACTCCAAATGTGATTACAGCTCCAATGCCAAATCATGAGAAGACTGTCAACGCCATTGATGAAGATATTGATGAAGATCTGCATGTCTATTCAGTTATGGAGTTGAGCACACCATTGTCTGTTATCAAAAAGAGGTTAGTACAAGCTGGGATCTTTCCAGGTTGTCGTGAAGATTGTTTGTATTGTACCTATAAGCCGGATAGTTGCTTCATTTTGAGAGATGGGATTCAACGTCTCATGGATAAATATACTATAGTGTTTGAAAGAAGACCAGCATCTGTAGAAAGTATGGTGGATCATCTGATTCAGGGTAAGAAATTGAAGAGGTTGATATGGTTAACAAAGTACCACTAAGAATCACTTCAAAGGGTCCCATTAAAATCACTCATCAGGGCCCAATCAAGATTACTGCTGAAGGTCCTGTGAAAGTTGTTGCTGAAGCCAGAGTAGCTCCTCTGATCATTACCACTCCTGGTCCTATTCCTTATACATCTGACAAAGCTGTGCCTTGGCACTATGGGTCTGATGTTTACATCCATGGTGTCAAGCAGGAGCCTTTACCTGATATGCCTGTTGACATTGATAATATTGCTGGATCTAGCAAGATCACTCGTAGTGGAAGAGTCTTCTCTCCTCCAGTTGCTTCTAAGAGTGCAGTTACTCCTGCTGTTACTTCCACCACTGATGCTCGGGGCAAGGGTCCTGTTATTGAGCCTGTATCTACTGATGTGCCAGCTGCTGATGACCTCTCTAAGCAGATGGAAGAAGTATTGAAAATCATTCGCAAGAGTGATTATGATATTGTTGATCAGCTGGGGCATACTCCCTCAAAGATTTCTATGCTCTCCCTGTTATTATGTTCTGAGGCTCATGCCAAGTCATTAATCAAGTTTCTAAAGATGGCTCATGTACCCAGTGCAATTTCTGTGGACCAGTTTGAGAATTGTGTTGCTCACCTGACCTATGACAACGGGTTAGGATTTTCTGATGCTGACTTGACCCCTGCCAAGAGGGATCATAACAGGGCCTTGCATATTTCAATTGAATGCAGGGGCACTACCCTGTCTCATGTGCTGATAGACAATGGTTCCTCTCTGAATGTGTTGCCTAAGGAAGTCCTGAACAAGCTGAGTCCTGAAGATACGGTATTGAAGCCCAGTAATATTGTGGTAAAGGCTTTTGATGGTTCTAGAAGAGTAGTGCATGGGGAAATTGATCTTCCAATCAAGGTTGGTTCTCAGGTGTTCACTGCTACATTCTATGTGATGGATATTCGTCCTTCGTACTCATGTCTGCTTGGTCGTCCCTGGATCCATGGGGCAGGTGCTGTGACCTCTACATTACATCAAAAGTTGAGATATCCGGTGAATGGAAAAGTTGTTACTATCTTTGGAGAGGAAGAATACTTTGTCAGCCATGTAAACGCCTTCAAGTATCTGGAAGTAGAAGGTGAATACATTGAAACTCCATGTCAGTCATTTGAAGTGGTTCCCTGGGCTGTTAAGGATTGTGTGACTCCTCCTGCTGTGAAGAAGGTTCCGGTGGTCATCAGAAACCCTCCAACAATGGCAATGGCCTCCCTCAATGATGCAAAAGCTGTGGTGGAAGAAGGTGGTTGTACTATTTGGGGTCAGCTTCCTGATATTCCATACAAGTCTACAAGTTTGGTTTGGGTTTCACTGCAGAGTCCCAGAAGGCTGTCCGTCGTGCCCGTGCTGTTCGTATCACCAATCAAGGGGTTATCAATGCTGTGGGAGATCAAGATGAAAACTACAACTTGGAGGCATGGATTTTTCCTACTGTGGGTGCTGGACTCAATAATTGGACAGCTGAAGATGTTATCCCTATCTCCTTTAGTCAGGAGTAAATACTATTACTGTGTTATGTTTTTAAATTTATAATCTCTGGAACAATTAAAACTTTCAAGCCATGTGCCTTACCCGGGGCACAATGGTGTGCTTGTTACGGGTTGTCATTTCATGTGCATACTTCATTCGATAAAATCAGTGGACGTTTCGTTTTCGTAAATATTGTGTTCCTTGTCTTTCTTTTTCTTTTATTTTTGCTTTATCAGCTATGTGTTCTTACACACACCCACGTCACTAAAATACAGATCCTCATCCACTCTGGATCCAGTTGATAACAGTTCTACTATTGCCAATTACAATTTCGAGAATCCGATCTATCAAACTGAAGACGGAAACGAGGACGATTGTGAAATACCTGTAGGGCTTGCTAGGTTGTTACAACAAGAAGTGAAAGCTATACGAGAGATGCCAGCTCCCCGTACTGAGAAGGAGGTTAGAGGTTTCTTGGGACGATTGAACTACATTGCAAGATTTATTTCCCAATTAACTACCATCTGTGAGCCAATCTTCAAGTTGTTGAAGAAAGATCAGGTGATGGAATGGAATGATGAGTGCCAGACAGCCTTTGATGAAATCAAGAGATATTTGCTAGAACCTCCAATTTTAATACCACCAGTTGATGGAAGACCCTTGATTATGTATTTAACAGTATTAGACAACTCAATGGGGTGTGTATTGGGGCAACATGACGAGTCTGGTCGAAAAGAGCAGGCAATATACTACCTTAGCAAAAAGTTTACCGACTGTGAAACAAGACACTCACTGCTCGAGAAAACTTGCTGCGCTTTGGCATGGGCTGCTCGCCGACTAAGACAGTATATGTTGACCCATACTACCTTGTTGATTTCGAAGATGGATCCAATCAAGTACATATTTGAGAAACCTGCTCTCTCCGGAAGAATTGCAAGATGGCAAATGATCTTGACGGAATATGATATACAGTATACTACTCAGAAGGCCATAAAGGGGAATGTTGTGGCTCGGTTCATTAAGAATAATCTCATATGTAGGTATGGTATCCCTGAAAGGATTATCACTGACAATGGCTCTAATCTGAACAACACTATGATTACTGATCTCTGTACGCAGTTCAAGATTAAGCATCACAACTCTTCTCCGTATCGTCCAAAGATGAATGGGGCAGTTGAAGCTGCTAATAAGAACATTAAGAAGATTGTACAGAAGATGACTGTTATTTACAAGGATTGGCACGAGATGTTACCATTTGCTCTGCATGGTTATCGTACTACAATACGTACTTCAACAGGGGCAACCCCATTCTCCTTAGTCTATGGTATGGAAGCAGTTCTGCCTATTGAAGTTCAGATCCCCTCCTTGAGAATTATGAAGGATGCAGGCTTGGATGAAGATGAGTGGATTCAGACTCGACTTGACCAGATAAATTTGATTGATGAGAAAAGGTTAGCAGCAGTTTGTCATGGCCAGATGTACCAGAAACGGATGATCAAAGCTTTTAACAAGAAGGTTAAGCCAAAGGTATATCAGGCTGGTGACTTGGTAATCAAGCGTATCATATTACCACAGGGTGATCCTAGGGGCAAGTGGACTCCAACATATGAGGGACCATTTGTAGTCAAGACAGTGTTCTCAGGAGGTGCCATGATACTGACTACAATGGATGGTGAAGACTTCCCACAACCTGTAAACGCAGACATAGTTAAAAAATACTACGCATAAAAAGAGACCCGCTAGGTTGACAGGCCTAGGCAAAAATAAGGGCATCCCGGCAAACCAAAAGGGTTTGGGCAAAAATTAGGGATATATATATAAAAAGATGTACACCCGGCAAGTCGAAAACCTGAAAAGGCGGCTTGGGCAAAAAAGGGTATCCCGGTGGATTGAAAACCTGAAAGGGCAATCCAGGCAAAAGTTAGGGATTAAAGCGTATGACTATGTCTCGTTTGGATCACTCATAAAACTGCAACCAGTTGTACTACTTACTCAAGCTCAAACAGATAAAGCTCAATCCAATCGTTTCCGTCTCAACAGCAAGAAGATGAGATACTTGAGTGGCAATAGTAGAATTGAAACTCAATAGGATTATTTCCCACATAGCTGATTCTTTTTGTAAAACTTCATGACAAAATTCTCTTACTAGGGTTTATGTCTCCTTGTACAAACTTACCCGTGTATGGGTCACTTTTGATATAAATAAACTCCATCTTTTGAATCCAGATTTACTTTTACCCTATTTACATAAGCGAAACGTCCATTGGTTGTGTTTGAATGTATGTATGCCTTTTAATATGATTGATGTTTACCAGAAATGCATGAAAATGCAGTAATAGTATTTACTAAGGACGAACGAGGGAAGGATTTCAACGAAGCTTCGCCGGTTCATCTTTACAAGACAGTTACAAACCATCAGTAGGACTAATCCATTTTCACAAAGTCTAATCTCCCCTGGAATTTATATCCATCTCTTTTATCCTCATATGGATATACGGGAAATTACTTTCCAATAAGGGCACGATGAACGAAGACGGGATGTTATACTTATCCTACTATCAAACGAAAACGAAGGTTATCTATACCCTACTATCCCCAACAACGGGAGGTTATCTATACCTTGTTATCCCCAACAACGGGAGGTTATTTATACCTTGTTATCCCCAGCAGACGGAGGGTTATATATTCTTCAACAACGAATCGGGATTTATTTTCCTTGGCCAGCAGTTGTTATACAAGGATATCCAGACACTTCCAGCAGTGTCATAGCATACATACATCATTTACATCATACCATAACATATATGTCTATAGTACATTACCTAAGTGCATCATGTCATACATGCATACATAAAGCATAAACTAATGTTGTTATACAGAATGCTACCTTGTTTTCAGGTTAATTATCCAACAAACAATCTTATGATCTTTGGGACTGCTTTATTGTAACCTCAGGGTTACTTTATCCTCCTGATGAGCTTCTTATTACTTTGGGACTGCTTTATTGTAACCTCAGGGTTATTTTATCCTCCTGATAGCCTCTCATGACTTCAAGACTGCTTTAGAGCTACTGATTGCTCTATCCTCCTGAAATCATCCTATTACTTCAAGACTGCTTTAGAGCTATTCATTGCTCTATCCTCATGAGGTCATATTACTACTTCAAGACTGCTTTAGAGTTATTCATTGCTCTATCCTCCTGAAGCCATCTAATTATTTCAAGACTGCTTTAGAGTTATCCATTGCTCTATCCTCCTGAAATTACATTATTATTTCAAGACTGCTTTAGAGCTATCCATTGCTCTATCCTCCTGAAATCATTACTTCAAGACTGTTTTAGAGCTATTGATTGCTCTATCCTCCTGAAGACATATCACATTATTATTTCAAGACTGCTTTAGAGCTATCCATTGCTCTATCCTCCTGAAATCATTACTTCAAGACTGCTTTAGAGCTATTGATTGCTCTATCCTCCTGAAGACATATCACATTATTACTTCAAGACTGCTTTAGAGCTATTGATTGCTCTATCCTCCTGAAGACATATCACATTATTATTTCAAGACTGCTTTAGAGCTATCCATTGCTCTATCCTCCTGAAATCATCCTATTACTTCAAGACTGCTTTAGAGCTATTCATTGCTCTATCCTCATGAGGTCGTATTACTACTTCAAGACTGCTTTGGAGTTATTCATTGCTCTATCCTCCTGAAGCCATCTAATTATTTCAAGACTGCTTTAGAGTTATCCATTGCTCTATCCTCCTGAAATTACATTATTATTTCAAGACTGCTTTAGAGCTATCCATTGCTCTATCCTCCTGAAATCATTGCTTCAAGACTGCTTTAGAGCTATTGATTGCTCTATCCTCCTGAAGACATATCACATTATTATTTCAAGACTGCTTTAGAGCTATTGCTTGCTCTATCCTCCTGAAGACATATTACATTATTATTTCAAGACTGCTTTAGAGCTATTGATTGCTCTATCCTCCTGAAGACATATCACATTATTACTTCAAGACTGCTTTAGAGCTATCGATTGCTCTATCCTCCTGAAGACATATCACATTATTATTTCAAGACTGCTTTAGAGCCATTCATTGTTCTATCCTCCTGAAATCATTACTTCAAGACTGCTTTAGAGCTATTGATTGCTCTATCCTCCTGAAGACATATCACATTATTATTTCAAGACTGCTTTAGAGCTATTGATTGCTCTATCCTCCTGAAGCCATTATTACTTCAAGACTGCTTTAGAGCTATTCATTGCTCTATCCTCATGAGGTCATATTACTACTTCAAGACTGCTTTAGAGCTATTCATTGCTCTATCCTCCTGAAGCCATCTAATTATTTCAAGACTGCTTTAGAGCTATTGATTGCTCTATCCTCCTGAAATCATTACTTCAAGACTGCTTTAGAGCTATTGATTGCTCTATCCTCCTGAAGACATATCACATTATTATTTCAAGACTGCTTTAGAGCTATTGATTGCTCTATCCTCCTGAAGCCATTATTACTTCAAGACTGCTTTAGAGCTATTCATTGCTCTATCCTCATGAGGTCATATTACTACTTCAAGACTGCTTTAGAGCTATTCATTGCTCTATCCTCCTGAAGCCATCTAATTATTTCAAGACTGCTTTAGAGCTATCCATTGCTCTATCCTCCTGAAATCATTACTTCAAGACTGCTTTAGAGCTATTGATTGCTCTATCCTCCTGAAGACATATCACATTATTATTTCAAGACTGCTTTAGAGCCATTCATTGTTCTATCCTCCTGAAATCATATCATTGCTTCAAGACTGCTTTAGGGTTATCACTATTGATTACTCTATCCTCATGAAGACATGCTGCTACATCATTATTATTCCAGACTCCTGACAGCTTTCATCATACACCCATATTTTGAACTGCTTCCCCCCTAGTGGCATCTTTAAGCCCACTCAATCATGTTCAACCAACCATCAATATCACTCCATGCACTGGTGAGTGCAAATTTTTGGGCTTTTGTGTTCAATCCCCTTCAACCTTCCAGGTTACGACTGGCAAATATACCAATCTAACCCCTCAGGTTTCAGAAAATTGAACAGGGGCAGCTGTTGCACCCCAAAATTTGCCCTCACAATACAAGACCTTGTGTTCTAAGAAGGTTCACAAGGTTCACAAGTTCTCCAACAACTTGCATAACCTTTCATGAAGTTCATAAAGTCCACAAGCTACTTTATGAAGGTTCACAAGGTTCACAAGTCCCACAGTGCTTTCAAGACCATTCTGGGCGGGGTTCCATTTCAGTTGATAACGCGTTCTCTTGATATACAATGAATGGGATTTAGTTTGAATTCACTCAGATTTAATCAGGCAGCGAGATCGAGACCACGAGAGGAATAAGCACATGGACGAGAAATTAAGTATATTTGAATATCATTCGCGAATATTTATACTTTATAATTAGGAAGTGAATTCAAATATTTGTGGATTTTTTATTCATAAGTGTTTATAATTTACAACTAAGAAGTAAATATAAATAATTTCCAAATTGGTTATTCATAAGTATTTAAGATTATAATTGAGAAGTAAATAAGTATTTGTTGAATTTTATTTCATAAGTACTTAATTTACAAATGAAGGGGACAAATAACTTTTGAATTTGATTCATGGGTACTTATTTGGTTACAAGAGAATTTCATTTACAAGGAATGTCTATTTTAAAAGTCCTAAGTCCTAAAGAGCTCTAATTGTTCTTCCCTTGAATCTTGCCACAAGCTCCCGGTTACCTGAAAAAGAACAGATAAACAAAACACAACAAAAACACAACAGGAAAAGAGGTTAGAAGTTGTTTGACACTCTCAGAACATTATCATCATCGAGTGTCGGGAGGGCACGACTAAAGCCGCATCCTACTCCCGTTACCAATCTGAGCCGTCGGCGTCAGATCAGGTAGTTATTGTTCTTATCATAAGGGACTGTCGAAAGATGAAGAGTAAAAGAAGTAGGATTAACTGATTTGCCAAAAGGATTCACGCGACTTTGGATTCAAAACTAAAACAACATTCCATCAAGTAAATATGGTAAGTTCCAATTTATTTTTCAAGCTGATACAAAGCTGAATAGCAGAGCCAACCCGAGTTCGGACCTAGATGCCAATAGGCCTGAACCGTTTGTTTGATTTTTTCCAACCCTGAAATACACAAAACAACATCAGCAACCCCAATTTCATAACAGAGTTTAAAACAGTTCAGTTCAGGAAACAGCAAGAACCGAATTCAGCTCGCATTCATAAAACAAATGAGATAACTGCACAAAGAAAACTGGATTACAGAACGAGACAGTGAAAGTTGTTTCGAATAAAATCATGATGGGCCAAAGTCGACAATCAAAATATCAGAAAGACTATGGAGTCATCAAATCACACCTGCAAGTGAGGTTGTAAGAATAAGCAGATAAGTTCCCATAATCACGGTGATGTGTTAGTTCAGTTGGGATCCCAGATGTGCAAAGCACATTGCACAAACAAGTCACAAGCTCGGTTCAACAAGAAAACCAAAGCATAAGCAGTTCATAAAAAAGAAGGGATGTTTAACAAAGTCAAGCTGTATCAGTTGTGACAAATTCAATCCAACAGGCGAAGCTCAGCCACCACAGGAACAACGAAATCAAACCAGTTCGAATTGCAGGTCACAAAAAAAAACATGATGTAAGTCATAAGAATAAACCATATCAGTTCATAAGCCCAGAAGCCCTGTTTTGAACCAAATTCAACAGAACACAGCAACTGTCAAAAGCAACCGCGGCGTCAAAACCAAAAGTAGCACCAGCAGGCTCAGAACATCATCATCATCGCCGTATACCCTACTCGGCAGCGTTTGACGCAACCAGAGCCATAGTACCTATCCTGAAAGAAGAAGAGGAAAAGTTAAAACCGAAATCCAGAAATCAGAGGCAGATATCCAACGAAAATCCAATCCAGACTGCATCAAAAAATAGTTCAAATCGGTTCGAAACAAAACAAATCAGAATAAAAACATTTCGAAACAAATCCAGTTGTGTCAAACAAATCGAGACGAATCCAATCAAGTGAACCCAAAAAGGGAAGTCAGCAAGCAAATCGCAAAAGCCGTGTTCGAAAATCCATCAGGAAAATCAAATCCACATCTGCAAATATCAAAAGAGAATCCAATCCAATCAGCAGTAATATGAATCGCGTCCAAAAGAGGAATAATCTCAAAGTATCAGGAAAAACGTAAATCAAATCCAATCCTCATCATGTCAGATTGAAATTTCGAATGTGGGTCTCAATCATAAACAAAGCCCATGAAACCACAAGAGTATATAAAAAAGGGAAATACCACTTGTGAGAAAAAAACGAAAAATCGCGAAAGCCCTAGACGAAAACGACGAAGAACACAAAACCCTAGCGACCGCGAGAAAGAGGAGGAGAGTTTCGAGCACGAATCGAGAGGTTGGGGAAGGTCCACCAGCGCCGCCTCCATCCACGACGGGCAAACCCTCCACGGAGGCTCAGTCCACCATCATTGCCTCCGTTCATCACCGATTGCGAACGAGAATGTAAGCCAGGAACATAATATCGTCACTTTTAACCTTGTTCGGTTTGATTTCAGGGTTTTCAATATGATTGAAGAAAGAATCACAGAGAGAAAGGCGATGAGGAAGACGAGGGCTTAACGGCGCCGCGAGATACAATGGGGTTTTGAAACCCTAGATTGTCACTAATTGTGACATGCAACCGGGTTGGGTTGAGGATCCTACCGGCCCAATTTCCAATTCCCAATTACCAGTTCCCAATTCCCTTTCCTTTATTTTTTATTTTCTTTTTTTGTTTTTTTTGTTAATATTAGGTTAAATATTAAAATTGTTCTTTTTTAAATAAATAAATAAAAAAACCTTTTTAAATAAGTAAAATCTTCTTTTAAAAAAATATATAAAATTAAAACCTCTATTTTTAAAAAAAAATAAATTTAAAACCTTTTTTTAAAAATAAACCTTTTCTTTCTTTTCTTTTTAAGATAAAAAAAAATTAAACTTTTTTATAAAATTAAATCTCCTTTTAAAACTAGCATTTAATTTCTTTTTAAAGTTACACTAAAATTCCGTTTTTTTCAAAATTAGTTAAATTAAACTTCTCTTTTTACATTTTGTATTTCCTTTTAATATTAATTGTTTTTCAGTATTTGCCATATTTTAGTTTAACCTTTCACTAACGTTTTTCAGTTTCTCTTCGCAGATTAGAGTCCAATTCATTATTATATATGTATCTGTTTCCTGGTTGTAATTGTGCGAGACAATTGTCGCATTATCTTTTTTTTCTTCAGTACTTTACATTTCATAACTGTACATTTATTCATTTACCATCGCATTTTACAATTATCGTTGACTCTGCCATCCTCCGAATGAATTAGGTCTAGCCGCTTGACCGCCGTGTCAATAGTCCTCACTTTCAACCCTTACACCTTTACAAACCCTAATTTTCGCAAATGCCTCGCCGCAGGCAAAATTACAATTTTACCCTTAGCATTAGGTCAAAGAGCCGCCGCGCTCATTTTAGGGTTTCCCGCCGTGGAATCCCTAATTTAACCCTAATTACAACTTAACATTTCAACGTAGAGATTTGGAGTTTCTACACTCCACGTAAGCGTGTCCTTAAGATGCGTTTATTCCCCTTGAGACCTTGACCACAGTCAAGAAGTTTCTAACCTCCCTATTGAGGGGAACTACGATTACTCTGATTCCACTCCTGTAAGGATACGTAGGCACAAGACGCGATGTCTTGCCGAGTAAACTTAGAATTAACCCCCTTTATTATTTATTATTGCTTATTTATATTTTATTTAATTATTTTGCTTATTATTTTGTAATTGTTTCTTGGATGTAAAGTTGTTTAATTATTTAATTATTATTATGGTTAGTAAATAGGGAGTGCTAATATGTATGATATTTAAAAAAATAATTTAGATCACTTTTAAATAAAGATAATTAAAATAAACACGTCACACACGTAAGTCGATTTTAATCGCCGTCTCACTTCCTAAGGATATCCCTCAAGTTGCCTACGAATAATGGTTAAGTGGGGTGTATAAAGCAAGTCCCTCAAATAGAAAAATCATCAAAGTCCCTTATGGTTGCCTTTACGAATCGAGTCCCTTTCGAAAAATGATGATGGTCCCTTATATGTGCTTATTACATCCCACAATGGCCTTCAAAGTCAAATTGTCCCTCACATGTCCCTTAACATCCAAAGTAAGGACTACCTACTCCATTATAGTAGGGATAGTCTTACTAAGGAAAGGATAAAGAATAAGAAAGACCTTAAAACATTAGGGTAGGCTACTCCTAGATACTTGCTCACTTCAAAACTTTTTCACACTTAAACAAATTTCCAACAAAATTTTCAAACAAGTTTTTTTCACATCCATACACGGATTATTATTAAACTATTCTGAAATTTTTTTGCTATTCACACACTACACTTTCAAAACAATTCAAAAGTGAGCTTAAGTACCTAAGAGCCCATGGATAACCATGGATGAAAAGGGTGCTAACACCTTCCCTTTTCATAACCTACCCCCCGGACCCAAAATATTCTCTAAGGTCTTTCCTGTTCTTTTATAACCTTTCCTTATGGATAAAATAAAAGTCGGTGGCGACTCTTGCTATCCGCAACATTGTTTAAAGTCAGTTCTCCCACCGTGTTACAGAACTGGCGACTCTGCTGGGGATCTATTTAAGAGGGGTACCCTTAGGAATTAAGATCACTTTAAATTGTTTGCCTTGTTTGCTTTATTATTATATTGTTGGGGTGCTCTTATGTGTGAAAGGTCCTAACCCGGATCTAGTGTACCTTAGGTAAATGGCAATAGACCAAGGAAACTGTACGACGTATATCGATACGGTTGATCTGGTGGCCATAGTTAGTGTGACTTCTTGGTTGGTGCTTATATTCCTTAAGTCAAGTTGAGGATAATATTGAGGTTGCCATATGTTGTCAATGCACTAACTGACTTTTAGAACCCTAGTTAACTCATCTTGGCCTTTAGAAAGTAGTGAGGTAACCGGCTTTGGTGCAGACTGAAGTTGGTTGACACTCGATACTACGCTCATTGAGATCTTAAACTTGGAGGGTTTTGGTTGGCAAGTAAGTTGCCTTCTGAACAACCACCCTTGTGAAGGATCAATGATATTGAGATCCCTTAGAACCTGGTTACTTTTGTAGGACAGGATGAACCATCTAACTTCAGGGGAGGGTACTTGCCTTTGAACCTCATGCAAGCCTTTAAACCTAGGGCTATGGTGTGACTTGTTTGTGTGTGCCACATGTTTGTGATTGAGCATGACATCATGACATCATCATGCATCATAAGCATATCATTTTCCCTAACCATTTCAAGGACCAAAGGATTTATCTTTGTTCTTTGTTGCAGGTCATGGCTTCTGCTCGTAGAAACACCATCAGGATCAACTTTGTAGGGATACCTGCTAAGCTCAAGGAGTTGGTTTCCCTAGTGCCTGATCATTCCCGGTTCAACAAGAGACATGGTCACTTATTGGATCTAGTTACTTCAGGGTTCAGTGAAGACATGATGAGTGTGCTGTTTCAGTTCTTTGACCCTAAGCACCATTGCTTTACATTTCCTGATTATCAGCTGGTTCCAACCATGGAGGAGTTCTCTAAACTTCTGGGTATACCTGTTCTTGATCAGAAGCCATTCACAGGCTTAGAGAAGGAGCTTAAACCAGAAGTTATTGCTGCAGCTCTACATCTGAAGAAGTCTGACATTGTTCTAGAGACGAGAAGTGGAGTTAAAGGTATTCTTGCCAAGGTATTAGTGGATAAAGCTCAAATGTTCTTGAAGGCTATGAGCTACGATGCTGTTGAGGAGATCTTAGCCTTATTGATTTATGGCTTAGTGTTGTTCCCCAATCCTGATCAGTTCATAGACGTTCATGCCATCAACATATTCCTGAGTCACAATCCAGTGCCTACCTTACTTGGAGACATCCTACATTCTCTTCACACCCGTACTACAATGGGCAAGAGGAACTTTGATGTGCTGCATACCTTTACTTTCTAGGTGGTTTATTTCTCACCTTCCTCGCTCAGTAATGAAGAATGAGCAAGGGTTCAGATGGTCCAAGAGGATCATGTCACTTTCTCACTCAGACATCCATTGGTGCTCCAGATCTATGGAGAATGTCACCATCATTGACCGTTGTGGGGAGTTTCCTAATGTACCACTTCTAGGCATAAGAGGAGGCATCACCTACAACCCATCTCTAGCTTTACGACAGTTTGGTTACGCCCGGAGCGATGGTCCACATGACATGTTGATTCAGGGCATTGTGTTTGACTACGACAACGATCTTCAGGGTTACCGTCAGAGATTCATACGAGCTTAGGGAAAGGTAAATAGGATTGACAGCAAGACACTGGAGCCTAAGTACACCATTCCTATGGAGGCTTATCTCAGATGGGTACGATTTCGTGCTCAGACACTCATGATGCCATATCCTGCCATCCTACCAGTTACCATGGAACCTGTTGCTGAAGGAGACACAGCTTATACCATCCTTCACCCAGACATGCCTACTGATATGGAAGACTTGCAGAGATCATGGATCCAACTGAAAGAGCAAAGGGATACTTTCGAGGCTCATTACAAAGCAAGCAAAGCAAGGATCCTAGAGCTAACAAAGCTACTTCATGAGGAACGAAACCTCAACTCATACCTCAACACCAAGAGGAAACGTCCATGGGAGACTTAAAACCCCATCTTTTGTACTTATTTCGTTTTCATTTTTTGTAAGCCTAAAAGGCAAAACAAGTTATTACTAATAAAAAGTTACTTTCTTGTTTGTTTAAGCAAATTTAAATCCTGCGGTCCTTGAAAACATTGCATATGCATTCCCATATCATTGCATTCCCATATCATTCCCATATCATTGCATCAAGACCAAGGAACATGTTGAAGACTATGAATCTGAAGAATCTGAGCAGGAGAGAGGCAGTCTCCACAACACTATGGGGGACTCTGATTCTGAGGCTAACTACTACCATGAGCCTAACGAAGACAAATTCAAGATGCTGGTGGATAGAATGGATGCTATGGAATTACAGAAATCATCTGGGCTGGATTTTGAGGATTTGAGCTTGATATCTGGGGTGGTCATACCCATTGGGTTCAAAGTTCCTACATTTGTTGTCTATGATGTGGTATCTTGTCCCAAATTGCATCTGAGGTCTTATGTCAGAAGAATTCAACCCCACACTGCTGATAAAAAGTTGTGGATCCATTTCTTTCAAGAGAGTTTATCTGGAGCCCAGTTAGATTGGTATTATCAGTTGGAGAGTGTCAACATCAGAGATTGGAATGACCTTGCTGAAGCTTTCTACAAGCAGTATCAATACAATGCTGACTTAGCCCCCACTCGCATGCAGCTTCAAAGCATGTCTATGGGTGCCAAAGAAAGCTTTAAGGAGTATGCTCAGAAGTGGAGAGACTTAGCTGGAAGAGTTCAACCCCCTTTGACTTATAG
Source organism: Lathyrus sativus (assembly GCA_963859935.3). NCBI lineage: Eukaryota > Viridiplantae > Streptophyta > Magnoliopsida > Fabales > Fabaceae > Lathyrus > Lathyrus sativus. Next base: position 2,973,104 of record OZ012736.1, read on the forward strand.
GGAGTTGGTTGATATGTTCATGTGTACGCTGAATGGTCCGTTTTACAGTCATCTCATTGGAAGCTCATCATCTGGCTTCACTGAGTTGATCATGACAGGAGAGCGAGTAGAGAATGGTATCAAGAGTGGTAAGATCCAAGTGGGCACTTCTTCATCAGGTGCTGCAAAGAAGCCTCCCACTGGGAAGAAAGAATCTAATGCTGTGTATGGTCAGCCTGATCGTAACAGAAGGCATCAGTCTGTTAGTGCAGTTCATATTTCAAATCCAACTCCTGCAACAACAGAGCAGCCTCAAGGCAACCAACAGAGGGCTAGAAGACAGTTCACGAAGATCAACATGTCAATGGCTCAGGCATTGCAACACTTGTTGAAAGCTGAACTTATTACCCTGAGGGAGGCCCCTCAGAATCCCAATGTTACCTCTCCCAAATACAATCCCAATGCACGATGTGCATATCATTCAAACTGTCCAGGACATGATACTAATAACTGCTGGGTCTTGAAGAACAAAATTCAGGATATGATTGATGCTGGAGAAATTGAGTTTGATCCACCAGGTACTCCAAATGTGATTACAGCTCCAATGCCAAATCATGAGAAGACTGTCAACGCCATTGATGAAGATATTGATGAAGATCTGCATGTCTATTCAGTTATGGAGTTGAGCACACCATTGTCTGTTATCAAAAAGAGGTTAGTACAAGCTGGGATCTTTCCAGGTTGTCGTGAAGATTGTTTGTATTGTACCTATAAGCCGGATAGTTGCTTCATTTTGAGAGATGGGATTCAACGTCTCATGGATAAATATACTATAGTGTTTGAAAGAAGACCAGCATCTGTAGAAAGTATGGTGGATCATCTGATTCAGGGTAAGAAGATTGAAGAGGTTGATATGGTTAACAAAGTACCACTAACAATCACTTCAAAGGGTCCCATTAAAATCACTCATCAGGGCCCAATCAAGATTACTGCTGAAGGTCCTGTGAAAGTTGTTGCTGAAGCCAGAGTAGCTCCTCTGATCATTACCACTCCTGGTCCTATTCCTTATACATCTGACAAAGCTGTGCCTTGGCACTATGGGTCTGATGTTTACATCCATGGTGTCAAGCAGGAGCCTTTACCTGATATGCCTGTTGACATTGATAATATTGCTGGATCTAGAAAGATCACTCGTAGTGGAAGAGTCTTCTCTCCTCCAGTTGCTTCTAAGAGTGCAGTTACTCCTGCTGTTACTTCCACCACTGATGCTCGGGGCAAGGGTCCTGTTATTGAGCCTGTATCTACTGATGTGCCAGCTGCTGATGACCTCTCTAAGCAGATGGAAGAAGTATTGAAAATCATTCGCAAGAGTGATTATGATATTGTTGATCAGCTGGGGCATACTCCCTCAAAGATTTCTATGCTCTCCCTGTTATTATGTTCTGAGGCTCATGCCAAGTCATTAATCAAGTTTCTAAAGATGGCTCATGTACCCAGTGCAATTTCTGTGGACCAGTTTGAGAATTGTGTTGCTCACCTGACCTATGACAACGGGTTAGGATTTTCTGATGCTGACTTGACCCCTGCCAAGAGGGATCATAACAGGGCCTTGCATATTTCAATTGAATGCAGGGGCACTACCCTGTCTCATGTGCTGATAGACAATGGTTCCTCTCTGAATGTGTTGCCTAAGGAAGTCCTGAACAAGCTGAGTCCTGAAGATACGGTATTGAAGCCCAGTAATATTGTGGTAAAGGCTTTTGATGGTTCTAGAAGAGTAGTGCATGGGGAAATTGATCTTCCAATCAAGGTTGGTTCTCAGGTGTTCACTGCTACATTCTATGTGATGGATATTCGTCCTTCGTACTCATGTCTGCTTGGTCGTCCCTGGATCCATGGGGCAGGTGCTGTGACCTCTACATTACATCAAAAGTTGAGATATCCGGTGAATGGAAAAGTTGTTACTGTCTTTGGAGAGGAAGAATACTTTGTCAGCCATGTAAACGCCTTCAAGTATCTGGAAGTAGAAGGTGAATACATTGAAACTCCATGTCAGTCATTTGAAGTGGTTCCCTGGGCTGTTAAGGATTGTGTGACTCCTCCTGCTGTGAAGAAGGTTCCGGTGGTCATCAGAAACCCTCCAACAATGGCAATGGCCTCCCTCAATGATGCAAAAGCTGTGGTGGAAGAAGGTGGTTGTACTATTTGGGGTCAGCTTCCTGATATTCCATACAAGTCTACAAGTTTGGTTTGGGTTTCACTGCAGAGTCTCAGAAGGCTGTCCGTCGTGCCCGTGCTGTTCGTATCACCAATCAAGGGGTTATCAATGCTGTGGGAGATCAAGATGAAAACTACAACTTGGAGGCATGGATTTTTCCTACTGTGGGTGCTGGACTCAATAATTGGACAGCTGAAGATGTTATCCCTATCTCCTTTAGTCAGGAGTAAATACTATTACTGTGTTATGTTTTTAAATTTATAATCTCTGGAACAATTAAAACTTTCAAGCCATGTGCCTTACCCGGGGCACAATGGTGTGCTTGTTACGGGTTGTCATTTCATGTGCATACTTCATTCGATAAAATCAGTGGACGTTTCGTTTTCGTAAATATTGTGTTCCTTGTCTTTCTTTTTCTTTTATTTTTGCTTTATCAGCTATGTGTTCTTACACACACCCACGTCACTAAAATACAGATCCTCATCCACTCTGGATCCAGTTGATAACAGTTCTACTATTGCCAATTACAATTTCGAGAATCCGATCTATCAAACTGAAGACGGAAACGAGGACGATTGTGAAATACCTGTAGGGCTTGCTAGGTTGTTACAACAAGAAGTGAAAGCTATACGAGAGATGCCAGCTCCCCGTACTGAGAAGGAGGTTAGAGGTTTCTTGGGACGATTGAACTACATTGCAAGATTTATTTCCCAATTAACTACCATCTGTGAGCCAATCTTCAAGTTGTTGAAGAAAGATCAGGTGATGGAATGGAATGATGAGTGCCAGACTGCCTTTGATGAAATCAAGAGATATTTGCTAGAACCTCCAATTTTAATACCACCAGTTGATGGAAGACCCTTGATTATGTATTTAACAGTATTAGACAACTCAATGGGGTGTGTATTGGGGCAACATGACGAGTCTGGTCGAAAAGAGCAGGCAATATACTACCTTAGCAAAAAGTTTACCGACTGTGAAACAAGACACTCACTGCTCGAGAAAACTTGCTGCGCTTTGGCATGGGCTGCTCGCCGACTAAGACAGTATATGTTGACCCATACTACCTTGTTGATTTCGAAGATGGATCCAATCAAGTACATATTTGAGAAACCTGCTCTCTCCGGAAGAATTGCAAGATGGCAAATGATCTTGACGGAATATGATATACAGTATACTACTCAGAAGGCCATAAAGGGGAATGTTGTGGCTCGGTTCATTAAGAATAATCTCATATGTAGGTATGGTATCCCTGAAAGGATTATCACTGACAATGGCTCTAATCTGAACAACACTATGATTACTGATCTCTGTACGCAGTTCAAGATTAAGCATCACAACTCTTCTCCGTATCGTCCAAAGATGAATGGGGTAGTTGAAGCTGCTAATAAGAACATTAAGAAGATTGTACAGAAGATGACTGTTATTTATAAGGATTGGCACGAGATGTTACCATTTGCTCTGCATGGTTATCGTACTACAATACGTACTTCAACAGGGGCAACCCCATTCTCCTTAGTCTATGGTATGGAAGCAGTTCTGCCTATTGAAGTTCAGATCCCCTCCTTGAGAATTATGAAGGATGCAGGCTTGGATGAAGATGAGTGGATTCAGACTCGACTTGACCAGATAAATTTGGTTGATGAGAAAAGGTTAGCAGCAGTTTGTCATGGCCAGATGTACCAGAAACGGATGATCAAAGCTTTTAACAAGAAGGTTAAGCCAAAGGTATATCAGGCTGGTGACTTGGTAATCAAGCGTATCATATTACCACAGGGTGATCCTAGGGGCAAGTGGACTCCAACATATGAGGGACCATTTGTAGTCAAGACAGTGTTCTCAGGAGGTGCCATGATACTGACTACAATGGATGGTGAAGACTTCCCACAACCTGTAAACGCAGACATAGTTAAAAAATACTACGCATAAAAAGAGACCCGCTAGGTTGACAGGCCTAGGCAAAAATAAGGGCATCCCGGCAAACCAAAAGGGTTTGGGCAAAAATTAGGGATATATATAAAAAGATGTACACCCGGCAAGTCGAAAACCTGAAAAGGCGGCTTGGGCAAAAAAGGGTATCCCGGTGGATTGAAAACCTGAAAGGGCAATCCAGGCAAAAGTTAGGGATTAAAGCGTATGACTATGTCTCGTTTGGATCACTCATAAAACTGCAACCAGTTGTACTACTTACTCAAGCTCAAACAGATAAAGCTCAATCCAATCGTTTCCGTCTCAACAGCAAGAAGATGAGATACTTGAGTGGCAATAGTAGAATTGAAACTCAATAGGATTATTTCCCACATAGCTGATTCTTTTTGTAAAACTTCATGACAAAATTCTCTTACTAGGGTTTATGTCTCCTTGTACAAACTTACCCGTGTATGGGTCACTTTTGATATAAATAAACTCCATCTTTTGAATCCAGATTTACTTTTACCCTATTTACATAAGCGAAACGTCCATTGGTTGTGTTTGAATGTATGTATGCCTTTTAATATGATTGATGTTTACCAGAAATGCATGAAAATGCAGTAATAGTATTTACTAAGGACGAACGAGGGAAGGATTTCAACGAAGCTTCGCCGGTTCATCTTTACAAGACAGTTACAAACCATCAGTAGGACTAATCCATTTTCACAAAGTCTAATCTCCCCTGGAATTTATATCCATCTCTTTTATCCTCATACGGATATACGGGAAATTACTTTCCAATAAGGGCACGATGAACGAAGACGGGATGTTATACTTATCCTACTATCAAACGAAAACGAAGGTTATCTATACCCTACTATCCCCAACAACGGGAGGTTATCTATACCTTGTTATCCCCAACAACGGGAGGTTATTTATACCTTGTTATCCCCAGCAGACGGAGGGTTATATATTCTTCAACAACGAATCGGGATTTATTTTCCTTGGCCAGCAGTTGTTATACAAGGATATCCAGACACTTCCAGCAGTGTCATAGCATACATACATCATTTACATCATACCATAACATATATGTCTATAGTACATTACCTAAGTGCATCATGTCATACATGCATACATAAAGCATAAACTAATGTTGTTATACAGAATGCTACCTTGTTTTCAGGTTAATTATCCAACAAACAATCTTATGATCTTTGGGACTGCTTTATTGTAACCTCAGGGTTACTTTATCCTCCTGATGAGCTTCTTATTACTTTGGGACTGCTTTATTGTAACCTCAGGGTTATTTTATCCTCCTGATAGCCTCTCATGACTTCAAGACTGCTTTAGAGCTACTGATTGCTCTATCCTCCTGAAATCATCCTATTACTTCAAGACTGCTTTAGAGCTATTCATTGCTCTATCCTCATGAGGTCATATTACTACTTCAAGACTGCTTTAGAGCTATTCATTGCTCTATCCTCCTGAAGCCATCTAATTATTTCAAGACTGCTTTAGAGTTATCCATTGCTCTATCCTCCTGAAATTACATTATTATTTCAAGACTGCTTTAGAGCTATCCATTGCTCTATCCTCCTGAAATCATTACTTCAAGACTGCTTTAGAGCTATTGATTGCTCTATCCTCCTGAAGACATATCACATTATTATTTCAAGACTGCTTTAGAGCTATCCATTGCTCTATCCTCCTGAAATCATTACTTCAAGACTGCTTTAGAGCTATTGATTGCTCTATCCTCCTGAAGACATATCACATTATCACTTCAAGACTGCTTTAGAGCTATTGATTGCTCTATCCTCCTGAAGACATATCACATTATTATTTCAAGACTGCTTTAGAGCTATCCATTGCTCTATCCTCCTGAAATCATCCTATTACTTCAAGACTGCTTTAGAGCTATTCATTGCTCTATCCTCATGAGGTCGTATTACTACTTCAAGACTGCTTTGGAGCTATTCATTGCTCTATCCTCCTGAAGCCATCTAATTATTTCAAGACTGCTTTAGAGTTATCCATTGCTCTATCCTCCTGAAATTACATTATTATTTCAAGACTGCTTTAGAGCTATCCATTGCTCTATCCTCCTGAAATCATTGCTTCAAGACTGCTTTAGAGCTATTGATTGCTCTATCCTCCTGAAGACATATCACATTATTATTTCAAGACTGCTTTAGAGCTATTGCTTGCTCTATCCTCCTGAAGACATATTACATTATTATTTCAAGACTGCTTTAGAGCTATTGATTGCTCTATCCTCCTGAAGACATATCACATTATTACTTCAAGACTACTTTAGAGCTATCGATTGCTCTATCCTCCTGAAGACATATCACATTATTATTTCAAGACTGCTTTAGAGCCATTCATTGTTCTATCCTCCTGAAATCATTACTTCAAGACTGCTTTAGAGCTATTGATTGCTCTATCCTCCTGAAGACATATCACATTATTATTTCAAGACTGCTTTAGAGCTATTGATTGCTCTATCCTCCTGAAGCCATTATTACTTCAAGACTGCTTTAGAGCTATTCATTGCTCTATCCTCATGAGGTCATATTACTACTTCAAGACTGCTTTAGAGCTATTCATTGCTCTATCCTCCTGAAGCCATCTAATTATTTCAAGACTGCTTTAGAGCTATCCATTGCTCTATCCTCCTGAAATCATTACTTCAAGACTGCTTTAGAGCTATTGATTGCTCTATCCTCCTGAAGACATATCACATTATTATTTCAAGACTGCTTTAGAGCTATTGATTGCTCTATCCTCCTGAAGCCATTATTACTTCAAGACTGCTTTAGAGCTATTCATTGCTCTATCCTCATGAGGTCATATTACTACTTCAAGACTGCTTTAGAGCTATTCATTGCTCTATCCTCCTGAAGCCATCTAATTATTTCAAGACTGCTTTAGAGCTATCCATTGCTCTATCCTCCTGAAATCATTACTTCAAGACTGCTTTAGAGCTATTGATTGCTCTATCCTCCTGAAGACATATCACATTATTATTTCAAGACTGCTTTAGAGCCATTCATTGTTCTATCCTCCTGAAATCATATCATTGCTTCAAGACTGCTTTAGGGTTATCACTATTGATTACTCTATCCTCATGAAGACATGCTGCTACATCATTATTATTCCAGACTCCTGACAGCTTTCATCATACACCCATATTTTGAACTGCTTCCCCCCTAGTGGCATCTTTAAGCCCACTCAATCATGTTCAACCAACCATCAATATCACTCCATGCACTGGTGAGTGCAAATTTTTGGGCTTTTGTGTTCAATCCCCTTCAACCTTCCAGGTTACGACTGGCAAATATACCAATCTAACCCCTCAGGTTTCAGAAAATTGAACAGGGGCAGCTGTTGCACCCCAAAATTTGCCCTCACAATACAAGACCTTGTGTTCTAAGAAGGTTCACAAGGTTCACAAGTTCTCCAACAACTTGCATAACCTTTCATGAAGTTCATAAAGTCCACAAGCTACTTTATGAAGGTTCACAAGGTTCACAAGTCCCACAGTGCTTTCAAGACCATTCTGGGCGGGGTTCCATTTCAGTTGATAACGCGTTCTCTTGATATACAATGAATGGGATTTAGTTTGAATTCACTCAGATTTAATCAGGCAGCGAGATCGAGACCACGAGAGGAATAAGCACATGGACGAGAAATTAAGTATATTTGAATATCATTCGCGAATATTTATACTTTATAATTAGGAAGTGAATTCAAATATTTGTGGATTTTTTATTCATAAGTGTTTATAATTTACAACTAAGAAGTAAATATAAATAATTTCCAAATTGGTTATTCATAAGTATTTAAGATTATAATTGAGAAGTAAATAAGTATTTGTTGAATTTTATTTCATAAGTACTTAATTTACAAATGAAGGGGACAAATAACTTTTGAATTTGATTCATGGGTACTTATTTGGTTACAAGAGAATTTCATTTACAAGGAATGTCTATTTTAAAAGTCCTAAGTCCTAAAGAGCTCTAATTGTTCTTCCCTTGAATCTTGCCACAAGCTCCCGGTTACCTGAAAAAGAACAGATAAACAAAACACAACAAAAACACAACAGGAAAAGAGGTTAGAAGTTGTTTGACACTCTCAGAACATTATCATCATCGAGTGTCGGGAGGGCACGACTAAAGCCGCATCCTACTCCCGTTACCAATCTGAGCCGTCGGCGTCAAATCAGGTAGTTATTGTTCTTATCATAAGGGACTGTCGAAAGATGAAGAGTAAAAGAAGTAGGATTAACTGATTTGCCAAAAGGATTCACGCGACTTTGGATTCAAAACTAAAACAACATTCCATCAAGTAAATATGGTAAGTTCCAATTTATTTTTCAAGCTGATACAAAGCTGAATAGCAGAGCCAACCCGAGTTCGGACCTAGATGCCAATAGGCCTGAACCGTTTGTTTGATTTTTTCCAACCCTGAAATACACAAAACAACATCAGCAACCCCAATTTCATAACAGAGTTTAAAACAGTTCAGTTCAGGAAACAGCAAGAACCGAATTCAGCCCGCATTCATAAAACAAATGAGCTAACTGCACAAAGAAAACTGGATTACAGAACGAGACAGTGAAAGTTGTTTCGAATAAAATCATGATGGGCCAAAGTCGACAATCAAAATATCAGAAAGACTATGGAGTCATCAAATCACACCTGCAAGTGAGGTTGTAAGAATAAGCAGATAAGTTCCCATAATCACGGTGATGTGTTAGTTCAGTTGGGATCCCAGATGTGCAAAGCACATTGCACAAACAAGTCACAAGCTCGGTTCAACAAGAAAACCAAAGCATAAGCAGTTCATAAAAAAGAAGGGATGTTTAACAAAGTCAAGCTGTATCAGTTGTGACAAATTCAATCCAACAGGCGAAGCTCAGCCACCACAGGAACAACGAAATCAAACCAGTTCGAATTGCAGGTCACAAAAAAAAACATGATGTAAGTCATAAGAATAAACCATATCAGTTCATAAGCCCAGAAGCCCTGTTTTGAACCAAATTCAACAGAACACAGCAACTGTCAAAAGCAACCGCGGCGTCAAAACCAAAAGTAGCACCAGCAGGCTCAGAACATCATCATCATCGCCGTATACCCTACTCGGCAGCGTTTGACGCAACCAGAGCCATAGTACCTATCCTGAAAGAAGAAGAGGAAAAGTTAAAACCGAAATCCAGAAATCAGAGGCAGATATCCAACGAAAATCCAATCCATACTGCATCAAAAAATAGTTCAAATCGGTTCGAAACAAAACAAATCAGAATAAAAACATTTCGAAACAAATCCAGTTGTGTCAAACAAATCGAGACGAATCCAATCAAGTGAACCCAAAAAGGGAAGTCAGCAAGCAAATCGCAAAAGCCGTGTTCGAAAATCCATCAGGAAAATCAAATCCACATCTGCAAATATCAAAAGAGAATCCAATCCAATCAGCAGTAATATGAATCGCGTCCAAAAGAGGAATAATCTCAAAGTATCAGGAAAAACGTAAATCAAATCCAATCCTCATCATGTCAGATTGAAATTTCGAATGTGGGTCTCAATCATAAACAAAGCCCATGAAACCACAAGAGTATATAAAAAGGGGAAATACCACTTGTGAGAAAAAAACGAAAAATCGCGAAAGCCCTAGACGAAAACGACGAAGAACACAAAACCCTAGCGACCGCGAGAAAGAGGAGGAGAGTTTCGAGCACGAATCGAGAGGTTGGGGAAGGTCCACCAGCGCCGCCTCCATCCACGACGGGCAAACCCTCCACGGAGGCTCAGTCCACCATCATTGCCTCCGTTCATCACCGATTGCGAACGAGAATGTAAGCCAGGAACATAATATCGTCACTTTTAACCTTGTTCGGTTTGATTTCAGGGTTTTCAATATGATTGAAGAAAGAATCACAGAGAGAAAGGCGATGAGGAAGACGAGGGCTTAACGGCGCCGCGAGATACAATGGGGTTTTGAAACCCTAGATTGTCACTAATTGTGACATGCAACCGGGTTGGGTTGAGGATCCTACCGGCCCAATTTCCAATTCCCAATTACCAGTTCCCAATTCCCTTTCCTTTATTTTTTATTTTCTTTTTTTGTTTTTTTTGTTAATATTAGGTTAAATATTAAAATTGTTCTTTTTTAAATAAATAAATAAAAAAACCTTTTTAAATAAGTAAAATCTTCTTTTAAAAAAATATATAAAATTAAAACCTCTATTTTAAAAAAAAAAAAAATTTAAAACCTTTTTTTAAAAATAAACCTTTTCTTTCTTTTCTTTTTAAGATAAAAAAAAATTAAACTTTTTTATAAAATTAAATCTCCTTTTAAAACTAGCATTTAATTTCTTTTTAAAGTTACACTAAAATTCCGTTTTTTTCAAAATTAGTTAAATTAAACTTCTCTTTTTACATTTTGTATTTCCTTTTAATATTAATTGTTTTTCAGTATTTGCCATATTTTAGTTTAACCTTTCACTAACGTTTTTCAGTTTCTCTTCGCAGATTAGAGTCCAATTCATTATTATATATGTATCTGTTTCCTGGTTGTAATTGTGCGAGACAATTGTCGCATTATCTTTTTTTTCTTCAGTACTTTACATTTCATAACTGTACATTTATTCATTTACCATCGCATTTTACAATTATCGTTGACTCTGCCATCCTCCGAATGAATTAGGTCTAGCCGCTTGACCGCCGTGTCAATAGTCCTCACTTTCAACCCTTACACCTTTACAAACCCTAATTTTCGCAAATGCCTCGCCGCAGGCAAAATTACAATTTTACCCTTAGCATTAGGTCAAAGAGCCGCCGCGCTCATTTTAGGGTTTCCCGCTGTGGAATCCCTAATTTAACCCTAATTACAACTTAACATTTCAACGTAGAGATTTGGAGTTTCTACACTCCACGTAAGCGTGTCCTTAAGATGCGTTTATTCCCCTTGAGACCTTGACCACAGTCAAGAAGTTTCTAACCTCCCTATTGAGGGGAACTACGATTACTCTGATTCCACTCCCGTAAGGATACGTAGGCACAAGACGCGATGTCTTGCCGAGTAAACTTAGAATTAACCCCCTTTATTATTTATTATTGCTTATTTATATTTTATTTAATTATTTTGCTTATTATTTTGTAATTGTTTCTTGGATGTAAAGTTGTTTAATTATTTAATTATTATTATGGTTAGTAAATAGGGAGTGCTAATATGTATGATATTTAAAAAAATAATTTAGATCACTTTTAAATAAAGATAATTAAAATAAACACGTCACACACGTAAGTCGATTTTAATCGCCGTCTCACTTCCTAAGGATATCCCTCAAGTTGCCTACGAATAATGGTTAAGTGGGGTGTATAAAGCAAGTCCCTCAAATAGAAAAATCATCAAAGTCCCTTATGGTTGCCTTTACGAATCGAGTCCCTTTCGAAAAATGATGATGGTCCCTTATATGTGCTTATTACATCCCACAATGGCCTTCAAAGTCAAATTGTCCCTCACATGTCCCTTAACATCCAAAGTAAGGACTACCTACTCCATTATAGTAGGGATAGTCTTACTAAGGAAAGGATAAAGAATAAGAAAGACCTTAAAACATTAGGGTAGGCTACTCCTAGATACTTGCTCACTTCAAAACTTTTTCACACTTAAACAAATTTCCAACAAAATTTTCAAACAAGTTTTTTTCACATCCATACACGGATTATTATTAAACTATTCTGAATTTTTTTTGCTATTCACACACTACACTTTCAAAACAATTCAAAAGTGAGCTTAAGTACCTAAGAGCCCATGGATAACCATGGATGAAAAGGGTGTTAACACCTTCCCTTTTCATAACCTACCCCCCGGACCCAAAATATTCTCTAAGGTCTTTCCTGTTCTTTTATAACCTTTCCTTATGGATAAAATAAAAGTCGGTGGCGACTCTTGCTATCCGCAACATTGTTTAAAGTCAGTTCTCCCACCGTGTTACAGAACTGGCGACTCTGCTGGGGATCTATTTAAGAGGGGTACCCTTAGGAATTAAGATCACTTTAAATTGTTTGCCTTGTTTGCTTTATTATTATATTGTTGGGGTGCTCTTATGTGTGAAAGGTCCTAACCCGGATCTAGTGTACCTTAGGTAAATGGCAATAGACCAAGGAAACTGTACGACGTATATCGATACGGTTGATCTGGTGGCCATAGTTAGTGCGACTTCTTGGTTGGTGCTTATATTCCTTAAGTCAAGTTGAGGATAATATTGAGGCTGCCATATGTTGTCAATGCACTAACTGACTTTTAGAACCCTAGTTAACTCATCTTGGCCTTTAGAAAGTAGTGAGGTAACCGGCTTTGGTGCAGACTGAAGTTGGTTGACACTCGATACTACGCTCATTGAGATCTTAAACTTGGAGGGTTTTGGTTGGCAAGTAAGTTGCCTTCTGAACAACCACCCTTGTGAAGGATCAATGATATTGAGATCCCTTAGAACCTGGTTACTTTTGTAGGACAGGATGAACCATCTAACTTCAGGGGAGGGTACTTGCCTTTGAACCTCATGCAAGCCTTTAAACCTAGGGCTATGGTGTGACTTGTTTGTGTGTGCCACATGTTTGTGATTGAGCATGACATCATGACATCATCATGCATCATAAGCATATCATTTTCCCTAACCATTTCAAGGACCAAAGGATTTATCTTTGTTCTTTGTTGCAGGTCATGGCTTCTGCTCGTAGAAACACCATCAGGATCAACTTTGTAGGGATACCTGCTAAGCTCAAGGAGTTGGTTTCCCTAGTGCCTGATCATTCCCGGTTCAACAAGAGACATGGTCACTTATTGGATCTAGTTACTTCAGGGTTCAGTGAAGACATGATGAGTGTGCTGTTTCAGTTCTTTGACCCTAAGCACCATTGTTTTACATTTCCTGATTATCAGCTGGTTCCAACCATGGAGGAGTTCTCTAAACTTCTGGGTATACCTGTTCTTGATCAGAAGCCATTCACAGGCTTAGAGAAGGAGCTTAAACCAGAAGTTATTGCTGCAGCTCTACATCTGAAGAAGTCTGACATTGTTCTAGAGACGAGAAGTGGAGTTAAAGGTATTCTTGCCAAGGTATTAGTGGATAAAGCTCAAATGTTCTTGAAGGCTATGAGCTACGATGCTGTTGAGGAGATCTTAGCCTTATTGATTTATGGCTTAGTGTTGTTCCCCAATCCTGATCAGTTCATAGACGTTCATGCCATCAACATATTCCTGAGTCACAATCCAGTGCCTACCTTACTTGGAGACATCCTACATTCTCTTCACACCCGTACTACAATGGGCAAGAGGAACTTTGATGTGCTGCATACCTTTACTTTCTAGGTGGTTTATTTCTCACCTTCCTCGCTCAGTAATGAAGAATGAGCAAGGGTTCAGATGGTCCAAGAGGATCATGTCACTTTCTCACTCAGACATCCATTGGTGCTCCAGATCTATGGAGAATGTCACCATCATTGACCGTTGTGGGGAGTTTCCTAATGTACCACTTCTAGGCATAAGAGGAGGCATCACCTACAACCCATCTCTAGCTTTACGACAGTTTGGTTACGCCCGGAGCGATGGTCCACATGACATGTTGATTCAGGGCATTGTGTTTGACTACGACAACGATCTTCAGGGTTACCGTCAGAGATTCATACGAGCTTGGGGAAAGGTAAACAGGATTGACAGCAAGACACTGGAGCCTAAGTACACCATTCCTATGGAGGCTTATCTCAGATGGGTACGATTTCGTGCTCAGACACTCATGATGCCATATCCTGCCATCCTACCAGTTACCATGGAACCTGTTGCTGAAGGAGACACAGCTTATACCATCCTTCACCCAGACATGCCTACTGATATGGAAGACTTGCAGAGATCATGGATCCAACTGAAAGAGCAAAGGGATACTTTCGAGGCTCATTACAAAGCAAGCCAAGCAAGGATCCTAGAGCTAACAAAGCTACTTCATGAGGAACGAAACCTCAACTCATACCTCAACACCAAGAGGAAACGTCCATGGGAGACTTAAAACCCCATCTTTTGTACTTATTTCGTTTTCATTTTTTGTAAGCCTAAAAGGCAAAACAAGTTATTACTAATAAAAAGTTACTTTCTTGTTTGTTTAAGCAAATTTAAATCCTGCGGTCCTTGAAAACATTGCATATGCATTCCCATATCATTGCATTCCCATATCATTCCCATATCATTGCATCAAGACCAAGGAACATGTTGAAGACTATGAATCTGAAGAATCTGAGCAGGAGAGAGGCAGTCTCCACAACACTATGGGGGACTCTGATTCTGAGGCTAACTACTACCATGAGCCTAACGAAGACAAATTCAAGATGCTGGTGGATAGAATGGATGCTATGGAATTACAGAATCTGAGCAGGAGAGAGGCAGTTCTCCCACCGTGTTACACTAAATCGCATAGAGATTTGTCTATTACGAACTTTCCTATGACGCAGGGTATGGAGAAACTACCTGGGTCTTTTAATTTAGGAGGCATGCGGTTTTGAATAATAGCGCTACACTCTGCAGTGAGTGTAACTGTTTCGTTATCCTCGATCTTTCTCTTATTCGACAGGATCTCTTTGAGAAATTTGGCGTATGACGGCATTTGAGTTATCGCTTCTGTAAAAGGAATAGTAATATTCATCTGTTTAAGGAGCTCTACAAATTTCTTAAACTGTCCTGAAGTTTTAGAGTTTATTAGTCTTTGCGGATAAGGGATAGGTGGTTTATATGGCGCTGGAGGTGCTTGAGTTTTTTCACTTGCGGTATCCTCCTTCTCGTTGTCCTCCTTCTTCTCTAACTCAGATTCCTTTTCTGCTTGTTCAATTGGTTTCTGTTGCATGGCTGAGTTTTCGGTCCTCGGATCGATCGGTTCGTCCAATTCTTTTCCACTTCTTAGTATCACAGCATTTGCTTGACCTTTGGGATTCTGTTCGGGTTGTCCAGGAAATGTGCCAGCAGGTGCGGCAGCAGATGCTTGCTGTTGAGCCACTTGTGATATTTGAGTTTCTAACATTTTGTTGTGGGTGGCTAGAGCGTCTACTTTTCCTGTCAACTGTTTAATTTGCTCGCTAGTGTGTATGTTTTGATTCAGGAATTCTTTGTTCGTTTGAGCTTGAGTAGTTATGAACTTTTCCATCATCATTTCGAGGTTTGATTTCCTAGGTGCATTCTGAGCAGCTGGTTTTTGATATCCTTGCGGAGCAGTAGGCATTTGCAATGCATTTTCGCTTTTGTAAGAAAAGTTTGGATGATTTCGCCAACCTGGGTTGTATGTATTTGCGTAGGGGTTTCCTTGAGCATAATTTACCTGGTCTGGCGGGATTCCGGCTAGCAATGGGCATTCGGGTGCATTATGAGTGGTACTTCCGCATAACTCGCAATTTGGAGTTACTGCAGCGACAGTTGCAGTGGGGTTAACGGTCAGACTATCAATCTTCTGTGCTAGAGCATCTACTTTAGCATTGAACTTTTCAAGGCTGCTGATTTCGTACATCCCACCTTTCGCTGGGGTTTTCTCATTTGGAGTGCGTTCACCTCCCCATTGGCAATGTTTTTGTGACATGTTTTCTATCAGTTGATAGGCTTCATTGTATGGCTTATCCATAAGTGCACCGCCCGCGGCAGCGTCTATGGTTAATCTAGTATTGTATAAAAGCCCATTATAGAAAGTATGGATTGTCACCCAGTCTTCTAGACCGTGGTGAGGACATGTTCTCATCATATCTTTGAATCGTTCCCATGCTTCGTAAAGAGATTCAGTATCTTTCTGTCGAAATCCATTGATTTGAGCTCTAAGCATAGCAGTTTTGCTTGGTGGAAAATATCTCGCTAAGAAGACGTTCTTCAATTGCTCCCACGTCGTAACAGAGTTGGATGGTAACGATTGTAACCATGTCCACGCTCTGTCTCTAAGAGAGAATGGGAAAAGACGAAGTCTTATCGCGTCTGGAGTTACTCCATTTGCTTTCACTGTGTCTGCGTATTGTACAAACTTCGTTAGATGTTCGTTCGGATCCTCAGTTGCGTTTCCTGAGAATTGGTTTTGTTGTACAGCCGATAGCAATGATGGTTTCAGCTCAAAATCATTTCGGGTAATGGCTGGGGCAGCAATGCTACTTCTAGGCTCCATCTGAGATGGTGTAGCGTATGCCTTCAGCGGTTTGTTCGGAGGTCCTTCAGCCATCGTTGGTTCTTCTTCGGATTTGGGAATGAGAGTGAGAGGATCAGGAATGTTATGTTTGAGTTGATACTCAATGATTCGGCTTCTTAGATGTAAGAAGCGTTCTAGTTCTGCGACTGAAGGTTTCAAGATATCGCTTTGTGGGCGATCACTTGGCATACAATCGACAGCACTAGTAAAGGAAAAATGAAAATTGTTTACCTAGTCTATACGGCGTAACAGAAGGTTACACTATTGACTAAACGGGTCCCCGGCAACGGCGCCAAAAACTTGATCGCGACTTTCTATGTCTAATACAACTAACTGCAAGTGCACAGTCTATCGCGTAGTAATAAAAGATATCGATCCCACAGGGACTCGTAATCAAACTAGTGTTCTCGGGAGTTACTATGTTTAGCTAGGTAGAATATGTTTTAAGGGAATAAGGTTGTCACTAAAAGGGGAAATAAGATTACTGTTTGGATTTTTAATTAATTAAATCGATACGTAGTAATTATGTTCTTCAGGGACTTGATAAGTGACTGGTGTATGAAATAGTTTTCACAGTTTATTTAAGCAGAAAATAGAGATTTGAAGACTCTCGTCTCACAATGGTTATTGATGCTAATCATAATCCTAAGGGCCTAACGTACACTTTCGTGTTCCGTTCGGGGTTAAAATTACTTTTTGGAAATCTCTAAGTTCTAATTCGTTTTAAAGTGCTTTCGCTGTTATTAAAACAAATGCCTAGTGTTTACTATCTGACCTTACCGCAGCTTTCGCTAGTTGGTTCGTATCTTAATTAATTTCCCACTTTCGTGGCAAAACTACTTTAAAATAAGTTCTCGCTTTCGCGACGAAGTTTATTTCGTAAATCAATTTTAAACACTTAGACCATAAGTTATTTTTGTGAAAAGAAAGTTTTCAAACAAGAGTTATCAAGTCCCATTCGAATTATTACCACATATCGATTACCTAAGTTTAGCTAGACATGGAATTTAGAAAAGCAAAACATAAATAATAATAATAAATAATAAATTTCATTATGATAAAATAGAAGTCGATCAAAATGAAAACCTGTAAATAATGCCAATTGGCCTTTGGGCAGATCCTCCACAGATGTTGGCAGGATTCTGTCTTTAGTTCCAATTCGATCGTACAGTGCAGTAACAATTACAGAAGAGCGGAAATGGGAATGAGTAAAAATGGAAAGGGAAATAAAGGAAAGGGATACAAATAAAACTGGAGAAATGGATACAAATAATAACTGAAAGTAAATTTGCTGGAAAGTAAATTTGGCAGCACTTCGTGGTATGAATGCAGCTCCTTTTTTGAAGTCCCCTGCTTCCCTTTTTATAGAGGTGGAATTCCAACGGTTACCTCTGAGGATGATGGACCTTGAGGCAGATAATTTAGGGAGTAGTGGACCATTTAATGGGAATTGGAACTGCTCTTTTGACGTGTAATCTGAGTGGGGCGTTTTTGCCTGCATGACGGTCGTCACAAGGTGTGACGGTCGTCACCCGTGTGACGGTTGTCATGCATCTGTGACGGTCGTCACATCAGCAAAAACTGTCTGCTGCGTTTTTCATTGTGTTTTCACTCCTTTTTCGTCCATATTTCATCTGGGATTGCTTCTTTTCTTCATGTTGCCTTGTTTAGACGTGATCGTTGAATACCTGCAAAAACATCAGACAAATACATGGAAATAACCCGAAATCGGATCGAAAACGGTTAGCTTTTAGTTGAATTATGCATGAAAATATCTATACGATTTCGTGTTATCACAGAGTTGCTGGTGATGAGTTCCTCGAACTTTATCTTTATCGATCCTACGAATAGGTTCCTCGGGGATCCGCCGGAGATGACCATGGCCTTCGAAAAATATTCCCATCGAGTGGTGGGGCGCACGGGCTCGTCGGGAAGATCGGGTCCGTTGGAGAGGCCGAATTCTATGTGTGCGAACCAATCCTCAGGTTGGCTGACGCAGAGGGCAACCTGCAGACTGTTGTCACCGTCAGAAGAGGGGAGGTCTTCGACTCTCTTGGCCTCGGGGGCGTCTTGTTGCGGGGTTTCTCCTCCCCGGGTGTATCTCTTCAGGTGGCCATCCTTGATCAAGATTTCGATCACGTCTTTGAGGTGGATGTAGTCTTCTGTAACGTGTCCGTGGCTTTTATGGAAGCGGAAGAAATTTGATTTTTCCATGTTGGGCTTGGGGGGTGTCGGCCTGGGGAAGCGGACACCTCCCTGGAAAAACTCCGTTTTGGCGCATTCGGCCAGTATGCGCTCGCGGGAAGCGACTAGGGCCGTATACTCCGTGAATCGGCCGACTGGACTGCGCTGCTCGTGTTGTTCGCGGGGACGATCCTCCTGTCGGCGATCTCCTCTGCTCCGGTGGCTCGAGGCTCCGTCCTCTCGGGGCCCGCGGGGGGTCTCTTGGTCTTGTGTGTCCTGGGCGGGATTGGCCGCTTGAGTCTCCTCGAATCGGATGTAATGCGCGGCTCTGTCGAGGAAGTCTTGTAGAGAGGCTGGTCGGTGTATGGCCACAGCTTCGTAGAACTTGGAGTCTCGGCGCAGGCCTTGCTCCATCAAGTAACGCTTCATCTCATTCTAACATCGTTACCTGTACTGCCTCCCATGTGAACCTTTTGATGTACTTCCGGAGGGGCTCGTCGAGAGCCTGGATTATGGCGCCCAGCGCGGCTTCCGTCTTCAGATGGCGTCGGGATGTCGTGAAGTGTCTCGAAAAGAGGTCCTTCAAGACCTTCCATGACGTGACCGAATCTGGCTCCAGGCTTTTGTACCATGTCATGGCACCTTTCCTCAGTGTCGTCGGGAATAGTCTGCATTTGATAGCTCCCCGGACATTTCGGTAGTCGAGCATGGCCTCGATGTCTTCCAGGTGGTCGTCCGGGTCGGAGGTACCATCGTACGTCGAGAGCGCCGGGGTTTTTTCCATCCCGTGGGGGATGGGAGCAGCCATGATCTCTCGGGACAAGGGGGTCCTGTAGTCGTCCTCTTCACTGAGAGTTGGTGATCGAGGGGGTGATGGCCCATTTGGCGGAGGTGCTTGATTTCGTGCCCTCGGCCTCCTGACCGGAGGTTCGGCCCTCGGAGGTCTGGTCGGGGGATCCCCCCTGGTTGACCGCCGCTCCCGGACTTGTCTCGTGGGGGACCTAGTCCATTCCCGTACTACTTAGGGTTGGGGCCTCTCTAGCCGGGGTCGTCGATTCCGGGGGCGAGGATATGGGCTCCTCGAATTTCCGTTCTGGTCTTCTTGCGGAGGGGACCTCAACGGGGCTTCGTGCTCTAGCGCGCCAATCCCTGCGTTTTGTTGGAACAACAACTGATTTTTTTGGTTGATGGCCGCGAAGAGGGCAGCCACTGTCGGGTCCGCTCTGGCTGGGACAGGGATGGGTTGGAATGCTGCTGGGCTCCTTGGTCGGAGAACGGTCTGGTGAGCTACTTTCGCAGACGAGGGAAAGGCAGTCTGACCGTCCCTCTCGTCGGTCTCCGGAGGTTGGGACGTCTCCGTTTGCTTGCTGCCGTTCACGGCGGGAGCGAGGATGAAGTCGTGAACGACATCGTCGTGGTGTGGGCTAGCCATGATCACGAAATGTTGGTGAAAACTTTGGTTCTCTGCTCGGAGGAACGGGGAAGTTTTATGTTCCCACAGACGGCGCCACTGATCTGACCTGATCAGAAGAGGATCGCTGATTGCCACGCGTCGTCGACTTGCTGCCTGTTTATCGGTGTTGAAGAATAGGAGGGGGTGTACCTGCAAGGCACTCCGATGCTAAAGTAAGTGTATGGGCAGAGTGATCACAAATACAGAAAAGGGTAAGAATCGAATTACCTGATCCTCTTGTGGAAGAGGGTATTTATATAGAGACCACAACGCTGGGCCAACGTTCACTTGTGTTGGGCTGGATTGCCAGGCCCAACCCAGGTGACTACTAGGGCTTACGTGGCGTAGTGAAGACCAGGACGTGGTCTTCGCCCTAGTCCAACTGTCCCGTGATCTCCGAAAAGTGGGTTTGACCTGCTCTTTCGGAGGTGGGCAGTTGGTCGGTGACGTGTCCCCGCGGAGGGGGGCACGTGGAGAACGTGTGAAGGACACATTGTCCTGCTCGCGGAGGGGCAGGTGTCTGGTCGATGGGGGAGTCTTGTGCTCGACATAGGTAAGGAAGGTTCTGCCTACGGAGGGACATTACCTGCTCGCTGGGGACTCTGTGCCCGACGGCTGTTGCCCAAGCTGGAATGGGCTTGGCAGAATATTATTGGGCTGGGCCTGTCCGACCAAGCCGAGGCCCAGGCCAGAACAACATGGTTACATCGACTCATATTTTAGTGGAGATCAAGATGAAAAGAAAAGTACTGCAGACTACATATTCATGATTGAAGGTGCACCAATCTCTTAGAGCTCAAGAAAACAAAGCAACATGACTCTGTCATCTTGTGAAGCTGAGTACGTGATTACATCGTGTGCACCATCTTAAGTAGTATGAATAGAGATATTGCTCGAAGAGATCAAAATCATGAAACCTATGAAAATGAAGTTGTTTGTCGATAACAAATCAACAATTGACCTGACAAATCATCCAGTGTGTCATGGTCGAAGTAAGCACATCGAGACGGGGTATCATTTCCTTAAGGATCAAGTAAATAAAAGGAAGTTAGAACTTGAGCATTGCAAGACAAAATGACAACTAGTTGATATACTCACCAAATATTTGAAAAAAGTGAGGTTTAATGAATTGAAGAAAAACATTATTATAAGAAGTCACAAAAACATGAATCAGAGATGTGTTCGAAGTTGTAATTTAATGTTTTAGAATACAAGGTGTATTCAATTTAAGTGTGTTTGACCTAGTCGAAGTAAGGAATCAAGTAAGAGGAAGTTATATTCAATTTTATTGAATACAATATGTAGCTCTCAAATTATATAAAGTCAAATGTTGCCGTTAGTAAGTATATATTTTTAGTTCTCTATATAAAGAAGTGATGATGTAAACTTTACAAGTTTTTTAATACAACAATTTATTTTTAATAAAATTCGCTTTTCAGATATAATTCCTCTCTTGTCTTTTTTTATTCATGTTTAAACTCTTATTGTTTCAACAAATAGAATAATGAAACCAAAATAATGTTTTTAAATATATTTGTTGAAAAGTCATTAAATATATTATATTTAAATATGTAATTGATTCTAAAAAAAATACACCACTTTTTAGTGTAACCCATACAGTTTTCTGGATTGATTTTGCTACTTATAAATATTTTTTATTTCATTTTTTATCTTGTTATTTTATTTTGTTCCATGTATATTTGATGTTACAATCTATTTATCTTAGGGTCATACATAAAAATACCTTGATCGACAAGACCAAAACAAAATAAAAAACCAAACAAAAAGACGAGGTATTGTTTCAGTAAAGTTCAAATCAAAGTAAAATCCATGGAAATGAAAATGGAAGTAGACAGTGAAAACAGAGAAGAAAACAAACAACAGAAGGATCTATTCAAAGCAGCTGAACAAGGAGATTCTTCAATCTTCGAATCACTATCCCCTCAATCACTCTCCAAATCACTCTCTCTAAAAAACGAAGACGCTCGCTCTCTTCTCCATGTCGCCGCTTCTTCTGGACACTCCAAGGTTCCCTTTTCCCTTTCTCTAAAGGGTCTCTTCCGTTTTC
Source organism: Lathyrus sativus (assembly GCA_963859935.3). Classification (NCBI taxonomy): domain Eukaryota; kingdom Viridiplantae; phylum Streptophyta; class Magnoliopsida; order Fabales; family Fabaceae; genus Lathyrus; species Lathyrus sativus. Next base: position 2,995,128 of record OZ012736.1, read on the forward strand.
GTTCAATCTCATAAAAATTTAATCTTTTCTTGTATTTGTATCTGAACCCTAAATTGAATGGTGTTATTTTTTATTTTGTAATTGTGAATGTGAATTTTTTAGGTGGTGAAGATATTATTGTCTTCTGATGCATCGGCTGAGGTGATAAATAGCGGTGATGAAGAAGGGTGGGCACCGCTTCATTCTGCCGCCAGCATTGGGAATTTGGACATTGTGGAGGCTTTGTTGAACAAAGGTGTATTTTTATTTTATTTTGTTAACTTCTAAGAGATTTAGGGAATGTTTGGATTTAGGGTTTTAGAGGGGAGTATTCACTTTTTTTATTTCTAGGGTTTTCGGGATAGCTCATGAAAACATCTTATAACTTATATGATAACAGTTTTTAGGGTTCTAGCTACTGTTTACTGTTAGTTTTTCTTTCATATGAGTTGAGAAAATAGAAGCAATTGTACGCAATCACAAGTGTCGGTGTTGGACACAGAGGCACCTTCAATTTGAAGTGTCAGTGTTATATAGGTCGAAAGATTAATCAATCATATTTTCATTTTTGGTAGGAGCTGATGTTAATGTAAAAAACAATGGGGGACGCACTGCCTTACACTATGCAGCCAGCAAAGGTCGGATGAACATTGCTGAAATACTCATCTCTCATAATGCCAAGATTAATATAAAGGACAAGGTTGCAGCATGGGTTCATTTGATTTATTTGTTGAAACTATGGTTTCAATTTCCTCCATTCTTCGTTATAATCACATTATTAAAGATGACGATATGATAATTAGTATGTCTCCTGTAAATTGTAATATGATCAGGTTGGTTGCACTCCGTTGCATCGGGCAGCTAGCACTGGGAATTCTGAGTTGTGTGAATATTTGATTGAAGAAGGAGCAGATGTTGATGCTGTTGATAGAGCTGGTCAAACTCCTCTAATGAATGCCGTGGTTTGTTATAACAAAGAGGTATGCTCATTAGTGCACTGTTCAATTTAGAGGGTATATAAATCATATTTCTTATCATGCTTTTGTCGATCACGTTGACGCCTATGTTACACGTGTCATTAATTGATGTTAGTACGAGTACATTGGTTTTAGAGTTCGCTACCTCATTAATTCTGTAATTTGTATGTAGATTGATAAAAGTCTGTAATGACAAATATGTTTTGTAGTTTTGTTATTGGAGTCTCATAATTTTGGAGCAGCATACATTGATGTAGTGCGTAAATATCTATCACGTGTTCGGTTTACAGGTAGCTCTCCTTCTGATAAGGCATGGAGCAGATGTGGATGTAGAGGACAAAGAAGGGTACACAGTGCTTGGTCGAGCTGCCGATGATTTTAGAGCAATATTAATTGACGCTGCGAAGACCATGCTTGAGTGATCCAAGCAAAAGATAACGAGAAAATCGTCTGTAATGCAATATAGAGCATTATTATGATGTAAAAGAAACAAGGTTTTTGCTTAACATCTGTTTTATTTGTATGACCGGTTAGTGCTGCATTTTCACCAACCTTGCATTTGTCTCTTTTTAACAGGATTGGTGGTTGTTTCTCACTAATTTATTGAAACACTTGTGTTTATAGCTGTACCTAACACTTATATTTAAAATTTTAAGTTTGTACTTGTTTTTTTTTTAATATTTGAGTTTGACATTTTCGAATGTATGAGTAGTCTCTTAATCTATTTAAAAGTCTATTTTATTTAATATTTATAAATAAATTCATAATGAGATTAAATGTTTGTTTGTGGATTTATTTAAGTTTATCTAATAATGTTACTGTTTGTTTGAGAAAACTTATCAAAACAATTTATGATATTGTTTATAAGAGATTTTTAACTTATTTTTATAAGTTCTTTAGGATATCTAAGTTTTATTTTTATATTTTAATTTAAATTATAAAATACGATATAATCGCAACAATAATAAAATTTATTCTTATTTATTTAAATATGTTGATTGATCTGAAACACTTTTTTTTTATAAAAAATTTAAGTATTTTAGATTTTTTTAAAAAAAAAAATTTAATTTGACTTGAATTTGTGTAAATTATGTAGGAAATTATTAACCCTATTTTTTGTATCTCTATACCATATCTTAGAAATACAAAAATAATTTAATTTTATCTAATTAAATCTTATATAGGACAATTTTAACTATTTTTTTAATTAAAAATTATATTGTCACCTCTAATTCTTCTATCTTTATCACATTTGTTCTCTATATAGTAGCATAAATACAAAATCAATTTGATTTTTTATATAATTAAACCTTATATTGTCACCCCTACTTCTTGTGTCTCTATATCATATATTTTCTCTAGCAACATATATGCAAAATTAATTAAATTTTTATATAATTAAATTTTATATGCGAGGACTTTAACTATTTTTCTAATTAAATTTGATATTGCCAGTCCTACTTTTTGTGTATCTATACTAGCATAAATGTAAAATTAATTTGATTTTTATATAATTAAATCTTATACAGGACTTTTACTACTTTTCTAATTAAATATGATATTGCCACTCCCTATTTCTTATATATAATTAAATTTTAGATGGAAATACTTTAACTACTCTTCTAAATAAATATGATATTGCCACTCCCTATTTCTTATATCTCTATATTATACCATATCTTTTCTCTCATAAATGCAAAATTAATTTGCTTTTTATAGAATTAAATCTTATATAGGAACACTTTAACTACTTTCTAATTAAATATGATATTCTCACTCCCTACTTCTTATATCTCTGTACCATATCTTTTCTCTATAGTATTATAAATGCAAAATGAATTTGATTTTTATCTAATTTAATTTTATATGGGAGAACTTTAACTAATTTCCTAATTAAAAATCTTATATTGTCACTCCTAGTTCTTACCTTAATACCATATATTTTCTCCATAAACATGAATGCAAAATTAATTTGATTTTTATCTATTTAAATCTTATATAAATATTCTGACCTCTTTTGTTTTTCAGAATCAGATCTACCAACCAGTCTTACCTACCCCTTAACATTTCTATATATCCATCATCTTGGTTACATCAGGAAGAACCAGAAACACAACATTATTAGAAAAACATGTCTCTTGTTCCTGTGACTCATGTAGCTCTCTTGCCAAGCTCTGGCATGGGCCATCTCATTCCATTTCTCAGGCTTGCTGCACTGCTTCTCCAAAACCAATGCCATGTTACTCTCATAACCCCTCAACCAACTGTCACCAAAGCAGAAGAACTTCTTCTCTCTCAGTTTCACTCTTCTTTCCCTCAGGTCAACAAACTTGAGTTTCACCTTCTTCCTTCTCATGATAATGATGCTGTCACTACCAACACTTCTACTGACCCCTTTTATCTCCAATTTGCATCCATTCGTAGATCTTCACACCTTCTATCCCCTCTTCTTGCTTCACTTTCGCCGCCGTTATCCGCGTTCATCTATGACATGACATTGGTTTCACCTATTCTTCCTATTGTTGAAAACCTTTCTGTCCCTCACTATATCTTGTTCACTTCTTCAGCTACTATGTTCTCCTTCTTCTCTTACTTTCCTTCCGTGGCTGCTTCCTCGTCTTCTTCTGACGTTGTCGAGATTCCAGAAGTTGCTACCATACCAAGATCATCAATCCCTCCGCTCCTCTTGATGCCAAATAGTTTATTTTCTAAGATTTTCATGGAGGACAGTCCTAAGCTCAAAAAACTCCATGGTGTTTTGATAAACACTTTTGAAGGACTTGAAGGAAATGTGCTAAAGGCTCTTAACAATGGAAAAGTGGTGAAGGAGTTGCCTCCTATATATGGAGTGGGTCCTTTTGCACCTTGTGAGTTTGAAAAAATTGAGCAAAATGGAGTTGCTACTCCATTGAAATGGCTCGACGATCAACCGGACGGTTCAGTGGTGTATGTAAGCTTTGGAAGTAGGATTGCTATAGGAAAAGATCAAATAAGAGAGATAGGAGAAGGGTTAGTGAGAAGTGGATACAAGTTTTTGTGGGTGGTGAAGGATAAGAAAGTTGATAGGGAAGAAGAAGAAGAAGGAGGAGAAGGGTTAGAAGAGGTTTTAGGATTTGAGCTTATGAAGAGGATAAAGGAAAATGGATTGGTAGTTAAGAAATGGGTGGATCAAAGTGAGATTTTGAGTCACAAAAGTGTGGGAGGGTTTGTGAGTCATTGTGGTTGGAACTCAGTGATAGAGGCTGCATGGTTTGGTGTACCAATCATGGGGTGGCCTCAAATTGGAGACCAAAAGATAAATGCTGAATTGGTTTCAAAAGGAGGGTGGGGTGTGTGGAAGAAAGAATGGGGGTGGGAAGGTGAATGTGTAGTGAAAGGGGAAGAGATTAGTGAGACTATAAAAGAGATGATGAATAATGAATCTATTGGCATCAAAGCAACACAAGTTAAAGAGGCTGCAAGGAATGCTATAAGTGTTGGTGGTGGATCTAAGGTTGCTATTCAAGCACTAAAGGAAGTGTGGAAAAAAAATGTTGAAAAAAATTGAGGGTTTATGTATGATTTGGTTAAAGGAGTTGATTCTAGCATTTGAAATAAGGGTTAGGATTAAGTATTGATTTTTCATTATTCAGAAGTTGTTTTTCTATTTTCTTTAGTATTTATGATTTGGTTAAATGTTCCATTAGATTATTAATGCAAAATTGTGGTTTATTCATTTGAGTAGATGATTAATTAAGATCATGTTTAAAATTATAAAATTATTGTTAATCATGTAAATGAATTAATCCAAATTTTAAACATAAGTTTAATTAACCATCTATATAATTGAAAAAACAATTTATTTTTTTTAATATTCTCTCTAACACTCACTTTTTATTGAGTAAAATATATATGTGAGATCTATTTTTAAATTGAAAAACTCATATGTGTTCATTTAATAAAAAAAATAAATGTTAGAGATAGTCTTAAAATGAGAGTATTCTTACTTGTTAGCATTCTTTAATGAACTAATATATTATTTTTAAAATGTGATCAACTAGATACAAAATGTGTAAAATTAAAATAAAATGAATATTATAACTAATTATATTTAAAATGTGATCAACTAGATATGACATGTGTAAAATTAAGAAAAAATATTATTCTAAATAAATAATGATGGTAAGGATTCGTTGTTACATACAGATCAAAAAAGGAGAATTAAAAATGTAGTAAAATGAAAGCGAAACTAGAGTAGTATCGCAAGAATTCTTAATTATTTTAACCAATTGGTTAAAATAGGAGGATTTAAGGTTTTCGATTATGCTACTGATTAAAAGAAACTAATTACGAATAAAATAAACAGGTTAATCTACTGTTTCAATTTCCCAACTTATCATCGATTAATATAATTCCCAAGCCCTAAGTGGATTCTATTCCTTTTTTTATTACAACATCAATCAACAAGCGCAATTGACACTATCTAATTTACACTCATATTTTCTGAATTAAGCAAACAAATTAAAGATTTGCAAGAATTAACGAAAAAGCTACGCTAACACGCGATAATGATTAAGGAATGTAAATCAATCGAAATAAATCAACACATATTCTATAGAACTTGAATTAAGCTTTCAGATATATAGAAGAATATTGAAAGGGAAAAGAAATTTGATTGGAAATTATAAAACCTCAAAGTATCGGTGGAAACCGAATAAATCAGATCAACTGTGTGAAATTTAGTTCTCTATAGTATTCGTGACCGTCTAAGTAAATTTCATAAATAATGAATAACCTAACAGTAGCACTGGATTTTAGTTTAAATTGTAAGCTTATGCGCGGTCTCTAAGAGGGGGTGAATTAGATTTATTGTACTTTTCTCAATTTGAAGCGTCAACCCTGGTTTTGTTATTTTTCAGAAATGATATGAAAGTAAATATGCTAAAAAAAATGAAAAAGTAAAGGACACGACAATATATGTTGGTTCCCCTCACAATCCGAAAGTTACTTTAATATGTGACTTTTTGAAATGTTGAGTAGCAATTAGAATCTCCCCTTATCTTGTATATCTCCCCCTTACTTTTGCAATTCAAGGATTTCTCCCTTGAAATAATTATGAACAAGAACATATATAATACCTACTATTTCTCCCCTTTTTGACATCATCAAAAAGAAGACAAAGTAGAATAAAGTACAAAGTAAGGTGATAACATGTAAATTATATATTTATAATTGAAAATTAATAGCACAAAATTAGACACTTATCTCCTTCATAAGGATTTGATGTCAAAGTTGATATCAATATTGATGCCTCTTCAAAACATATTTTCAATCAATGAAACTTTTAGAAACTACCTTATCATATGATCTTGAGTCTTGAAGGATCAATCTTGATTTGACAATGCTTGTATATGACCTTCAAGTACCTACAAAATATTAGTTACATCTAGGTACCCAATTTTCTTTGGGTCCTTTCGGGTTAGATACCTTCCTCACCCACACATACTCACTACAAGGAATACAATAATTTATTATGTAACAAGCATTAGTAGCATGACCTTTTGCTTTACAATAGAAACAAGTAGGTCTAAAAATATGATTCTTATTATAAAACATTTTATGATGATTTACAATATGTTCTTTCTTTGATTCTACATTGTTGAATTCATTTTTATATTTCATAATTACTTGGTTTAATTCAACAATCTTATACTCAAGATATGAACAATTATTGCATGGTGAATTTTTTATTAAGTCTAACTCTACTTGAGTGTTATTAGCCTTACTTTTTAGGTTTAAAATAGTTTTCGTTTGACTTGAACATTTTCTAGAAATTTTCAAAAGTTCATCATGTAATTCATGAAAAACACTTTGTAATTCATCATAAGGTGGAATATCATCAGTTTCGGAATCACTAACTGCATGATCTTCATCTAAAGATGAACTTATTTCATTGTCATCACATGCTACATATGCTTTATTTTCCTTTTTGTGATTGTTGTTTTTGAATTTTTCTTTCTTTTCAAGTGTAGGACATTCTCTCTTGACATGTCCCCTTTTTCCACATTCAAAACATGTAACTCTCCTTGTTGGCGCTTCTTTGTGAATGGTATCCTTTTTCCTTTCTTTTCTCAAGAATTTTTCAAACTTTTAGATAAGATCATCATCCTCATAAGTGGATTCTTCCTCTTAATTGTTATCATGAAATTTGACTCCTGTCTTTAATACAACATCTTTTGAATCTTTTACTTGTATTTCATGATGCTCCAATCATTCAAGTTCTATTTCATGCTCTTGAAGTTTTCCGAACAAGAAAGTGGATGTCATGGTGGAAAGACTCTTATTTTCTGATATTGCTGTCACCTTTGGTTGCCATTCCCTGGTTAAAGACCTAAACACTTTAAGATTTAATTCATCGTTAGTAAAAGTCTTATCGAGAGAAATAAGGTGATTAGTTAAGTGAATAAATCTCTTTTGTAGAGCAAGGATTGATTTTATGGGATGCATTATGAATAACTCGTACTCTTGACTCAACGTATTCAATCATGATCTCTTTACTTTAACGATTATTTCATGAGTTTCCCCCAATGTATCCCATATTTGTTTTGTCGTTGTACATTGAGAGACGCGAACGAGTTCATCCATGCTAAGTGCATTTTTAAGTATGTTGATTGCTTTCTTATCGTAGAGTACCTTTTTCTTATCATATTCATTCCATTTAATTTTAATCTTTGTTGTCCTAACACCATGGACAACACTAGTAGGAACAAACGAACCATTTTAAACAATATCCCATATATCTTTTCCTTGTGCTTCTAGATTTTCTTCATACGAATTTCCAAAAATCAAAGTATTCACCACAGAACAATGGAGGCTTGTTATTGCTTCCACCATATCTGAACACCGGGTTTGCAGAAGCCATTATGGATCCTAGAAGCAGATTACTTAAACCTTCCCTGATACCATTGTAAGTTTATGCGCGGTCTCTAAGAGGGGGTGGATTAGATTTATTGGACTTTTCTTAATTTAAAGCGTTAGCACTAGTTTTGTTATTTTTTAGAAATGATATGAAAGTAAATATGCTAAAAAATAAATGTAAAAAGTAAAGGACACGACGATATATGCTACTTCCCCTCACAATCCGAGAGTACTCCAGTCTCCTCACTCCCTGTGAGAGATTTTCTACTATATCAAATATTTGTACAAGTATTCAACTAAGACCTATCCCACAATTTTTTAACATAAGCAACACAATCAATAAAGAAAATCCCCTTATGGTCTTTACAAAGTGCAAAAAGAGAACAATCCTCCCTTATTCACTCTCTTGCTTCCAACAATCCTGGAGAGCAAGGAAATCACAACAATATAAATTTTTACAAGTGTTTGAAGTTATATAACACCGTATATCAATTCCTAGATTGATCTTCTCTATCAAGTAGGCAATTCACAATATGTAACACAAGTGCTCAATGATTATATTGTTGAAACTTTCAGAGGTGAATGAAAATGTATGCAGTAAGTTTCAAACAAAAAGCTAAGTCACAAGGCACTTGTTTTGAAAATGAGAGAGTAACGAGTTTGAATTGCTATGGAAGAGAGATGTTTTCAAAATCTGATTTTCATGGTTTATATAGTGCCTTATCACCTTTCTAAAAGTGTACAAATACATGAAAAGACCAACAAGTACAGATTTCCACTATTTGAGAAGGTTGGTGTTACCTATACTAAGAATACCTATTCTATTAGGTTTTCATTTCTATAGAGCAAAAAAGAGGAAAATGTTACTTGGGCCTTAGAGGTTTGTCGGGAAATGTTGAAGGTCTAAGAAGAGAAACCAAAATTAATTGCTATCGGTCGCGATAATGCACTATGGTTTTTGCACCTGTAGAACAAGGATCTAAGAGGTTCCCAAAGTCATCGATCTATCTTTCAGATATTATCGACACACCAATTACTTGGAAATCAATAATATTCTTAAGAGAGTCTCATCTGAGTGTAGTATCTCATATCAACTACTTCGGGTTTACACACTCATAGTCATCGTACTACATCCTAAAAGGCCAAGTGGGGATAAAAGGTGACTAAAACTCCTCAGTCTCATGTGCTCCTAGATTGAAAGTAGTAATGCATTCACTATTACTCGTTCAACACTACTACTCCCAAGAGGGTCTCAACTGAGCAGGGGATCACAAGTCAACTTTTTTGGGATTACTCCCTCAAATTCTCCTTGACAATACCCACCATCCTATCATAAATACGCTCAAGTTTGGGTTATGACTTATCTCACCACTCAAAAGTCATAACCATGCATACAGAAAAACCCAACCACAACTGGCATATATATAGACATTTACAAATATACAAGTATACAAGAAAGCAAACATATAAATAACACAAATGCAAACAAGGTGGGCTTAACCCTCTTAGGGGATGGATATTCCCCAGTGAAGTCGTCATTTCTGTTGCAGTGAGAATATGATATCAAGCTATTAGTTAACTTGAATCACAAATCATGAAGTTCACCATCGAGATTTGATTTATCCAAAGGAAAAGGTAAAGATCGAAGAAAATCCTAAGTGCGCTATGTAACAACAAAGCTAGAGATCTAAGGTTCGAGGTTGGTTATACCTAGGGAAGGTACTAGCATCTTAAGTATCTTCAATACTCAACAAGAACCTCTTGTAAGTATTTGTCTTATGTTAAAGTTTGCTTGCTAAGGAAAATGTGCTAAGGTAAAGGCCTAGAGGTTTATACAAAGTATACTCGCCAAAACATCACATCTCGTGCCTACATATCCTAACTAGGATGGAATCAGATCATTCGTGGTTCACCATACTAGGGGTGAAGAACTCTTGATTGTAGTCAAGGTTCCAAGGTGAGGGTAAATGTTCATAACCATGACACTTACATAGAGTTTACACTCTACTAAGTCTAAGTTGAAAGACTAGCTATGAAATTGACTTTAACAAGTTCAAATGGGAAAGTGAGCACTCATAACAATGGTACTCACATAGAGTTTACAAACTCTACACCTAACTCTAAGTTGTAAGGTCAATTAACTCTAACAAGGCCAAGAAGGTAAGGTAAATACTTATAATAATAGTACTTACATATGGTTAACAAACCCTAACCTAAGACTAGGTTAAAGAGGGAAAATGGATATTACAAGGCCAAAAGAATGACTCTAACAAGGTTATAAGGTGAGGGTAGAAAGTAGACTAAGCTATCCTAAATGTGACTTGGCAGTCAACAAAAATGATCATTTCCTTTGGACTTAGGGGACATGCAACTTGCAACAACAGGGAACTAAAAGATAGAGCTTAAAGTAAGAATGATAACAATCAATTATGAAATGTCATTATGAAAAATGCATGTGCTAAAGGGGATGATAAACTAACAATATAAACAAAGTGTCAAACATTATGACATGTCAAGAGTTTTTTAGCAAACAGACAAAGCACAGGCATGCAAGAATATGGAACTCTAATCAACACCAATAATCAAAGTATCAAAGCTAAATGGACCAATTAAGATAATAATCAAGGAAGGCCAGTAGCTACACCAAATCATGTTTGAAAATATCAAATGATCAAGAAAATATTACAAGCATATCAATCATGCATCAAGACATAAGCATACTTGCCACAATCTAGCTCAAACAAAGATAAATGCAAATATCGTTCAAAACATGGAAGTTAGAACTAAAAAAACCCAAATTGGAAGTAGCATACACAACATATACAACATCATGATGTCAAGAAAAGCATTAACAAAGATCATATCAAGGCATGAACAAAATAATAAGCAAGAATCAATCCAAATCACCCATAAAAGGACTCAAACACTCAAGACATGTAAGGAAGGTTAAATGGACAAGAAAACACACTTGGAAACCATGAAGTCAGAAGTTAAGACATGTCTTTCAAACCACATACAAGCAACAATCATCAAGAAAGTTCACTCAAAGAACATGCCTAAAAACTAGGTCAAGATAAACATCTAAACATGTTCAAAACAAACCCTAACTTGATGCACCAACCAAAAATAGAAAAATGGCCAAATAAAATCGAACTAAAATCCCTAGCTCATTTCCATGCATTCAAGAATATGTGTACAAGAGATAAACAAGAGATTAGCATAAAATTTCATTCAAAATCAACTAACAAGCTCATGATATCAAAGTAATCAAGGCTCAACAAAATCAAACCAAAAGCATTGAAACCAACACCATCAAAGCTCAAAAACAATACTCAAACATCCTACATTCATGTATTAAAAGTTGACAAAAAAATCAGCTCAAGAAAGCATGTCTAAGGCATTCAAATTTAAAACCCTAATCAAAGGGTGTTTTGGTAAACATACCACACCAAATAAATTAAATAAAATAGAAAGATAATTTATAAAAATAAATAAAAAAATATTAAAAATAACTTAAGACAGTAAGGTTCTCAAAACAAAATTTCATGGATTTTTAAAATGATTATAATATTGAAAATAAAATGCAAAGTTTAAAAGGTAAATAAAGAAAATAAAAGAAGAAGACAAAAGGGAGGAGGGGTGAGCCTAGTAAACAGGAACAAAGGTTTTCTTTCAAAATCTTAAATGGGCCCATCTTAGGGGGCGTGAATAGAAAATATGGGATAGTCTCAGTCCATAAGTGGGTGACGAGGGAACCGTTGTAGCATGATCTATTGAAACTTCTTGTGCGCTCTAAATTGTGGCCGTCAGATCTAGGATCTGACTTAGTCAAATCAATTAAATGGTCACGAAGGGAGGGTGCACGGTAACTAGAAATGGGGTATCAGTAGGGAAACGAATTCCAGGTGTGGGGAGTGGATGTTGACACGTGTCACCGTTCTGGCCAACCAACTCAAAAAAAACTTGCATTTGGTGGAAATGAGTTAAGGAAATTAATTAAAAAAATCATAAAAACCTAGGGAAAGGGTGGAAACGAAAATATTCCATAGACCCCACTCTCTCTCCTCACTTAGCCTCTCTCTCTCTCTCTCTTACCTTTCTTTTCTCTTAAACATTCCACTACCGAAACTCTAATAAAAGGGTGTTTTGATAAACATACCACACCAAAACTGGTCTACGCAGACCCTACCTAGAATTTTCTACACAATCCAAATATGAAATTAGTTTTTACAAAAAGCTAACCAAAACCTCAAATCGAACTCAGTCCCAAATAAACCCTAAATCATAGAATAAGGCAGCAACGAGCAGATTGAAGCAAAAGAGAGCGCGTACAAATCGCGGAAGTCCACAAATAACACACGAAAAAGAAACACGGAGTTTAAAGTGAAGAAGAAGAGTACCTAAGAAGATTATCAGTCAAAGAAATTTTTTGGAGAGTCTCTACATGCACCAAGGTATTCCTGAATCAACCTCTTTCTTTTTGAGTTCAAACTTCTTCCCTTTCTCTCTATCTCGTAATGTTGTTGAGTCCCTTTTAGGTTTTTTGTGTGTGATGGCCGTGTGTGTAGAAATTAGGTTTCTTCTGATGGTCCTTTTATGCTGAATCGATTAGGTTTTTGTAGACAATTTGAGTTTCCCTGCTTGCTGCCAAACCGATTCCCTGCTGTGGGACTTGTTGTATTTTTCCAATTTCAATGTTAATTCCTTTCTGCCATTGTTCTGATGCTCTGAATTTTTTCTTTTTCATGTATTCTGAACAATACTGATGTATGCCCTGTCTATTTGCTCTGAGAATTTATTTGTACCTCTGAAATTTCTGTCTTATTGTGAAATGCGATTTGAAGTGGTTTGACTTTATTTGAATGAACATGGTTTGAAAGTTTGGTTTGTTTTTGAATTTGAAATGGTTATGGGATTGAAATGATGAATTTAATTTTGAATTTTGATGTATGTTTGTGGATATGTTTTGTGATTGAAATTGGCTTGAATGTGAATTGTTTATAATTGTGGTTTGAAATTGTTGAATGATTTAGGAATGAATGATTGGTGTTGAGTTGTTGAATGATTTTTGAAATTTGTTTTGGATTGGTGTGGACTTGTTTATGAATTTGGTTTATGATTGGTTTTGAAATTATTGAATTTGGCATGGTACAATTTGGTTTATAGTTGTGTAAATTGAAATGGTTTTTGAATGAAATAAATTGGTATGTTTTATGACATAAATTGTGAATTGCTTAGCCTTTTGTGACATGAAATGGTTTTGGTTGAATTGGCATGGTTTTGGTTGAATTGGAATGGTTTTGTTTGGTTTTGATGTGAGTATTGAAAAGGTTTTGACATGATTTGGAATGGGGTATGCTTGAGTTTGACTTGAACTTGTTTTGTTTTGTAGGTTTTGGTAAGACATGGCTTGAAGAGGCGAAGCTTGAAGATGATGAAGACATGGAGATGAAGCATGGTGTAGTGATATGTAACAACATACTGTAACAAATTGTAACAATGTAACAAAAGTATCCAAATGAATGTAACTTCTTAGGATTTGAAACAAAAACCAACAATTGTAATTTAAAGACATTGAAAACAACGAAGCCTCTTTCGGATTAATGTAACAAAAAAATTTTGTACTTGAACAATGAAATTTAATGAATTTTGTTAGCACAAATTTATCATCTCATTCAAAACCAAACAAAATTGTGACTTTAAACATTGATAGTATGAAAATTTCTTTGTTAGCACCCAAAACAAACTTTTGGTTCCAATCTATAAACCTTTTTGTCACTCAAAACTCAATTAGCTCTTGTTAAACCAAATGAACCATAATAGTTTACAAGGCCAATCTAAAAACACCAATCTCACCATAAATCGCATTCTAAATCCAAACTCATACAAGCATCACCAATAACAAAAAAAAAACAAAACTAAGTAACAAGGTAAATTAAATCTAAATGAGAAAAAAACTAACTAAATTCTAAAGAAATAAACCAAACCAAAACCTATCGAAATCTAATTAGAAAGAAAAAAAACTAATATTCTAAAAAAAAACAAGACAAAACTTATTTAAAAGAGGTGAATTAAACTAAAAATAAAAATAAATAGAAAGTATAAATTAAATAAAAACAAGAAGGGAAAAATTTAGGGTATGACACATCATACCCAAAGGCTTCTGATGTTCAACCTTTGACTTCTGACAAGTCAAACAGGCATAAACAAATTCAGCAATATCCATCTTCATACCTGGCCACCAAAATAACTTCTGCAAATCCTGATACATCTTCGTAGCACCGGGATGAATACTCATCATACTTTGATGTCCTTCTTCAAGAATACTCTTCCTAATTTCTGGATCATCTGGGACACACACTATATCTCTGAACCTCATCACACCATTCTCATCAATCCGGAATTCACCTCCGTTACCTTGGTTAATCAAGGCCAATTGATCAACCAATCTCAAATCAGATTTATGACCTCCATTGATTTCTTCGAGAATGCCACTCGTCGGTTTCAACATTTCTAACTTCACACTGTCAGGAGTCTCCCCGCATACTAAACTCATGTCTCTAAATTTCTCGATCAATTCTAGTTCTCTCACCATAAGCATCGATATATGCAATGACTTCCTGCTCAACGCATCAACTACCACATTTGCTTTACTAGGGTGGTAACTCAAATCGAAGTCATAGTCTTTCAACAATTCCAGACACCTTATCTTCCTCATATTCAACTCCTTCTGATCGAATAAGTACTTTAAACTCTTATGATTACTGAACACCTCAAGTTTAGAGCCAAAAAGGTAATGTCTCCAAATTTTTAACACGAACACTGCAACTGCCAATTCTAAATCATGCGTAGGATAATTTCTTTCATGAACCCTCAATTGTCTGGAAGCATAAGTAACAACTTGACCATTTTGCATCAACACTCCATCAAGACCCAACTTTGATGCATCACAATATACCACAAGAGACTCACTCAGATTAGGCAAGACCAATACCGGAGCGGTCGTCAACTTGTTCTTCAATTCCGTGAAACTCTCTTCACACGCAGCATCCCACACATAATCTTGACCCTTCCGAGTCAACTGAGTCAAAGGTAATGCCAACTTAGAAAAACCTTCGATAAACTTGCAATAATAACCTGCCAACCCAAGAAAACTTCGTATTTTTGTAGCAGACTTCGGAGTCTCCCATAGTAACACATCATCAATCTTAGAAGGATCCACAGTAATTCTACCACTTGATATCACATGGCCAAGGAAACTCACTTCCTTCAACCAGAACTCACATTTCGACAGTTTTGCATATAACTTCATCTCTTTCAACACTTGCAACACTGTACGCAAATGCTCAGCATGCTCTTCTTCAGATTTTGAGTATATCAGAATATCATCAATGAAAACCACAACAAACTTATCCAAATACTCATGAAAAATTTGATTCATATACTCCATGAACACACCTGGTGCATTGGAATATCATATGGCTTAACATGAATCTGATGATAACCAGACCTTAGATCAATCTTACTAAACACACAAGCGCCCACTAGTTGATCCATCAAATCTTCGATTCTAGAAAGTGGATATTTATTCTTTATAGTCACTTTATTCAACTGCATGTAATCAACACACAACCTCATACTACCGTATTTCTTCTTAACTAACAACGCAGAAGCATACCACGGAGAAACACTCGGTCGAACAAAAATTTTCTCAATCAATTCTTCCAATTGTTTCTTCAATTCACTTAACTCAAAAGCTAACATCCGGTAAGGATCCATTGACACCGGACTCGTACCTGATATCAATTCCACCGCAAACTCGACTTCACGCTCTGGGGGCAAATCACTTACGTCATTTAGAAATACATCTGGGAATTCTCAGACAACAGGTAATTCAACACTTGTAATTTCAAGGTTAACTTTCAACGATGCAAACATTGCAAACATTAAGGCTTCATGTTCTAGAAGTTCATCCACTTGCTTAGCAAACAAAAACATCAGTTCTCCATTATCACCAAACTCAGGAAATCTCCCAGTCTTATTATAACAGTTGATATGAACATAGTTGAACTCCAACCAGTTCATTCCAAGGATAACATCAATTTGGTGCAAGGGTAAACACATCAAATCCATCATGAAACTCTTCCCAAAAATAGTTAAAGGAAAACCCGAACACACAAGAGTAGTAGTAACAAAACCATTAACACGAGTTTCTATCACCATACTACCATTCATATCAGACAATTTCAAACCCAACATAGTAGCACATTCAAGAGAAATAAATGAATGAGTAGAACCAATATCAATAATAGCAACCAACTCAGTATTGTTAATAAAACAAGTACCTCGAATCAAGTTATTCTTCTTAGGGACTTTTGAATCGCTCAAAGCAACCACTCTGCCATTAGTCTGAGCGACAATAGAAGTCTTCTTTGCCTTCTGGCATTGGGTACTGATGTGGCCTTGTTCACCATAATTGAAACAAGTCAGACCCTCATTCTTGCAATTATTGGCTCGATGACCTCTCTTACCACATCTGTAACATCTCAGCACATTATTATTGCAACCATCAACATAATGACCTTGCTCGTCACACCTGTAACACTTAACAAAAGCAGGAGTTGCTCCTCCACTTGTCTTCATCCCATCTGAAGCCTCCTGCTTCCCTTTGTTAATTGGAGTAACATAAGGTTTTCCTAAAAATTGCCCTTTCTCTTTCTTCTCACTAAGATGTTCGTAGTGAGCCAATCGAGCTCTGCTATCCTCATCATAGATCCTACTCTTATCCACCAGCTCAATATACCTATGAATCTCTTGGTATCCAATACTCTGTTTGATCTCTGGTCTCTGCCCATTCTCAAAATTTAGACATTTAGAAATCTCAGCATCAACACGATTGGAATGCAGACAAAATTTCACCAGCGCCTCAACTTTGCAGCATACTCTGCCACAATCATGTTTCCTTGATTCAATTCAAGGAACTCTATCTCTTTCTTACCACAAACGTCCTCAGGGAAATACTTCTCCAAGAATTCTTTCCTGAATACATCCCAAGTTATCTTAGTACCAACATCCTCCAATCTCTGACGTGCATTATCCCACCAATCTTCAGCTTCTTCTTATATCATATGTGTACCAAACTGTACCTTCTGAGTGGCATTGCACGCCATCACTCAGAAGATCTTCTCAATCACCTTGAGCCACTTTTGTGCGCTCTCTAGATCATGAGTGCCCATGAAATTTGACGGATTATTCTTCTGGAACTTTCCCAAAGAACGAAACTCATTAGGAGCCCCTTCATTCTGATTGTTATGTGCATTCTGGGTCATCACTTGAGCAAGTGATTCCAACACGTCAGCAATAACACGATCGTTTCTCCCAGTCATTATGCATACCATCAATCAACATTAGAAGAAACAAACTATCGACAGTTACACACACTCGTCGACTAACAGGGGACTGACATCATATAAAAACCTGGCCGGACAGACTGACCTGCTTTGGTACCACTAATGTAACATCATTCTAAACCCAACGAATAATTTAGCGCATAAATCGATAATTAAATCAGAGTAAATCACTGACAAGGGTGCCACATGCTTCATAAAAACATTCTTATCACACATCCTGCTCCATAACACGAGTTTCAAATAATTATAAAATTCATTTTAATAACTCCACATATAATTGAAACTTCGCAGCAGAATCTTAGTATCAATATGACTTCATAATTTTCATCAAAGGACATCAAGGCCTTTGATCATAATAAAAAAATCAACATAAAACAATTCATCGTGTAACAAACTCTTAAAAACATGTTCTTAAATCAATAACGACTTCAGAAAACCAAACATTTCCAAACCCCGATGTTACGTATCAGAGCAAGACCCTCTTAATTCATGAAAATAATTGACTCCAAAGCTAAATCTTCACGCGTCGACGAGCTAACTTTGATCACCTGCACGTTACCCATGTAGAGATAACATTCAAACAGGCAGGGTGAGTAATCACAAATAATTATAAAAGTTATAAGAAATAGATGTAGTAGTTATAGCAACAATTATCCATACTTCATATATCCATCATACATCACACACATACTCACACTGCCACTTCATTAAGTCATTCACAACGTCATTACATCATCAATAAATCATCATCGTCAAAACATCACTTATGTCACAATATCATCAAAAAATTTATTAACTCATATTTATGCAATGTCATTTAGTATGTAATGCAACAAAACGACTCATACACGTGGTACCAACACTTTGATGAACACATGGTCATCTCCCTCCAAAGATCCCCACCATAGGATCTATTCCCACTCGGAACCGGAGCACATCATAAAACGCACTCAATCCACACAATGGCATTGAGGCCACCATTGGACCAGAGTCCTAACATCATCACTGAACCGAAGTACTAACATCCCAAAAGGTATGAACTATGAGTTTTGCACCTGCAGAACAAGGTTCTAAGAAGTTCTCAAAGTCATTGATCCATCTTTCAGATATTATCGATACACCAATTACTTGGAAATCAATAATATTCTTAAGAGAGTCTCGTCTGAGTGTAGTGTCACATATCAACTACTCCGGGTTTACACCCTCATAGTCACCATACTACATCCTAAAAAGCCAAGTGGGGGTAAAAGACTAAGGGGTTGACTCTAACAAGGTCAAATGAGAAAGTGAGCACTTATAACAATGATACTCATGTAGAGTTTACAAACTCTATACCTAATTCTAAGTTGCAAGGTCAATTGGCTCTAATAAAGCCAAAAATAAAGGTAAATACCAATTATTTGAGACATGAAAAATATCACGATTAAATACAAAATACTCTAAATCTCTTAGATATGAAATACTAACTAGAAGAGAGTATTACACAAGAATTACATAATACAAACACAACTAAAACATGAATGCAACAAATAATTTTTTTTTTCTTTAAAGGTGAGGCTTTAAATAGAGTTAATAAATATATATATATATATATATATATATATATATATATATATATATATATATATATATATATATATATATATATATATATATATATATATATATATTGTTAAATATAATTCATTGTGATTTGATATGATTAGATTTGATATCATATGATTAATTTGATATGATATGATTAGATATCATATGATTAGATTTGATTTAGAATATTTTGGGCCTTTTATGTTTTGGGCTAGTGTAAACCTAAAACTATAAATAGGGTGCCTTGCTTTGTATTCTACATCACAACAGAACAGATTTCACAGTTGCAGTTAGCAAGTGAAAGTTCAATAAGAAATCCCACAGTTGTGGGTAACACATTCTCTCCAAATACTTCTTCTCTCATTCTTCTCTTTCTTGTTTGTTATTCTTCTTCTCTTTTGTTGTTCTTGATAATTACTTGTTATTACCATCATTATCATATTGTGGGTTTGTTCATCAATCTTGAGATCAAGATTGAAGGGAATTCTTCATAGGGTGTGAGGTGAATTTCCAACATCTGGTATCAGAGCTCCGGTTAAGAGATTCAAGGAAGGAAGATAGTGATGGCGATGAACTATCCAAACGACAACTTTCCGGCGACCCTGCCAATTCTCAAGAAAGACAATTATGAGAATTGGTGCAAGCAGGTTAAGGTGATATTCTGTTATCAAGATCTTTGGGATCTTGTGAAGGACGGAGTAACATCGCTGGTGGAGAACGCAACGGAGGCGGAAAAGGCTGTGCACAAAGAATTGAAGAAGAAGGATTATAAAGCACTCTTTATAATTCATCAGTGTGTTGATCCTGATAACTTTGAAAAGGTTAGTGATGTTGATTCAGTAAAAGAAGTATGGGTGATTCTTGAAAAGTCGTTTGGAGGCGCAGAGAAGGTGAAAGAGGTGAGGTTACAAACTCACAAGAGAACCTATGAGTTGCTTCAGATGGAAGACAACGAAAGCATTACGGATTTCTTCACCAGAGTTATAAGGTTGGTGAATCAAATCAAAGTATGTGGAGAAACGCTGACGATGAAAGCAGTTGTCTCAAAGATTTTGAGATCGTTGGCTCCAAAATTCGACCACGTGGTAGTTGCCATAGAGGAGTCGAAAGATCTGTCAGTGTTGACGAAGGAAGAGCTTCAAGGGACTCTTGAGTCTCATGAACAGAGGATGGATGAGAGAGCTGCAGGAAAGTCGAAAGATATGGCTTTGCAGGCACAGACGGAAAAGGAGAGAAAAGGAAAAGGTAGCTGGAATGGCAACAAAGGAGGAAACTAGTCAAATCAAAAGAAACCTTGGAACCAAGGCAACCAAAGAGGTGGTGTTGTAGGTAAAGGAAGAGGTGGTGATCGAAAGACAAACAAAAGCCACATTCAATGTTTCAATTGCCAGAAGTATGGTCATTATGTTAGTGATTATCCAGAAAAGAAGAGAAATCAAGAGACTGATGCAAAGCTGGCGAAACATGAAGAAGAAGAAACGTTGCTAATGGTCACAACAAACGATGAAGAAAGATTCCAAGATCAGTGGTACTTGGACTCAGGATACTCATCACACATGACTGGAAGGAAAGATTGGTTTGTCAACATGAAGCCCTCGTCGGAGAATACGGTGAAGTTTGCAAATGACAACACTCTAGCAGCTGAAGGTGTTGGTGATGTTCTGATTATGAGGAAAGATGGCAAAAGGTCAACAATTTCCAATGTGTTGTACATACCAGGCATGAAGAGTAATTTGCTCAGTATAGGGTAGTTTGTCGAAAAGAACTACAAGGTAGTTGTCGAAGACAAGATTATGAGAGTCCTCGACGCAGGTGGTAGACTAATCTTGAAGGCTCCAATGTCTCAGAATAGGACCTTCAAGATTGGACTCAATGTGATGGAGCACAAGTGTTTAGCAACTGCAGCCACTGAAGTCAAAATAGAAGTTCGACAGAAACCAGTTGCAGATGAAGCAGGTTCAAGCAGACCTCGACGAACTAGACACATGCCTGCAAGGTTGCAAGAATGTGTAATCACATCAGATGATGTAGTCGATGAAGAGGGTGAGCTGGTACGTTATGCTTTCTACGCAGATGTCGAACCAGTCAATGCAGCTGAGGCATTGAAAGATTCGAAGTGGGTGAAAGCAATGATTGAAGAGTTAGAGTCCATCAAAGTCAATGATACTTGGTCACTTGTCGAATTGCCGCAAGGCAATAAGGCAATTGATGTGAGGTGGGTTTACAAGGTGAAGGTAAATCCTAAAGGAGAAGTAACTCGACACAAAGCGAGACTTGTGGCGAAAGGATTTCTTCAGAAGGAAGGGATCGACTTTGATGAAGTATTCGCACCTGTTGCTAGAATCGAAACAATCAGGTTGGTTGTTGGTCTAGCAAATATGAAGAACTGACACACATGTCAGATGAACGTGAAGTGTGCATTCCTTAATGGCCCCTTAGAAGAAGAAGTTTATGTTGCACAACCAGCTGGGTTTGTGAAACAAGGCGAAGAAAGAAAGGTGTACAGGCTTCATAAAGCCCTGTATGGACTTAAGCAAGCTCCAAGAGCTTGGAATAAGAAAATTGACAGCTTCTTAAGGGAGAAGGAATTTGTGAAGTGTACAACTGAGCATGGAGTATATGTAAGAAGAAGCAATGGTGAATTGCTTATACTATGTCTCTATGTTGATGATTTGTTGATAACAGGGAGTTCCAAGAAGGAGATCGAAGATTTCAAACATGACCTGAGTAAGGAGTTTGAAATGTCAGACTTGGGAAATCTCTCATATTTCCTTGGCATCGAATTCTACAAGACAAGTAGAGGTTTGATGATGCACCAAAGAAGATATGCAGGCGAGATACTCAAGAGATTTGAGATGCAAGATTGCAACCAAACTTCGACTCCAGCTGAGCCCAGATTGCAACTGTCGAAGGATTCAGATAAAGATGATGTCGACCCAACCCAATACAGAAGACTTATTGGGTCACTTAGATACCTTTGCCACACAAGGCCTGACTTAGCATACAGTGTTGGTATGATAAGTAGATTCATGCAGAAACCAAAGGTATCACACCTAGCAGCGGCGAAAAGGATACTGAGGTATCTGAAAGGAACTCTCGACTATGGCATTTTGTTTCCAGCAGCTGATGAAGGAAAAGAATGCAAGTTAATGGGATACACAGACTCCAGTTGGTGTAGTGATGCTGAGGATCGAAAATCCACAACTGGATATGTGTTTATGTTAGGTGGTGCACCAGTTGCTTGGAATTCGAGAAAGGAACCAGTGGTGGCATTATCATCATGCGAAGCAGAATATATAGCTGCTTCCCTTTGTGCATGTCAAGCAACTTGGATGGTGAACTTGGTCGAAGAAATCACAGGGAAGAACCATGGAGCAATTACCATGAAGATAGACAGCATGTCAGCTATCAACTTGGCAAAGAATCCAATAGCTCATGGTCGAAGCAAGCACATCGAAATGAGGTTCCATTATCTCCGAGAGCGGGTAGCAGAAGGGAAGATGAAGTTGAAACACTGCAGAACTGAGAATCAGATTGCAGATATCATGACGAAGGGAGTGCAGGTCGAAGTCTTCAGAAGACTAAGGGCCATGATGAATGTAGACAGTTTAGACACAATGAATTAGGTGGTGTGTTAAATATAATTCATTGTGATTTGATATGATTAGATTTGATATCATATGATTAATTTGATATGATATGATTAGATATCATATGATTAGATTTGATATCATATGATTAGATTTGATTTAGAATATTTTGGGCCTTTTATGTTTTGGGCTAGTGTAAACCTAAAACTATAAATAGGGTGCCTTGCTTTGTATTCTACATCACAACAGAACAGATTTCACAGTTGCAGTTAGCAAGTGAAAGTTCAATAAGAAATCTCACAGTTGTGGGTAACACATTCTCTCCAAATACTTCTTCTCTCATTCTTCCCTTTCTTGTTTGTTATTCTTCTTCTCTTTTGTTGTTCTTGATAATTACTTGTTATTACCATCATTATCATATTGTAGGTTTGTTTATCAATCTTGAGATCAAGATTGAAGGGAATTTTTTATAGGATGTGAGGTGAATTTCCAATATATATATATATATATATATATATATATATATATATATATATATATATATATATATATATATATATATATATATATATATATATATATATATATATATATATATATATATATATATATATATATATATATATATATATATATATATATATATATATATATATATATATATATATATATATTACGAAGTAGAAAAAAAAATCTTATATGGTTTAATAAAAATTAACCAAATCCAAAGTTCACCATATCAATTTTTTTTACAAAACCAAATTCAATAAAATCTTCTTCATGCAAGATTGTTTTCATTAAATATTTTTCATATTGATTTAGATTAAAAAAATTTGTCTAAACAAAATCTTTGCAAAAACTAAAAAATATTTCTGAATGAAGTAAATTTGAACCAAAAAATATCATAATAAGTGGTAGAAGCGAACACATATTTCTAGATAATATACCCAAGAAAGAATAGAGAAAATCAAATATAGGATATCTCAACATTAATCAATACACCTTAAACAAATTGTCTACAAACTATATACATGGTTGAATTTGAACCCACTTTGTTATTTTATTTTGGAGAGATTACTGATGTTTAAGTATTGAGTATGATATGTAACCTTCCATCATTTAGTGTTATGTTAATTTTAAATACTTATTTTAAAATAAATTTAAACTTT
The DNA here is from genome assembly GCA_963859935.3 of Lathyrus sativus. Lineage (NCBI taxonomy): Eukaryota > Viridiplantae > Streptophyta > Magnoliopsida > Fabales > Fabaceae > Lathyrus > Lathyrus sativus. The sequence goes on from OZ012736.1 coordinate 3,018,737, forward strand.
AAACTAATTTTATTCTAAGTACCCTTAACACTAAAAAAAATCCACATTTTAAATGAAGATGTAAAAACCACTTAATCCATAAATATATCAACAAGAGAAAAAAGAAAGTCTTGGCAATACTTCAAAAATAGAATATAATATAAAAGAAGCAATATCAGCCTTATATTTCTGCTCCCCCTTATCTCCCTGCCCTTTCCTGCCATCTCTTCATCTCCTATACGCAGGAGATTCCATAGGGGAAGCCAAGCAAAGCCAAGCCAATCATGGCTTCCTCTTCACTACCATCCTTCATTCAAGTCTCAACCTTCTCTAAAAAACTCACCACCCCTCAAAGCAACTCTCACTTTGCTATAACAAAAACCAACACACAATTTTCTTGCTCCTTATCTCCTTCTCCTTCCCACAACATTCTTCAAAAATCACTTCCTTTAGCTGCTTCACTTGCAATTCTTCTCTGGTCAACTCCTGGTGCAATACCCTTTATCTATCTCTCTTTCAATGTAGCAGCATGCATTTCATTTCAAGTCACTTTATTGTTTACTGTTAATATTTTTCCTTGCAGCACATGCTGGATTCATGTCAGGAATCTCGGGACTAGAAGCTGTTCCTGGTCCTCAGCTGCCTAAGATTGATTTCCTCAACAGAATAAACGGTTACATCTCTCAAAATCTTATAGATGATGATGATGATGATGATGAAACTAACATATATATGTGTTCATTCTATTCTTAACAGAAGAAAACCAGAAGAGATATGCTGAAAATGATGCAAGAATCAAAGAGTCTCCCTTGGTGAAGAAACTTCTTGAGCAATCTAAGTTGAATAAAGAGAAGTAATTGATTCTTTAGCTATTATGATCATAATTGAATCTGTGTATTTTTTGTTATCAAAAAGTTACAGCAATATCATTTTGTGTTCAGGAATAGTAAAGAAATAGAGAACAAGTACTGCTTACGTGGTGCAGAATGGGGAGTTGGTGATTGTTCAGCAGAAGGAATGTCTATAGAGGAGAGGGAGAAGTTCATAGCAATGTTGAAAGAGAAGGTTGGAGAAAAGTAATATGATGCAGCTAGATTATAGAAAAGATAAAATTTTAGGCCTCTTGAGTTTCAAAGTTTTGTTTTTGAATCCTATTTATTATACAATGGACTATTATTATGTATGATTGTAGCAGAAACAATACATTAGTTCAACCTCTTAATCTTTCTACAACAAGAAGATCCTAAGAGAAAACTTAGATAATTTTTCTACTAAAATTTCCTAACAAAGGCCTATGTAATGTGTTTCCCAATTCAATGAATCTTTTCTCCAAAACCACTTGACTTTAGTTTCTCCCCTAAAAGTTTCTCTTTCGATCTCTAAAGTTAAGAACAAAAGAATACAAATGAAAGTCTTTATATAGCACATGATTTGAGGTCATCGTGCCAACGATACTCCATGTGCCTCATGGATGAGACATTTCTAAAATATCTAGAAAACATTTTTAAAAAATGCATGAAGGCTCATGCTAAACGTCTCAAGGGTGTGGAAGCTTTGGTCAAGAAAGTTCTAGCAAGAGCATAATCTAATTAGTGTGTGTTTGGTTCTTCCCTGGAAAAAAATTATTTTGACTAAATTGATTCTATAAAATTGATTAGAGTTAAAAGCGAGTTGAATGTAAAGTGATTTGTGTTTGAATAAATTTAAGTAAAATGGAGCTGAACAATAAGTTTCAATGTAAAACTTACGTTTAAACATGAGAATTTTCCCGTGCTTGAATTAAATATTGTCCCCAATAAAAACAACTTAAAAGAGAGGGATAGAGAAAATTCACAAAATCATGGATGCGGAAGAAAGTGTCTCTATGAAACATGGTAGTTGAATAAGGTCTTCATCATATCATTTAGACCATCTAACACTTAGATTTGTCCATGTTGTTCAACCTTAATTCTTTCCCACCACTCTTGGTTGTTTCATGTGTAAATGCAAATTCTTCTACAGGAAGAGATAATGGAATATGTGTGGATCTATGTGCTTGCAGGTACTGTAGTTGATGATGTCTTGATCCCTTGAGTGATCAGAATGGTTTTGATGGTGACTCTAATATTCAGTGGAATCATGTTGGTTGATCATTCGCTTGATCGTGTTGATCCCTTGTGATGTATTTTCAGCGGTGTCTAATGATGTTGCTCATCGTGAAAATATCTCAAACCTCATCTGAGAAAAGATTCATGATTCTAGTGAAGTTCTAAAGTCAAAGACAATGTATCAAGGATCTTGAAGGTTCAAAGTTGTGAAATTGAGTGTGTGTTAAATGTCGTATGGCGGATCGTGGGCTTAACATAGTGTCTGAGTGGTCAGAGTATTGTAAAATTGTTAGAGTAACTCATAAGTTACTAAGACAACTCTCACACACTAACAAAATATTTTATAGACCATTTCTCTTTGATAAAATCACTAAAAAATGTTTTTCGCATATAGCTAATTGATTACAAGTCCAAATAATTAATTATGAGTGAAAATTACACTGAATAATCAATTATCTAATATGTCTAGTTGATTATATCAATTCTAATGTCTTATGGTAAAATATTAGGGTTTATAGTCAATTAGTTACAGTGCAATTTTAAAAAAAATCTTTTTAACACTATATAATTGATTATACTTATGGCATAATTGATTATGAGTATTAAAAATTCCGTTGATCACTTTCCTTTTTGAGAAACATTTTCTTCTATATAAGAAGGGTGTCTCCTCACTATTTCACACACTAGAATTCAATTGTAAATCATTATTCTCTCTTTTAACCTATCTCTCTTATATTCTTTCTTTCATTAAATGTTGCCTCAGTGCCTTGTGAGTGAAATGTATTTGTGAGCTTTTAGTTGTACCAGTGTTCAGCTATTTCATCAAGAGTGTTATTCTTTTAAAGTCCCTCTTAGTTGGTTGTGAAGGTTCTCCTGCAAAACACTTACTTAGTTTTCGAGATTAGTCGGTCAAAATCTCCTTCTTGGTTCATGAGTTTAACCCTTGAAAAAGTCCATTTTTTTTAGGGATCATCCTATGACAATATCTCAATTGATTGTAATAATATTCATAGATATAACCTAACAAAAACACAAAAGATTTTATTAGTGGAAGTCTAAAAAAGTTTGTTTCTTGAGGAGTGGATAAGGCTAAGAGATCGACCGAACCTCTATAAATCCTGAAACAATCTCTCTTATCCCTCTCTATTTACTTTCAGTCATTTACTTCCTTAATATTTCATTCCTTCCATTTTCCACTGCTTTTATCGCTATTTTAAACTATATTAACACAAATTGTTGTTTTTAGTAATTAATCTTAAATTAATTACGAATTTTGAATACCATAATTTACCTTCTCTCTTGTGTTTAGAGTCACTTGTTCAATAAAAGGTTCATCTTAAAACATCTCTTCATAAGTCGAGATTGTGGAAGTGTATTACCAATTTTTACGATTGTGGATTGTTGTCCTTTTCGCGTTGGGTAAAAATATGACCTCTTCATGTGAGATCTAAGCTTATAAAAATCACATTATTGGGAAACTATTTTCAAGGTAATGCAATTTCATGTCTAGCCCGGTACTTCTAGGGATTTCAATCAATTCCCCAATGGTCATTTCATAACCCAAGTTTTCAATAATTGGGGTAATCAATCCCTTAAACACTGCGTCCCCTTTTGATGCTTTGGCAACATTTTCCAAACACTTAGCCAAATATAAAACAATATGGATAGGATGACCTTTAATCATTGACCGATTAATCCTGTATTATCCCCTCTTGCAAAAATTGTGTGCGCTAGCACCTTTTGAACATACTTGAAACAAGGGTTTTAGATCAAGGAAGTTTTAGCCATGGCCGATTCATATCCATTATAATTGGTAGTTTTTTTCCCAAAAATGTGCATAAACGAATCAACTGTTTCGAGTAATATTTATATCACCGTGAATTAATACTTTGCAAATGACTGTAAGTTCATAGATGTCCAAGCTATAATTAGTGTTAAATAACCTAAACGAAGTAATTCCATACCCATTATCTACCACTATATTGATATTTACCTCTAAAGTAATTAAAAACTACAAAGTGAGTTTCATAGGTTGGGATCTTTAGTGACATAAGATGTATTAAGTCTATTTATCAAACATCCAAGCAATATCATCAACTATTCCTAATGGTTCTATAGTTTATTGGTGCACCTATCTTGTTGGAGTGATCTTTCAGTGAACGAGGATGTCATATCGCTCTTGTTGAACAACAAATGAAAACTTTAATTCAGTAGGAACTTTTCGTGCTTTTGTCATTCCTCTTTCTTATCTCTCTCTCTCTCTCTCTCTCTCTCTCTCTCTCTCTCTCAGTAGCTTGAGCATGTGATGTTGTTGGTGCTTTCCCTTTACTGAATCTCTTTTTATGCCATGAGTTAAAATGTTAGGGTTTTGAGATGGAAGGTGTGAGGGTGAGAAATTTGTTGATGGTTTTGGTTGAAGTTTGTTTGGGAGGTTGAAAAGTAGAGAATTTAGTGATGGGTGTTTGGTTTTGGGTTTAGAGTGTGGGTAGTAGTGGGTGAAGATAAAGAAAAATTGTTGGCTATGGGGCTTTTAGTGTGTAGTTTATGAGAGATTCATGGAAGATTGAAATTTAGAGGTTTTGAATGTGAAAATCAAGGTAAAAGAATTTGTTTCCTGATTTAATGGTGTTTAATGGGAGAAAAATGCTATTCCTACACCATTTCCTACACCCAATACTTACACCGTATGCACTATTCACCGTATTTATACGGTGAACAGTGTTTTTTTTATTAAAATAATATATTTTTTTAAAATATTAATTTTTTTTTTTAAAAAGTTTTATTTTTAAAATTTATTTTATAACACAAATATAAGATTGCGCATTAACCAACTTCACAGTTGCATTAACCACAAAAATCTACATTATTAACCAATTATTTTACATATAATTTATTAACCACTTTCACTACTTCATTAACCAATAAAATACACACTATTAACCATGTTCGGGGGAATTTGTTCAAGTATTTGTGAACAGTAATTGAGGTGTAGGGTGTAAAGATGGGTGTCAACATAGCAATCCTGTTAATGGGATTAGGGATAATGTTTGGGGAGTTTAGGAAGGATGGAGCCTACCACTTAATCTTGTATTTTTTTAATCATGGGTCGACTATGACCATAATATACACTAGAGATAGCACGTACCCACATCTGTTTTGAAAATATTTTAGGGACATCAAGTCCAGGCTGGCTACAGTCATTATGAGTATCCCATAGTCATATCTGTTTTTGTGGTTTTGTACCTTGTTTTGTGATTTTGGGGAATTCTTCAGTCTGGAACACTTATTAGGCACTTTTCTTATTATTTTATTCACTTGTATCTCTGTTTTCATCTCAACTCCATTTTTATGAGCCTCTCTTGATACTACAAATTAAAATTAACAAAAATATTAAAAGTTAAATTCTCGTGGGTTTTCTCCCACGAGTCTCTTCTTTTAGGTCATTAGCTTGACCATTCAAATTTCTTTTTCTCAAGAGGGTGCTTCCAAAATGATACAACCTTTTGTTCAACTGCACCTCTCGTTCCATAATGCCTCAATCTCTGGCCATTTGCTATAAATACACCAGTAAATTCACTTAAACTTTGAATGCACCGAAATGAGCTACCTTCCTTACCTGAAATGGTAACAACTATCGATATCACAGTTTGCCTGGAAAGAGCTTAAGTATATAGTTAAACAATATAATAACTTCTCCCCGACAACGAAGCTAACAACTTTATATGAAGAGCACAATTTATATCAATATAGTAAATTATTATTCCACAAGGGAGTAATGTGGTTACCGATTCATTGTTTCTATTTTGATTAGCTAAAATGAAATCAATATATTGTTATGTTGTTATTTTTATGATTATAATTTAAATAAAGACTAGTCCTAGGATTATGATTCTTATCCAAGATGAACCTTGTATATCATCATTCCTACTTGTTCCGTTATGGAACCATAAATGAGAAGTTGAACGGAGGTGACAATGGATCGCAGTTTTTGATGCAGTGGAGTGAAGGACAAGAAAGGTTACCACTCCAACGCTCAAGTCAGTATATGAAGAAGAAGAAGAGCGAAATAAAATTATATTTGAAACTCGTTACCTCGATTTGGCACCTTATATATATATATATATATATATATATATATATATATATATATATATATATATATATATATATATATATATATATATATATATATATATATATATATATATATATATATATATATATATATATATATATATATATATATATATATATATATATATATATATATATATATATATATATATATATATATATATATATATATATATATATATGAGAGAGAGAGAGGGGAAAATAACGAATTAGCTATTTTCTTTCCATTCTTTGGAGATGATTGTTGGATGTGTTTTACGATTAAGATCTCTTGGGATCGTAAAAATAACTATCTCTACTGATTAGGAAGATTATTGATAAAGTGGAACTTTTATTAAATTGCAGGCCGTGTCGGTATGGTCGTCTGGGGTCTTTCTGATTGGTCTATAACAATTTCCCCCCTTTTCCGTGGCATAGGTAGGAAGGGGCTTGTTATTATGACTCCAGATGATGATCATCTATTGGTTATTTTAGATGGAAAAATGATGATCGTTTCAGTTCCTTAAGGAACCATGCATTAAATGCACTTTATTTCAAACGTCTTTTCATAGATATCATCATGACGGTTGTTGGGAACCTAAATTCTTAAGTGTTACGTGTGAAAGATTTAGACGTGTTTTGTGAAGTATTTTTTCCTTTTAGAACACAAATGATTTATTTCATTTCCTTTAACTGCATAATTAATGCATTATGAACAAGAAATCACAGAAAAGTATTAGCAAGTTTCAAAAGGATATTGCATCTTCTTAGATGGATCCTGCTTTTTCTTGGACGGATCCTGCTTTTTCTTCCACTGGTTCTGGTTTTGCCAAACCATACAGCTTTGACAGTGTTTCTATAAAGGTAAGATTGTCTTCTGATATGGGAACTGTGATCCCTTCTAAAGACGAAAGAATATGTGGCAAGTATGGAACTTGTGTTATTCCTTTTTACAAATGTGTTTTCTCCACTCTAGGTTTTCGTCTTCCTCTTACTACTTTTGAGGTAGAGGTAGTGAACCAGCTGGTCATGGCCCCCTCGCAACTCCACTCTTCATGATGGGCATATATGAGATTCTACCAGTATTTGTGTGAGAATGTGAAGAGGTAACCCTGTGTGTTCCTTTTTCTTTACCTTTTCAAATGTCTTTGTGACCCAACGTTTATGGCTAGGGGTAGAGGATCACTCGATATTAGGTCGATCATTCATGGTTCCGAACTCTTTTGAAGCTCACATATTTTTTGTATCAGTTTTTCCTCGTGACCCTCATCAGCCCGGTAGATCATGCTACAATTTGCAATGTTGGCTATAGAGTGGAAGGTCAATGTACCAACCTGTTTCTTAAGTATTAGGCCGAGGTTCACTTTTTGCTGGGAAATAACTTTTTCACATATAGCGAGAATGATCTTTTTGAAGAGGCTCAATATAAAAGAGGTAGTTGTTAAAGTTCGTCAATAATATGGGATATATATAGGGATCTAACCCTGTGAAGGAAGTTGATAAAAAAATGTATAAAGCATCTCATTTATATTATGCTATTGGTAAAAGCTCGTTATAGGGAAGAGAAAAGAGTTATTTTTGGTAAACTTCAAAGTTTTTGAGTTTTATAGTATTTTTACCTTGAATGCCTCTAATGTATGTTTTTTACTCATTTTTGTGCAGAGTGTATGGGTAATAAAGAAATGTTCCAGCTTCTAAGGTGGGGAATATGGCTGGCCATAAATAATGTTGTTGTAGAAAAGTTGTCAACTTTATCGAATGCCCCGGGTCGGACTGTCGTCCCCTTATTGATGGGATCTAGCTCCCACTCTGTTAAAAGTCGTTTACTCCCTCCTATGGATGAGGAATGAGGTTACTTGGATGACCTCTCCAAGACTACTTTGGAGGAAGAAATGGGCAAACTCGCCAGATATGCTCAGTGCGCTTCGGCTGCTCTGGCCCTTGGTGCATCCGGTCACTCAGAGGCTTTTTGGTACGACTGGCACCATGCTGAAAATAATGGATGGAAGACATCATATATGCCTTGAAGCTTCAGTGAGATATGTACCTGCATGAAACAAAGGAAGTTTCCATTTCTCACTCTGAGGTAAAAAATGCTTTACTTCCCTCGAAGTCTGTTGGTCCTTCTTCCGACCAAGTAGCTCAGTTGGTGAGGATTGTGGAGATGAAAGATTAAGCTATGTCTATTATTAGAAGCAGTGTTAGAGCTTCTCATGAGGATTTAGAGCTCTTGTGATCTTAGAATGCTTCATTAAACCAGTAATTGGTTGACTGATCGAGTTCTAACCTTGAGGCAGTCTCGCAATCATTTGAAAATGATTTGGATAAAGTAGAGTACTTTCACCATTCTTTGACACTTTCTAGGGAGTGAATCCGGACGGATCAAGTTGTCGTTTATGGGAAGATTGTTTCTCTGCGGAAGTAGGTTTTCTAGAATGCTAAAGTTTTTTTTGGGTACTTACTTGCTGGTACCTTGTAATAGGAAGTGCATATAGAATACTTCTTTATTAAATGGAATGTCTTTGTTACTTGTTTAAGGTGTTTTAATATTACCCTAAGTGCATGGATCTGTGACAAAGAAAGAAGGAACACAAATTTGTTACTTTTAGGTATCTGTTTCAAGGTATACGGTGAGACCCAGGATGCATAACTCCAGATCTTTGTGAACTTAAGAGGTTTCCCCTGAATTTTATTGGATGTCACTGGGTATGTTCTCGGCCAAGGATCTGTTTCCTTTCCCCCTGCTAGATAAAAACTTCGTCAGAGGTAGACAAATGGCCAATCCACCACAACATCTGAAGTGGCTAGCTGCCAAAGAGCGTGGATAATGATTGCTTATGGGGAATTAATTGGTTTAGTTGGATGTACAAAGCGTCTCTGACAGCACCCCAGAATTTATGTAGGAAATTTATTTCTTTGGTCGGACGTATAAAGCGTCTCCGAAAACAACCTTGACTTTATATGGGGAATTTATTGATTTGGTCGAACATACAAAGCTTCTCTTAGAACACCTCTGGCTTTATATGGGTGATTTATTGCTTTCACTGAAGCATAAAGTGTCTACGACATCACCCTTTACTTTATGTAGGGAATTGATTGCTTCGGCCAGACGTACAGAGCACCTTTGGCAACTCCCCTTACTTTATGTGTGTTGGGCTTTGATGTCTTTGGTCGTTCCCCGAATTTTCTATTGCTATGAACATTTACAAATAAAATAATCTTAGAAAACATCACTTATTTTGCTATGGGTAGTGATATATGTATACAAATGGTAAATGATTTAAGCATAACATTTTGTATGATTGAGGAACAAGAAAAATAACTAAGCTAGATGGTCACCACTTATTTATTTGCTCCTTATGGCCTCTTCAACCACTTTTTAGAGGGCGGGTTCCCATCATGTTGAGGTGTCATATAAGGGAAGTGTTAAGCTCAATGGCTATGCATTGTTCTCGATCTTTTTGGAGAGCTTCGTATATTCTCTCTGCTCCCTTCAAGTCAACATTGATGGTAGTTGGTTCTCCCTATAGGTTATGGTATTTATGTTTGAGATAGATTGGTGAGGCAACATCATCTAACATGGATGCAAAGGGTCATCCAAAGATGCAATTGTATTCATTCTTGCAAGGAGCAACAAGAAATTAAGAATTTATTGCTCATATGTCTTCTCCATCGCCAACAGAAACTATTAGTTCTACATATCCCAAGGATGGGTTAATGTTCTATTGAATGGTTGGAGGTCAACACTTTCATATGTCAGTAAGTTTCTTTAGTCCGGGTCCATTTTCTCAAATAATTCCGAGTACATGATGTGACAGGAAGTGTCATTGTCGAAAAGGATCTGAGACACGTCAAACTTCCTAACTATGGCAATGATCACGAGTGGAAAATATCATTTGGAATACCTCAGACTTTTTATGAGTCCCAAAACCTCAGCATAGGACAATTGGGAAATTTTAGCAACATACTTGCTTCCTTATAGTAGACAACCATCATCTCCATGATCTTCCTCTTCATCGTTCTTTTGGAGGGGAGATATGTTTAAGGTGTTTCTCCTGTAATGGTAGCAACGTAGGGCATTGGCCTTTGCTGGCCTCTTTGTTCTCCTTATATGTCCCAATTGTGGTGGTACTTGATATGGGTTTACCCCTAGGAGACTCTTTTATATCTTGCTTGTTTCCTTTCACGTATTCAGCCAACTGGCCTCTCTTTTCAACTCTTTGATGGCATCCTTCACATGGATGAAATCATCGGTTTTGAAGCTATGGCTTTGATGGAATTGTAAATATTTTAATATGTGCATCTGAGATGTCTCTTTGACGGGATAATGGGTTTGAATTCTTTCCTTTTAAAATTTGGTGTTTAGACAATCTTGATAGATCCTTTCGCGAGAGACTGTCAGAGGGGTGTATCTATCATACTTCCCTTGCATGTTTCAGTCAGAATCATCCAATGTCGATGATATTTTTCCCCATATAGGCAAACAAAGAGAGACTTGCTAAACGCGGTGTTATCAAAATGTGAGGTTAATTTCTCTTCTAAAATCATACAAATTTTGGACATGGTCAATGTCTCTTGGACATATTTGACCTTCCTTTTTCTGAGCTTTTTCCAGAAAAGAAGGCTTTCTTGAGCCTCATCTACCTCAATTCAGACTTTCATAAAATCGCCCGATATACGATCACAAACTTTCTTTCTTCCTATGAACAATCCTAATTAGAGCAACCTCGATGATTAAACGTTAATTATGGGTTGTAAATTGCGTCAAAAACCTCTTACGAAATTCCGCCCAAGAATTAACACATACATCGAGTAGGCGATTGAACCATAACCGAGCTGGTCCGATCAAGGTTAGTGAAAACAATTTGTACTTGAAGGCGTCTTCAGCGCTGAAGTAACTCAATTGTTTTTCTACAAGTTACATGTTCATTAGAATCTCCCTTTCTGTTATAATCGGTTAGTTTTGGCGACTTTTCCATTGACTTTGGGGTCTTGCTTTCTAAGATTTAAAAGCGGGTGTTTTAGTTGCACCTTATCCGAATGATTTTCTGCTTGAACCGGGGCGGGAGCATGATTGCCACGGTTTCCTACGGGCCTCAAGGTGTGTTTTACTTTTGTATCGATCCTTTGACCGAGGAGCATCGTCTCTTTTTGTCACGGTTGGCTCTTAGATGGCAACGCGAGTCCTTCTTAAAGAAACTTCTTGAATTATATTTTTGTAGGAAGGAGCTTTGGGGAAGCTCTCTTTAAGGCGTTGAAGCATTTCTTTGATAGCATGTGAGTTTTGTTGTCGATCAATGTTAAATACATTGTTCAATAACTCATTGGTGCCTTGAACATTAAGGTTTGCTTGTAGCATGTAAAAGCATGGTAAGGCTTCATGTTACATAAGTGGAAGTGGAACATTAATTTCTACTAGATTGACATGGATTGAGATGACCACTTGTGAGACTCATACTAAACCGGGATGTAGAGAATCTACCGCTTTAGGACCTACGGCATTTTGTGTAACACTCCATTTAACTATTTAGTCGTTTTATAATTATTTTGAGTGATTGTTGGGCATTGTCTTAGTTAAAGGGCATGTGTGTTAGGGTGGGTGTTAGAGTTAGTAGAACGTATTAAATTAAAATATGTCTTAGGACAACACTATAATAATGATAATGTGAATAATGAGGAATTTTATTAATACTAATATTATTTGTATTATTATTATTATTATTATTATTATTATTATTATTATTATTATTATTATTATTATTATTATTATTATTATTATTATTATTATTATTATTATTATTATTATTATTATTATTATTATTATTATAATCATTAACATTATTATTATTTGGAATATTAAGTTATTATGACCATTATTATTATTATTATTATTATTATTATTGCTAGAATTAAGGAACTAATAACATAATTAGGAGGGATTAGTGGGGAGGTTAGATGATCAGTTTTTCTTCTACGTGAAAAGAGAAAGAGAAAGAGAGGGAGAGCTAGGGCAAGAAGAACAAGAAACTTCCACCATTGTTGAAGGAAGGAAAAGCTTAAAATTCAGGTAAGGGGAGAGAATGAGCTTCATTAATGGTGATAATAACATGAGAGGGTAGTGAGAGTTCCTTTCCCTCTTAGGATTTTATGTACATTCTTCCTTTTCCTTGTTTGATTGCTATGGTTGTGTGATAATGCTGTTAATTCATAGTTGTGTATTGAATGTGTGTATGGATATGTGTTGTATGTTGATTTTGAATGGGAAATTCATGCATTTTGGTACTGTTATTGTTGGGTTATGATATGGAACCAGATCTGAAAATTTGGGGTTTATAATATTAACGAAAAATGGGTTGTTAACACATAAAGTGTTGATAAAAATGATGAAACCATGAAGTAGAGTTAGAACTTTGGGATTAGACTGAAGAAAATATGATTTTTGGATCTGATTTAGATGCTGGAATGAGTTTCAATGTGTGAGAACTCGTGTAAATGGAAAACTGGAATTTTTGGCATGCTCACTGGTCATACGTGTCTGGGGGGAGGTCATACGAGTATGTGGGACACTCCCAGAGGCCGTATGCGTAACATACGTGCCTTGTCCACAGAGCCAGCACGACCCTCTTCCAGTACACGTATGATACACATATGGCGGGTGGCCATACGCGTATGGCAGGATCAATACACGTAGAGGTAGTTTTCTGGGTAAGTCATACGCGTATGGCTAGCCATTATGCGTATGGGGAATTTGGAAGGGATTTTGCGAGGGAAACCCTCTCTGGCCATACGCGTAAGGGCCAAGGTAATACGCATGTGGAGGCCAGGGCAGTGAGGCCATACGCGTATGATACGCATGCCTGGGGCGAGGGAAGCTGGCCATACGCGTATGGGCAGGGCTGTAGTGCAATTTTCCCATTTTTGCGATTTTTGTCCCGATTTCGTGTGTAATGCAAATTCTCGTGATCCGTAAGACTAAGATGGTATAGTTAAACATATAAGAAATTAGTAATAACATGAAATAGAATAAAATGTGGGTTTTTATGAGGATGTCTAGTTGAGACGTGTTGGGTTTGTGAGCCAAGATTGTCATGTGTGGACAGTCTTGTGTTGTGGTGGTAATTCTTGAGAGAATTATGGTGAGCAGGTTGCTTGTGTGTGATCATTGATGATCGTGAAATTATGATTGAATAAATATTATATTATGCATAATTTTGTGTCATGCATTCATGTCATGTTATGTGGAGATGAGCTAGGTGGGAATTCATGATGGGTGCCTAGTCTCGTCCAGACTCCATGTGGGAGTCGTATGGGGATAAGTTGTAGTTCAGAGGAATGTATACGACTTATCCAGATTCCGACGGGAATCAGGTTCTAGGGTGAACCGTATGTGATGGTGATGGTACCACATGCATTGTATCATGTCAGTGAGTCGCATTGCATATTTATATATAACTGAATATGGATTGTTCATGCCGAATGATGACGTGGCACTTGTACGTGCGTGATAATTGTGTGATTAGTGTGTTAACTACTCTTAGCATGTGTTTTTCATCGTGTATTTATTGAATGTAGTTCTCACCCATTTTTCTGTTTGTTACATTTTTGCTCCTTTGGGAAGTACAAATGATCAGGTACCTGAGTAGTGCTTGGAGCATTGTGTTGCTATTTGATCGAGTCTTAGGAGTCAATCTGATACATAACACGAGAAGGAGGGGGATTTCGTTATGCTTTCATGCTATTTGACTTTGTATTTGTTACGTATCTGGTTTTGATTCAATTGTGGTGGAACCACGTATTATGTGGGGAGTTGATGTATTTGGTGTTTACATGTTAAACCGTTTGATTTAATTCCGCTGATTATTCATACTACCTATTTTTATGAAATAAATAAAATGTGAAGTGCATTGATACTTCACTTTGACGTTGTTTCTGAATAGGTGAGATCCTGCGTGTATTAACTCTGATTTATTTATGCACTTATTATCGTATTTCCAATTTTATACGAATGGGTAGAGTAGGATGTTACAATTGGTATCAGAGCATGTCGATTCGTCTGGCCAGTGTCGTAGTAGAGTCTGGCTATAGAGTGAATATAGTCATGTAATTTTCTAACCTGTATTGTTGGTTGTTCCTTAGTAGATGACATGTGTGTGAAAACACTGTTGGTGCTTGTTTTGTTTTCTATTTGCAGGTTGGGAATGAAATAAGTGGAGGATAGGCTTATGCTTCTCCAAGGTGCCTCAAGTGTGGAGCGATGGCTTAGTGTGTCGGTGGACGTCATTATAGTTTGGTAAAGATGGGTTATGCCTGTCATGATTGTCGGCTACCTATTGACAAATTGAGGAACTGATCACCCTTAAATCTCTTGTTGATAGTAGACGGGATCATGCTGGATGGAATGGACGCGTCTTGCCAACTTAGATGGCGTGTACATGGAATTTTTTGGAGTTAAGCCAAGTGCTTATAGATTGTTTTGGCGATGTCGATGCAGATTCTTATATCTGAAGATAAGGCAAATTCGAGTTTCTTGTGTGTCGGTCAAGTTGGGGTGTCTCTGGGGGAGAATGATTAGGTATGATTGACAGTTGCTTCTTAGGGATTATAGAGCAAGTTGACGACTAGAGATAGGCCAGTGGTATGTAATCCCTGATGTTTCCTAAAGATAATTGTAACTTGATTCCAGAGTGTGGGTCTGGGTTTGGTGATAGTAGAGGGTTGATATTTTTGTTTGCTAAGTAAGTGGATGAACTTATAGAAGATGGAGCCTTGATGTTGTAATGTTGAGTCGTTGCAAGTGTTGAAAGATAATAAGTTGTTTGCAAAACTTTCAAAATGTGAGTTCTGGCTGTATGACATGAGTTTTCTGGGACATGTTATTTTTGGTGATGGCATAGCAGTGGATCCATCCAAAGTAAGTGCGGTACTGCAGTAGGAACCTCTGAAGTCAGTGATTGAGATTAGGAGTTTCTTGAGTTTGGCAGGTTATTACCACAAGTTTATTAAAGGATTTTGTAATTTGGGCCTTCCTATGACTCAGTTGACTAGAAAGGGTCAGGCCTTTGTATGAGATATTTTGTGTGAAGAGAGTTTCATAGAATTGAAGAAGCGATTGACTACAATACCAGTGTTGATTCTACCAAAGCCAGATGAACCTTTTATGGTGTATTATGATGCATCTAAAATGGGATTAGGCAGGGGTATTGATGCAAGATGGTAAGGTCGTGGCTTATGCCTTGCGACAATTGAGAGTACATGAAAGGAATTATCCTACTCAAGATTTTGAGTTAGCTGCAGTGATTTTTGTGTTGAAGATTTGGAAACATTACTTGTACGGGTCGAGGTTTGAAGTGTTCAATGATCATAAAGTTTAAAATATTTATTTGACCAAAAAGAGCTGAATATGAGACAAAGAAGATGGTCGAAATTCTTGAAAGACTACGATTTTAGCTTGAGTTACCACCCCGGTAAAGCTAACGTTGTGGCAGATACTTTGAGTCGAAAGATAATCCACATGTCAACATTGATGATTAGAGAGATGGATTTAATTGAGCAATTTAGAAACTTGAGTGTGGTTTATGAACTGACTCTTGAGAGTGTGATGTTGGATATGCTGAAGGTTAATAATGAGTTCCTTAGTGAGATTAAGGAGAGCCAGAAACTTGATTTGAAGCTAGTGGATTTAATGACCGCAGAAGGGTCAGATGCAGAAGGTGACTTTAAGGTAGATGATTTTGGTGTGTTGAGGTTTAGAGGCATAATTTGTGTGCCAGATAGTCTGTAATTGAGAAAAATGATCTTAAAGGAAAGTTACATGAGTAGCTTGAGTATTCATCCAGGAGTTGCGAAGATGTATCATGATCTTAAGAAATTATTTTGGTGGCCGGGTATGAAGAAAGACATAGCTAGATTTTTGTATGCTTGTTTGACTTGCCATAAGTCAAAAGTGGAACATCAGAAACCTTCCGGTCTAATGCAACCAATAGAAATACCAGAGTGGAAGTGGAATAGTGTTGCGATGGATTTTGTGACTCGGTTGTCAAATACGGCGAGAGGCTTTGAGTGATTGTTGGGCATTGTCTTGCTTAAAGGGCATGTGTGTTAGGGTGGGTGTTAGAGTTAGTAGAACGCATTAAATTAAATCATGTCTTAGGACAACACTATAATAATGATAATGTGAATAATGAGGAATTTTATTAATAAGAATATTATTTGTATTATTATTATGATTATTAACATTATTATTATTATAATCATTAACACTCTAGGGTGAACCGTATGTGATGATGATGGTACCGCATGCATTGTCTCTTGTCAGTGAGTCGCATTGCATATTTATATATAATTGAATGTGGATTGTTTATGTCGAATGATGATGTGGCACTTGTACTTGCATGATAATTTTGTGATTGGTGTGTTAACTACTCTTAGCATGTGTTTTTTACCGTGTATTTATTGAATGTAGTTCTCACCCTTTTTTATGTTTGTTGCATCTGTGCTCCTTTGGAGAGTACAGATGATTAGGTACCTGAGTAGTGCTTGGAGAATTGTGTTGCTATTTGTTCGAGTCTTAGGAGTCGCTATGATACGCAACACGAGAAGGAGGGGGACCGTTATGTTTTCATGCTATTTGACTTTGTATTTGTTACGTATCTGGTTTTGATTCAATTATGGTGGAACCACGTATTATGTTGGGAGTTGATGTATTTGGTGTTTACATGTTAAACCGTTTGATTTAATTCCGCTGATTATTCATACTACCTTTTTTTTATGAAATAAATAAAATGTGAAGCGCATTGATACTTCACTTTGACGTTGTTTTTGGATAAGTGAAATCCTACGTATATTAACTCTGATTTATTTATGCACTTATTATCATATTTTCAATTTTATACTAATGGATAGAGTAGGGTGTTACATTTTACGAAGGAGGAAGAGGCGGTTGATTATTTACTGCTAAGGCAACAACAAAAAATTCTAGTGCAATAGAGGATTTGGTGGCCTTAAATTCAA
This sequence comes from Lathyrus sativus, assembly GCA_963859935.3. NCBI lineage: Eukaryota > Viridiplantae > Streptophyta > Magnoliopsida > Fabales > Fabaceae > Lathyrus > Lathyrus sativus. The sequence continues at coordinate 3,035,926 of OZ012736.1, forward strand.
CAATCTCTATTGAAGGTGAAAATTGGCGATCTAAAAATCTCGAAGAAATGAGACTAAAATTGTGCTAATTCAAATCAGTATATGATAGTTCTCCGCGTTCGATTACGAGTATTTGTTTTGATGATTTGAAAGAGTCACGAACTATAAAAGTTGAATAACGAATGCCAATTTTTCAAAATCGTATGAATAAAGAGTCGATTCCCACACACATCACCACTCTTCCGTTCTGGAACCAGAAATGAGAAGTTAAATGGAGGTGACGGTGGATCGCAACCTCCGAAGCAGTAGAGGGGGGGGGACCTGCAAGGTTAGCACTTCATTTCTTAAGTCAATATATGAAGAAGAAGCACTCCAATGCTTAGGTTAAAAATGAACGGTTGGAACTAAAAAGTTTATTTAAGGAACATGTATCTCTCTTTCATCATTTACTTTTAATCTAAGGGCTAATAATTATTCTTATCGTTCTTACATAAAAATTGCATTCTCATTATATATATATATATATATATATATATATATATATATATATATATATATATATATATATATATATATATATATATATATATATATATATATATATATATATATATATATATATATATATATATATATATATATATATATATATATATATATATATATATATATATATATATATATATATATATATATATATATATATATATATATATATATATATATATATATATATATATATATATGTGACAAAGTAGCTTTTTCTTTGTCGTTCTTTGCAGATGATTGTTGGATGTGCTTTACGGTTGAGATCTCTTGGCATCGTATAAGTAATTATCTCTTCTACTGATTAGGAAGATTCTTGACGGAGTTAAGCCTTTATCAAATTGCAAGCCAAGTCGATATGGTCATTCAGGGTCTTTCTAATCAGCCCAAAACACTACTCTATCATAAGGGTTTCACCTTTTACAAATTCTTTTTAATATAAGAGTGTAATTACATATACTCTCAGAGTACATAATTGTATTTATACCATTGAAACCCCATATTATCATGGTTGGTTTAGTGGTAAGATTCGTTAAGCAAAACTATTATTGTTAAAGAATGCAACTTTCTTAGTTAAATTAAATCTATTTTTATGTGTTGGTTTAACCGTCTGATCTTTATGTATCAAATATCACTTTTCACCTTTCAATCCATCAAGTGATATATGATATTATCTCTATTTTCATAGAGATATTCGTTAAATGTTTAAAAGTCATAATATTATTAAATATCTCATGACAAAATTTGGAATTAATAGTTACGGTGACTTTATCATTTGGAGAGTCCTCATAATCCTTGAACTATGGGAGTCTACTCATTCATGACAATGATAAATGTGATTAGAAAATAAATAAAGATAGAGTAAAAATGCAAGTAAAACCAATACCTTAATTGAAAACTGTGGAATTTTGATCGAACTATAGTGTCGACAAGGGTAGCTTCATGGTTCGACAGGAGTTGTGTATGCTGTAGTCGAAGTCTGTTCGAGCATAATGTCGAAATATATTGACTTGTAATTTAATTTAGTATGTCTAATTGGGCCTTGTCTATAAGCTCAGTTTTTAAGTTAGCTTGTATTCTAAGTTATCTTAGTTATCTATAAATATAATAGTTCTCTCAGGTTTTTGAGAGAGGTTAATTATTGGTAATCACTTGTAATCTTTGAACCTTGATGAGAAAATGAATAGTAAAACAGGTTTAACCAATTCTTATTCTTCTTATTCCTTCTTCTCTCTTTTGTAAAACATAATAGGGTTTCTTGCGTTTGTTCAAGAAACTCAATTTTTATCTCATAACTATATTTTGTTATGGACGACATCGTTTCACAACAAACTGGTGCGGTGAGCGTGAAGGAGAAGGAAATGTCATCAACGAAGTATAAGATTGAGAAATTCACTGGTCTGAATGATTTCAGTTTGTGGCGCTTGAAGATGCAAGTCCTTCTTGTTCAACGGGGTTTGTTAGAAGCGTTGAAAGGATTGGAGAAGATGGATTTTACCCTAACAGATAAGGAGAAGACAACGATGGTCGAAAAAGTCCACAATGCCATTGTGTTTAGCCATGGTGATAAGGTTCTCTGACATGTTTCAAAGGAGAAAGTTGCAACTGGTGTGTGGACGAAACTTGAAGGTTTGTATATGACGAAATTGTTGCTTAATCGTCTCAACCTAAAGCAAGATTTGTATTCGTTCAAGATGAGTGAAGATGAAGCCTTGGCTGAGCAGCTGGATATGTTCAATAAATTGATTCTTGATCTTGAGAATATCAAGGTCAAGATTGACGATGAAGATCAAGCGTTTTTATTATTGGGTTATTTACATAAGTCTCATGCTCACTTCAAAGAAACTTTCTTGTATAGAAGAGAGTCATTGACCTTTGGAGATGTTCAATCTTCCTATGTACTATAAGGATTTGAATGAACGAAAGGAGAACAAGCCATCTTTTGTTGGTGAAGGTTTGTCCATTAAGGGGAAATTCTTGAAGAAAAATGGTAGGTTTGAGAAGAAGAATGGTAAGTGTCTACATACTTCTTATGATGGTAATTCTTCTACTATTAAGTGTTATCATTGTAAAAAGGAGGGTCATACAAGAAAAATATGCCCTGATCGACTGAAGAATCATGGTGGAAAGGATAATGGTAATGCAACCATTGTGCAAGATGGTTATGAATCATGTGATGTCCTGGTGGTTTCAAGCAGTGTCTCTAGCAAGGAACGGATTATGGATTCAATGTGTACTTGGCACATGACTCCAAACAAGACGTGTTTGAGGAATCGCGTGATCAAGATAGTGGATCAGTGCTGTTAGGAAATAACAAAGCTTAAAAAATTATAGGTATTAGATATGTGAGATTCAAGCTCCATGATGAGTCAATAAGGCTATTGACTGATGTGGTGATGTCAGGTATGTACCTGATCTTAAAAGGAATTTGATTTCTCTTGGTGAATTCGACAAGAAATGATATGTTTTCAAAGGAGAGAAAAGCATTCTAAAGGTAATGAAGGGGTCGAAGGAAGTCTTGATAGGCATAAAGAAATAAGGCTTGTATACCCTTGAGGCCAAGGTTGTAAGTGGTTCAACAGATGTGGCATCCACGAAACTTGTGTGGAAAACTGAGCTATGGCACAAGAGACTTGTCCATGTTATTGAAAGAGGTCTGGTTGAATTGTGAAAACAAAATCTGCTTGGTGGTGATAAGGTCGAAAAACTGGAGTTTTGTGAACCTTTTGTATTTGGTAAATCCTATAGAATGAAGTTTAACAAAGGTAAACATAGAACATACAGATCCCTTGATTACATTCATGGTGATCTTTGGGGACCTTCAAGGAATCCATCATTCTTAGAAGTATCATGTGAGTACTCCTCGTTATTAGCCATTTGACCTGTAATAAAGAAAAACATAAATATTAAATGACAACTATAAAAATCCATAATCCATAATCTATTGAATATAAAAAATGACAAATATATAATTTTATTGAATGACATAATATATAATTTTACTAGTACCTTTTTCACTAATACCTCTTTCTTTTCTTGGTTGGAATATGATTTACTTATCTCTTAACAACACAGACAGATGGATTGATCCAAATTCTCTCATTATGATAATTCCTAATATATGATTCATTCGCTCTAATATTCTCATCTTGATCATTTATAATATACGATTCATTCTCAACATCAATATCACCTTGATCTTCAATGTTATCACCAATTAATTTGTTAGATAAAAACACTATAGACCATTTCGTACTTGTCAGATCAATGACATAGAACACTTGTTTAGCTTGAGTGGCTAGAATAAAAGGCTCATCTTTGTACCCCACCCTATTAAGATCCACTTGCAAAATTCCTGATTTATCCATTCGTATGCCACTATTATTTTCAACCCACCTGCAACCAAAGATAGGAATCTGAAACTTCTCATAATCAAACACCCAAATGCGCTCGATAACCCCAAAATATGACATATTTGCATATTTGGGGTTTAAGTCCTTCACACTTGAAATGTGTATTACTTCAGCTACCATAGTGACACCACTATTTTGTATAGTACTTTTATCATCTTGTTATTTGGTATAAAATGTGTATCCATTAATTGCGTATGCGCTATAAGAAAACACATACAAACTTGGACCATATGCTAAACATCTCAACCTTTCTGTTATTGAAGCGGGATCTAAATAAAACTTTGAATAAATATGATCCTTAAACCATGGTATAAAACTTCGATTGTACTCTCGTACTATCCAATTTTCATTTCTATTCGGATTTAAACCTCAGAGTTCATCCTTGTGCATGTCAACATGCGGCTTAACCTCATTGTCATGGTGCAGAACATACAAATGCACTTGCTCCCGCTCAGCCCTTGATATTGTCACAATTTTATTTCCAATTAACTATTTTCCTTCTTTTTTTCCCAACAATATGAGATTTGGGGAGTCTAATGGATTGAACATTGGACAAATATTCAATATAAAACTCAATCACTTCTTCGAAATGTATCATTCAACAATACAACCCTCTGGTTGACTTTGGTTTTTCACATACCCTTTTAATATTTTCATATAACGTTCAACAGGGTACATCCATCTCATATAAGCTGGTTCACACAATTGTATCTCTTTCACAAGATAAACAACTAGATGTACCATTATTCTAAAAAATGAGGAAGGAAAATACATTTCAAGCTCACACAAAGTAATAACTATTTCTTTTTGCAATGTTGGTAAGATCGCAGGATCGATCACCTTACTACAAATTAACCTGAAGAAAAAACACAATTTAGTTATTGCGCTTCTTACTTTTTCTGAAAAAATAGAACGTATACCTATTGGTAGAAAATGTCCCATTATAACATGGAAATCATGTGTCTTTAAACTCTTTAACTTGAGGTCTTTCATAGACACGAGTCTTCTAATATCTGAAGAGTATCCTTCTGGAATTTTAACTTCACTTAGAAACTTACACAATATCTTTTTCTCCTTTCTAGATAGAGTATAAGTAACAGGTGGTAGATATATTCGCTTTCCTTTCTTCAAGGGTCCTAATTCATTTCTTATTCCCATCACTATCAAGTCCTTTCTTGCTTTAAGGACATCCTTAGACTTTCCTTGTATATTGAGTAACGTACCAATAACACTTTTAAAGACATTTTCTTCAGTATGCATAACATCAAGAAATTGTCTTACATACAACGAATTTCAATATGGAAATTCAAAAAAATTGACCTCTTCTTCCACCCACGTTTGACAAGCGTATATGCAAAAGGCTTTCCAAACTTAGTACTCACATCTTTCACCTTTTCAAAAATTTGGTCACTTGTCAATGTAGGCGGAGCTCTACCTTATTCTGGACTTCCATTAAATGCTTTTCTCCACCCACGGTTGTGATGATTAGAATTTAAGAATCTACGATGACCGAGAAAGACATTCTTGTGACAAAATTCAAATCACGTCCAATATATGTTTTCTTCACAAATAGGACACACACATTGACCTTTAATGCTATACCCTGTTAGATTTCCGTATGCTAAAAAATCATTAATTGTGCCAAACAACATCGCCCTTAAATTGAAACTTTCTTTCAAATATCCATCGCAAACCTCCACACCGTTCTCCCACAAAATCTTTAAGTCTTCGATTAAAGGTGTCAAGTATACGTCTATGTCATTCTCTGGTTGTTTAGGCCCAGAAATTAACATAGATAACATCATGCCCCTATGCTTCATACGTAGCCATGGAGGTAGGTTATAAATCATAATAATCACGGGCCATATGGTACGTGAGATACTTTGAATACCATGTAGGTTCATTTCATCAGTAGATAATGCCAAGAGAAGGTTTCTTTCTTCTTCTCCAAAATCAGGATAATCATTATCAATTTTCATCCACTGTAGTGAATCTTCCAGATGTCAAAACTTTCCATCTATAATTATTTCATCTTCATGCCAAGTCAAGTGTTTTGCATCGGTTTCACTACAAAACATGCGTCTAAATCTCAGAATTATAAGAAAATACCATAATACTTTTGCTGGAGACAATTTTTCTTATATCAAGAGACACCACATTTAGGAAACTCATTTAACGGTGCATATTCATTTCGAAACAAAATGCAATCATTTGGACAAGCATGTATCTTATCATAGCTCATGCCAATAGAGCACAACATTTATTTGGCCTCATAGGTTCGATTGGGAAGAACATTATCCTCCGGAAGCATATCTTTTATAAGGGCTAATAACTCTGTGAAACTTTTATCCGACTATCCATTGCCCAGCTTTAAGTTGTACAACTTTAATACCACATACAATCTTGTGAATGTAGTGCAACCTTTATACAACGGTTTCTCTGCATCGCTTACCAACTTCTCAAACATTTTGGGACAATCCTAAAGATCTTCTTCAAGTGCTTCTGCAATCTCTTCGACTCGATCATAATCGTATGTATATGTGTCATTGTTGTTTGAAACATAGGTCGTATTATCCCTCGGTTCAACATTCTCGTTACTTATCTCACCATGTAATATCCAACATGTATAACTTCGATCAATTCCATGCCTTTTTAAATGCGATTTTAACTGAACTGCGTCAATCTGACGCCCATAACAGCAACCTAAGCAAGGACATGTGATTCGACTGAGGTCTTTGACGTGTTCAACAACAAACTTAATGAATGCTGATACCTCATTCTCGTACTCTTTTGACAATCGATTGGAAGACATCCATTTTTTATCAATGATTTTACTAAGTAAGCTAAATAAAAACACTAATTATTCACACAACTATAGCAAAAGAACAACTAATTACCTCTAGAGAAGTAAGCAACTTCTGAAACCACAAAGTGTAAGATTCTTGGAAACGATTAGAATTTCACTCTTCACAAGTAACCCCTATAGAAAATTCACTAAGTTAGTAACTGAAGGTGTACCAAATATAACAAGACAAATTTAGTATATAATATGACAAGTAAGATATATCAGAGAAACGAGTCAAAGTCTCAAGAATCAAATTTAGTAAACATCAACACTTCCTTCAATTAAGCAACATGGCATCGACGCGCAAATTCAATCACATTAATTCAAGTAGCATGGTATACTTTGATTCATCACAAATGACACATCAACACTTAATATTTCAACTCAAGTAAGTCACACAAAAAAACTTCATAACTTAAGTTAAAGTAACTTCAAAGTTTTATCCAACAAAGAATCATCAATTCGAGCATAAAACAATCATCAAAATTATCAATTCCACATTTAAACTCAATAACAACTTCAACCTCAATAAATAACAATTAATTCATCATTATTCATCATCTTCAACCTCAACAATAAAAGGGAAATAGGTTTTGAGATGTTAGGGTTTAGTTTTATTCTTTTTTATTATTTAAATGGAAGAGATTTTAAAATATACATAACAACATTGTTTCTTAATCAAGATAAAAAAATGAAGTGAGAGTTTTTTTTACTGTAATAAACAGTTAAATAGAAGAAAAGAACGAGTAGTCCATCTCTCGTATATGATTTTTTTTTTCATTATACTACCATTCTTTAATATAAAAGAACTAAAAAAAAAACATATTGAAGAGGACTTTATAATCTTTTTAATAAATTTTTAAATTCATTATTTCTCTTTATAATACATCTAAATTTGTTTACTCATGATTATTCTCAAGTGATAAACTCCCTACTTTTCTTTTCTACCCTTACCTCCAAATTCATTCTTTAAATTTCCAAACAAATTCTTAAAGTATCAAAAGCATGAGGGACAAATTTGCTAAAATCTGATAAGCATGCCAACAATAAAAGACACGTAATAAGGCAGATACAAAATTATAATGGCTTTCTTAATTTATATTTCTTTTTTCTAATATTAACATACTATTTTGTATTAAATTATAAATTGTTTTAATATCATTTATATTATTATTTTATTATATTTTAAATACTTGTTATTCTTTCATCTAATAATTTTTAAATTTGTTTTTTCATATTATAAATAAATAAATAATGCTAACTTGCGCACCTGAGATATAATTTAAATAAATAAAAAAATTTATTATAAAAGACAATAAAGTTATTAATTATAAAATTGTATTTAATTTATTATATAATTTTTAAGAATTTTTTATTATATTTATCGCTTAATTTATGTCTCAAGGACACTAAGTTAACAATACCCTAAATAAATTATAATTTTTTTTAGTTTTTAATTTTTACACAAATTATTTCAAATAGTGAAGCATAAATCATTCACCATTTATAACTATACATTGAATTCAAATAGTATAGTAAAAAAATCAATTCTCATATTGAGAAACTCTAATTTTAATACTACTAAAATATAATGAATTTATTACTATCAATTGAATACATTGTCGACTTATCTCAATCCACCCCCTTTATGATGTGTCTTTTACATAAGATCGATCAAAATATAATAATGTTGAAAAATATCTTTAGAAGACATGATAAAGAGCTTATATATTAGAGTGCTTTCCTTTGAAGAAAATGAAAATGTCGCCAGCATATAAAAAGTGAGAGGGAACTTTTACTTGTTTTGCACCAAACATAAGTGAAAAGCTTTCTTTCAGCCAGTTGCATGAATATACTTCTACTACGAACATCCTCAGATAGAAAAAACAAGAAAGAGGGAGGGGGTCTCTCTGCTTGACTCCTTTATTTCATTTGAAAAAACCATGAGCAGTGTGTTGATAGAGATAGACTAATATGCCAAATTAAGAAATATGGAAAACTATGATCAAAATTTTGTATTAAAGTCGTATTTTAGAGCACTTTGATAAGTCTAGTCTAATGTATTATAAGCCTTAGTTGCATCAACCTTGATAGCAAGATTTTTACAAATAGATTTCTTGTCAAGTAAGTTAATAGATTTTGAAGCAAGGAAAATACAATATTTAATATTTTTACCTTGTATGAACCCCCTCTGTTTATTAGAATTGATATCTTGAATTTGAAATTGGCAAAGGAAATTGGCCTAAACATGTCATTGGAATTTGCATTCTTTGACTTAGGAAGAAGAATAGTGTTATTAGAGTTAAAATTAGGAAAGATTCAACTCTGAGAGAATACTTAGAAACTGTGTTACAAACATCTTTTTTAATAATATCCCATTAAGTTTGATAGAAAGTTTCCCTAAAACCATCAGGCGGGGGAACATTGTAATTGATTAAACTGAAAATAACATTAAATATTTCCTCTAAAGAAGGCGTGATAGTTATAAGAACATTCATGTTGTCAGAGACATAAGAAGGAATCACTTCATCCATTATAGAAAGATCCTATTATACCATCTCTTGATATAACATATTAGTAAAGTAATTTACCACGTGAGCGCCGATTTCTTCTATGCTAGTAATTGAAGTGGCATCATGGTTGATTAATGTATTAGGTACGCAAGCATTCTTGCTTTTGTGACTATGAAAAATTCAGTGTTTCTACCCCTATGAATACCCCATTTAGCCAACTCTTTTCATGCCAGAAATTTCCTTCCATGTTAAGAGCTTTCTTCATTTCTATCTGAGTTAACTTTTTAGAATTTATCAAGTCATCATTCATACTTAGAGTTTGAATTTTGCTATGAATATCATTGAGGTGTTCAAAAGTATATTTAACCTTGTCATGAATATTTCCAAAAATCTCAAAGTTCCACGCCCTCGGTTTACCTTTCAAATTTTGCAGCTTTTTGTTTAGGATAAACATAGGACAACTAATTATGTTTTTGTTCTAGTTAGAGTAAATGAAGTCTCTACAATTATCATGCATAGTCCACATTGTTACAAATTTGAAACTAGATCCCATTTATACATTTGACATAACATTTTCAAAAAGAATAAGAAAGTGTTCTGACCTTAAATTAGTTAAAGTAGAAACTGTGCAGGTAAGACAAGAAAGCAACCAATCATGAGTATATAAGATTGTTTTTAATCTTCTCTCAACCAATCTAGAACCTTGTGTACCATTTGACCAAGTATAAAAAGCACATTTGGTTGGCAGGTCAATTAGATTATTAGAATCTAGAAAAAAATTGAACTCATTAATAGGAGTTCTATTTGGATTAGGGGAACCTTTGTGCCCATGAGCCCCAGTAATGCAGTTAAAATCTCAAATAAAACTCCATGGAAGAATATGATTCTCAACTAGCTTGGAAAGGTCAGACCAAATAGCTCTCCTATCAATATAAGATGGAGAAGCATAAACAGAAGCTATGCCAAAATTCTTATTACCCTTCTCCACAATGTAGGCCACATATTGATTTGAACTACTAACCACAATAGCATCAATGTCTTTTGTGAAAATGCACCAAAGATTAGGAAATATGTGTTGCCTAGTGTTGAAAGCAGAAAACTTCAAGTGCAAGGAATCAAGAAATCTTGGGGGGAAAGGCAAGTGATTCATCCAAAGTTTTGAAAGGAAACAAAAATCTAGTTTATGCAACTTTATAAGGTTTTTGAGATCCAATCTAGTGGGGCCATTGGCTAGACCTCTAATGCTCTAATAAAGACATTTCATAAGAAAGGTTCACCAGCTTTAGATCTAGTTGCAAAGTTCTCAACCTTAGATTTTTGCCTCAATTTCTTCTTATGATATTTAGACAAAACCATTTAGAATTCTTGTTGAACTAAATCAGTTTCATCTTCAATATCATCTTCGAATTATGTGATTTCAACCAAATTTTTCCATGAGATATGAAGAAACCACATATCATTGTTCATGATTAGGTTCAGAGTTTTCAATGATTTCCTCAATTTCATAGTCTTGAGTTGCATTAACATATTCATCTTATGGGTTGTTGTCCTCATAGTCCTCATTGACTTTAACAATAGGTTGCTTAATACCAACTAAGACATGCTCTTTGATAGCTCTACTAATTTCAGGATGCTCCAAATGAGTTATGTTGTTCAAATTACTTGGTTTTGGTTCAATAATGCCATTTCCATTGGAGTGCTTTGAAGTTACAGGCATATCCAAAGTTTTCTCTTTGAGAATGTACACTTTTTTACAGGTTTATTATTAGGTTCTCCTGCTTGGGTGCATCCAAAAACCTACAATTGTTAACCCAATGATTTGTTTTCCTGCCATGTGAACAAAAGTGAGGGAGATTTTCATACTCGACATCATCAAAAAATGCAAAGCCTTATCTCTCAACCAACACTTTGTATATCAGTTTTATAGTGATGTCCATGTCTACCAACACTCTAACATAGTGACAAAAATAGCGATCCATCACGTGTTTAGTAAATGTAACATCTGAGCATATAGGTGTGCCAACCTCACTAGCAATAACAAATAGAATTCTTTGGTTTCCAGTACTCCTAAGAAATTATGTAAAACCTTATCCAAACACGAGCAGAAGAATTTTGTTGAAGAGAAGAATTAAAGTTCTTAGTCCATACAAAAAGTTTTAGTAATTTTGGAGATATGTACCGAGAACTAGAAGCTCTCACATGCTTAACATCTTCGAGAGAGAGAAAAAAGTGAATTCGAAAAAACCCTTTTCCTAAAGAGATTACTCCCCATTTTTCAAAATCCTTCCAAAGCGATGAAATCTCGCTATGCACGCTAGCCAACGATAGAGGTGTTGTTCATTTGGACCATAGTATTCTACCATAAAAATTGAACTTGCAATTCCACGCCTATTTAATATTCCTCTTTCAGAATTGTGATAGACACTTAGTCTCCTTTGATGAGGTAGTTGTGAAGACGAGATGTTGCTAAACAACTCCAGGTATGTTGAAATCTATAAAAGATATTTGGAAACCATAACTTAATATTGCATGTCAACATTGATAAAATCGTTGAATAAAATTATTTAAATTAATACTGTTTCCCCGCATTTTCTCTTTTTAATAAAGTATTAAATTAAATGTACTAGTATATATTGTAATATCTTTTGAGTCAAAAATAAAATAAAATAAAATTTGTAATAATTAATGTTAAGTGGTAGTTAATCATTTTTAGTTAGTATTCATATTTTGCGACCCGAGACAAAACAATAATTTATTTTTCTCTTCTTTCTCACGTCCCGCGGAACCTGCAATAACAGCACTTGCACTTTTTTCCCTTCTCATTGATCCCAAATATCAAACTTTAACGACAAACTATTCAAAATAACTCTTCTTTTTCGAAACCAGATTTCAATTTCAGGTAATTTACGTTTTTTCATATCAAATCAAGCTTTTCCCTTTTCAATTATATAGATATATCTAAAATTTTCTATCACATTCACAATTCCATGATTAGGTTTTTCCTTCATCATATCTTACAATTCAAATTTTGTGTTTTAATTTGTTGATACATTTTCTTTCTTGCTGCCAGAAAATGATAATTGTTAATTCTTAGAATTTATTTTGGAATCTTACATATCTAGTTCCTTATTGTTGAGGTTGGTTATGGTAATTTGTTTATGTGTTGCTACATTGTTACAGTGATTGTGAAACTTGGAAGGGGTAATTTAGAAAAACACTAGAAAAGGTTTGGTACATAGGAGTTCCGAAAATGTATAGGCCTGTGGCGGCTTCGTCAGCCACATCCCTGGGCGGATTGACTAATGAAAGTGGGGACTCTGTTGTGACATTAGACCAAGTTCCAAGGTGGATTGACGTTGACCATTTTTTAGAGAGTGACAATGGAGATTCATCGTATTCCAATCCATATTTTCCCGATCCTTTGGAGTCCAAATCGGGAACTGAAAGTGGTGCAGGTGGTTCGGTGTCTAGGTTTCCGGTTGACCATGAAATAAATTTACGGATATATTTGTGGACAGGGAATCCTTGGAACCTTGAGGTGGATGCTGTGGTGAACTCAACAAATGAGGTTAGTTATAATCATCCCTTAGTGTTATATTAAGTGATAGAATGCTTGTGTAAAGTTATTAAATAAGGATCTGCATTTTAAATAAACTTGATAAAAAACCAATTTTTGTTCACCCTTAATCACAATTCACTTGTTGCAATCTTGTGAACTTGTAATTTGTAAATCAAGTTTGAAAGAGGTACTCTCAATTCTTGACAATTATCTTGCATCTCAGCCCATTGCGTTGTGATTATGTAATATAAATTATATAATGATATTTCATATCAGGTTATAGCTAAGCCTCCAGTAAATACAATGCTGCTAATAAATTGTATTTCTCATCGGGGTTCGGTTTCTTGTCAACAGGTCATGGATGAAGCACACAGCAGCCCTGGGTTGCACGCTGCAGCTGGACCCGGTCTTGCAGAAGAATGTGCAACTTTGGTATAGTTCTTATTAACTACTTCTCCAGTAGTATATTGTTATGAGTTCAATGTTGATAGCATTTTGTAAATTTAATATTTATAATATAATTTTATTGTAAAATATTGGAATTCATTCGTGGAATAAGAGTTTATACATCAAACCTGGAAAGCAATTTTTGTTATTGATATTTAAGTATGATAAATTAAATGATATCATATATCTTATTCTTGACAGGGTGGATGTCGAACAGGGATGGCTAAAGTTTCCAATGCCTATGACCTTCCAGCAAGGTTTGTATATATTGGCCCCTTTAAATTTACATTTTCAAAGTCATAAAGTAGTTAGTTATCCTCATTTTCAATTTGGGAAGCCCCGATGCCAATTAGCAATAAGGGTTTACTTTTTTTTGCTCCTGTTCGGACAAAAAGGAAAACTGGTAATATTTTTAAGTTAATGTTGTTGCATTGTTGTAATAAAGAGTGGGGTGAGCTACTTAGTTGATAGGTTTGCTAAGCCTTAGTAAGCTAGTAGTATAAATTGCGAGGCGAGTGAGTTGTGATGGCTACTATTACATAAGAATATTGGAGGAAACCACTATGGTTAGTCAAAGAGAGAGTCTTCTCCATCTCTGAGGAGCTTGGCTCTGGGGTAGATTGGGATTCTTTCCCTTCTACAGTTTTTCTTTCTTCATCAATTAAGTACATTCTATTTTCCATTGTTTGATTTATTGTTTCCTTCATTTCTGCTTCTAAATTCTGGGTACCCATCATATTGGCATGCGCTTTGTATGTTGTGACATGTTTTCTCTTTTCCAATGTTTTAGCGTGTGAGATCAGTTATTCATATCCCGTGTTCAACCAATTGTGCTAATGCATTGTTCCCCTTTTTACTGACCTATATTTCTTCCTTAGTTGCATGCAGCTCTCTTGGGTAGAAGTTAGATACCTAGAATATGATATTCTATGCCTTGATAAATTCTGGCAGGAAAGTTATCCATACAGTTGGTCCAAAGTATGCAATGAAGTACCACACTGCTGCAGAGAATGCTTTAAGTCACTGTTACCGTTCCTGCCTTGAGCTTCTAATTGAAAATGGGCTTCAAAGGTTTTTAAAAGTTGTCATTCTTTTCTTTTTTATTTTAGAAATAGTTGGCGCTTCTCCCATGTTACCTCAAATATCTAAAACTTGCTATTTTTTTCTGCATATGTTAATGCAGCATTGCTATGGGCTGTATTTATACAGAAGCAAAGAGCTATCCCCGTGAACCAGCTGCACATGTAGCTATAAGTGAGTTTTCTCCCCTCATGTTTTCAGTTTCTAAATTGGCTTTGATTTTTTTATTTATTTATTTTTTTTTTTTGAAAACTTGACTTGATAGATTAAATATTTTAACATAAGTGTTGCTTAAATTAATGATAATGGGGACAACAAGGTGCATCATAAGAAGGAAAATAGATGCATGTATGTATAGTTGCATCCTTGCATGCATGATTATACCATTTTATACAGTTTCAAAACATCCCTTCAATCCAAATGCCTTCCATCTCATCCCATTCCATTGCAGTCATCATCTTATATCAAATCATAGTCTTAGGGGGTATTTAACGTGCAATGTTGAACGTCTCTAGCAAATAGTGTATGCTTTTTTATGCTGTCAATTAGAGAGCTGTTTTCTCATTCCTGATGGATAATACATTATTCTTAGTCTTCTACGCCTTGTCTTTTCACATTTTCTTATGTCTTTTTATTCAGGAACTGTGAGGCGGTTTCTTGAGAAGCAGAAAAACAATGTAACAGCTGTTGTATTTTGTACTACCAGTACAATTGATATCGACATCTATAAAAGGTGTTTCTCTATTGCTGATACCTGCAATGTTTCAAATGAAAGGAACTTCTTTAAAAATTATGCCAGTTTGTTTTATTTGCTTTTCACTGCATACTCTGTATTACTTATTCGTTTTTTCCCGTTACAGTTTGCATTTTTTCCATGTAGGTTGCTTACACTTTACTTTCCTCGGGATAAACACGAGGAGGAGGTGGCTTTGTCAAAGCTTCCTGCAGATGTTGGGGATGAGAATGGTGAGACTACCATAGATGAGCGTAAAATCAGAATAAAGCCTTTGCCTAAAAAAAAGGGTCCAAAACCTTCTCAAGAACCAGTTGATCTTCCTGTTAGTGATGTTGGCATGTTTCGCAGGTCAGTAATTTTTAGTAAGAAAATTTTTCATATTTTATATTTCACTCTAGATTACTTTTTCATATTTTACATTTTAGTAAGATATATTATATTTCATTCAAGATTACTTTATTTTCCCCAAACATTAGTTTTTCCATTGTATTTGAATGAAGGAATATCCGTTATTAAAATTTTACTTGGTGAATATTCCTGATTAATGTTGCTTTTATAGGACTTCATCATATTTAGATTCATTTCTAGATCCTGCCTTCATGTCTTTGATTAAAGACCCTGATGAAAGACGTCTGGAACAGTGGGAGAAAACTGTTCAAGCACAACGAGGCTGGAATTTTGCCAATTTTCTTGGATTCGGTGACCTAGGTGGACCACCATTGTCTGCAGCTGAAGAATATTCTCTGCACTCTAGATTTCTCTCTAAAGCAAAATCCTTAAATCTATCTGAAATTGCAGAGATGAAAATTGTGTAAGGGTCCTATTTCATCGCCTTTGTTTTGTATACTTTGATTACTTTTAGCTCCATAATTACTTGAGATATTTGCTTACTTCATTGTTTGGATTCAAAAGTCTGTTACTAAATATTATGCATGTGCATATCTTTTTATGTACAAGGGAATCACACATTCTTCAATTCTTGTTGGCTTCTTAACCAAAATTTTAAAGACTTTATAAGTCAATCCTGTATGATGACAGTGATGTTCTTCCACATAAGAGAACATAAATTTATTTTAATAGTTGATAAACGAATAATGAAATTTTATGCTCTTTAAAGTTTAATATCTTTTGTTTCTTAACCAATTGATATGAAGTTTTCATGAATGAATTAAGAATGAAATTTACATTTATTATCGAAGATGTTTGCATTTTTCAGCTATCGTGGAGGGGTGGACAGTGAAGGTCGTCCTGTCATGGTTGTTGTAGGGGCTCATTTTTTGCTCAGATGTCTTGATCTGGAGCGATTTGTGCTTTATGTGGTGAAGGTGATTTATATTTTGCTCCCTTCAGCTTGACATATTTTACTGTTGAGTGCTGACAAGCATAAGTCTCATTTATTATAATCATTAAGTTTTAATCCGGAATTTTTTCCTCATCCTGTTATGTTTTCAAATATATTGAAAATTGTCTTAATGTTATATTTCAGGAGTTTGAGCCAATAATACAGAAGCCTTATACTATTGTATACTCTCATTCTGCCGCATCTCTACAAGTGTAAGTGTTAATAATGGACTTCTAGGATTTAAGATTGGTTTATTCTTTTATGCTAAAAATGAAGGTATGAAAGAAGCCAACGATTCTCTAAGAAAAATACCTTGGATGGTTGAGAGAAACTACTTAACACTAAACCTTAATTAGGGGATTTAGTTGTTATATGTATTGTTCGGATACTTAAATAAAAAATATTTTCATTTCTAAAATTAATTAAATTCAACTTTTACTCAATCAGAAATATGAGAGAACTAGAAATTCAATTCGATGTATGGGCGTATATAGCCTTTTATGTAATTGTCAAACATCTCACATGCATCAGAAGAACTTTATTTAGTTGTTGAAAACGATACTTACATAGACACAAACATGACACTGACACACATAAACAACGGTACTAATTTGAGTAAACATAAACGATTGAACTAACCACATATGTTAGTGTCTGACATTGACACATGTTAGACATTTGATACACCATTAATCTAAAGTCTGAGTGATAAATAGTTTATAAGTTGCTTCTATAATTGGTAGCTCCAAACTTTGTGCAATGTTTGCTAAGTAATATGGTTTCCTAGAGATCAGCTGTCACTGTCCTCCACCGTATTTTTGTATGCGCAGGCAACCAGACCTAGGTTGGATGAAAAGATTACAACAAATACTTGGACGGAAGCATCAGCAAAACCTACATGTAAGCGGTATTTATGCTTTTCCGATGTAGTACTGTTAGACCTTTGTAGTCTTTGTTCTGATCTCACAGTCTGATATGTCCAGGCAATATATATTCTTCACCCAACTTTAGGACTTAAAGTTACAGTATTAGCTCTACAGTTACTGGTGAACAATGTGGTATGATAGGAAAATCAAATTACTTTAGTTGATTTATCCCTATTTGAGAACATCCTAATTGTGTTATATCCGTTGGTGTTTGATTTCTAGGTTTGGAAGAAAGTGGTATATGTTGATAGACTTCTGCAGCTCTTCAGATACGTACCGCGTGAGCAGTTGACAATTCCAGATTTTGTGTTTCAGTTGAGTCTTAATGTTTTCATTTGCTATCCAATTTGTGTCAAAATATAATTTATGTTTAAATTATTGGTTATAATTTGTTTTGAACTGATATTTTGTAGGCATGACTTAGAAGTGAATGGAGGAAAGGGTCTTATTGTGGATCCCAGAACAAAATATGTTTATCAAAGACCTTGAGTATTTCATCCGCATTTTTAAGATCAGTTGATAAAGAGCATCAATTCTCGTAGTTTATGCATTACTTGCCTTGCCAATTACTCTCACAATCTCACTTATTATAGGCAGAAGAGGGTCTATATATCTGTGTATGTAAGAATCAAGTTTTACTTTTTGATAAATATTTCTCTGTAAGTAATATAATATTGTAATTTTTTCTCTGTAATCTCTCCTAAGTGAGTTCTGAATAAAATTCAATGTGATTTTGATCTCTGTTGAAGCTATAGCTTGTTGTCTTTGTACAGTATCTTGTACATCAATGTAGGACTTGTATGCTGACTGTATTAGCAAGAGTGGAGTGGAAGAAAATCAGAAACAGTAGTGAATAAATAAATATTGGTTAATTTGCACGCTGTTTATATAATATCAACATCAATGATTGCAATTTTGGCCTATACTATGAGAACAAGTCACATAAGCAAACAAGCACGTTCAGGATTAGAAGTATGGTAATTGTCACTTTATAAATAGCCTCCTCTAACACCATAGTTACTCAAACTATAAACAGCTCAATTTTAGTAACACACTTGATTTAGTGAAAATGGCTAAATTGGCAAATTCAGTTTCATTCTTCTCTATGATACTATTAGCATTAGCATATGGTTCTAATGCTGGGAGCATAGCAATCTACTGGGGTCAAAATGGAAATGAAGGCACCCTTGCAGAAACATGCGCCACAGGAAACTATGAGTTTGTCATCTTAGCCTTTCTTCCATCCTTTGGAAATGGCCAAAAACCAATGATAAACCTAGCAGGACACTGTGATCCATACAGTAACGCTTGCACAAAGTTAACCCCTGACATTAAATCTTGCCAAGCCAAAGGAATCAAGGTGCTGCTCTCAATCGGAGGAGGCGCCGGTAGTTACTCACTCGCATCCTCTCAGGATGCAAAACAAGTAGCAACTTACCTTTGGAACAACTTCTTAGGAGGTCAGTCTCCGTCTCGTCCTCTCGGTCCCGCTGTTCTCGACGGCATCGATTTCGACATTGAAGGAGGAACGAACCTTTATTGGGATGATCTCGCAAGGTACCTTAAAGGATACAGCAAAAATGTCTACTTGACAGCAGCTCCTCAGTGCCCGTTTCCTGATGCTTGGATAGGAAATGCCCTAAAAACAGGTCTTTTTGATTGTGTTTGGGTTCAATTCTACAATAACCCTCCTTGTCAATATAGTGGAGGTGCAATTAGCAACCTTGAAGATGCATGGAAACAATGGATATCTGATATTCCAGCCAAGAAAATCTTCTTGGGGCTGCCTGCTTCTCCTCAGGCAGCAGGAAGTGGATTCATATCTGCAACTGATCTTACTTCTAAAGTGCTTCCAGCAATTAAGAATTCTTCTAAATACGGAGGTGTTATGCTTTGGTCTAGATACTATGATAATGGATACAGTTCTTCCATCAAGAATCATGTCTAAAGTTGAAACACCTATGAATATATATTTGTTGTATTATGTAATGTTTAGTGTTTATTCATGTTCTAGCTTGTGTGTGTAATTAATCTATATTTAATGTTTTGTTATGAAGTATATTATCAATTAATATGAAAATTATTATGTTTTCTATATAGTCAATTTGTATGGTCTTTATTTCGATTATATTCAGATTAGCCTAAACAAGTCTTAATGTTGTGGTTAGTGTTGTTTTAATATATTCATTTTGCTACTAATAAAAAACTCATACATATATTTTATATACTTTGACAAAATCAAACTCACAATTCCTATTTATTATTATTTATTTTTTTTTTAATTTTTATGGTCTTATGAACTAAATCAATTTTTCTTAATTGTGTTTGACTTTCTAAAAAAAGAAAAAACACATTATTTATTTAAAAAATTTATCTAATTAAAATTGGTAAGTTCATAGTTTTGCATTAATATTTGCGTTTGAACTCAAACATTCCACTTATTATTAGAAGTATAAAATTTCAGTAATTAAATTATTAAAGATAAACTTAAGAAACATAAGTGAAAATACAAATACATTTTCACATTTCCTTTGCTCGCTTCTGTTCTGTGACTGGAATCCGTAAAATCTTCTGCTTCTACTTCTTTTTCCGCCATTCTTTTGGTAAATTTTCTTCAATACTTGTTGCACTTGAACCATGTATATGATTTTCTGTTAATCAAAGTTTCATCTTCACACTATTCCCACATGTTATTTTCTGCTTTCATTTCTAATCCTCTAATTTTGTCAATAAAAGTTTTTAATTTCAAAGGGTAATTGATTTTTTTAGTTTAGTCTGATAAACCATGTTGCAAATATATGTGGATTTTATGATAGTTATAATTAAAGTTGATTTTCTTTTAAAAATAATTTGATGATTTGAAGCTTCATAATCTCAATTCATGTATTGCCAATAATGCAGGAACATTGTGTTCAGAAAAGGGTGAATTTGTGTTTCTCTTTATGCTTTTTAGGGTAAGAGGCTGAAGCATCAATTTTGGCTTCACAAAAAATGGTGCAGGGTGTGTCATTGAGCACTCTAGCAACATGTGGAAAGAGCAGAATCTATGGCTCTTCACTCTTTGAGCCGTTTAAAAGATCGCATGTTACGTCTGCCGCTGGAAAACACTTGATTTGGAACAAGTGTGTGCAGAGGTTAGTCTTAATTGGGTTCCCTTTTGTGTCAAGACGAAGAAGTGATTTTAAGGTTGAAGCGGCGTGGATGTTTAGAGGAGGAGGAGAACAAGGGTTGGATGCAAATGCAGAGCAGAGTGAAAGTGCTAATGAGGATATCTTGATGTTCTTCTTTCAGCTGGATTTAGCCACAAGAGTGCAGGTTTAGCTGGTTTTAATATTTTATAACTAGCATCAATTTAAATTGCGGTTGCAGTTACGGTTGCGCTAGGAAACTTTATATTGCAGGAAAATGCGTCTGGTATGGTTGAACTTGAGGTTGCGACGCTGATACAGATTCCTCAAAATCCTTTTATATCGTGGCCGCAATTGCAGTTGCAGACCGCAAATTTAAAACCATGATAAATATTTGTGGAAGATTTCTTAATGTTTCGTCTGTTTAACTTTTGAATGTCAGTGTGCTTTAAACATGGAAGAGTGTGACATTGCGAAGCAGCTGCGAAACAAACTTACTGATGTTAGATTAGTGAGTGACTAATACTGTTCTGGTATCCTATACCTATGTGCATGATAATGTTTACAAGGCTTACTTGAAGTGGTTATGCGCGTGTGTGTGTGTTTGTGAGCGGATGTTATTTTCAATGAACTCGATTTTGTAAAATTGATTTCATTATAAATGAGTTAGAAGTGAAGTGATTTATAACAATTTTACTTGAAATGCAAGTACGATGCAGAATTTAGTGTAAAACTTTCAACCTAATTTAAGATTTATTCTTTAGCATTCTAGTCAAATCGAAGTTTGGAAGAAAAAACAATTCTTATATAAAGTAATCAATCATAATAAAATAACGTTTTCCCGGAGGAAAATTACTTTTCACATCCCCGCCTTGTATCAGAACATGCACTTATACTACTCAGTTTCTGTCGGTGATTTTATTTATCTATATCAGATTCGTTACCCTTGAAATGTGTGTATGACTCTGGCCTATTGATAACTTCAATCAATGGTATGTCTATCGGTCAGAATATGACGCTCTGTGTATATGTCTCCGAGTCAACCATTTTTTCTGGTATTGGAGCATTGAATGGCTAGTAACTTACTTGGTGTATATTATTTATGAAAGGTTGAAGAAGAGGTAATTAAGCAACAACAGTCAAAAAGGGGATTGTCTTCAAAAAGTGATGCACAAGATAAAGGTCTAAGTATTATACGTCTTCGGTGAGATTTCTTCATCATTTGTATTTAGCTTACTTGTTCTCAATGATTGAGCGTGCAGTGTGTGTGTGTGTGAATTCTAAAGCATCTGGATTTGAAAATACTTATGAGGAGAACTGATGTTGGAGGGGTGGTATCGACAATGTGAAAACAAGCACACTCTAATCGGCTTATTTTTTGTTTTTCATCGTCATAATCTGTTGGTCTGCTTGAACATTGAGAGCGAATAATCCTGTTTGGCTTGCAGCTCAGACCTTCAGAGTGCTATCGAAAATGAGGATTATGCCTTGGCTGCTAAATTACGTGACGAAATTTCCAAACTCGAAGCAGAGTCTCTGGCTGCGTCAGCTAAAGCCTTAGCACATGAAAATGCAGAATATGTGTTTTATTTGGGGCAGAAAGTAAAGCATAAAATATTTGGTAAGTAATCTAAATCTCTCCTATCAATACAACAAATTTATTTTAAATGCTTTAAAAATAGGACCGGAAATTGGACCGGAACTTGGGCCTGAGCGACCTTTGGCGATGGTTCAATCGATTCAACCATGATTGAACCAGAAAGCAAATAAATAATTAAAAAAGGTATAAAAAATGCAAAATTTAAGAACTGGTTAAACCAAATGCAATTCAAGCGGTTAAATCCGATTCAACCAGACTAAAGTACTACTACAGTCAAACCAATCAGCAAACTGGCTGGTTACCGGTTCAACTGCTGGAACCAGCTGGTTTAGCTCGGATTTTGAAAACCACAAGTGTGCAATGTAACATGACAACAACAAGGTGATTTTTGAAAACCTCTAGAAATTCAACTCTCGATATATGGGAGTATATAGCCTTTTATGTAATTGTCAAACATCTCACATTGCATCACTAGAACCTTTTTTAGTTGTTGGAAACATCTACTTACACAGACACGAACACGACACTAACACTAACATGTAAACAACGGTAATAATTTGAGTAAATATAAATGATTGAACTAACCACATATATTGATGTCTGACACCGACACATGTTAGACATTTGATACACCGTCAATCTAAAGTCTCGGTGCTAAATAGTTTATAAGTTGCTTCTATAATTGGTAGCTCCAAACTTTGTGCAATGTTTGCTAAGTAATATGGTTTCCTAGAGATCAGCTGTCACTGTCCTCCACCCTATTTTTGTATGCACAGGCAACCAGACCTAGGTTGGATGGAAAGATTACAACAAATACTTGGACGGAAGCACCAGCAAAACCTACACGTAAGCAGTATTTATGCTTTCCCGATGTAGTACTGTTAGACCTTCGTAGTCTTTGTTCTGATCTCACAGTCTGATATGTCCAGGCAATATATATTCTTCACCCAACTTTAGGACTTAAAGTTACAGTATTAGCTCTAAAGTTACTGGTGAACAATGTGGTATGATAGGAAAATCAAATTACTTTAGTTGATCTATCCCTATTTGAGAACATCCTAATTGTGTTATATCTGTTGGTGTTTGATTTCTAGGTTTGGAAGAAAGTGGTATACGTTGATAGACTTCTACAGCTCTTCAGATACGTACTGCATGAACAGTTGACAATTCCCGATTTTGTGTTTCAGTTGAGTCTTAATGTTTTCATTTGCTATTCAATTTGTATCAAAATATAATTTAAGTTTAAATTATTGGTTATAATTTGTTTTGAACTAATATTTTGTAGGCATGACTTAGAAGTGAATGGAGGAAAGGGTCTTATTGTGGATCCCAGAACAAAATATGTTTATCATAGACCTTGAGCATTTCATCCACATTTTCAAGATCAGTTGATAAAGAGCATCACTTGTCGTAGTTTCTGCCTTACTTGCCTTGCCAATTACTCTCACAATCTTACTTATTATAGGCAGAAGTGGGTCTATATATCTGTGTATGTAAGAATCAAGTTTTACTTTTTGATATGTATTTTTCTCTGTAAGTAATATAATATTGTAATTTTTTCCCTGTAATGTCTCCTAAGTGAGTTCTGAATAAAATTCAATGTGATTTTGATCTCTGTTGAAGCTATAGCTTGTTGTGTTTGTACAAGTATCTTGTACATTAATGTTGGACTTGTATGCTGACTGTATTAGCAAGAGTGGAGTGGAAGAAAATCAGAAACAGTAGTGACTAATTTGCACGCTGTTTATATAATATCAACATCAATGATTTCAATTTTGGACTAAACTATGAGAACAAGTCACATAAGCAAACAAACATGTTCAGGATATGAAGCATGTTATGTTAATTGACACTTTATAAATAGCCTCCTCTAACACCATAGTTACTCAAACTATAAACACCTCAATTTTAGCAACACACTTGATTTTGTGAAAATGGCTAAATTGGCAAATTCAGTTTCATTCTTCTCTATGATACTATTAGCATTAGCATATGGTTCTAATGCTGGGAGCATAGCAATCTACTGGGGTCAAAATGGTAATGAAGGCACCCTTGCACAAACATGCGCCACAGGAAACTATGAGTTTGTCATCTTAGCCTTTCTTCCATCTTTTGGAAATGGCCAAAAACCAATGATAAACCTAGCAGGACACTGTGATCCATACAGTAACGCTTGCACAAAGTTAACTCCTGACATTAAATCTTGCCAAGCCAAAGGGATCAAGGTGTTGCTCTCAATCGGAGGAGGCGCCGGTAGTTACTCACTCGCATCCACTCAGGACGCAAAACAAGTAGCAACTTACCTTTGGAACAACTTCTTAGGAGGACAGTCTCCGTCTCGTCTTCTTGGTCCTGCCGTTCTTGACGGCATCGATTTCGACATCGAAGGAGGAACGAACCTTTATTGGGATGATCTTGCAAGGTACCTTAAAGGATACGGCAAAAATGTGTACTTGACAGCAGCTCCTCAATGCCCTTTTCCTGATGCTTGGATAGGAAATGCCCTAAAAACAGGTCTTTTTGATTGTGTTTGGGTTCAATTCTACAACAACCCTCCTTGTCAATATAGTGGAGGTGCAATTAGCAACCTTGAAGATGCATGGAAACAATGGATATCTGATATTCCAGCCAAGAAAATCTTCTTGGGGTTGCCTGCTTCTCCTCAGGCAGCAGGGAGTGGATTCATATCTGCAACTGATCTTACTTCTAAAGTGCTTCCAGCAATTAAGAATTCTTCTAAATATGGAGGTGTTATGCTTTGGTCTAGATACTATGATAATGGATACAGCTCTTCCATCAAGAATCATGTCTAAAGTTGAAACACCTATGAATACATGTTTGTTGTATTTTATGTAATGTTTGTTTATGCTCCAGCTTGTGTGTGTGATTTATCAATATTTGACGTTTTATTATGAAATATTTTACCAATTTCTATTATAAACAAGTTTTTCTTGCCTTAATACATGTCTTATTCTATTAACTTAATTTCTTTAATTAAAAAATATTACAAATTAGTTTTTTAACTTCAGTTCTATTATCTTATTTGATATATTCCGTCAATTTTTGAAAAAAAAACTTTAAATTCTAATGTTGTGGCATAATACCAAAATTATCAGTAAAAAATCTGAATCAATATATATAGTTAAAAGTTAATACACTTTTTAAATGATAAGATTTTTCGAAAATAAAATTTCTATAATTTAAAAAAATATTAGTTTTTAATGATATATGTTGACTTAACTTTATATTAATGATCTTATTGTCGTATCACACAAACAAAACAAAACTTGATGTATTTTTGTCAGAAATTAAAAAATTAATGTGTAATATTTTTTAATTAAGGATTAAAGCGAAATTAAATTAAATTAAGGGATTTGGTACGTATTTCTTTTCATTTAGGTATGTATTTTATTATCAGTTAATGTTTATGTTTCTAGAAAAATGTATATATAAAATAAATGTATTATAAAATTCAAAGACCAGTCTCTAGATATGAGTCAATTTCTTACTAAGTAAATCAATTTTTTTTAATTGTGTTTGATTTCCTAAAGAAAGAAACACACATTTTAAAAATTTATCTAATTAAAATTGTTAAAGGGCAAAGTTTTGCATTAATATTTGCCTATGAACTCAAACATTCCACTTATTATTAGAAGGGTAAAATTTCTATGAGAAAAAGAGAATATATATATTTATAGTTGTAAAATATTTTTACATAGCTAATCAACAAGAGATGTAGTATATTCCACTATATTATATTTTTATTTTTAAATTAGTAAAATACTCGTATTTTGAATAAAATTATTTGATACGGTATAAAATATATTTAAATATACATTTGAAATGTTATAAAATATATTTATATAGGTGTTTAAATTTAAAATTAACTATTAACTATAAAATGAACAATGATTATATAAATTCAATTGTATTAAAATACAAATAGAAAAAAAGAATTTTTGAGATGAAAAAAAATATTTAATATTTGATAATAAGGATTTTATCTTTCAAATTAAGATGATTATTTATTAAAATAAAATATGTATTGTGGTTATAGTAACCGTGAAATAGAAAGTTTATTTGATACAATATAAAATGTATTTATATACATATGTAAATTTGAAATGAGTTATTTAATTATAAATTAATAATTATACAATCTCAATTGTATTAAATAATCATGCAAAAAGAAAAAAATGACTCGTGAGATGAAGAAAGACAAAAAAGAAAATTTTGATACGATAATGACTCGTGAGATAAAGAAATTATTTGATGCGATATAAAATGTATTTAGATACAAATGCAAAATTTAAAATGAACAATAATCATATAAATTCAATTGTATTAAATAATTATATATATAAAAAAGAAATCATAAGATAAGATGGAGAAAAAAATATTTAAAAACAAGATAATAGTTGATTAAAATAAAATAAAGGAAAAAATATTGTCTAGATTCTTTAAGTTATTTTATTATAACAAGTTAGTCCTATAATTTTTTTTTTACTACAATTTGGTCATTTATATTAACTAACGTCTTCACCGTTGATCTTTTTCACAAAATCCGTTCCAAAAAAACTTATGTCGCACAAACAACGCTGATGTTTCATTTAAGGAGATGATGAAGAACATGTTGAAGATGTTCAAGATGCTAGTTCATGTCATAATGTTGTTAGTTGTGACCTTTGTAGCGTTGACGTGTATTTTGGTTCAGAATTGGTGATTATTGTTAATTTTGATGTTAGTGTCGTAAGACATGACTTTTGGTGCCTTCATGTAACACTTGCCGTATGACATGACTTTTGGTACCTTCATGTAACACTTGTTATAATTCTATACCAGTTTTGTCACAGTAATTTGTACAACAAACAAAACTTGAGGACCTGATTGTTACAATTTAAAAACAAATGAGAATTATTTGTAGAAAAAAAAATATAATGGAGTAACTTATTATAATAAAATAATTTAAATAACTCGTACCGTATTTTTGTTTAAAATAAATATTGTGTTGATAATAACCCGTAAGATAGATAAGTTTTTAATTTTATTAAAATTCAAAAAAATAAATTATTAGTAGAGTAAACTAATATGATTGACTTTAACAGACAAATCTCACCAATTCTCAATGTTATCAATTGAATCTTCATATGTTTGAATATGTTTTTAATTTGGTCCATTCACCTTGTTAAAATCAAAAGGTGTGTGTCCAATTTTCATCATTAAAATCACGTTCATTATGCTACTTAAATCATAGCATAACACCCTGATTAGCTTAGATTTATCAAACATGAAAAGGAAAATAATCATGTGTAGCTAACATGTGGATAACAATGAAACTTTCATACTTTTATTTTGCAAATCAAATATTTATATTCCAATCATCACTTTATTTTGCAAACCAAATATTTATATTTCAATCATCATTATGGAGCTAGTATTGCTCTTCATCTTTAGTAGCATATGTTTCTAGCACACTTGTCACGAAATAAATGATTTCCAAAGTAGTTCAAAACACTTAGAGCATCTCCAATGGTGCAACTCATTTTTAGGTTCTTTGTGGAACCCACTCTTTTAAAGCAACTCATTCAATTTTCACTCTAATGGTGCAACTCTAAAGAATTCATATTGGGTCTCACCACTTTACTTAAAGATTATTATTTATATTAAATTTATTTTATTTAAAATTATAATTTAAATATTTAAATTTTAATTAAAATGATAATTAAAATAATAAATAAAATTTTATATCAAATTATAGTTTTTATATTATAAAATTAATATTTTAATATAAGAACCATTGAAGAACCGTTGCATATTTAAGAACTTTTTCATCTTGAAAACAACAAATATGAGTGCCATGTTGGCAAACTCACTCTAAGAACTCCCATTGGAGTTGGTCTTACCTCTTCATCTTCTGTAACTCAATCAGTAATTACATCCTCTATAAAAAGAATGAAATGCTTGTATGAGTATTTATATGTGTGTATGGACAAAGACAAGAGGGAAGCATGAGGAATGAAATGCAAAAAGAAATTTATTGGACAAAGATGCATAAGTCGGCCTGTAAAGGTCATAGGTCGGTCTCTATAGGTTAATAGGCCGACCTGTGAGGTGACCTGTAGTGGAGTCTGTAGGAAGAAGCTATAAGCTTCATTATTGCTCTGTAAGAGCCGACCTGTAATAGTTATGTGTCGGCCTGTGACTTCGTATAAGTTGGCTTGTATGCGTATAGGTAAGCTTGTACATGATTTATGACACATAACTATGATTTTTTAGGTGTATGATAATCCTGAGACCTTCCTAGTATGTTCAAAGATACTTTTTATACATTCTAAGGCTAAGAGACCAAGTGAACATCTAAATGCGAGTCAACACCGTCCAATATACACGAAAACGCTAATCTACCTCACTTGCTTGAGAAGACTTGTTGACATCATTCAAAACTAATAATCGGTTGGATATGTAGATGACACTCACACAAGTATGTCAAGTTTTTCAAGACAAAATGTGGCATGCAAACATGGAAATAATTCACGCTTGTAAAATCTCATCTTGTTGTGTAGACACTGATAAATACATGTATTTCATGTATGTCAAGACATGCTCATTATGTCATGCACACAGAGTAACATTCATTAAGAAAATAATGTCATCATTGAATGTTATAAACATGTCAATGAAGGGCAAGGGGGAAACATTTCATTAACATTATTAAAGGCATATGTTTTTTTATTATAAGTAAAAACCAGTTGTAAGCTTAGCACAAAAGTATAAATAAATAATTTGAGAAACAATAATATACAAATGCAAACTTTGACATACTCTATAGTGTTTCCCACTGTGATACTTAGTAACAAGCCTTAATAGCTGATCTCACTTGATCAGAAAGGAATCAGTATCCTGCCACGCGTCGTGAGCTACTGCCTTCACCGGTGTCGTAGAGGAGGAAGGGGTGTACCTGCAAGGTGCTCCGATGCTTAAGTGAGTAACGAATTTTAGAGAGAGAGAGAGAGAGAGAGAGAGAGAGAGAGAGAGAGAGAGAGAGAGAGAGAGAGAGAGAGAGAGAGAGAGAGAGAGAGAGAGAGAGAGAGAGAGAGAGAGAAGTACAGAGAAAAGGTGGTAGTGAATAAGATACCTGACCCTCTAGTGAAAGAGGGTATTTATAATGTGCCCCCAACGCAGGACCAACAGTCACATTGCATTGGGCTAGATTGCCAAGCCTAACACAAGTAACTTCCAGGGCTTACGTGGCGTAGGGAAGACCAGCACGTGGTCTTCACCCTAGATCAACTGGCCCTTGATCTTTGGAAGGTGGGCTGAACATCTCTTTTGGGAGTGGATAGTTGTCTGATGATGTGTCCTTGCGTGGGGGACACGTGGAGAACATAGGGGAAGCGCGTGGCCTTCCACGTCAAAAGAGTCCTCTTCCTGACTAATGTACCTTGTTGAGGCTCGTGCCCGGCATAGGGGAATTTGGGCCTTATAGGGCCTCGTCAGCATAGTGTTAGGTTGGGTCTGCCCGGCTGAGGGGCAGGTCCCGACCTAGTCTAGAACAGGAGCCCCCTAAGTCGTTGCTCCTAGGTGGAGGAGTAATGACTTAAGGGCAGGTCAAGGTGTCGAGGACCAGTTCGAAATATGGTATTTTTCCTAACTTATAGAGTTGAGAGTCATGTACAGGGCCAGGAGCGGAGGATGCTCGGCGAGGCAGTATGTCGGGGAGCTAGGGAGCAAGCAGACGTGCTTGATCTCCGAGCTCGAGGGGAAGACGAATGGGTGCAACACGTATGGTGATGCCACGTGTCATCCAATTAATGCCTAGTTAGGACAGCTAGGGTAGGGGAATTCGAGTGCCTAGGGGTGCCTCGAGTCCTGTGCTAGGTTTTTAAATAGGATTGTGTCCGCTTCAGTTTTACTTTTTCCCTTCTTCCGCTTAAAAATGTTTCCTCTTCTTCTCGTCGTGCTTCTCCTTCCTCTGCTCAAGACCTTCGCTGTTCTCCGCCGTCTCATCTTTCCAGAACTGTCGTGCCAAGTAAGTACTCGCTGCTTTACTCTCATTTTTTCCTATTTTCCGACGGTTTCTCTGGTGGACTTGATGAATGTCCTCGGGAAACTATGAGGTTTCTGGAGAATACGTCGGAACTTCTTTGAATTAATATAGTTCTAGATGAACCTCCCGGGGACATGTAATGAAGCCCCCGGGGACGTAGGATAGTTCTGGATGAACCTTCCAGGGATAAGCGATGAAGTCCCCGAAGACGTAGGATGAGTGACTCGGAGTCATAAGATGAATGCCTCAGGGAGATGATGAAGGTCTCGAGGACCTGGGAATGGATACTAGAGGATGTTAGATGAAAGTCTCGGGGGCCCGGTTCTCACCTGTCGAGGCGGGAGAGGCCCTGCCCTTAGAGGTTCCCCCTATTCACCCTTTCACTTGATATGCGGTGGAAGGGTGGATTTGGTCTGGAATGTCGATTTCACCAATTTCCTCTACTTTTCAAGTAAAGATGGCTGCTTGGGTAAAAGGGGTCATTGAAATTGACGACGAACCTGATTCCTCGGTGGCGCAGGCCGCTGAAAAGCGAAGACGAAGTGACGCGGATTGGGTGGGGGATGAGCCCCTGAGTGTTTCTTCCCGCTTTATCGTGGATGATTCTAACACCTACACTACGGTCGAAGGCCGCTGTGAGGGTTCCCCCTTGAACTGGCAGGTGTACAAACCCCGAGCAAACCATTAGATATGCTAAGCTTTTAAAGGGATAAGGTTCCCTATGTATGAATTTACTTTCCAGGAAGCGGGCCTGCGTCTGCCCTTTACTGACTTTCAACAGGGAGTTTTTGACTGGCTGCGACTGGCGCCCTCGCAACTACATCCTAATGCGACCGCGTTCGTACGGGCGTACAAGCTCGTCTGTCGACATCTCAACATCGGGGCTACGCTAACCCTTTTCTTCTGCGTCTTCCATCCTTAAAGACAAACGTTTGATGGTCGACACATCTGGGTGTCTTTGAACCATCCAAGGAGACTGTTTCAGGCATATTTGGATTTCATCTTCACTTTCAAAGACCGGCACTACGTTGTCAAACCCATCACTCACGCGGCTGTGAACTTACTTTTCAACCTCGAGGTCCGGGAAAAAGACGGGCAGCTGAAGTTTTCGTTGGTTTGGACGGAGAAGCATTTCGACAAGGGCACGGACAATTACATAGTGTGGGTGGGCTCGTTGGATGCTGATGACCAGGTGGCCTACCAGAAGCTGGTCACATTTGTCGACAACTTCACCCCTGCAAAGTGTGTGACACCAGACGAGAATTTTATCGTCGAACAGGGAGATTCTTAGGGAGTCGTGGTTGATCAATACAAAAGCCCTCCTCGAGTGTGCGTCTGATGAGAAAGCCATGCATTTTTAGGTAGTGGGTCCACTTTTCGCTCGGGCTCTCTCTGTGCGTTAGTTGTTGCTTTGCAGTTTACTGACTTGTTTAATTTTCTTTTGCAAGAGAAATGTCGAGCATGCAAGAGCATGTAAAGAGGTTGGCGGCCAGCAGAGGCGTGAAGAAAGCTGGTAAAGGGAAAGTTGGCCAAGTATAGCAAATGCCAGGTCCCGACCAGGGGCTCGGTGGCTCCTCCTCTTCCCCCCAAGGCAGCCAGTCTCCATCCTCACAAGGGACATCAAAAAAGCTGCAAGTTTATGAGCCCGAGACCTTCGACCTCACCGAGGGCAATGCTAAGGAGAAGTTTTTGCTCCCGTCGTGCCATCTGTAGCCCGCTTTCTTCTGTAGGCCAACTCCCTGGTTGTGGGTGTCGTTGAGATCAAGGCCATTCTGGGCGCTGACTGAAGACGAGGAAAAAAGCTTTATCGGAGGACCTGGCCGCGGTGATGCGGGTTTTTGAGATGGCTCTGGTCCTCAACGATGAGGCCTGCTCTTCTGCCGACCTATCCAAATTACAGGACGACCTCGCGACCGTCGAGGCGGTGAGGAACAAACTGACGGCTGAGTTGGAGGCAACTTAAGCTCCACGGCGAGGTGCAAAAGCAGTTGAAGGTCGTTGGTGAAGAGAGGACGAGGCTCTTGGCGCAGATTGCTGAGTTGGAGGCAGCTTCCTAGCCTCCTGAGGATAAAACTGCTGAGGAGAAGCTCATGGTGTCTCAGGAGGCTCTGGTATTGAGGATTTGACAGCTCGAGCAAGACTGCGTGGGGGCCCTCGAGGTGGATTTTGATGGTGTCATGGAGCAGCTCCGGATTGTGAATCTGGATGTTCAGTTCATCACCGAGGAGACAAGGATGTTTCATTAGTTCGTCGAGGGTCGTGTGGTCGCGCTGATAACCGAGGAGGAAGATGAAGGCCAAGTCGAGGCGGGCGATGAGCAGGAGGAAGATGAAACCTCTTAGTGTTGTAGTGTTTTTGTTTCTCTGGCCTGTGTGCCCATGTTATTTTTCTGGCATGCGTGCCTACTTTTGATATGTTTGTTTCTGGCCTGCATGCCATTTCTGTAATTCTTGTACAATAGGCTCTGCCCGCTATTTTTTGGGAATGTAGTAACTTTACTCTTATGTTGCGTGTTGATAACGCGAAATTATATATATATAATGACATGTGTTTTAACTAATATTTGACTGATTTCACTCCGAATTCAGGACATTCCATGCTATTTGTCTAAGTATTATGCAGGTATTCGAAGAACACGTCCAAGCAAAGCAATATGAAGAAAAGGAGCAAAAACAGGTGAAAAACAGATGAAAAACCAAGAGAAAAACAGCAGAAACGAGTTTTACTGATGTGACGACCGTCACATGGCCGTTACGCTCGTCATGCGTGTGACGACCGTCACACCTCCATGACGACCGTCATGCACCCAGAACGTGCAGAATGAAGTCACATGCAAAAATTCCCCCTCAAAGACCAAAAGTGTGGCCACTAACTTCTACTTTTCTGCCTCAACCCCACTTCCTGAAGGAATAACCGTTAGATACTCTCTCTCTATAAAAGGAAGAGGTTGGGACCTGAAAAAGGGAGCCGCATTCAAGACCACGAAGTGCTGCCAATTCATCTTCAGAGCAACCTTATCATTTTGATATTCTTATTTGTTTCTCTTTTCCTTCTCTGTATTCTTTGATATTTTATAATTCCCATTTTCCTTGTACGATCAATTGGCACAAAGACCAGAATCCTGCCAACATTGTGGAGGATCTGCCCAAAAGCCAATTGGAATATTTCCCGGTTTTCATTTTAATCGTAATTGCAATTTTCATTATGATGTATGTTATTAATTACTTTTATTTATGTATTACCATTTCTTTTTCCATGTCTAGCTAAATTACCATAATCGATATGTAATAATAATTCAGACGGGATTTGATAATAATTGGCGTAATCTTTCTCTTTTCAAAACTCAGTTATGGTTTTAGTTTTTAATCAAAATTCTAAATAAACCTTTGTCACGACAGTGAGAAGCTATTTACGGTGGTTTTGCCACGACAGTGGGAAACCATATTAAGGTACGAACCAACAAGCGACAGCTGCGGCTAAGACCAGATAGTAAAAACTAGGCATTCGATTTAAAAACAGCGAAAGCGCTTTAAAAAGGATTAGAACTTAGAGATTTTCAAAAGGTAACTTTAACCCCGAACGGGATAGCGACAGCATACGTTCCGCCTTAGAGTTGCGACTAGCGTCAACAACCATCGTGAGACAAAAGTCTTTAGATCACTATTTTCTTCTTAAACTAAGTTTGAAAACACTTAATACGCCAGTAAATTGTCGAATCCCCGAAGAACAAAATTATTGCATATCGATTCATAAATTCATATCTTAAGTAAAAGCCTTAGTTCCCTTTAGTTTACGCATCTATTCTGCCATTATTCAACTTGAAACCAAACCGACCTAGCTAAACACCGTAACACCCGATAATACTAGATTGATTACGAGTCCCTGTGGGATCGATATCTATTATTACTACGCGATAGACTGTGCACTTGCAGTTAGATTTGTTAGACATAGAAAGTCCCGATCAAGTTTTTGGCGCCGTTGTCGGGGACCCATTTAGTCAATAGTGTAATCCTTTGTTACACAGTATAGACTAGGTTAAAAATTCTCTCTCCTTCTACTCGTTCTTCGATTGTATGCCAAGTACTCGCTCACAAGGCGAAATCTTACAACTTACAATCGCCGAACTAGAGCGCTTCTTACATCTAAGAAGGCGCATCGTCAAATATCAACGAAGACACAACATTCCTGATCTTCTAGCTCATCCTCCTGTTGAAGAAGCAAAGATGGCTGAAGGACCTCAAAACAAACCGCTGAAGGCATATGCTACACCCTCTCAGATGGAGCCTAGAAGTAGCATAGCTGCCTCAGCTATAAATCGAACCGATTTCGAACTAAAACCGTTATTGCTGTCAGCTGTGCAACAAAATCAATTCTCAGGAAATGCAACTGAGGATCCAAATGAACACTTAACAAAGTTTGTGCAATACGCAGACACAGTGAAAGCAAATGGAGTAACTCCAGACGCAATAAGACTTCGTCTTTTCCCTTTCTCTCTTAGAGATAGAGCTTGGACATGGTTACAATCCTTACCATCCAACTCCGTTACGACGTGGGAACAGTTGAAGAACGTTTTCTTAGCAAGATACTTTCCGCCAAGCAAAACTGTTATGCTTAGAGCCCAAATCAACGGATTTCGACAAAAAGATACTGAATCTCTCTACGAAGCGTGGGAAAGGTTCAAAGATATGATGAGAACATGTCCTCACCACAGTCTAGAAGACTGAGTGACGATCCATACTTTCTATAATGGGCTTCTATACAACACCAGATTAACGGTAGACGTCGCCGCGGGCGGTGCACTTATGGATAAGCCATACGACGAAGCCTATCAACTAATCGAAAACATGTCTCAGAACCACTGCCAATGGGGAGGTGAACGCATTCTAGCAGAGAAACCCGCAGCGAAAGGTGGGATGTACGAGATCAGCAGCCTTGAAAAGTTCAACGCTAAAGTAGATGCTCTAGCACAGAAAATCGACAGTCTGACCGTTAACCCAACTGCAACCGTCGTTGCTGTAACTCCAAACTGCGAGTTATGCGGAATCGCCACTCATAATGCGCCCGAGTGCCCATTGTTGGCCGGAATCCCACCAGACCAAGTAAATTACGCTCAAGGAAATCCTTACGCAAATACTTACAACCCAGGATGAAGGAACCACCCAAACTTTTCCTACAAGAACGATAATGCCTTGCAAGCACCAGGTGCTCCGCCAGGATATCAGAAACCAACTGCTGCCCAGATTGCCCCTAGGAAATCAAACCTCGAGTTGATGATGGAAAAATTCATAGCTACTCAAGCTCAAACAAACAAAGAATTCCTAAATCAAAACATACACACTAGCGAGCAAATTAAACAGCTGACCGGAAAAGTAGACGCTTTAGCCACCCACAATAAAATGCTCGAAACGCAGATATCACAAGTGGCTCAACAACAAGTCTCTGCAGCTGCCCCAGCTGGAACATTTCCAGGACAGCCCGAACCTAATCCAAAAGGTCACGCAAACGTTGTTATATTAAGAAGTGGAAAAGAATTGGAAGGCCCAACAGATCCTAGGAACGAAGATTTAGTAATGCAACAGAAATCCGATAAACCAACTAAAAAGGAGTCTGAAATAGAAAAGAAGGAATGTGACGAGCAGAAAGCTGCCAAAGATGAAAACTCATATGTGCCTCCAGCGCCATATAAACCACCTATCCCTTATCCTCAAAGATTAATAAATTCCAAAACTTCAGGACAATTTAAGAAATTTGTTGAACTTCTGAAACAACTAAACATCACTATTCCGTTCACAGAAGCGATAACTCAAATGTTGTCATACGCTAAGTTTCTTAAAGAAATCTTGTCTAATAAAAGGAAAATAGAGGATAACGAGACAGTGACACTTACTGCCGAATGTAGCACAATCATTCAAAACCACATGCCTCCTAAACTAAAAGACCCAGGTAGTTTCTCCATACCCTGCGTCATAGGAAAGTTCGTAATAGACAAAGCTCTATGCAATCTAGGAGCCAGTATAAGCGTCGTGCCTTTATCTATATGCAAAAAGCTGAATATGGGAGAACTAAGACCAACTAAAATGTCCGTACAATTGGTTGACCGATCAGTCAAATACCCCATCGAAATACTGGGAAACGTTCCAGTATGCATAGGACAATTCTATATCCCAACCGACTTCATAATCATGGACATCAAAGAGGACTCTGTTACCCCAATTATCCTAGGAAGACCGTTCCTAGCTACAGCCAGAGCTATTATAGACGTAAAGAAAGGAAGGCTAACATTCGAAGTAGGAGAAGAAAAGATAGAGTTCATCCTTACTAAATTCTTGAAGGCACCATCCATCGATGACACATGCTATATAGTAGATGTAATTGACGAATGCATACGAGAATTAGAAAAGGAGGAAACTACATATTCTGAAATCATGAAAATCCCGATCCCTGATATTCATGAAGACGATAACTGGCATGCACCATACAAAGATGATAGTCTGAGCGAGATCTTAGCACTCACTCCAAATCACATGCCAGATCCGAAAAACCCAGCTTTAGAACTTAAAGAGCTACCCAAAACTCTTAGATATGAATTCCTAGATACAGAATTCAAAAGACCAATAATAGTAAACGCTAACTTAGGATAATCAGAAACTGAGCGATTATTAGAAGTCCTAAGGAGATACCCAACTGCGTTAGGCTATAATATAAGCGATCTAAAAGGCATAAGTCCCTCCATCTGTATGCATCGTATCATGCTGGAGGAAGACTGCAAAACTTCAAGAGAACATCAGAGAAGGATAAACTTGATCCTAAGCACTGTAGTCAAAGACGAGGTGAAAAAGCTACTAGACGCAGGAATCATATACCCAATCTCCGACAGCCAATGGGTCAGCCCAGTACACGTAGTACCCAAGAAAGGAGGCGTTACTGTAGTGAAGAATGCAAAAGGCGAATCGATAACCCAAAGAGTAGTGACCGGAAACAGGATGTGTATCGACTACAGAAAACTGAACAAGGCAACTCGGAAAGATCACTTCCCTTTACCATTCATAGACCAAATGTTGGAGAGACTAGCG
Organism: Lathyrus sativus; assembly: GCA_963859935.3. Classification (NCBI taxonomy): domain Eukaryota; kingdom Viridiplantae; phylum Streptophyta; class Magnoliopsida; order Fabales; family Fabaceae; genus Lathyrus; species Lathyrus sativus. The sequence continues at coordinate 3,073,160 of OZ012736.1, forward strand.
AAACATTCGTACTTCTGCTATCTAGATGGTTATTCGGGATTCCTTCAAATCCCTATTCACCCCGATGACCAGGAAAAGACAACATTCACCTGTCCTTATGGTACTTTCGCCTACCGACGAATGCTATTCGGACTGTGCAATGCTCCAGCAACCTTTCAAAGATGCATGATGGCAATCTTCGCAGATTTCATAGATGACATCATGGAAGTGTTCATGGATGACTTCTCTGTATGCGGACAAAGCTTCGAAAGCTTCCTGTCGAGTTTAGAAATGGTACTCAAAAGATGCGCCAAAGTGAACCTTGTCCTTAATTGGGAAAAATGCCATTTCATGGTCCGACAAGGCATTGTTTTAGGACACGTCATCTCTGAAAAGGGGGATCGAAGTTGACAAAGCTAAAATAGAGATCATAAAGGATCTCCAACCTCCGAAAACCGTACGAGAAATACGGAGCTTCTTAGGACACGCTGGATTCTACCGAAGATTCATAAAGGATTTCTCGAAAATCACTAAACCTCTTACAGGTTTGTTAATAAAAGATGCCGAGTTCATCTTCGACAAAGAATGCTTAGGGGCATTCGAAACTCTAAAGTCAGCACTTATCACCGCACCAATCATGCAACCCCCAGATTGGCGACTACCACTCGAAATCATGTGTGATGCGAGTGATTATGCCGTAGGCGCAGTTCTAGGACAAAGGAAGGATAAGAAGCTTCATGCTATCTACTATGCCAGTAGAACATTAGATCTTTCCCAAATGAACTACGCCACAACAGAAAAGGAACTCTTAGCAGTCGTGTTCGCTCTTGAAAAATTCCGTTCCTACTTGGTAGGAGCCAAAATAATCATATACACAGACCACGCTGCCATTAGGTACCTAATAAGCAAAAAGGACGCCAAACCCAAATTATTGAGATGGATCCTATTATTACAAGAGTTCGATTTTGAAATTAAAGATAAGAAGGGGACCGAGAACGTAGTTGCAGACCACTTATCCCGTATAGAGGGTATAAAACAAGAACCAGTGCCTATCAATGACGACTTTCCTTATGAACGTTTGATAGCTAAATTGGAAAGCGATATGTCTAACTCTGCTACGGAAGAACCGGAACTGGAAAAAGCCGTGGAAGCTGTCTATGCCCAAGACACTTTGCCGTGGTTTGCCGACATCGTTAATTACCTGGCCGCAGGCGTGCTTCCACCGGACCTGACTTATCAACAAAAGAAGAAATTCTTCCATGACTTAAAGCACTACTACTGGGACGAACCTCTACTCTTCAGACGAGGCGCCGATACCTTATACTGTCGTTGTGTCCCAGAGGAAGAAATAGAAGACATCATCACCCAATGCCATTCAGCACCATATGGTGGTCATGCTAGCACCTCAAAGACGTGCGCTAAAATTCTACAATCTGGCCTATTTTGGCCCAGTCTCTGGAAGGACGTCCATATCGCTGTACTAAAATGCGACCGGTGCCAATGCACTGGCAACATCTCACGACGCGATGAAATGCCTTAGAGAGGAATCTTGGAAGTAGAAATCTTTGACGTCTGGGGAATCGACTTCATGGGACCTTTCCCATCTTCTTTTGGAAATAAATATATACTCGTCGCTGTCGACTATGTATCGAAATGGATAGAGGTCGTTGCCGCTCCAACAAATGACACGCGAGTAGTCGTTAAACTCTTTAAAAACGTAATATTTCCAAGATTCGGTGTGCCCAGGCTCGTCATTAGTGACGGTTGTTCGCATTTCATATCGCGAATATTTGACAAACTCCTCGCCAAATACGGAGTCAAACACCGCGTAGCCACACCGTATCATCCACAAACTAGTGGACAAGTGGAGGTTTCGAACAGGGAAATAAAGCAAATTTTAGAAAAGACTGTCGCAACCTCCAGGAAAGATTGGTCCTCAAAGCTGAACGAAGCTTTATGGGATTATAGGACCGCCTTTAAGACACCGATAGGCACCACACCATTCAAACTAGTCTACAGAAAATCATGCCACCTGCCGGTAGAGTTAGAGCATAAAGCCTTCTGGGCTATTAAGACACTAAACTTCAACTACACCACGGCAGGCGAAAAGCGAATCTTGAACCTTCATGAATTGGAAGAGCTAAGATTAGACGCGTACGAGAATGCACGCATCTACAAAGAAAGGACCAAGAAATGGCATGATAAACGGTCAATCCGGAAGCAATTCAGAGTGGGAGACATCGTGCTCCTATTCAACTCCAGATTGAAACTATTCCCTGAAAAACTAAAATATAGGTGGTATGGACCTTTTGAGGTCACCAAAGTCCTTAAGAGTGGAGCTGTTGAAGTCAAGAATCAAATCAACGCACCGTTTATAGTAAACGGACAGCGTTTGAAACATTATAATCAAAGTGAACACAGCGACCACGTGAGCAATATGAAATTGCTCGAGATTCCCGAATAGCTTATATCCAAGCTATCGTCAGGCTTCTGACGTTAAAGACAGCGCTGATTGGGAGGCAACCCAAAGTTTTCCATATTTTCCTTCTAAATTTATTAAAACTATTCTTTTTATTAACTTATAATTTCTATAAATTTCTATTATCTTATTTTTCAATATTTATTTTATATTTTTTCTCTTTTATCACTTTTTATTTCTTAAAACTGTGATCTGAGTGAATGTGATTTTTTCCAGGATTTTAAAAGTCACTCTACTTTTCTTCCATTTTATCCGACTAACGAGTATGGCCAACATAGATGTTACGACTGTTGTGTTTAGAGGACAAGCTCATCAGGCCAGATTCGAGGCACTGACTCAAAGAAACTTTGCTTCGACCCTGTACTATGATACACCAACCATGGACAAGCTAGGAATCCAGGATAGCATTCAGTACCTATTTTACCAATTAGGCTGGGAGCAAACTGCTCTAAAGACCCGATTTGCTACCTTCCGCGAACTGACATTCGAATTCCTTAGCTCCCTAAGTTACTTACCTGAATATGGCTTTGGATCTACTAAAGAATTAATAACCTTTAGAATGTTTGGAATAGACCAAACGCACAACCGTACCACGTTAGCTAACATCCTAGGCTTCCCTAGCGGACCTTTTATGTTTACCGCCACTAAAGAGGATTTTGATCTCGAATTAGACCAATTCTGGGGTTCCATCATCGGAAACTATCACCCAGAACCGAACGACATGCACAACAACGAGATACACAATCCAGCCTTCCGCTATTTCTATAGGATATTAGCCCATACCCTCTTTGGGAAGGAGGAAAACATCACAACAGTCTCAAAGGACGAGTTGTTCATCCTTTTCTGTGCTTCACAAGGCCGCCCTGTAAATGTTGTCCCTTTTATGATGAGGGCATTTACACGCATCAATCAGGACCCGCACTCACCCATTTTAATAGGAGGCCTAGTCACCATGATCGCCCATGAAATTTCCCTGAGGTATTACCTGAACAAAGCCGTTCGTTTCGGCAACCTCAGAGCAATGGACATCCAATTCTGCTTCAACAGACGCATTCTAGGTACCTTAGGACCAGGAGCCTACGAATACCTCATAGCTGATCAACCTGTCCACCTTTTCACATTGCCTAACCATGAGCTAACCAGTATCCATAACAAAGACAATTGGCTTTATGAATTGGACGAGCCTATGGGACCTCCATCACCTCACTCCACACCCCAGGCTTATATGTATGACAGTGATCAAATCTCAGAAGCACATGACTATTTGTACTACCAAGATTATGAGTCCGAAGTGGAGATCGATCCTGAGACCCCTCCTAACTACCATAATTTTCCTGACCCCACGCCTGAACAAAACACAGATAAGCTAGACACTGTTCTGAAAACTGTAGACGATCTCAAGCTGGAAGTAACCACTATCAAAGATGAATTAACGCAGCTCCATATGGATTTCGTTACCTTCATGGACTTGGTTAGCGACCAATTTAATGACGTTGTTCAGCAGGTCAACAATTTGAAGAAACCAGCGGAGTGATATTCTAGCTTTCGCTTTAATTTACGCTTACTGCATTTTACATTGTTTGACATTAGTTCATTTTTTCAATTGTTTCCTCTTTTTGGATATTGTACTACCTTACACTCATTTTTTCGATTTAATGTTATTTTCATTTCAGTATTTTCCTTAATTATGTTTCTCGTTAATTTTTATTTTGTCATTAGTCCATCATAAGTCATAATACCATATTCTCCACTGTTAAAACGCCCCACAAGCAAAATTCTGCAATTCTGTAGACTTTGCTGCTGTGACGGTCGTCACATTCCCACCACGGTCGTCACACGTGTTACGACCGTCACAGATCCCTGACGGTCGTCATGCAGAAAAAACCCCAATTCTATCTAAAACAGAGTTGCGCCCCTCTCCACTTCCTCTCCCCTAATTCCCCACTATCCCATTATTAAAACCCACTCAAAACCCTCCGAATCCCCCATAAAACCTCCACCATTTTCAACCTCCAATTCACCCTTATATATTACCTTCTGCATTCCCTTCCCTCACCATTCTCAAAAACTCCCTACTCTCAAACCTCTGCACTTCTCTTACCAAAATGGCCAGTGCAAACCTCGATTTGAGCAACATCACCTTCCGAGAAGGAAAGGCCGGCGAACGGCAGCAGACTAACTTCCTAGCATTCCATCAACAGTCGCTTCAACCGACCCGGTATGCTCATCTGAATTCCCTGACGGAACTCGAGATTCTCGACGGCGTCACTTGGATGTTGCAGAGAGCCGGCATCTGGCATCTCTGCACCAATCCCCAACCCACCTACGAGCAACTCACTCTGGAGTTTCTCAGCTCTTTCGCCTACACAACATCATTAGGCGATGCCAACCAACTTCACGGCGCCGCCTGCTTTCGTCTGTTCGGCACTGAATATCAGGTTCCCCAGGACCGCATCACCGTCATTCTACAGTTCACTCACAGCGACGATGCACACCGCCGCATCTCCGATCAGTTCTACCAAGAGGCCTTCCCTCTCTGGAACCGACTGATCGGAACCATTCCAGATAGTTGGGACATGCTGAACGCCACTCATATCCACAACCCAGCTATCCGCTACTTCCACCGCGTGTTGAGCAACACAATATTCGCTCGTGACAGTAACCATAAGGTCAACTCGAAGGAGCTGTTTTTCCTCCGCTGCGTGTTCGCTTCAGAGCCGGTTAACGCCGCCCCGTTTCTCTTGGCTCACATTCAGGCCAACTGTAACCGCGACTCTAAACCTTTCTATTTCGATGGCATCATCACATCCATCACCATAGGCCTCGGTCTTGGCGACCGCCCCTAGACACCCTGCCAGATGCCCCCCGTATTCCTGGACACCGACCACTGTCGCGCCTCCCACCTCATCAAGGACCGCCGTGATGGGAGATATCATCCTGTAGTGCGAGGCCGCACTATCCAGAGCATCATCATGCCTTCACGCACCCGGATGCATCCAGAGGATAGAGCCAACTGGCTCTTCGACACCGCTGCCCCTGCTGCCCCAACACAGGATAATATCCCAGAGCCCAGGGACGAAGTTCAGGAGGAGCTAAACAGAGCCGACCAGCCTGAGCCATCACAAGCCGCTGCTGCCGCTGGCCCTTCCACGCGCCGCCTCCCCCGTCCTGCTACTGATGACACATCCGCGGCCCTCCTCCGCTGCATCGAGCAACAGAACCAGATGATGCTTATGATGGAGCAGCAAAACCGAAGGGCTGAGGAATTTGAAGCATGGCAGAGAGAGCAAACCGGCCAAATTCAGCAATCTTTGCAGATGATGCACGATATCCATTCCGGCATGGCCGATGAGATGGCACACCTTACTGTGCGAGTCGACGGCCTCCGTGATTACATATTCCACACCGGAGCTCTGAACCTCACCGCCCGAGACGCCCCAGCCAGAGGTCGAGGAAGAGATCGAGGACGGGAATAGTAGTATTTTTCATTTTTGCCATTTTTGTTGTTTTTTCTTTATTTCCTTTGTATTCCTCCCTTCCGCATTCTTTCAAATCAGTGAGGACACTGATTGAGATAGTGTGGGAGCGGATCGTTATTTCCCTTTTCATTTCCCTTTCTCATGTTATTTCCCATTGTACTTTTTCTTTCGAATTCTCAATTTAAAGTAATTTTAATTTTTGGCAAATAAGCTCTTTTATATATATATATATATATATATATATATATATATATATATATATATATATATATATATATATATATATATATATATATATATATATATATATATATATATATATATATATATATATATATATATATATATATATATATATATATATATATATATATATATCCGTTACGTGAACTCCCCGCGCTTCATATAACCATATACAAAGAAATTTCTAAACTCCTTGCCTCAAAGCATCACGAGGACACGCCAAAGTTCAATCAAGCATGGAAATCCCGAGAAGAAAATTCTAACAATTCCATTACCGTCCTGACACCTTAGACCTCCAGTTTATGTGAGTCTGTTGCACTATCTACACGTACCTAAGCTTCAAGCTCCTACTCAAACGTAGCCCCCAGTAGTTTATACAAGCAGTCAGCACCATCCTAAATGCTTCTAAGCAATGAAACCGATGCAAATAAGTGTGTGATCTCTAACTCAAAATGAAAAAAATCATAAAGAAGAAAAGCCATATAGCCTGAGTATAGAGACATGTTCCTTCTAAGTTAGGTGCTCCTCACCCGAGCATTTAGCCCAACGGTACAGAAAGTCTTTGGAAATCAATAGCATAAGCTTATGTGCAAAGAAGAATCGAAATAGAAAAGAGATCATAGCCACTAACAGGTTGACTTGCCATGAAAGTATAAGGATAACGGGCTTAATGTGACTGCGCCAGAACAAACCGGGTAAAACTTGTTGCAAGGAACTTGACGCCAAGCTGCAGTAGCATGATTGGAACTGGCTTGCATAAAAGGGAGGCCTTCGAAGACTTACAACTCAGTGTCACCACTGTATGTGTTTTGTTTCAATTTAAGTCTTGGCCTTCCTAACTTATGATTTGAAAAACCTTTCGGAAAGGAGAAGCGTGCCGCGTGTTTGCCACATTTTCAATCTTTCCAACTTTTACTTGAGGACAAGTAAAGATTCAAGTTTAGGGGAGTTTGATAACGCGAAATTATATATATAAAATGACATGTGTTTTAACTAATATTTGACTGATTTCACTCAGAATTCAGGACATTCCATGCTATTTGTCTAAGTATTATGCAGGTATTCGAAGAACACGTCCAAGCAAATCAATATGAAGAAAAGGAGCAAAAACAGGTGAAAAACAGATGAAAAACCAAGAGAAAAATAGCAGAAACGAGTTTTACTGATGTGACGACTGTCACATGGCCGTTACGCTCGTCATGCGTGTGACGACCGTCACACCTCCATGACGACCGTCATGCACCCAGAACGTGCAGAGTGAAGTCACATGCAAAAATTCCCCCTCAAAGACCAAAAGTGTGGCCACTAACTCCTACTTTTCTGCCTCAAACCCACTTCCTGAAGGAATAACTGTTAGATACTCTCTCTATATATATAAAAGGAAGAGGTTGGGACCTGAAAAAGGGAGCCGCATTCAAGACAACGAAGTGCTGCCAATTCATCTTCAGAGCAACCTTACCATTTTGATATTCTTATTTGTTTCTCTTTTCCTTCTCTGTATTCTTTGATATTTTGTAATTCCCATTTTCCTTGTACGATCAATTGGCACAAAGACCAGAATCCTGCCAACATTGTGGAGGATCTGCCCAAAAGCCAATTGGAATATTTCCAGGTTTTCATTTTAATCGTAATTGCAATTTTCATTATGATGTATGTTCTTAATTACTGCTTTTATTTATGTATTACCATTTCTTTTTCCATGTCTAGCTAAATTACCGTAATCGATATGTAATAATAATTCAAACGGGATTTGATAATAATTGGCGTAATCTTTCTCTTTTCAAAACTCAGTTATGGTTTTAGTTTTTAATCAAAATTCTAAATAAACCTTTGTCACGACAGTGAGAAGCTATTTACGGTGGTTTTGCCATGACAGTGGGAAACCATATTAAGGTACGAACCAACAAGCGACAGCTGCGGCTAAGACTAGATAGTAAAAACTAGGCATTCGATTTAAAAACAGCGAAAGCGCTTTAAAAAGGATTAGAACTTAGAGATTTTCAAAAGGTAGCTTTAACCCCGAACGGGATAGCGACAGCATACGTTCCGCCTTAGAGTTGCGACTAGCGTCAACAACCATCGTGAGACAAAAGTCTTTAGATCACTATTTTCTTCTTAAACTAAGTTTGAAAATACTTAATACGCCAGTAAATTGTCGAGTCCCCGAAGAACAAAATTATTGCATATCGATTCATAAATTCATATCTTAAGTAAAAGCCTTAGTTCCCTTTAGTTTACGCATCTATTCTGCCATTATTCAACTTGAAACCAAACCGACCTAGCTAAACACCGTAACACCCGATAATACTAGATTGATTACGAGTCCCTGTGGGATTGATATCTATTATTACTACGCGATAGACTGTGCACTTGCAGTTAGATTTGTTAGACATAGAAAGTCGCGATCACGTGTGCTTTATTTTCTATGTTTTCTATGTATGGATAGCATTTGTGTGATTGCCGCTGGGAATTTTTGTTCGACCTACCTCGTGGCCGACCATGCATGGAACTAGCAGGGTGATCGGAGTTGGTATCTGATCGATGACGGAGCCAAGACCTCGGTTGAGGTCTTTGCTCGAGCGTGAACTTCCCATTGCGAGATGAGTATTCTACTTTACTGGTACAACAGCAGTGGAGCTCGGTTGAGGGGTCCCCGCTGGATCAAGGGTCTTCCCGCACATACAAGGGTAAACTCTTGTCTTATTGTTTTTAAATTTTAGGAGTCGTGTATATACCGTGTCGCGCCCCTGTGGTCGCGACGCCAATGGGTCGCGAGTAGTGTCTAACTGTAGTATTGCTTGAGCTTTTCTACGTTCTATGGTCGAGCAAGTTCTTCCCCATGCAGGTTTTCGAGTTAATAAGCCCTATTGCCCGTTTTGTCTCGGACACGGTAGAGGTCTTCCCAGTTCGCGGCGAGTTTTCCCCCGTGCGAATCTTTCTGATTCTTTCGTAGAACCAGGCTGCCCACCTAGAACTCGTGCTTGATGACTTTGCTGTCATGCCGCAAGGTTATCTTTTGTTTCAGCGAGGCTTCTCGTAGGAACACCCCCGACCTGATTTCCTCTACTAGGTCGAGTTCTTCCCTTAATGCCTCGTCATTTGCCTCCTCATGAAGGGGGGGACTCGGTTTTCTTGGAAGGCTCCCTTATTTCCACTGAAATTATTATCTCAGTTCCGTAGGTCAGTCAAAATGGGATCTCCCTGGTTGTCGAGTGTGGGGTGGTCCTGTAGGCCCAGAGTACACTGTGTAGCTCCTCGATCCACCTCTTCTTGGCGTCTCCTAGCCTTTGCTTCAAGCCACGCATAATCACTATGTTCGTGACTTTGGCCTGCCAGTTCGTCTGTGGGTGTTCGACCAACGTGAAATGCTGCTTCATGCCCAGCCTAGTGACAAAGTCCTGGAAGTTCTTGTCAATGAACTGTGTCCCGTTGTTGGTGATGATGGCTTGGGGCACGCCGAACCGGGCAAGTATATTTTGTTTGTAGAAACGGAGTATGTTTTGAGCCGTGATTTTGGCTAAGACTTCAGCCTCTATCCACTTAGTGAATTAGTCGACGTTGACTATCAAATATTTGAGTTGGTATGACCCTATAGTGAAGGGCCCGAGGATGTCCATCCCTCACCAGGCAAAGGGCCATGGCGACGAGAGTGTTTTGAGCTTGTTTGGTGGGGCCATATGCATATCTCCTTGCCATTGGCATTTGTCGCACTTCTTGACGTGCTCTTTTGAATCTTGTTGCATGGTAGGCCAATAGTACCCTGCTCACAGGGCCTTACGAGCAAGTGATCTTTCGCCGAGGTGCTGGGAGTTGATCCTTTCGTGGATTTCCTGGAGTATGCTCGGTACTTTGGATTCTTCGATGCACTTGAGGAGGGGAATGGAGAATTCCCGTCTGTACAGTTTATCCTCGATTATAACGTACGAGCAGGATCAATGTCTGACCATGTTGGCCTCTTTGGCATCATTGGGAAGTCGTCCCGCACCGAGGTAGGTGTAAACATGGGTCATCCAGCAGTTGTCTTCGCTGATAGCGTTTACCTCGATAGTTGTTGTGTCCTTCTCGATGCTGGGGTGAGAGAAGACCTCCTGGATTACAGATTTGTCTCTGCCCTTTTTCTCCGTGCTAGCCAATTTTGACAAGATGTCTGTCCGGGTGTTGTGTTCGCGTGGAACGTGTCATACTTCTGCGGAATTGAAGCTTTTCATTCTTTCTCTTACCAAGGAAAGGCATTCGGCGAGGTTGTCGTTCTTGGCCTGATACTTTCCCTGTACCTGGGAGGCTACGAGTTGGGAGTCGGTAAAGATCTTTACCTCTTTCACGCTGAAGTCTTCGGCCAGACAGAGTTCTGCTAGTAACGCCTCGTACTCGACCTGGTTGTTCGACGTTAGGAACGCCAAGGCGAGGGAGACTTTTATCAGGATACCCTTTTTGTTTTCCAATATAATATCCGCTCTGCTTCCTGTCGAGCTAAAGGTGTCATGGACGAAGATGATCTATTTGTGTGCCCCCATGGTCGGGGACCCGGTGGGAGTCATCTCCGGGACGAAGTCGGCCAGAACTTGAGCCTTGATGGCTTTTCTACTCTCATATTGGACGTCGAATTTGGAGACTCGAGCGACCATTTGTGCATTCTTCTCGACATGTCCGACCATCTGAGTATCTGTTTGACGGGCTGGTTGGTTCTGACCAAGATCATATGGGCCAAGAAGTAATATCGTAATCTCCTGGACGCATTGATGAGAGCTAGAGAGACCTTCTTGATCTGTCGGTATCTGAGCTCAAGACCTTGAAGAGCTTTTCTCGTGAAGTATATCGACTTCTGTCCTTTGGGGGTCTCGCGGATCAGCATTGCGCGAACAGCCTCCGTGGCAACGGCGAGATATAGGTATAGGATTTCCTCGACCTCAGGCCTCAACAACACTGGTGGTTCTGAGAGGACTTGTTTGAGGTGGAGGAGGGTCTTTTCGCATTCCTCGGTCCATTTGAATGCGGCCTTATTGCGTAGAAGCTTGAAGAAGGGGAGGGTGTGTTGAGCGGACTTGGCGATGAAACGTGATAACGATACGAGCATCCCATTTAGTGATTGGATGGACTTCTTTATGTTCGGCGTGACGAACTCGGAGAAAGCCCTGCACTTGTCAAAGTTTGCTTCTATTCCTTGTTCCGTCAAGTAGAATCCGAGGAATTTGCCTGCTCGTACGTCGAAGGTACACTTCTCAGGGTCGAACCTCATCCTACACTTCCTCGTCGTCTCGAAGACCTTTTTGAGATGGATGGCATGGTCGACCTCTTCTCGTGACTTCACGATCATGTCGTCCATGTAAACTTCGAGCATGTCCCCGATTTCTCCATGGAAGACCCTGTTCATCATCCGCTGATAGGTTGCGTCGACGTTCTTCAAACCGAAAGACATTAAGTTGTAGTAATAATTTCCCGACTCGGTCATGAAGGCCGTGTTTTATTTTTCGGTCTTTACCATGGGGATTTGATTGTACCCCGAGTATGCGTCCATGAAGGACAACAGTTTGAAACCTGCAGAATTGTCGACGAGTTTGTCTATGTTAGGTAACGGGTAAGCGTCTTTGGGGTATGCCCAGTTGATATCAGTATAGTCAACACACGTCCTCCATTTTCTATTATGTTTCTTAATTATTACAATGTTGGACAGCCAGGTTGTGTACTGGGCTTTCGATATATAATTTGCCTCTAAGAGGTTTTTTACAACTTTTTCAACAGCCTCCGCTTTCTCGGGAGACTGCCTACGCCTATGTTGAACTATGGCCCTACCGGCTGGATCTATGTTGAGGTGGTGGCATGCTATGTTGGGATCGAGGCAGAGCATCTCTGCAGCACTTCAAGCGAATAGGTCAGCGTTCTTCTAGAGGCAGGCTTTAAGTTGTTTCCTCGCCAGGTCGGGGAGTCTCGTGCCAATCTTCATGCTTCTTTCTGGGTCATCTCCGAGCGTGATGAGCTCGAAGTATTCGTCTGGACTAGGGTGTGTTGGGTGGGAGAAGTGCCCATTGTCTATTGAAGGCGCGTCTTCAGATTTCGTGCTTTGTTCTTGCTTGCTGGGGAAGCGGATGTCGAGATCGACAGAGTTGATGCGAGAGAGTGGCTTTTGCTCCTCAGTCTGGACTGGCCTGCCGGTCAACTTGGGGGGATATTGATTGAGTTGAGACTTTTGAGCGCTGCCTCGAAGCATCTCCTGGCCGCCTTAATGTCCCCGTGGAGGGTGACGATCCTCCCTCTGGTCGTGTAGTACTTCATCTTCAGGTGGACTGTAGATGGTACCACGGTCAGTTCAGCCAAGGTCGGCCTTCCCAGAATGCACTGGTACAGGGAAGGACATTCAATTACTAGGAAACTGACATTTACCTGTCTGGCCATCTCCTCGGCCCCGAATGTGACGAGAAGTTCCACCTATCCTTAAGGCTTAGTTATGGTACCATTGAAGCCCTAGAGGTCAGAGCCGACATACGAGGTTAGGTGGCTCTCGTTGAGCTGAAGGGTCGTGAACAGATGGGCGTACATTATATCCACCGAACTCCCTTGGTCGACTAGGATTCGACGTACGTCGAAGTTCAGCATCTGAGCCCTGATCAGGAGGGGAATGCTGGAGTTAGGTGCACCCTCGGGAAGCTCCTCGAGGTAAAAGGTAATCGGGTTCGACTGACCTTTGAACTTATTAAGGGTATCGTTTATCTTCGAGCTCTTGTCGTGGAGTTCCTCGAACTTTCTCTTGACCGACCCGACTGATAGCTTGCTGGACCCCCTGCCGGATATGACTAGGGTGGCGGGGAAATCCTCCCACGGGCTGTGGGCGGATAACAGTGTAGCAGGCTCACTGAAAAGGAGGAAATCCTCTTGTAGGGAGACACGCAGGGCGACCTGTAGTCCCACTTCGTCGGAGGGAGGTGACACTTCCTCGACCTTCTTGGCTTCGCGAGTCTCAAGTCGGGGAACCTCACCTTTCTAGGTGTATTGCTTCAGGTGCCCTTCTTTTATTAAGATTTTGATTGCATCCTTGAGGTGGATGCAATCCTCCGTGACGTTTCCATGACTCCGGTGAAACCGATAGTATTTGAATTTGTCCATGTTGGGCTTCGGGGGCGTCGACTACGAGAAACAGTCATCGTCCCTCTGGAATTCCGAATTGATACATTCAGACAGGATACACTCACGAGGAGCTGTGAGCAATGTGTACTCAATGAACCGGCCCTCTGGCCCCTTGGTGCTCCTGAAGCCTTCCTGGTTCCGCATGTCACGGGCATTGTTGCTGGCCTCTAACTCCTCATACTGGATGTATGATTGGGCTTTATGGAGAAGGGCGTTCTAGGTGCGGGGACGTTCAATCCCGACGGCCTTGGCAAAGTCGGAGTGAGGTCGTATGCCTCTCTGGATCAGGAATTTCTTCATGTCGTCTATGGTGAACACCTGGACGGCTTCTCGGTTGAACCTCTCTATGTAATCTCAGAGAGGTTCGTTCTTCCCCTAGATGATGGCTTCCAGGGTTGCCTCTGTCTTCAGATGGCGCTGGGAAGCTGTGAAGTGTCTGGAGAACTGCCTCTCCAGTTAGCCCCAGGAGGTGATGGATTCGGGTGCGAGGCGTTTGTACCACGCCATGGCACCCTTCCTCAGGGTAGTGGGGAAACGCTTGCACTTGATGGCACCTGCATGTTCCGATAATCAAGCATCGTGTCGATGCTTTCTATGTGGTCGTCCGGGTCGGTCATGCCATTGTATGTTGCCAAGGATGGGGGTTTCTCCATCCCGACTGGTAGTGGGGCCTCCTTAGTGGCCCTACATAGTGGCGAGCACTGGACTTCTTCATCACTCCTGGCGGGCGACAGTGAGGGGGAGACTGATCCCTGGTTGTTTTTGTTCCGTCAGGGAGGATTCTTCGGTCAGGCTCTTGGATTAGAAGCACTTCCCTTAGCTTTGCTCTTCTTTTGAGCTGGGGAGCATCGTTCCTTACAGGGAGGTGACCGGTCCTGCTTCTGGGAAGCCAATTGTGTGGTCGCTCCAAATGGGGGCGACGCCCAGCTAGTCGGGGAAAGGGGTTCCAAGAATCACCGACGTGTCGTGTCCTCCGCGGGGGAGGAGAGGGGCTGCTGGAAACTGGGCGACAATGTCTCCGCGGGGGAGAGCGTGATGGTCAATCCCTCCCAAGCATCCCTATTCGCTCGTTCTGTTGGAAGATCATCAGGTTGGTCTGGTTGATCGTCGCGAATAGAGCCACCATGGTGGGGTCAGTGCCTGCTGGCACCGCGGTGAGTTGGTAGACAGCCAGGTTGTCGAGGCGCTGGGCGACATTGAAGTCCGCGTCCTCCGAGGAGGGAGAGGCAGTGCGTCCGTCCTTGTGATCGCCCTCGTTTTTGCGAACGATCATGTTGGGTTCGTGGTCGTCCCGTTGGTGAAGGGTGTTGCACCCTAAAATTTGACCAACATTTATCTATCCATCAAGTGTTTAGAGGTTGATACCTTCATCAGAAAGTTCAAGAGATCCTCAGAGAAACTGGTTGAAACCAAGGTTGTGTGTCTCATAACTTGAGAGTTGTGGGATCTCCTCAGATGATTCTGAGACTTTGAGAATGAACTTGAAGCTTTGAGAAAGTTTATGAGATGTCTTGAAAGCCATCATGAAGCCCAGAGAGGTCATTGTGCAAGAATTCAGAAGATTCAACCATGAATGGTAGAATTAGGGTTTTGACTGGGTCAACCCTAGGTCAGCTGATGTTTTGGAGAGGGTTGAGACCTAATCCAAGAGCCATGAGATCATGGAATGATGTATTTAGATACTATAAGGATGATTCCTAGACCAACTCATCATGATTGAGGAGTTTGAGAAGTTTTAAGCTAGGGTTTCTAAGGATTGTCAGTGTAAAATCCCCTAGTTTGATCCCTATCTTCCAGGCAGATTTAGCTCAAGATGTGATTGTCATCTCATCTTCCCCACAACATGAATGTTGTAGAGCT
Organism: Lathyrus sativus; assembly: GCA_963859935.3. Taxonomy (NCBI): domain Eukaryota; kingdom Viridiplantae; phylum Streptophyta; class Magnoliopsida; order Fabales; family Fabaceae; genus Lathyrus; species Lathyrus sativus. The sequence goes on from OZ012736.1 coordinate 3,088,319, forward strand.
TGTTCTTAGCTTTAATTTTAGTGGTATAAGTCCTTGATAGGATTTGTAGAGCTCAAGTTATGGTTTTGACAAATTACAGGTCATCTGGGGTATGTGAATTTGGGTCCTTGAAAGTCACCCAACTTGCAGACAACTTTTGCCCTAGTAGGATGATTCCTATGGTTTCTTGGTCAACATGAATGTTGAAGAGCATCTTCTTAGCTTTCTAGATAGTACTATAAGTCCTTGATATGATTTGTAGAACTCAACTTATGGCTTTGACAAGCCAAGGGCATTTTGGTCATTTTGAACTTATAGGTCATTTCAAGCATATGGTCATATCTCCTACTTCCAAGCTTCAAATGGAAAAACTTTCAACATCAAAGTTGCTCAAAATGACATTTTGAGTCTAAAAGAGTGGTCATGACATGTTGGAAAAGCTTGTAGCAAGAATTGACAAGAGTTGGTGAAAATGACTTAAAAATGAGACATAAGTTAAATGGATTCAAATTGGAAAATGGAATGAGCAATCTACAAATCCAAAATAGGTCATATGATATATGATTTTGAGTCTAAACAACATTTTGGAAACAATGGTTTAGACACATTTTTGAGTTGAGGCCTAAAATTGGGAGTTGCTTTGGAATTCCATTACTTGCATTATAAGGCATCCATGTGAAGCTCAACAAAAGGCAAGGGATCAGCTGGTTAAGCACTCAAATCCCTCCAATAACTCATAAGAGGAGATTTTAACATGAAATTGAAGGCTTGTAAGAGCGATTGAGGCATGGTATGAGGTGAATGCAAAGTATCATTACATGAGAAGTTCCACACTTTTCTAGTTCCTTCCAGAAGATTCCAGGGCCTTCTAATTGGTTCTATATATTGATAAGAATGTGCTGAGATCAAGGGTTGGCAAGTTGGTGAAGAGAGTGAGAGGAGAGAGAGAGATTATCAAGCATAGCTTCCATTACAAGCAAGCCACGAATTCTCCATTACAAGCTTCTTTCATCAAAGTTTTTGCAAACAGAAAAGAGATCACCATTAGACGAGCATTGTGAAGAGGTTTCAAGCTCTGAATCCAGCTGTTCATACCTCTGCCATAGCCAAGAAGCAGGTTGGTGAATCCTCCTCTATCTCCTTATTTATGTGTTATCAGTTATAATCTTAGGGTTAGAACTGTTAGGCTTGATTAGATGATTGAATTCAGAGAGTTTGAGAGAGTTTCATGAGGTTTGCATACATGGTGATGAATCTTTCAAGATCAAGATTAGTTAGATTAGTGAGTTTTAATGCACATATAATAGCTTGTCAGGATCAGTGTGATGCCAAGAACACATTAGTACCCTTAGAATTTAGAATTGTTAGGGTTGATCACAGTGGAAATTCCTGGAACCAGATACTTCACGCTATCGGGTTATGGGCTCTAGGGGGTTTCAAGAAGAGATATTAGTATGGCTGGATTCCTGAGAGTTTGTAGTATAATTTTGGTCTTTGAAGTTTTGAAATTCATGTCCAGATGAAGGAGAACGATGATGTTGAAGATCCTTGCATGGGAGCTGGAATTCTGAAAACCCTAGGGTTTTAGTGGGGAAGACGACCCAGGAACCGTTAGATTAGGTTGAAATCATTGACTCAAAGACCAATCTGACGGCTGTAATTCAAAGATGAAACGGAGGGAAAATCTGGAATGGATGGAAACGCAGCGTTTCATTTAAAACGCGCGTTGGGCTTGAGTCAGAAACACTAATCCCACCACCCCTTTTCAGCCCATCCAATAAATGAACTAGGCGCCTCAGCTTTTAGCACCCCCCCCCCCCCCTCCCATTTCTCTTAATTTTCTTAAGTTTAATTTCTTTTATTCTCTAGCATTTTAAAAATTCATAAATAATTGAAAAATCAATATTTTTAATTTCTTGTTTTTGCATTAGGTTCATACTTCTGTCTAGAAAATTAGCAAATAATAAAATCCCATTTTCTTTTTATTTTTATATTTTTAGCATATTTTTCTTTTAAATAGCTTTTTAATGATTTAGGTTAAAGTTGGATTTTGTAGAATTTGGTTTAGGATCTTCCCTTAAGTTTTTTAATCCATTCTTTTAGTATAATTAGATGTTGATCTTAGTTCCCTCTGGTTTTAATACCAAGATTTTTAGGATTAGATTTTAGTTAGTTTGATTAAATAACATTAGCATAACAAAATTAGGGTTTTATGAAGCATAGTTGAATTTGAACAATTTTGTTTTAGGCTTTATAGGGCAATTTAGTCTATGGGGAATATATGGGACTTAAGGGTAGTTATGTAGGGTCGCCTAGCATTTATATTAGGAATTAATAGAATAATATGCTATTTTTAGTTGATTTTTGAATTGAATGATTGTTTGTGTGGCCTTTAGGGCAAGTTTTGTTAGTTTGCTTTGCTTTGGGGTATTCCTTTGATTGGAGGAGCTTGGCATCTCATTGTGGGGCTTGGTGGAGCATACTAGAGGATTGGAGGAGGCATGGATTGAAGGCCTGGTTTAGGAGCTTGCTCTCTTTCTGTGAGGTTGGAGACCCTGGAGTCTGAGGGAAGTTCATGGTACTTTCCTGAGGAAGGCACTATGGATGTCTTTCATTCTTTCTTCTCACCTCTTTCCCAAGTATCCAATGATGTTGGAGCCTTCATGTGAGTTTAGTTTCTCCTGAGGAGGAATGTAAACTGATCACAGTTGCTGAGCCACATGGGATATGATTCCTAAGTGGAAGCCCCCTAGTACTTTCCTGAGGAAGGCACTATGGGTCTGTTCACTTAGTTCCCTTAGTTCATGTATGATTTCTCAAGTATCCAATGATGTTGGAGCCTTCATGTGAGTTTAGTTTCTCCTGAGGAGGAATGTAAACTGATCACAGTTGTTGAGCCGCATGGGATATGATTCCTAAGTGGAAGCCCCCTAGTACTTTCCTGAGGAAGGCACTATGGGTCTGTTCACTTAGTTCCCTTAGTTCATGTAGGATTTCCCAAGTATCCAATGATGTTGGAGCCTTCATGTGAGTTTAGTTTCTCCTGAGGAGGAATGTAAACCGATCACAGTTGTTGAGCCACATGGGATATGAGTCCTAAGTATAAGCCTCCTAGTGCTTTCCTGAGGAGGGCACTATGAGTCTGCCTACTTAGCTCCCTTTCTTTGGTAAGCTTGTTTTGAAGCTTGAAGACTGGGATTGATTTCTCTTGTGTAGGGTTTTGCTTTAGGGCTTTGCTTAGAGATTTGATTAGGGTTTTGTTTTAGGGTTAGGATTAGGGAGAGCTTATATGTAGATAATTTCTTTCTCAAGCATGGATGGCATTTCATCTCTTTTATCTGTATGATTGTAGTTTACTGTTTATTGCTTGGTAGCATGTTGTTTATTTTTCAGTATGATTACTGTTATTTCATGATTGGCTTGAGGTCGAGACGAGCTTGTGGAGGCTGAAGCCCCACACACATTTCCTCCCTCACTTGCATTGCATGCATTTTACTGTTAAAGCTGATGCTTTGTCTGTTTTGGTGTATCATTGACATGATCCCTTAGGACTCTCATTTCCTTTGATAAGGATTTGATGATAGACTTTTAGGTTGAAACCTATGCATGACAACATCTAGGAGTTCCCTGTTCAAGCCTCAACCATAGGATGAATCCATGGCATGATAACAGCAGGACTTGATAGTCTCCCTCCTAGTTGGGCCTGTTCTCTTCTCATCTCAAAACAGTTTAAGATACAGTAATCATGAATGATTTCTTTCGTACGTTACGAGCCTTAAGCTATCTGAGAAAAGATTGTGGGAGAGTTTCTTTTCCATAGTCTGGATGTTTAGTATGGTACCCTTTGGGTGACATGCGACACATTCACTCTCAGGTCATAGTCTCTAGTGCGGTTGAAATCGCAAGCACAATAAGAAAACACTTCTTTCAAAACAGGAAATAAACCGTAGTGTTGCACCCTAAAATTTGCCCACCTGTATATTACTTTCATCTGTATATTCATCTACAAATTGTTAATGAGAAAATCCAAAAAAATATGTGACTCTACTTATGGTCAAGGTGCAGAGTTTTCTGCAAGTAGGGTTGAATCGAGTATCAGTTGGGGTCTGTCAGAAGTGTTCCAGGGCAGGTTTTTGTGTATGATGTTATTTATAGTTCAAGAGGTCCTAACTTAATCGTGGTTAGTCAAGAGTTCTTTTTCAGGAATGAGACTAGGGTGTGCAATTCAGATAATATGTATTTAGGGTTGCAGTAAGGATTTATGCTTTTCAATCAGGGTTTGGTGCGGTATATTGAGGTTTATAGCACAATTCATAATCTTCTGATCTTAGAAGCACTTTCTTGCTCAATTGGTTTATAATGAGGATTTGTCAGTACTTAAGTGGCCAGGTTCAGATAGTTTCGTTGCTTTGATTCCATTCATCAGAAGCTGATTCAAGGATTGTGATGTGATTCATGATTTATGGCGGTCAGGTGCAATCTCGAGGTTTTAAGTGTGGTGGCACATTACGAAACCCATTTCAAACGAATCCAATTCCTATCCACCTTGCCAATTACCCATTTTTTTGTTATCCATTTAAAATCCATCCAATTTCAAATCCACTCCTCCCAAAATCCGAACTCATCCAATTTCTACAAATATTCATTCATTTTCAATTATCCAAACCACTTATCCATTTTAATGTCCATTTTCTTCCTAACCATTTTCATAAATTCTATTTTTCATTTCAATACCCATTTTCCCTTTCCATTTTCCATTTATTATTCATTTAATTATACATCCATAATATTTTAAATCATAATTAAGTCCTACCATTCCATTACCATTTTCTTTCTCATCATTATTTCTTTATATATAGAAAAGTTGTCTTGAGCCCAATCTACAAAAAGAACATACACAAGGCCTTCAAGCCATTTCATCATAAAAATTCAGCAAAAAAAAAAGTTGTTTTTGTTTACAGAGCCCATTGGTTACATACAAGCCCACTTGTCACAAAATATCACACAAATTATAAAGGTAGTACCAATGTCGTACTACCAACAACATGGCCCATATTCTGTGATCTTGCCCCATATTGAGCCACAAAACAGAATCCTGAAGCAGCAGTGAAGGGAGCTCCCAGCATTTACCATCATGATGCAACCTGTGTAAAACCGTATTATTCATATACGACAAATGCAAGGACGCGCATCCACTTCCCACGCTCCGTACCGGTAATGCACGTATGACAAAGCTCCAATGGAAAACACCAAGTTATGAACAACACCATGCCGCATCCGAAAACGTTCTGCACAAAGTGAAGAAATAGAAGAAAAGGTCATCATCATCTTTTAAACCTACATGACAATGGTACTCAAGAAAAAATGGAACAAAAAAAAACGTAAAATGCGGTATATGGATTGGTGCGTGAAAACATCATGAGAGTGTCTTGAATGGCTTGCTATTCCACTACACAAGATTGGCACAAAGGTCGTTACATGTACGACCTGCAAATGACACAGCCATTAGACAAATTCACACAGACTCACAACCGTCTGAACTTCCAGCTAGCATAAGTAAGCATACCATTCATCAACCCGAACCATTTGATCTTTTGGGGGAGCCCCACATTACAAAGCTTCAGAAAAATGTTAAGAAACCATGTTCTGTGACGCGCAAGTAGCAGCAGCCCACATACCCTCAAGCTACCATAATTTTTACCTGCATAAAAAAACCAGAAACAAGGCAACATAAAAATCACAAAACGCACAATATCAAACCAGACCAACAAACCATTCTGCAGCACTCAACACACCAGCCTGCTGCACCAAAGCCCACTCCAGACAACTTCTGCACAACCGTACCGACAGACAAAACCTTGCACTAAAACAGCAACTCTGCTATTGCTGCACAAAAAGTTCACACCAGACAACATTTGAAAAAAAGACAGCTCATATCCTGCTACAACAAGACAAAAAAAAGCAAGACAGAAAACCGGTTTCACACAATCTCCTTCAAAAAAACCCTCATCAACCCAGCTTTAAAGGGGGGCACCCACCTCTTACCACACTCCTATGTTCTTCTCACACACACATCAAACTCTCTCTCCCTTTACCTCCTTCACTGCAAACACTCCCCTTCATACATTCATCTTCATATTCACCATAATAGCTCAACTCATTTTTCTTCCTCAAGAACGACAACAAACTTCCAAATAAGAAGACCAAACCTTACTCTTCCTCTTCCACCATGTGATGCCTTCAACGACCTTCAATCGACCTTAAACACAAACAAGGTGATGCCACTATGTTTCTGCCATAAACACTCACCACAACCACCATTCTCGACCAACATTTCTTCCACTTTATCTACTCCGACCAACACCTTCTCACCACAGAAATCACCACACCAAACTTTCCTCCATTAAACCTCCAACAAAACTCAAACCTCCTTCTGCCCTTTAATCTTGGTGAACCCACGCAGCCTCTTCTTTCTTCCAATTGACAAATCCAAAAGACCCCTTCGCCTTCTTCTTAAAACATGTTCATGCTTCAACATAAAGAACAAAACTGTAGAAGCTAAGAAGTTCCTCTTTTTTCTCAAACCGTTATCGAAACATCCCCAAACTTTCCTCGAATCAGACCCTAAATCTTCTTCATCAAACTCTCACCGCTTTTTTTTTCCGCCATCACCACCAAAGCTCAAACCCACAGCCCTCAATCAATCAACCGCAAAACGACTTTAACCCATTCTCTGAACCCAGCTTCGAACAGACCTTCTTCAAATCCATCTTCACCATTTATCAAAACCTCCATGTATGAGCACCTTCCAAACTGAAAATCACCTTCAACACAATCCAGAAAATCATTCTAACCGTAAATCAATGGAACCACCGTCTTACCACCTTCAAAGCTCTCAACCGAAACAACCACAACAAACCCAATCCGCAACACCACCTCCGCCGTGTCCATCTGAAACCCCAGAACCATATCCGATTTCTTCAATAAAACCTATTTCAGAACAAAACCGGAAAGATTGAGATGAAGAGAAACTCATAGTGAAACGTAAAAAATATTGAATCTAGAGCTGGATAAGAGACAGAGAGGGAGTGAGCGAGAACCTGGATTAAAAAGGAACAGACGAAAATCAGGTCGAAAGTTGAACCTTGCTCATCGTTGTTGCCCGATTTAAGGTGGGATTGTGATGATCCTCTCTCGTTTTTTTTTTTTTGCGAATATTGTTGTTGTTCGATTGCGATTCACACTCCTTCCATGGCCGCGTTTTTATTGGTGTTGCTCAATCTGCTCGAATGACGATACGCGATGATGGAGAGGATTCTCTTCTGAGCGTATTCATCTTGTTCGACCCATTGGTTTTTGAGTGGTGTTGGGTATCAGGTTTCCATGTGGGGTGGTGGGTTTTAGGCCCATTTGGCATACCCCATTTAATCCTCACCTATTCTGTACACACCCTTCGCTTCTCTTCTCTTTCTTTTTTTAAATATTAATTTGTATTTTTATTAATTTAATTTTAAGATTTGTTAATAATATTTTTCTGTTTATATATAAATTTATATGTTAGTTTTATTAATAACATTTTACAAATAAGTTATATATTTCATAGATTTTATAGCATTTTATAAGTATATATTAGCTTTAGTTATTATTTTTTAATGTACATTATATATTATATATTCTAGAGTTTTGTGTATATACATTTTATCTAGAAGCTTATTTTCTATTTAGAGTTTGGATTTCATTTTTCTTTTCGACTTTATTTCATTTTTCACCTTTTCGGTCGATGACGAGACCTCCGTAATTCATTACCAGTCAAATTATTGATGAGTAATGTTGGATCTGAGACCACCTCTTTTCTCTCCTCATTTCTTGTCCCGATTCGATTCACCGAAGCTATCAAACCATCTTGTAAATAAAATTCTCTTTGTATTGGATTAAAAAGAGAGGATTAAGTGTAGTCTTCTTCCTCTTCGAGTGTTGGGATGCCCACTGTAGTGAGGGTGGTTTCGACACTCGTCTTTCAATACGAAGACGCCACCCCTTTTCCTCCTAAAACCTCGGCTCCGCACCGAGTGCATTTTCAAAAACCTCGGTCTCGTACCGAGTCCATTTTCAAACCATCTTTAAAATAAATTTCTCTTTGTATTGAACTAAAAAGAGAGGATTGGGTGTAGACCTCTTTTTCTCCGAGTGTTGGGATGCCCACTGTAGTGAGGGTGGTCTCGACACTCGTCTTTCGATACGAAGACACGTCTTTATCCACCATCTCGCTTTCACAACTTCCTTCCACAATTTTCACACCTAAAACCTCGGTCCTGTACCGAGTGCATTTTCAAATCATTTTCGTAACAAATACTTGAATGGTCGTGGAGTGGTTAGGCGTAGGCCTTCTCCTATCCCGAGTGCTGACGTTTACCGTAGGGTTCTCTGTCGCAAAGCACTTACCATTCAAAACCAAAAACATCTTTAATAAGAGAACGAAGTTCTCCTTGCATTGAATTAAAGAGAGAGGATTGGGTATAGACCTCTTCTTCTCCGAACGTTGGGATGCCCACTGTAGTGAGGGTGGTTTCGATGCTCGTCTTTCAATACGAAGACGCCTCATTCGCCACACTTTTTTATAACAAAAACTTTGAGATAAATAATTGGGTACTACCCGTAGGGGTTACTATCCGAGGACCTATCTCGCCCCCAAGACAGTTTCAACCAATCAAACGTAACTTCTTGCCTCGCGTGGCGAAAACTAATCAATCTTTCAAAAAGGATATGTTACATCCGTTCTACCGCAAACAGGTAACGCCTAAGTCTCCACGAGCGAGCAGCAAAACACCTAACTGCTAGAATGCGCACGATAGCATCATCCGTAAAGACATCAACGCACTGGTAGCACGAACTACGGCTGCTCTGATTTCTCATACCAGATGAGAATACGTAGGCACAAGACGACGATGTCTTGGCGAACTCCCTTTTTCACCCTTTCACCCGTAGTTGGCCGAACTACGGCTGCTCTGATTTCTCATACCAGATGAGAATACGTAGGCACAAGACGGCGATGTCTTGGCGAGCACATTCCCCCCATATCTGTAGTTCCCTGAACTACGTCGACTCTGACTTTCTCATGTCTATTGAGAATACGTAGGCATAGGACTGCGAAGTCCTACCGAGTCTGTTCTTTCTCTTTTTCCCCGTTATCTCTTTCCTCCTAACTTTCCTGTTTCTAACCCTTCTTTTACCCATTGGAACACCTCTTATAGCATATATTTAAGCAGATATAATCACACATCGACAAACAAAAGGTTCCCATCGAGTACGATGGATGCGAGGGGTGCTAATACCTACCCCTTGCATAACCGGCTTCTGATCCCGTTCTTGGTTGCGAGACCAATCTTATCCGTTCGTTTCTTAAGGTTTTCTCGATATTTTCCTTTCCCCCCATGGGATAAATAAAGTTCGGTGGCGACTCTTCTGTCCTTTCTTTTCGCCTCCCCGTCGTTGCGCGATGCATTTTTCGAGTAGCGACACGTAGTTTCCCGAACTACGTGAGCTCTGATCTCTCATGCCTGTTGAGAGTACGTAGGCACAAGATGGCGAAGTCTTGGCGAGCTACCTTCCCCTACAATCCTTCGTAGGCCGAACTACGTTGACTCTGATTTCTCATTCTCTGATGAGAATACGTAGGCATAAAGTGCGACGCTTTGCCGAGTCATTTTTCTTCTCTTTCTCAGCCAGCCTTGATAGGTAGATAGATTATAACCAACCCGTCCAAGTAAACAAACAAGCGTGGATCCCGTCGAGTACGACGGACGTGAGGGGTGCTAATACCTTCCCCTTGCGTAACCGACTCCCGAACCCAGACAATGGTTGCGATGACCTTGTCTTACCCTTTTTCGTCAGGTTTTCCCGATCGTTTCCTTTCCCGCTCTGAGGGATGAATAACGAAAGGTGGCGACTCTTCTGTCATGCCGGCACCTCATTTTCGCGCAAGCGACAGCTGGCGACTCTGCTGGGGACTCTATAGCATCTAGGGACTTTTCCCATCCCTTGTGCTGGGACCGTTTCCCATCCCCTACGCAAGTCAATCCTAGCGCTTGGGTGTTTATCTGTTGGGTGTTGTGCATATGTGTTTTACTTTTCCGCACTTTACTTTCCGTACCTTTACCTTTCCGCATTTACTTTCAGCACTATATTATTATGATTATTGTTGTGGGAGAGGGAGGTTACTATGAGTGAGAAGCCGGACCTGGGCTTGAGCATGCACCTAGACATAGTTGCGGAGAGTAGTAGACGAACCTGTCTGCTGAGCAGGCACAATTCCCTACGAAATCTGCGCTCAGACGAGGTTCTCACCGAGGTGCTCCTTTCCGGTCCTGAGGATCTGTGGGGAGTCCAGACGTGAGGATTGTCGACTCTGGGGACCGATCATTTGGAAGTCAGCTAAGTGAGGCCTCTTCATGACTTGATGATGACACTCCTTCTGGGAATCGTATCGTCACTCATGAAAGTCTGTGACGCTGATGACCGCATAGGATGCCGTACCTTTGTCCGTAGATTAGGTCCATACCTGTGAGCGGGATTGGGTTTATTGCAGGAAACTTTGACCTCCAGACCACCTGGTTTTCTTGACAGTGGATCAGTTATGTTGGTACCAGGTTTCTCAGTTGCAGATTTGTCTGTTCTTGATAGAACATGTTTTGCTCAGAGGACCTTATTATCAGGTGTATGTCTGTTCTTGATAGAGCAGGTTTTGATCAGAGTATTGTCATCAGTGGTTTGTTCTGGATAGAGCAGATTTTTGGGGTCTGAAGATCTCATCAGCAGATGTTGTTTGTTCTTGATAGGGCAGATTTTGAGTGGGGTCTGAAGATCTCATCAGCAGCTGTATGTTTGTTCTTGATAGGGCAGATTTTTGATTTGGGGTCTGAAGACTTCATCAGCAGATATTTCTTGATCATACATCCGGGGTCCTTATTATCAGACATTTGTTCTCGACAGAGCAGAATTTTGATCTTATGTATATGGTCCTATCAGAAGGTCGTTCTTAGCAGATCAGATTAGTGGTCTTACACCGGGGTTTTCTTCTCATCAGTGATTATTGACACAGAATCTCCACAGCAGTTACCTGGATATATTATTGCATGCCTGCATTTTGCATTAGTTTGCATGTTCATTCCATTAACGTGTGTCTGTGTTGCAGGTACCGTTTCCCCGATCCAGGATTTCTCGCCTCCTATTGTATTATTATAGCCTCTCTCAGGAAGACTGTTGCGTACAAGTTCCCGGCCCCTGATGTGTCGAAGTTGACTGTCGCTGATGCTATGTACTGCCTTGATAGGCTTTCCATATATATATGAGATTGATATTTCCATGATTGGGCTCAGACTTCTTCTTCTTATTATTATTATTATTATCAACACTGGCACTAAGGCACTAGGATCGGGGGAAATCTCCCAAGCACACAGACACACGCATGCATCTGCATGAAGCATTTGCATGGCGTACATTTTGTTGCTTTTCCTAACCTTTAATGTTTTCAGGTTTTTCAGGTTCACAGGTTCCGAGCTGCTTCCGGTCTCCAGGATTGATCAGAGACTCTTTCACCGTTACTCAACTCGGGCTAATCAGACAAGGATCATGATCAGGTGCAGTCAGATGTTCAAGAGCTCCGTGAACGGATGGATCGTTTTATGGAACTGATGCAGGTAGTCGCTAATGGTCAGGACCAACTTCGTACTTTGGTTCAACCTTTGATCTCCAAGGTTGATAGTAACGACATACTTCATGGCGGGGCTGTGCCCACTCCTCCTCCAGTTGATGCTCCGCAGAATGTTGTTCCTGTTGCCGGGGGCAACGGCAGTGCTAATGGCAATGTGATGGCCAATATCGGACTCAATGCGACGGGCGTCGGCAATGGTAGTCTGGGAGCTAATGTCAACATCGGACCGGTCAACGGCAATACTGGCGTCGGAAATCTGTTGGTGCCTCAACCGTGGCTTGAGGATCATCAGGATGACGTATTTTCTCAAAGAGGTGTGGAAGCAGAGTTGAATGCTGAAGCGCGGCTCAGGTTCAAAGCACTAGAAGACAAAATGAGAGACATTGAGAATCAGAATACTTTGGGCGTTGATATGTCCAAGCTGGGGTTAATTGCTGATTTCAAGGTACCTCATAAGTTCAAGGTGCCTGTCTTTGAGAAGTATAAGGGTACTACTTGCCCTCGTGTCCACCTTCGATCTTACTATAGAAAGATGTCCGCCTATTCCGACGATGAGAAGTTGCTGATGCACTTCTTCCAAGATAGTCTTTCTGGTCCATCCCTCGAGTGGTATATGGGCCTGGAGCCCACTACTGTGCGCACCTGGAAAGATCTCGCTGAAGCATTTGTCCTCCACTATCAATATAATAGCGACTTGGCCCCCAACCGAGTTCAGCTCCAAAACCTTTCGCAGCGGAATAATGAAGGCTTTAAGGAGTACTCCCAGCGGTGGCGTGAGTTGGCTGCTCGGGTTCAACCGCCGATGGTTGAGCGCGAGCTCGTGCAGATGTTTGTTGCTACCCTCCCGGGAATCTACTATGAAAAGCTAGTCAGTGGCGTGTCTGGGACGTTCTCTGCTCTCATCACTATGGGCGAGCACGTCGAGAATGGTATAAAGATCAGAAAAATTCAAGGTGAATCATCCTCAGCTGGAGGAGGTGGAAAGAAACCTTACGCTGGTAAGCGTCGAGGAGATGCGAGTGCTGTCACCAACGCTCGGAGAAAAGGCAAGGGCCCTCAGCAGCAGATAGTCAGTATAAATATCCCAGCAGCTCCGCCGCAGCAGCAGCAGCAGCAACCGCAGCAACAGAATCAACAGGGATATAGAAAATATCAGAATCGGGCTCCTTTGGCAAACCGTCACTTCGAAGCACCACCTATGTCGTATGCGCAGCTCTTGCAAACTTTGCTTCAGCTTCAGTTAATTCAAAAGAGGACGATGGCTCCCTTGACAGGGGCACCACCACCGGGGTATGACGCAAATGCCACTTGCGATTTCCATACTGGGGCACCAGGCCATACGATTGAGAACTGCAAAGCCTTTAAGCACAAGGTGCAGGACCTGGTAGATGCCAAGATTATCAACTTCTCCGACAATGTGCCCAATGTCACCAAAAACCCTATGCCTCATCATAGGGGAGGCGGAGTAAACGCCATTATCACAGAGGAGAGTGCAGATCTGCTGACTGATGTCAAAGACTTAAAGACGCCGCTTAGTTTCGTCAAAGCTAAGTTGGTGAAGAAGGGGTTCTTTCCAGGATGCGGAGAGTTATGCATGGCTTGTGCTACACATCCTGATGGGTGTAAGCAGCTGGTAGAAGGTATCCAAAGTCTGATGTATGAGGGTATTTTGCAGTTCAGCCGGAGAATTGAAAGTGTATCAGGGGAGGTTGTGCTGAAGCAGGCAGATGAAGTCGCTACCATCACCATTCCTCGTCAACCTATTACCATTTCTGCGCCCCGACCACCTATAATCACTATTACTAGAGCCGGGCCGGTCCCATTCGAGAGCACTAACGCCGTTCCGTGGCATTATGGCGCCAAAGTCTATTGCAATGGTCAGAAGTTAGAGCTGGATCTGTACGGGTCGACTGTGCAGAATCTCGCAGGAGTCAGTGGTATTACTCGAAGCGGAAGAGTGTTTGCACCGACAGAGGTTGTGGCAGAAAAAGTGGTCAGAGTTGATGATGCTGATAAGGGTAAAGGCAAAGCCGTCGAAGAGGTCCCTTGTGGGGCAGAAAAAGATTTGCTTGTCAAAGATGCCGAGGAGTTCATACGGTTAATCAAAAAGAGCGACTACAAGATTGTAGACCATCTTCATCAGACGCCGTCAAAGATTTCTATTCTCAACCTGTTGTTGTGTTCTGAAGCGCACCGCAACGCGTTACTGAAGGTATTAAACGCTGCCTACGTACCGCAAGAGATATCAGTGAATCAGCTAGAAGGGGTGGTAGCCCATGTTAATGCTGGCAATGGGCTAGGTTTCACAGATTTAGAGCTGACTCCTAAAGGGAGAAATCACAACAGCGCCTTGCACGTCTCGATAGAGTGCAGAGGCACTATCATGTCGCATGTCTTGGTGGACACGGGTTCGTCGCTTAATGTGCTTCCGAAGAAGGCACTAATGAAGTTGGACACTCGTGGATTGCTTTGCACGCCCAGTGATCTGGTGGTGAAAGCATTTGACGGAACTAAGCGCCACGTTTTCGGAGAGTTGACCCTGCCGATTCAAGTTGGTCCGGAGACGTTCGATACTGTTTTTTATATCATGGATATCATGCCTGCCTACAGTTGCCTCTTAGGTCGGCCATGGATCCACGCTGCTGGTGCCGTGACGTCCACGCTGCATCAAAAGTTCAAATATGCTGTCGGGGGAAGCATAGTAACCGTCTGTGGTGAGGAGGACATTATAGTGAGCCACTTGTCATCCTTTAAGTATGTTGAAATGGATGGCGAAATCCATGAAAATCTCTGCCAAGCATTTGAAGCCGTCAAAGTGAAAGAGGTAGCTCCTGTCGTCACAGAGAAGCAAGAGATGAATCTCTCCTCGTTCAGAGAAGCTCGGGCCGTCGTCGAAGCCGGTTCCACCCCAGGTTGGGGGCATGTTTTGGAGATACCGATCAATCAGGATAAGTTTGGATTGGGGTATTCTTCTGAAGCTGAAGCTTCATCTTCTTCGTCTAGCAGTTCGTCTCGTGGGAAGGGGCCGATCCTATTTACCAAGGGCAGAGTGATTTTCGAAAGCATCAACGCGGCGTCAGAGGACAGCGGGAATAACGATTGTGATCTTGACGCCTGGATTCAGCCAAGCAAGTCGGGCGAGCGCCTCAACAATTGGACCATCAAGGAGATTATCTAGCTGACAAGTGAAGAGTAATGGTTTACTTTTTACAATCATTGTACAACCCTATGTCCTACCCGGGGCATAGTGGTTTTATTGTCAGGGCCCTGTTGGATTATGTACATGTATTTTGTTAATAAATCAAAGGCGTTTTCTTCGTACTCAAATATTGTGTTCTCTGTTATTCCTGTTTTATGTTTATTTTGAAAAACAGTAAAATGGCAACGGGGTTCGTGCTAACCTGCATATTCTTGTTTTAAACTTAACCCTTGTTATTGCAGGATCCACATAACAGACGACATCGACTCTGGACCCTCTACGGCTCACTACGACTTTGATTGCCCGATATATCAAGCCGAGGATGAGATTGATGAAGACGAAGACCTTCCGGAAGAGTTGGCCCGCTTGTTGAGACAAGAGGAAAAGGTTATTCTGCCTCATGAGGAAGATATTGAGATCGTAAATCTGGGTTCTGAAGAGCTTGTCAGAAATGTCAGAGTAGGGGTTGTGCTGCAGAATGATGTCAAGCATAGACTGGGCGAGATGCTTCGAGAGTATAGTGACGTCTTTTCTTGGTCATACGAAGATATGCCCGGACTTGACACGGACATCGTGGTTCATCGCTTGCCGTTGCGAGAAGATTGCCCTCCAGTCAAGCAGAAGCTTAGGAGGATGAGACCAGATATGGCTGTAAAAATCAAAGAAGAAGTCCAGAAGCAGTTGGACGCAGGATTTCTAGCCGTTACCACTTACCCTCCGTGGGTTGCCAACATAGTGCCTGTACCGAAGAAGGACGGTAAGGTACACATGTGCGTTGATTATCGGGATTTGAATAGGGCGAGCCCTAAGGATGATTTCCCGTTGCCTCATATTGATGTGTTGGTCGACAACACAACCCAGTTCTCCGTGTTTTCGTTCATGGATGGCTTCTCCGGTTACAATCAGATTAAGATGGCACCGGAGGACATGGAGAAAACGACGTTTATCACCCCCTGGGGAACATTTTGCTATAAGGTAATGCCCTTCGGTCTGAAGAACGCAGGGGCCACTTACCAGCGAGCAATGGTAACTTTGTTTCATGATATGATTCATCATGAGATCGAGGTCTATGTTGATGACATGATTGCAAAGTCCCAAACGGAGGAAGAGCATCTAGTCAACTTATTGAAGCTTTTTGAGAGGCTTAGGAAGTTCAGGCTGAGGCTGAACCCTAACAAGTGCACTTTCGGAGTGCGGTCCGGAAAGTTATTGGGGTTTATCGTTAGTGAACGAGGTATCGAAGTTGATCCTGCGAAAATAAAAGCTATTCAAGAAATGCCAGCACCGAAAACAAAAAAAGAAGTTCGCGGTTTCTTGGGCCGAATAAACTACATTGCAAGGTTTATCTCTCAGCTCACGGCCACTTGTGAATCGATGTTCAAACTTTTAAAGAAAGATCAGGCGATTACTTGGAATGAGGATTGCCAGAAGGCATTTGACAAAATAAAGCAGTATCTTCAAGAACCTCCAATCTTGATACCCCCAGTGGCTGGACGACCATTAATCATGTACCTGACGGTTCTGGAGAATAGTATGGGGTGTGTTCTCGGTCAGCACGACGAGACGGGCAGAAAAGAGCATGCCATTTATTATTTGAGTAAAAGTTCACTGAGTGTGAATCTCAATACTCGATGCTGGAGAAGACGTGTTGTGCATTAGCTTGGGCCGCCAAACGTCTACGACAGTATATGCTCAATCACACCACTATGCTAATTTCGAAGATGGATCCGATCAAGTACGTCTTCGAGAAGCAGGCTCTTTCGGGCAGGATTGCCAGATGGCAAATGGTGTTAACGGAATATGATATTCAGTACGTCTCCCAGAAGGCCATTAAGGGAAGCGTATTGTCTGATTACCTTGCCGAGCAGCCGATCGAGGATTACCAGCCGATGAAGTTTGAATTCCCTGACGAGGATATTATGTTTCTCAAAGCGAAGGATTGCGATGAGCCATTGCCCGGTGAGGGGCCAGATAGGAAGTCTCAGTGGAAGTTGATATTCGATGGAGCGGTTAATTCCTATAGAAGTGGTATCGGGGCTATCATCACGACTCCTCACGGATCCCACATCCCATTTACTGCGAGACTGACGTTTCCAGTTACCAACAATGAGGCGGAGTATGAAGCATGTATTATGGGTCTAGAAGAGGCAATTGATTTAAGAATCAAGAATCTAAACGTATATGGTGACTCAGCGCTTGTAATCAATCAAATTAAAGGGGAGTGGGAAACTCGTCAAGCGAATTTGGTGTCGTACATGAATTATGCCAGGAGGCTGCTTCCGTTCTTCGATCGAGTGGAACTCCATCATGTACCCAGGGCTGAAAATCAGATGGCTGATGCCTTAGCCACGTTGGCTTCAATGTATAAGGTCAATCTTTGGAATGAGGCTCCAAGAATTGTTCTTTCGCGTCTTGACAGACCGGCATTTGTCTTTGCAATCGAGGATGCCGCCGACGGCAAGCCATGGTTCCACGACATCCAGACCTTCCTTATGACTAAGGAGTATCCTGCGGGTGCGTCAACCCAGGATAAGAAGACTCTGAGGAGGCTGTCTGGAAACTTTTATCTCAATCCTGATGGAGTGTTGTATAAGAGAAACCACGATCTCGTGCTACTCAGATGTGTAGATGAGAAAGAGGCAAGTATGCTCATGGAAGAAGTCCATGAGGGCACATTTGGTACGCACGCCGGCGGGCATGCCATGACGAGAAAGATCCTGAGAGCAGGATATTACTGGCTGACTATGGAGTCGGATTGCTTCAGATTCGCGAAGAAATGTCATAAATGCCAGATTTATGCTGATAAAGTTCATGTGCCACCGTGCCCATTGAATGTCATGTCCTCCCCTTGGCCGTTCTCCATGTGGGGCATCGACATGATAGGCAAGATCGAGCCCACTGCATCCAATGGTCATCGTTTCATTCTGGTAGCTATCGACTACTTCACCAAATGGGTGGAGGCAGCCTCGTACGCTAATGTGACCAAGCAGGTAGTAGCTAAATTCATAAAGAGGGACATCATCTGTCGTTATGGAGTTCCCGAGCGGATCATTACTGATAATGGTTCGAATTTGAATAACAAGATGATGAAGGAGCTGTGCCAGAGCTTCAAGATTGAACACCACAACTCATCTCCTTACCAGCCGAAGATGAATGGCGCCGTCGAAGCCGCCAACAAGAACATAAAGAAGATTGTTCAGAAGATGGTTGTGACGTACAAAGATTGGCACGAGATGCTGCCGTTTGCCTTGCACGGTTATCGTACGACGGTGCGTACGTCGACCGGGGCAACTCCTTTCTCCTTGGTGTACGGTATGGAAGCTGTCCTACCGTTAGAAGTGGAGATCCCTTCTTTGCGAGTGTTGGTTGATGTGAAACTCGACGAGGCAGAATGGATTACGAATCGTTTGAACCAACTCAGCCTGATGGACGAGAAAAGGTTAGCATCGATTGCATTTGGTCATCTGTACCAAAGCCGAATGAAGAAAGCTTATGATAAGAAGGTGTGTCCTAGAAGCTTTCAGACGGGTGATCTCGTCCTGAAGAAGATTCTTCCGCCATACTCCGATCACCGGGGCAAGTGGACTCCGAATTACGAAGGGCCGTATGTCGTCAGCAAGGTCTTCTCGGGAGGAGCTTTGTTGTTATCCACAATGGATGGTGAAGATTTTGCATCCCCGGTGAACGCGGACGCAGTTAAAAAATACTTTGCTTGAAAGAGACCCGCTGGACAAAAAAGAAAGAGTCCAGGCAAAAAAGGGCATCCCGGCGAACGAAAAACAGAATAAAAGGTTCGGGCAAAAATTAGGGATATATTGAAAAAATGTACACCCGTGAAGTCGAAAACCTACACTGGGCGGCTTCGGCAAAAAAGGGTATCCCGGTGAACTGAAAACCCGTAAAGGGCGGTTCACGCAAAAGTTAGGGATTTGAATAAGCAAATGACTGCGTTCCGCGTGTGGACTTTCATTGTTAGTGGTTTGGAGGACTTGAGGGCCGTTTATCTGAATCAATCTCTTCCGAAGCTGAAGCGTCATCGAAGTCGAGTGGGTCTTAGAGGGATCAACTCATGGTGTTCGTCTATGCCTCGTTGTCGACATTTGTATATACTGATGTATATTTATGTTTTATTTTTGCGCGGCTTCCTCATTCCAGGAGCTTGCCTCTGTTGTAAAACATTTTTCGCCCATTCAGGGGTTCACCATCAATAAAATGCATGTTATTCAGCAATTCTGTTTGCCTATTTAGCATTTATCTGTTTTGTTTGCGAAAGAAAACGCCGATGTTTTTGATAAAATGCGCATACATAAACTTACGGGCCTAGGCCCATTGATTGTTGAAACAATTAATTACCTGAATATTGTCACGAGATAATAACCTTGATAGGCCCCTTTGAGGAGGGTATCTTGTCTGTTTGTTTGTGTTGTTGCAGGTGTAGCACCTTCCAGACGGTGCGCCGTGCGCATCCCCGAAGCAGGGCGAGTCCTCCTTCTCCAGCAGAGTTCAGTAGTCTCTCCTCCGCAGAATCTGAACGCAAGATAGTGAGCATTGGTATGGCTCCCCAGGCAGAGGATTCTCTTCTCCAAGCAGACGCATCCTGAAGGAACGTCATCTTCTCAGCTGAGTCGCGCGCCGAAGAATGGTGTCTTCTCTCCCCCGCACCGGGTCACAAGTGCAGATTTCATAGAAATGTTTGGGTGCCGAAGCTCGTGTTTTCCCCAGTAAAGTCGCCGAAGCAGGTGTCTCCCCCCAGCACCGGGTCACAAGTGCAGGTCTCGTAGGAAGCTATTTCGTACGCCGAAGTATGCAGTAACTGATGGTGCCAAACGGAAGTCTCCAACGGAATTGGAACTCCCCACCAGAGCTGTATTCTCTCCCGAAGTCGGATGATTCCCTCTCCCCCAGTAGAGTGTTGGAATAACTGATGTTGTATCCCTCCGCAGAGTTGTATTCTCCCCCGAAGTTGGATGATTCCTTCTTCCCCGGCGGAATTGAAATTCCTCATCAGAGTCGTACTCTCCAGTGAAGTAGAATGATTTCTCTCTCCCCGGCTGAGTCCGCAAACCCCCAAGAGAGCCGAATCCTTGGAAGCAGTTGGGACCATGAGTGGATTTTCCCTAGCAGAGTATTGAACAGCCGATGCGGTATTTCCCCAGAGTCGCATTCTCTCCAGCGAAGCAGAATGACTTCTCCTTCCTCAGCCGAGTTTGCAGATGTCCAAGAGAGCCGAGTCCTTGGAAGTTGATCAGACCATGTTTAGTTGTTTCCCCAGTGGAGTGTTGAGCAGCTGAAGTTGTTTCTCCACAGAGTTGTTATCCCCAGAAAAGTAGCCATGGCGGCCCCGCAGTTTATTCCCGCGACGGATATCCTTTCTCTCAGCAGGTCCAGGGTCTCGTGGAGCTTCGTCCCTCGGCAGTAATCAATTGAAGTTGTTTTCCCCTGCAACAGTCAACCGAAGATCACTTCCCCAGACGGAGTCCAATTGATATTGGCATGTCCACGTCCTCTTCAGCAGGATGATTCCTCTATCTGAGTAGTTCTTTCTCCTTGGCAGGAGGATCTCCCCCCCCGACATTCATTTTGCTGACGGGACCGCATCATTGTGCATGATTGCATAGCATTTAGCATAAACGCATAGCATTTCCACCGTGTGGAGCATGGCGCCGAAGCATATGCATCATAAACATGATATAGGTTGTTACCATTCTTGTTTTACAGGTGTTCCGCCGAAGGATCAGTTGCTCAGGACGATGCCTGACATTCTCCCCCAGCAAAGTCTTCAGTTCAAGATGATTCTTGAAATCCTCAGCAGGGCCGTTTGCTTAAGATGATTCTTAAGACCCTAGTGCAGTCTCCAGAGTTGGTTGCTCAAATTGATACTTGGAGTCTCCAGCTAAGATCGCCCAGGATGGTTCCTGAAGCCCCAAGAGAGCCGAGTCCTTGGAAGCTGCTCAAGCCGTGATCGGTTTGTCCCCAGCAAGAGTTACCCAGGATAGTTCCTGGAATCCCCAACAAAGTGTTTGCTTAGAATGGTTATCAGTTCAAGATGATTATTGCAGTCCTCAGCAGACCGTATGACCTATTCCCCAATGAAGTTTCTCCATGTTGACGGCGAGGTCAGATGTGTGTTTCCGGCGGCGATGTTGGATGGTTGTTTGACGGCGAGGTCAAATTATGTTTGGTTCCGGCGGCGATGTTGGACGTTTGCTTTGACGGCGAGGTCAGATTATGTTGGTTTCCGGCGGCGATGTCAGAAGATTATGTTCGACGGCGATGTCAGACTCTTTAAATCCCCAGCAGAAATGATGTTTGTACGACGACGATGTCGAGTGTCTCTCAGGGTGATGTTTGTTTCCGACGGCGATGTCAGATTCAGTTTTCCAGCGGCGATGTTGGGTATGCCAGCAGATTCAGTTCTCCAGCGGTGATGCGGGGTACTTTGATTGTCCGACGGCAATGTCAGATTTAGTTCTCCAGTGGCGATGCGGGGTACTTTGATTGTCCGACGGCGATGTCAGATTTAGTTCTCCAGTGGCGATGCAGGGTATTTTGATTGTCCGACGGCGATGTCAGATTTAGTTCTCCGGCGGCGATGTTGGATGTTTGTTTCCCCGAGTTATGGTTGTCTATGACGGCGATGTCAGGTGATTTGGTGTTCCAGCGGCGATGTTGGGTGTTCCTCAGAATTTTGTCTGCTTCTGACGGTGATGTCAGATGGTTTAGTCTTCCAGCGGCGATGTTGGGTGTTTTGGTTGTCGGATGACAATATCAGAAGAATTTAATGTGGATAACTGACGGCGATGTCAGATCAGTATTTCTCCAGACAGTTACCGTGCAGCTAGTATTGCAGTATTCGAAGATTTGTTCCCCGCAGAGTATCGTGTGCTCGTGCAGTTGGCAAATTTTCGGGTTTACCGGTATTCAACCGTCTCGCACCTTGATTGGCTGAGAGTCGTTCGCTCCTCACCCAGTCAGGTTCAAGCCGTTTGAATAGGGGCAGCTGTTGCACCCTAAAATTTGACCAACATTTATCTATCCATCAAGTGTTTAGAGGTTGATACCTTCATCAGAAAGTTCAAGAGATCCTCAGAGAAACTGGTTGAAACCAAGGTTGTGTGTCTCATAACTTGAGAGTTGTGGGAGCTCCTCAGATGATTCTGAGACTTTGAGAATGAACTTGAAGCTTTGAGAAAGTTTATGAGATGTCTTGAAAGCCATCATGAAGCCCAGAGAGGTCATTGTGCAAGAATTCAGAAGATTCAACCATGAATGGTAGAATTAGGGTTTTGACTGGGTCAACCCTAGGTCAGCTGATGTTTTGGAGACGGTTGAGACCTAATCCAAGAGACATGAGATCATGGAATGATGTATTGAGATACTATAAGGATGATTCCTAGACCAACTTATCATGATTGAGGAGTTTGAGAAGTTTTAAGCTAGGGTTTCTAAGGATTGTCAGTGTAAAATCCCCTAGTTTGATCCCTATCTTCCAGGCAGATTTAGCTCAAGCTGTGATTGTCATCTCATCTTCCCCACAACATGAATGTTGTAGAGCTTGTTCTTAGCTTTAATTTGAGTGGTAGAAGTCCTTGATAGGATTTGTAGAGCTCAAGTTATGGTTTTGACAAATTACAGGTCATCTGGGGTATGTGAATCTGGGTCCTTGAAAGTCACCCAACTTGCAGACAACTTTTGCCCTAGTAGGATGATTCCTATGGTTTCTTGGTCAACATTAATGTTGAAGAGCATCTTCTTAGCTTTCTAGATAGTACTATAAGTCCTTGATAGGATTTGTAGAACTCAACTTATGGCTTTGACAAGCCAAGGGCATTTTGGTCATTTTGAACTTATAGGTCATTTCAAGCATATGGCCATATCTCCTACTTCCAAGATTCAAATGGAAAAACTTTAAACATCAAAGTTGCTCAAAATGACATTTTGAGTTTAAAAGAGTGGTCATGACATGTTGGAAAAGCTTGTAGCAAGAATTGACAAGAGTTGGTGAAAATGACTTAAAAATGAGACATAAGTTAAATGGATTCAAATTGGAAAATGGAATGAGCAATCTACAAATCCAAAATAGGTCATATGATATATGATTTTGAGTCTAAACAACATTTTGGAAACAATGGTTTAGACACATTTTTGAGTTGAGGCCTAAAATTGGGAGTTGCTTTGGAATTCCATTACTTGCATTATAAGGCATCCATGTGAAGCTCAACAAAAGGCAAGGGATCAGCTGGTTAAGCACTCAAATCCCTCCAATAACTCATAAGAGGAGATTTTAACATGAAATTGAAGGGCTGTAAGAGCAATTGAGGCATGGTATGAGGTGAATGCAAAGTATCATTACATGAGAAGTTCCACACTTTTCTAGTTCCTTCCAGAAGATTCCAGGGCCTTCTAATTGGTTCTATATATTGAGAAGAATGTGCTGAGATCAAGGGTTGGCAAGTTGGTGAAGAGAGTGAGAGGAGAGAGAGATTATCAAGCATAGCTTCCATTACAAGCAAGCCACGAATTCTCCATTACAAGCTTCTTTCATCAAAGTTTTTGCAAACAGAAAAGAGATCACCATTAGAGGAGCATTGTGAAGAGGTTTCAAGCTCTGAATCCAGCTGTTCATACCTCTGCCATAGCCAAGAAGCAGGTTGGTGAATCCTCCTCTATCTCCTTATTTATGTGTTATCAGTTAGAATCTTAGGGTTATAACTGTTAGGCTTGATTAGATGATTGAATTCAGAGAGTTTGAGAGAGTTTCATGAGGTTTGCATACATGGTGATGAATCTTTCAAGATCAAGATTAGTTAGATTAGTGAGTTTTAATGCACATATAATAGCTTGTCAGGATCAGTGTGATGCCAAGAACACATTAGTACCCTTAGAATTTAGAATTGTTAGGGTTGATCACAGTGGAAATTCCTGGAACCAGATACTTCACGCTATCGGGTTATGGGCTCTAGGGGGTTTCAAGAAGAGATATTAGTATGGCTGGATTCCTGGGAGTTTGTAGTATAATTTTGGTCTTTGAAGTTTTGAAATTCATGGCCAGATGAAGGAGAACGATGATGTTGAAGATCCTTGCATGGGAGCTGGAATTCTGAAAACCCTAGGGTTCTAGTGGGGAAGACGACCCAGGAACCGTTAGATTAGGTTGAAATCATTGACTCAAAGACCAATCTGACGGTTGTAATTCAAAGATGAAACGGAGGGAAAATCTGGAATGGATGGAAACGCAGCGTTTCATTTAAAATGCGTGTTGGGCTTGAGGCAGAAACACTAATCCCACCACCCCTTTTCAGCCCATCCAATAAATGAACTAGGCGCCTCAGCTTTTAGCACCCCCCTCCCATTTCTCTTAATTTTCTTGAGTTTAATTTCTTTTATTCTCTAGCATTTTAAAAATTCATAAATAATTGAAAAATCAATATTTTTAATTTCTTGTTTTTGCATTAGGTTCATACTTCTGTCTAGAAAATTAGCAAATAATAAAATCCCATTTTATTTTTATTTTTATATTTTTAGCATATTTTTCTTTTAAATAGCTTTTTAATGATTTAGGTTAATGTTGGATTTTGTAGAATTTGGTTTAGGATCTTCCCTTAAGTTTTTTAATCCATTCTTTTAGTATAATTAGATGTTGATCTTAGTTCCCTCTGGTTTTTATCCCAAGATTTTTAGGATTAGATTTTAGTTAGTTTGATTAAATATTATTAGCATAACAAAATTAGGGTTTTATGAAGCATAGTTGAATTTGAACAATTTTGTTTTAGGCTTTATAGGGCAATTTAGTCTATGGGGAATATATGGGACTTAAGGGTAGTTATGTAGGGTCCCCTAGCACTTATATTAGGAATTAATAGAATAATATGCTATTTTTAGTTGATTTTTGAATTGAATGATTGTTTGTGTGGCCTTTAGGGCAAGTTTTGTTAGTTTGCTTTGCTTTGGGGTATTCCTTTGATTGGAGGAGCTTGGCATCTCATTGTGGGGCTTGGTGGAGCATACTAGAGGATTGGAGGAGGCATGGATTGAAGGCCTGGTTTAGGAGCTTGCTCTCTTTCTGTGAGGTTGGAGACCCTGGAGTCTGAGGGAAGTTCATGGTACTTTCCTGAGGAAGGCTCTATGGATGTCTTTCATTCTTTCTTCTCACCTCTTTCCCAAGTATCCAATGATGTTGGAGCCTTCATGTGAGTTTAGTTTCTCCTGAGGAGGAATGTAAAATGATCACAGTT
Source organism: Lathyrus sativus (assembly GCA_963859935.3). Lineage (NCBI taxonomy): Eukaryota > Viridiplantae > Streptophyta > Magnoliopsida > Fabales > Fabaceae > Lathyrus > Lathyrus sativus. The sequence continues at coordinate 3,113,442 of OZ012736.1, forward strand.
GTTGAGCCACATGGGATATGATTCCTAAGTGGAAGCCCCCTAGTACTTTCCTGAGGAAGGCACTATGGGTCTGTTCACTTAGTTCCCTTAGTTCATGTATGATTTCTCAAGTATCCAATGATGTTGGAGCCTTCATGTGAGTTTAGTTTCTCCTGAGGAGGAATGTAAACCGATCACAGTTGTTGAGCCGCATGGGATATGATTCCTAAGTGGAAGCCCCCTAGTACTTTCCTGAGGAAGGCACTATGGGTCTGTTCACTTAGTTCCCTTAGTTCATGTAGGATTTCCCAAGTATCCAATAATGTTGGAGCCTTCATGTGAGTTTAGTTTCTCCTGAGGAGGAATGTAAACCGATCACAGTTGTTGAGCCACATGGGATATGAGTCCTAAGTATAAGCATCCTAGTGCTTTCCTGAGGAGGGCACTATGAGTCTGCCTACTTAGCTCCCTTTCTTTGGTAAGCTTGTTTTGAAGCTTGAAGACTGAGATTGATTTCTCTTGTGTAGGGTTTTGCTTTAGGGCTTTGCTTAGAGATTTGATTAGGGTTTTGTTTTAGGGTTAGGATTAGGGAGAGCTTAGATGTAGATAATTTCTTTCTCAAGCATGGATGGCATTTCATCTCTTTTATCTGTATGATTGCAGTTTACTGTTTATTGCTTGATAGCATGTTGTTTATTTTTCAGTATGATTACTGTTATTTCATGACTGGCTTGAGGTCGAGACGAGCTTGTGGAGGCTGAAGCCCCACACACATTTCCTCCCTCACTTGCATTGCATGCATTTTACTGTTAAAGCTGATGCTTTGTCTGTTTTGGTGTATCATTGACATGATCCCTTAGGACTCTCATTTCCTTTGATAAGGATTTGATGATAGACTTTTAGGTTGAAACCTATGCATGACAACATCTAGGAGTTCCCTGTTCAAGCCTCAACCATAGTATGAATCCATGGCATGATAACAGCAGGACTTGATAGTCTCCCTCCTAGTTGGGCCTGTTCTCTTCTCATCTCAAAACAGTTTAAGATACAGTAATCATGAATGATTTCTTTCGTACGTTACGAGCCTTAAGCTATCTGAGAAAAGATTGTGGGAGAGTTTCTTTTCCATAGTATGGATGTTTAGTATGGTACCCTTTGGGTGACATGCGACGCATTCACTCTCAGGTCATAGTCTCTAGTGCGGTTGAAATCGCAAACACAATAAGAAAACACTTCTTTCAAAACAGGAAATAAACCGTAGTTTCCCGAACTACGTGAGCTCTGATCTCTCATGCCTGTTGAGAGTACGTAGGCACAAGATGGCGAAGTCTTGGCGAGCTACCTTCCCCCACAATCCTTCGTAGGCCGAACTACGTTGACTCTGATTTCTCATTCTCTGATGAGAATACGTAGGCATAAAGTGCGACGTTTTGCCGAGTCATTTTTCTTCTCTTTCTCAGCCAGCCTTGATAGGTAGATAGATTATAACCAACCCGTCCAAGTAAACAAACAAGCGTGGATCCCGTCGAGTACGACGGACGTGAGGGGTGCTAATACCTTCCCCTTGCGTAACCGACTCCCGAACCCAGCAATGGTTGCGATGACCTTGTCTTACCCTTTTTCGTCAGGTTTTCCCGATCGTTTCCTTTCCCGCTCTGAGGGATGAATAACGAAAGGTGGCGACTCTTCTGTCATGCCGGCACCTCATTTTCGCGCAAGCGACAAAGGGGACGAAGGCGGATTCCAGAGCATTGTCATCGCGTGGGCTGGCCATGATCAGAATGGAAGTTGAAAGTTTTTTTGGTTCTTGAGCTTTTGTGCTTGGATAGGAGAAAGAACAGGGAAACAAAGATCCCCATAGTTGGCGCCACTGATCTTACCTGATCAGAAAGGAATCAGTAGTCTGCCACGCGTCGTGAGTTGTTGCCTTCACCGGTGTCGTAAAGGAGGAGGGAATGTACCTGCAAGACGCTCAAATGCTTAAGTGAATAACGAAGTTTAGAGAGAGAGAGAGAGAGAGAGAGAGAGAGAGAGAGAGAGAGAGAGAGAGAGAGAGAGAGAGAGAGAGAGAGAGAGAGAGAGAGAGAGAGAGAGCAAGTACAGAGAAAAAATATAGTGAATAAGATACATGATCCTCTAGTGAAAGAGGGTATTTATAATGTGCCCCCAGCGCATGGCCAACAGTTACATTGCATTTGTTTGGATTGTCAAGCCCAACACAAGTAACTGCCAAGGCTTACATGGCGTAGGGAAGACCAACACGTGGTCTTCGCCCTGGATCAACTGCCCCGTGATCTTCGGAAGGTGGGCTAACCATCTATTTTGGAAGTGAGTAGTTGCCTGATGACGTGTCCCCGCATGGGGGACACGTGGAAAACGTGGGAGAAGCCCGTGGCCTTCCCCGTCAAGAGAGTCCTCTGCCAGACTAATGTACCTTGTTGAGACTCGTGCCCGACAGAGGGGAATTTGGGTCTTGTTGGGCCTCATTAGCATAGTGTTGGATTGGGTCTGCCCTGAGGGGCAGGTCCTGACCCAGTACGAAACAATAACCTATACCTAATGTAGTGCTTGGGATCTAGCCTCTCTATAACAGGGTCTACAAACTGCACAAATCAAAATAAGTATAAGCATATGAATAATCATAAGTTATAGAAATGATAAAAATCCATTCGGAATATAGAGAAACAAAAACAAATTACCATATTTTGTTCATCTGTATACAATAATATTCCATAGAACTATGTTCTAAGAAAGCATCAATTCCAGGTCTTTTAAAAGTCTGTCAGCTGTATCTCACTTCACATTCCAAAAAAAAGAAGTAAAAATCAATATATTTCAAGTCAGATGTGTGCAGCATGTTAAGCATCAACTCTAACTATTCTGTGTGACATTAGCAGTAAAAATCTTACCGTCTAAATGTAGTGAATCAATGAAATATGTGAAACAGTGAAACAAAAGCGATGCAAATTATAAATCAAGAACAAAATTTATAGATTTATAGAAAGACCTAAGATTTAGAGAAGGAAGTTAAAGATGGAATCTGTGAAACATCAAATGAGGGCGATTGAGAAAAAAAAATCAAGTTTTGAGAATATCTTACCTTATGAGAAATGGGAAGAACTTGAAACTAGTGAGAGAAAATGAGGTTCTTCTTCAAGTTTCAACTATGAGATGAGAGAGGGGGGAAACGATTCGATCTGGAAGAAGAAAAAGTTGATGGGAAAAGTTTGAAGGTGTATGAAAAAGGTTATAGGAAATACGAAGAACAATGAAGACCAATGGTTTGAAATGGTGTGTGCATTTTTACCTGCTTAATAGGGTGTTTAAAAATTGAAAGGGAGTAAGAGAAAAATAATTTCATAGGTTAATATTAGGGAGACACGTGGGAGTAAGAGAGAAAGGTTGAAGTGGAATTTTGTTGTGTTTTGTTATATACAGATTTAATCTTTTCTTAGTGAAAAATATTTTAACTAGAAAAACATATTTGACGATAAATTAAATTAATAGTAAATAAATAGTAGAATACTTATATGAAATAGGAATTGGCAAGATATATATCCCACTATATTACATTTTTATTTTTAAAATACTAATATAAAATATGAATTTGTAGTAGAAAATATTTTAATCGAATGATTTTGTAATACTTTTTACATTATTCTGAGTAAAAGAAACTAAGGATTAACTTAAGAAAGATGAGTTTATGACTAAATTCACAATTACCCTTAAAAAAATTATCTTCATTTTCTCTCCCTAAACCTTAACCAATCATAACCGAAAATGCAAATAAATACATTTTCACATTTCCTTTCCTCGCTTCTGTTTTGTGACTGGGAATCCATCGAATCTTCTGCTTCTACTTCTTTTTCCGCTAACCTTTTGGTAAATTTTCTTCAATACTTGTTGCACTTAACTATATATATGATTTTCTGTTAATCAAAGTTTCATCTTCACACTATTCCCACATGTTGTTTTTTTGCTTATATTTCTAATCCTCTAATTTGTCAATAAAACGTTGTAATTTTAAGGGGTAATTGATTTTTTAGTTTAATTTGATTAAGCAGGTTGCAAATATATTTGGATTCTAAGATAGTTATAATTAAAGTTGATTTTTTTAATAATAATTTGATGATTTGAAGCTTCATAGTCTCAATTCATGTATTGCCAATAATGCAGGAACATAGTGTTCAGAAAAGGGTGAATTTGTGTTTCTCTATATCCTTTATAGGGTAAGAGGCTGAAACTTCAATTTTTGGATTCACAAAAAATGGTGCAGGGTGTGTCATTGAGCACTCTAGCAACATGTGGAAAGAGCAGAATCTATGGTTCTTCACCCTTTGAGCCGTTTAAAAGATCGCATGTTACGTCTGCCGCTGGAAAACACTTGATTTGGAACAAGTGTGTGCAGAGGTTAGTCTTAATTGGGTACCCTTTTGTGTCAAGACGAAGAAGTGATTTTAAGGTTGAAGCGGCGTGGATGTTTAGAGGAGGAGGAGAACAAGGGTTGGATGCAAATGTAGAGCAGAGTGAAAGTGCTAATGAGGATATCTTGATGTTCTTCTTTCAGCTGGATTTAGCCACAAGAGTGCAGGTTTAGCTGGTTTTAATATTTTATAAATAGCATCAATTTAAATTGCGGTTGCAGTTACGGTTGCGGTAGGAAACTTTATATTGCAAGAAAATCGTCTGGTATGGTTGAACTTGACGTTGCGACGCTGATGCGGATTCCTCAAAATCCTTTTATATTGCGGCCGCAATTGCAGTTGCAGACCGCAAATTTAAAACCATGATAAATATTTGTGGAAGATTTCTTAATGTTTCGTTTGTTTAACTTTTGAATGTCAGTGTGCTTTAAACATGGAAGAGTATGACATTGCGAAGCAGCTGCGAAACAAACTTACTGAGGTTAGATTAGTTAGTGACTAATACTGTCCTGGTATCCTATACCTATGTGGATGATAATGTTTACAAAGCTTACTTGAAGTGGTTATGCGTGCGTGTTTGTTTGTGAGCGGATGTTATTTTCAATGAACTCGATTTTGTAAAATTGATTTCATTAAAAATGAGTTAGAAGTGAAGTGGTTTATAACAATTTTACTTGAAATGCAAGTACGATGCAGAATTTAGTGTAAAACTTTCAACCTAATTTAACATTCATTCTTTAGCATTCTAGTCAAATCGAAGTTTGGAAGCAAAAACAATTCTTATATAAAGTAATCAATTATAATAAAATAACTTTTCCCGGAGAAAAATTACTTTTCACATCGCCATGTATCAGAACATGCACTTATACTACTAAGTTTCTGTCAGTGATTTTATTTATCTATATCTGTTTTGTTACCCTTGAATTGTGTGTATGTCTCTTGCCTATTGATCACTTCAATCAATGGTATGTCTATCGGTCAGAATATGTTGCTCTGTGTATATGTCTCCGAGTCATCCATTTTTTCTGGTATTGTAGCGTTGAATGGCTAGAAACTTACTTGGTATATATTATTTATGAAAGGTTGAAGAAGAGGTAATTAAGCAACAACAGTCAAAAAGGGGATTGTCTTCAAAAAGTGATGCACAAGATAAAGGTCTAAGTATTATACGTCTTCGGTGAGATTTCTTCATCATTTGTATTTAGCTTACTTGTTCTCAATGATTGAGCGTGCGGTGTGTGTGTGTGTTTGTGTGTGTGTGTGTGTGTGAGAATTCCAAAGCATTTGGATTTGAAAATACTTATGAGGTGAACTGATGTTGGAGGGGTTGGTATTGACAACGTGAAAATAAGCACACTCTAATCGGCTTATTTTTTGTTTTTTCATCGTCATAGTCTGTTGGTCTGCTTGAACATTGAGAGCGAATAATCCTGTTTGGCTTGCAGCTCAGACCTTCAGAGTGCTATCGAAAATGAGGATTATGCCTTGGCTGCTAAATTACGCGATGAAATTTCTAAACTTGAAGCAGAGTCTCTGGCTGTGTCAGCTAAAGCCTTAGCACATGAAAATGCACAATATGTGTTTCGTTTGGGGCAGAAAGTAAAGCATAAAATATTTGGTAAGTAATTTTAATCTCTCCTATCAATATGACAGATTATTTTAAATGCTTTAAAAATAGGACCGAAATTTAGACCTGAATTTGAGGCTGAGCGACCTTTGGCCATGGTTCAATCGATTCAACCATGATTGAACCAGATAACAAATAAATAAAATTAAAGAAAGTATAAAAAATGCAAAAATTAAGAACTGGTTGAACCAAATGCAATTCAAGCGGTTAAATCCGATTCAACCAGACTAAAGTACTACTACAGTCAAACCAATCGGCAAACTGGCTGGTTACCAGTTCAACTGCCGTAACCAGCTTGTTTGGCTCGGTTTTTGAAAACCTCAAGTGTGCGTAACACGACAACAACAAGGTGATTCTTGGTTGTACTATGAAGCTTTCCATTGCAAGTACAAACCCGGACTACTTTTGGGAGTTTCGAATCTCTATAAAACAAGTGGAAAAATCTAATTGGCAACACATTGATATGTTTAATATCTAATAAAAGTAGAAAATATGATTTCCTTTCCTCCTTATAGTTTATTACTCGAAATACCTTGCAGGCTATAGAGCTATAATTGTAGGAATGGATCCAGTATGCAGTGAATCAAATTCATGGATGGAAAATGCACAGGTTAAAAAGTTGTCTCATGGTTCCACTCAACCATTTTATCAGGTTTGGTTATCTTCAGGATAAAAATTGCATTTGTATAAATCATTTTGTTTCTACGTGGTCAAATTTAATTCTTATCAAATTATTTTAACTTTCTAAGCATTTGATGTGTCTTATATTCTTCAATTCTTATTATTACTCAAAATACTTCAAGTTGCCAAATATATCAGACAATACATGTATTACTTACTATTCCCGCAGTTTTTTTTATAAGTCGTTTTGGAGAAAAAATTTGTACTAAAATATAAGTCGTCTTGCAATACCAAAGAATCATTAATATTATTTTTCCTATTATACGTGTTGGAATTTCCGTCTTAATTGCGGTCCGTCCCTTGTCGCCTTAGTTGCGGCACTTTGGCTTGCTTTCATAGCAGCCCCCAACATTCATTGTGTTGGGTTTGAAGGGGTGAATTTAGTCCCACATTGCTTAGAGATATGGTCTGTGTTGTGTTTATAAATGGGGACAATCCTCACCTTACAAACCTGTTTTGTAGTGATGAGTTAGGTCCAACTTAAATTTTGAGAATACCCTTTAGTAAAATCCTTAGACCTATTATAAAACAGAGGGAGTAATTACTACCTCCATTTCAAAATGTAGGTCGTTTTAGTAAAAAAAATTGTTTCAAAATGAATGTCATTCTCATTTTTCAAGGTAGAAATGGTTGTTGTTTTTCCAATTTTGTCATTTAATTATTACTCTATACACTACTTCCAACACATTTATAAGGTTAATTTAGTAAACGTGTAATGTCTTATGACAATATCATTACATTCCTTAATGTGCGCAAAAATCTTAAACGACATTCATTTTGAAACGGAGGGAGTATTAATCAAACAATAACATGTTGTGAAAGATGTTAATGCAAGAGTTTTCATCACCAATTTTTTGTCTGTATTATATAAGTTTGTTTTCATGTACTTTTATAAATTGTCTATTTTTGTATTCGGCAAAAACTTCAAGATGAAACATCATTTCATGCTTATATGAAAACAACATGTAATTGTAAATGTGTCTATTTTTTCTTGATATATTGCCTCATCAAATTTTCTTATTCTGTTAATATTTGGAATTCCTTTGAGTAAGAATTGTTCGGAGCTTTAATCGGTTTCCCAATTTTCAAATGTCCAGGTACTTGTTGACGTTCGTGCTGAACCAGATCTACTGGTGGCATATGGTAAAACTGGAATTATCATCATTCACAAACATCTTGTTACTTACCTACAATTTCTTTTCAGTACTTGTCGATTCCATGTTCTTGGTTTCTTGCTGAAAACAAACAACATGTAGATTGATTATTCCCATTTTTTTCAGTTGCAGAGGAAAATCTTTTAATACCTGACAAACCAGACAAAGTAAGTGGATCTCTACTTCGATAAAAAGCGAAATATCTATTATTTCTGTTATTGAATTGGCGCTTTTACTGTTTTCAGGGAAGATTTGATCACCCCTACATGTCTTTTCTGTTCTATGGAATGGATTCAGCTGGAGATTTCATCCCTATAAAGCAACTGCGGGAGAAGTACAATAAACCACGGCACGAAATACCCTTTGATGAAGATGGAGAGAAAGCTTAAATTACTAATGTGAGGAGGACTATATGCAATGCTCATGCCTGCTTCTGGTGATTTGAGATTGAAAATTTTGATATGATACATTGAAAGAATCGGTCGAACCGCGATGGAGAAAAGTAGAAAATTATTCACAGAAAGCATTCCTTGAGTGAGGTTATTCACACTACAATGTGTTGTATAAGTTTTCATTCTGTATGATTTATAAGTAATGAAAGGTACTGACCACTTAAAGCCTGCCTTCATCACATGTCTGTACATAATGTTAATTATAAAATGGTAGAGGTTGTGTTTATAATTGACAAATGTTCCAACATATCTTGAGTAAGCAAATGTTAAATACCTTTTATGGAGTAAATATCACTACGATCCTGTCTTTGAGACTATCTTTCTAAAATGTTTTCCTGCATAAAAGTGTGCAACAAAAAACAAGAATGCCACCCACCACCTAATGTAAACATATATACCACCAATACATTTTTGTTTAAGGATAGGCCTCTCATCAAAAAATTTGTTATAAAAATTAGTTAAAAATAAGGTGGAGCGGAAATTTAAAAGCATTTTACAAAAGAAAATATGCAATTGAATACATGTATAAATGAATTTAATATTGATAGAATGATAATAAATCAATTAAATAACAACATGAAACTCCGACGGTTGGTCTAGTGGTTGTTTTATTTACTTGATGATCTTAAAATTGATTATATAAGGAGTATATATAAGACATGAAATTTAATTTTGTACAATCAAATAAAATTGAAAATTGTTCTGGCCTGGGCCCCCGCTTGATTGGGAAGGTCCAGCCCACTTACACTTGGTGAAAGGCCAAAATAAGTCCCCTTCATCTGTGTCGAGCACGAGGCTCCCGTCGACCGGTCATTGCCTTGTCGGGCAAGACGCTTCTCCCGTCGGGCAGAAAGACGTGTGCCTCACACGTTCTCCACGTGCTCCCCTCCGCGGGGACAAATCACCAACCAACTGCCCACCTCCGAAAGAGCAGGTCAAACCCACTTTCCGGAGATCACAGGACAATTGAACTAGGGCGAAGACCACGTCCTAATCTTCACTACGCCACGGAAGCCGTAGCAGTCACTTGGGTTGGGTCTGGCCATCCAGTCCAACTCAAATGATCGTTGGCCCTTGTTAGATGCCCAATTGTGCTTATTGGAGCTATCAAATATGGACATCTTTCACTTCTTTTTATGCCGAAAACGTATTTATTAAGCTTTGCTTTTGTTAATGTGCATCATTGTGTCAAATGCTTTTGGTCCTTTTGATTTGTGTGTTATTGTGCAGGATTTAAGTGTGAAAGAGCATTATTGAAGGCACAAGAAAGTTGGCAAAGGAATCAAACAAAGAGCATAACAAAAGTTGGTTCGCTCAGCGAGCACTTAGCGAGTGAGTAGCGAGTGTTCGCTACAGCCTCGCCTAGCGAGCACGTAGCGAACAGCTCCAGACTTGGGCAGAATGGTTTTCAACATCAATTTTGGTCAGCGAGCAAGTGGCGAAGAGGCTCGCTAGGCGAGCTCCCAGCGAGAACCTAGCGAAGCAAAACAGAATGTCCCAGGCACCCTTCGCTGGCTCATTCGCTGCAGCGAGCACCTAGCGAAGCATAACAAAATGGATCCTGCAGACCTCGCTGGCAGGTTCGCTAGGCGAGGCTGTAGCGAGCGTTCGCCAGCAGCTCGCCTAGCGAGTGAGTAGCGAGCGTGCCCAGATTTGTCACTTACTATAAGTAGCTTGGGCCACTTTTTGGAGAATATCTTCTTTTTCACTTTTACATTTGTTTTGCTGCAAGAAAGGGTTTTGTGACCTAAAAACCTATTTTGGCTTATTTTCCTTCATCTCTTAACATAATCAAACAACAACAAGGTGGATCATCATCAAAGTTGGATCATTCGACTTGGATGTTCATCAATCGACTTTAAAACTTCTTTTGCAAGCTACCATGAGAATGTGTAGCTAAGTTCATCTTGTTGTCAAAGATAGATGTAGGCAATCATTGAACTTTGTATTTGTATGGATGATCTTCATTTGTAAACTCTTGAATGATTAATGTATGGTGAAAACTTTGTTTTATTCATAATCTTTTGTGTTGGTTAATGATTGAGAAATATTTACCAACTCTTGACCTAGGTTTTCACCCATCTCTTTTCTTGAGCTAGAAATAGTCTTGGATGATTTTGTTCACTTAAAATGTTGAACTTTAAAGTTGTCATTTTGATAGATTGTGTGAGAGATCAACAATGGATTAAAATGATAAACTTCACAATATGAGTTAGAGATAATCATATTGAGAGGATGTTGTGAATGCATTGATCATTCGAAAGAGTTTATTGAATGTTGATAAGAAGTATACATGCAAAGTGATTACCGAAACCTAACTTTGACAATCTTTATTCAAACCGTTTAAACCTAACTTTTATCGCATTTATTCCTTTCATGCAAAATACTTGTTACCTTAAACACAAACCCTTGGATACCACTAAATTATAAATTTAACAACTGTTGAACGGCAGCAAAATCTTATATTCCCTGTGGAGACGATAATACAAACCCGACACTTAACAACTGTTCTAACAAAATGGCGCCGTTGCCGGAGAGTATAAATTGATATTGCTAGCATCGCAATAGTTGCCGAATTTTTAGTTTTGAAATTTTTACTTGTGCTTGTAATTTGTTTGGTTAGTGTGCAACCCTTGTTTATGCGAGGACAGATTCCTGAGGACCAAATTCTTTTTGATCCTGAGATCGAAAGAACCGCAAGGAGACTGAACAGTAGAGCAAGACGCAGGAGGCAACAAGTCAGGCAAAGACAAAATCAAGGAGAAAGTTCTTCGACTACCACATCACTACCACATTTCACACCAATCATGGCAGAACCACCACCCCCTCCACCAGTTTCTACTCCATGCACAAACAGCCCCAGACATACAGCTCAGTTTGCACGTAATCTCCAAAATGGAAGACAAGCGGAAATGAAAACGGGAATCCTAGCTCTTGTCTATCAAAATCCTTTCACAGGATTAGACCATGAGGATCCGTTTACTCATCTTACAAAATTTTATGAGATTGCGAGCGCAACTGGAGCTACCGAAGCTGACGAAGAGTCATTGTTTAGGAGATTATTCCCTCATTCCTTAATTGGGAAAGCGAAGGAGTGGTATCTTGACCAATCGACAACAGTCATGACCGATTGGAATCTCTTAGAAGAAAATTTTCTTGAACGGTTCTTTCCACATAACCGGTTCATGGAGGCTAAAACTGCAATTGCAGTCTTTTCGCAAGGAGCTAGTGAATCACTGAATGAAGCGTGGGAGCGTTACAAATCTATGTTGAGAAAATGCAAGGGACATGGTTTCGATGAGCTAACTCAAATTCATATTTTCCGAAATGGACTCCTTTCGGTTCATAAGACCCTATTGGATGCAACGGCGGGAGGTTCTTTAATGTCAAAAAGCGCCGAAGATGCAACTGCGATCATTGATAAAATGGCACTTAATGATCACCAAGGGAACCACAACCGAGGGGTAGCTCAAAGAAAGCCGAGTGTGCTTGAGTTAGGAACAAATGATGCTATACTTGCGCAAAACAAGCTCATCTCACAACAAGTGGAACTTTTAACTCAACAAATCAAGGAGCTAAAAGAACCGTCAAAAGCTAAACAAATAGCTTGTTGCGAGCTTTGTAAAGGCGAACATGATACTGGATTTTGTCCGCCTCCCGAATTCGAATAAGTGAACTACATGGCTAACCAGAGAGATTACCAACAAAGGCAACCACAACAACAACCATACCATCATCCTCAACAACAGCAACAACAACACTATCAAGGATACCAACCTAGAGGTAACTACCACAATAACCAAGGTTATGGGGGAGGAAACTCTAACCGTCAAAATCCGTATGTACCTCAACAACCGCCGCTTGCGACTTCTAAGCTATAAGATACATTGACGCAATTCATGCAAATGTCTATGGCAAACCAAAAAAGTAATGATGCGGTTATAAAAAATCTAGAGACTCAAGTTGGTCAACTCGCTAAGCAATTAGCAGAACAACAAGCCGGACCATCTTTCTCGGCAAATACGCAAACAAATCCGAAGGAGCATTGTAAGGCTATAAGGACGAGAAGTGGGAGGGAGTTGATTGACAAGAGTGAAAAAAAAGAGGTAGAGAAAAAAATTGACGATAAACTTGATGGTGAAGTTGGTGAATGGAGTGAGGAGGAAGTAGAAAATAAAGAAAAACATGGTGAAGTTGAAAAAGACATAGTGGTTGGAGTTGAAAATAAAAAAAAATGGTGAAGTTGAAAATAATGAAAATGATAAAGAAAAAGTGGATGAAGTACCAAAGAAAAGAGAAAGGAACCCAAGAGCATCTAGAAGCAAGGAGATGGTGAGCACCACTCCGGTTCAAAATTTTCCTTACCCGCACGCTCCATCTAGGAGAGAAAATGAACGGCATTACGCACGGTTCATGGACATTTTTAAACAATTACAAATCAATATTCCGTTCGCCGAAGCTTTGGAACAAATGCCGAAGTATGCCAAATTCATGAAGGACATACTTACAAAGAAGCGGAGGTACACGGAACCAGAAACAATAGTACTCGACGCAAGTTGTAGCGCTATCATCCAACGTACTCTACCAAGAAAAGAAGTTGATCCGGGGAAAGTGACATTGCCGGTTACCATTGGTGACGTTTATGTTGGAAAAGGATTGATTGATTTGGGGTCAAGCATAAATCTTATCCCGTTGTGTATCGTGAAAAAGCTTGGCAACATTGAGATCAAGTCCATCCGAATGACGTTACAATTAGCCGATAAGTCTACTACTCATCCTCATGGAGTAGCTCAAAACGTGTTGGTTAAAGTGGACAAGTTTTTCTTCCCGGTGGATTTTATTGTGATTGATATGGAGGAAGATGATGATGCGCCTTTGATTCTTGGAAGGCCTTTCATGAAAACCGCTCGAATGATGATTGATGTGGATGACAGTTTGATGAAGGTAAGAGTTCAAAACGAAGAGGTCACTTTTGACCTTTTTGAAGCAATGAAGCATTCAAAGGACAAGCATGATAGTTTCTGAGTTGACGTAATTGAGGAAGCTTCCTTTGAAGTTGCAAAGCATGTTAATGACATAACCCCCCATGGAGCTAGCCCTTAATAACTCCTTTGAAGTTTTCACTCTTGAAGAAGAGGAAGCTCTAGATGAATGCTTGAGAGAGCTTGATAGTCTTACGGATTTGGAACCGTGGGAAGTAGAGGAAGAGGTCTTAAAAAAAGAGGTCAATGAAGAAAAGCCAAGCATTGAATTAAAAGATTTACCCAACAATTTGAAATATGCATTTTTGGATGAAGCCGAGGAGAAGCCGGTTATCATTAGCAACCTCTTGTCAAAAAATGAAGAATCTCTTTTAATTGATGTGTTGAAGAAAAATCAAGAAGCAATGGGATGAACTCTTTCCGACCTAAAAGGAATTAGTCCTTCTTATTGTATGCACAAGATCTTAATGGAGGAGGATTTCAAGCCGGTAGTTCAACCGCAACGCCGTTTGAATCCAACAATGAAAGAGGTTGTGAGAAAAGAAGTTGTAAAACTTTTGGATGCGGGAATGATCTACCCTATCTCGGATAGCCCTTGGGTAAGTCCGGTGCATGTGGTTCCTAAGAAGGGGGGCATTACCGTTATTCGCAATGAGAATAATGAGTTGATTCCTACGAAGGTAGCAACGGGGTGGAGGATGTGCATAGACTATATGCGGTTAAATACCGCAACTCGGAAGGACCATTTCCCACTTCCGTTCATGGATCAAATGCTTGAAAGACTCTCGGGACAAGAATTTTATTGTTTTCTTGACGGGTATTCCGGGTACAACCAAATTGCGGTTGACCCGGCCGATCACGAAAAGACGGCTTTTACATGTCCATTTGGAATCTTCGCTTACCGCAAAATGCCCTTTGGGTTATGTAATGCGCCGGCAACTTTCCAAAGGTGTATGCAAGCCATTTTTGCCGACCTTATAGAGAAAACAATGGAGGTTTTTATGGATGACTTTTCGGTGTTTGGGGGATCTTTTGGTTTATGTTTGGAAAATTTGACGACGGTACTTGAAAGGTGTGTGAAAACAAACTTGGTGTTGAATTGGGAGAAATGCCATTTTATGGTGACGGAGGGGATTGTTCTCGGCCACAAGGTCTCGTCAAAAGGACTCGAAGTGGATCGTGCTAAAGTTGAGGTGATAGAGAAGTTGCCTCCTCCGGCGAACTTAAAGGGAATCAGAAGTTTTCTTGGGCATGCCGGTTTCTACCGACGATTCATCAAAGACTTCTCAAAGGTGGCTAGACCTTTGAGTCATTTGCTTGCCAAAGATCAGGTATTTCTCCTAACTGATGATTGTTTAAAAGCTTTTGAGACATTGAAAGAGAAGTTGGTCACCGCTCCTGTCATAGTCGCTCCAAATTGGAAGTTGAATTTTGAGCTAATGTGTGATGCGAGTGACTATGCAATTGGAGCGGTGCTTGGCCAACGAAAAGAAATTTTTTTTCATGCCATACACTATGCGAGCAAAGTCCTTAATGAGGCACAAGTTAATTATGCCACTACTGAAAAAGAATTGCTCGCAATAGTGTATGCACTTGAGAAATTTCGTTCATATCTCATTGGCTCAAAAGTTATTGTCTACACCGACCATGCGGCGATTAAATATTTGCTAACCAAGCCGGATTCTAAGCAAAGGCTTATCCGGTGGATCCTTTTGTTGCAAGAATTCGATGTTGAGATTAAAGACAAAAAAGGATCCGAAAATGTGGTAGCAGATCATTTATCTCGCCTTGTCAATGATGAGGTGACCGCCTTAGAAAAAGACATCCGAGAAGAGTTTCCTGATGAAAAGCTTTTTAAAGTGCAAGTGAGGCCGTGGTTTGCGGATTTTGCAAACCACAAGGCGAGCGGTTTTGTGCCGCACGACCTAACTCTTAATCAAAAGAGGAAATTCATTTCGGATGCCAAATACTATGTGTGGGATGATCCTTATTTATTTAAGCTGGGCGGTGATAATTTATTGAGAAGATGTGTTACGGGCGATGAGGCCCAAAGTATTTTATGGCACTGTCACACTCGCCTTATGGTGGTCATTTCAATGGGGCTAGAACGGCGAATAAAGTCCTTCAATCGGGATTTTATTGGCCTTCTATTTTTAAAGACGCAAATGCCCATGCGCAAAATTGTGACAGTTGTCAAAGGAGTGGTGGAATAGGAAAGAGAGATGAAATGCCTCTTCAAAATATTCAAGAGGTAGAATTATTTGATTGTTGGGGCATTGACTTTGTCGGACCATTTCCACCGTCTTTTGGAAATGAGTATTTGTTGGTAGCGGTTGACTATGTGTCAAAGTGGGTTGAGGCGATTGCCTCACCAAGAGCGGATGCTAAAACGGTAATAAGCTTTTTAAAAAGAAATATTTTTTCCCGTTTTGGAACCCCTCGAGTGTTGATTAGTGACGGAGGTTCACACTTTTGCAATGCGCCACTTGAAAAAGTTTTGCAACATTATGGTGTAACGCATAAAGTGACCACTCCGTACCACCCACAGGCGAATGGTCAAGCCGAGGTCTCGAATAGAGAGATCAAAAGGATTTTGGAAAAAACTGTGTCTAGCTCGAGGAAGGATTGGTCTCAAAAGTTAGACGAAGCTTTATGGGCATATCGCACGGCCTATAAAGCTCCGATTGGGCTAACTCCATTCCAATTGGTTTTTGGTAAAACTTGCCATTTACCGGTTGAGATGGAGCACAAGGCCTTGTGGGAGTTAAAATTTTTAAACTTTGATCAAGAGTTAGCCGGTGACAAGAGAAAAGTGCAACTTCTTGAGTTGGAAGAAATGCGCAATGCCGCATACCACTCAAGTTGGTTGTACAAGGAAAAAGTGAAGGAGTACCACGACAAAAAGCTCCGCAAGAAAGAATTTGCGTCGGGGCAGCTTGTGCTTTTGTTTAACTCCAGGTTGAGGTTATTCCATGGAAAATTAAAATCAAAGTGGTCTGGTCCGTTCCGCGTCAAAGAAGTGAAATCTTTCGGAGCTGTGGTAATTGAGGACATGGATGGGAAAGACAACTGGACTGTGAATGGTCAGCGCCTAAAGATTTACCTCGGCGGGCATGTGCACCGAGGAAGCTGTGCAATTCTCCTTGATGTTCCAGCTTGAACATCATGGACCGTCGAGCTTATCCGACGTTAAACAAGCGCTAGTTGAGAGGCACCTCAACATTGTAAGTTTTTTTTATATGTTATGTTTTCTAATGTGTTATGTGGGGACTGATTTTGATTTATGCTTGAATTGGGATCTGCCTGCTGTGCTTTATTTTTTCAAAATTCTGTCATGCTCGCTAGCTTCTCGCTAGGCGAGCACGCAGCGAGCGTTTGCTAGCTAATCGCTAGGCGAGCACTCAGCGAGCGTTCGCTAGCTTCTCGCTAGGCGAACCTCACGAACCTGGCAGTTCTGTTTAAGTGGTGGGCCACTTATTGGGCCCAAAAATTTGTTAGTTGCTTCTATTTTGTTCCCCCGTCCCTTGCTCACTCTCACACTCACTTTCACTCTCACATATTCTATTTTAAGCTAACTTTTGTTCCTAATCTTGAAACCCTAATTGTGCTTCAGATCATCTACACTACTGCACCAGGTTTGACTTGTTCCTCTTCTCTTTACTTTCTCTGTTTTTATTTTTTTTTAATTGAGGGATTAGGGTTATTTTGTGCATGTTAGGGTTTGAGATATATTGAGTTTCATGTGGTTTTAGAACAAACCTTAGCATAGTACACGTTTGGTATCTGGTGTTTAGATTTGTGCAATGTCCGTTAGTGGTTTCTGATACCAGCAGTAGCTGTTCTAAAAATTTCGCAGCGATTCACTAGCAGTTCGCTAGGCGAACTCGCAGCGAGCATTCGCTAGCAGTTCGCTAGGCGAGCTCGTAGCGAGCATTCGCTGGCATCTCGCTAAGCGAAGCAGTAGCGAACGTAGCAGACTCTGTTTTGTCTATTCTATGCTGCTTACTAACATTTTACTATGCTGTTGTTTCTCTGATGTTATGAATGCAGATGGCCTCAGGTAATTTCGGGAAAAAGCGAAAGGTGGGATCCACCTCTAGGACGGTTCCTATCCAGTTCGACACAGACAAATTTGTGGAGGCAAAGTAAGCTGCCCGGTACCAGGCGCTGCAAAAGCGAAAGATTTTGCCGGAGAGAAGGTTCGTGATTGACTCTGAGGGAGAGTACCGCAACTTTGCAGGGTTGATTGATACAAAAAAATGGGGCATGTTGACGTCCCCTGTGGAGAGCTACAGTTTGGAGGTGGTGCGCGAGTTTTATGCGAACGCGCTGCCTGACGATGATGAACCGTTCACCTGGTATTCAAGGGTGTTTGGCCGTCAGATAGCTTTTGACAGGAACGCCATCAACCATATTCTTGGAGAACCCCTCCACTTGGGTCCTAATGAACTGGATGCATATTCAAGGACTCTGAGGTTACATCCGAAGATTGATGAGATGTCAGCTGCTCTCTTACTGCAAGGCAGAACTGTTGAGAGGAATCACTCAGGTGAAGCTATTAGGTTTAAAAGGGAAGACATGACACCTATGGCTCAGTTGATTTTGATGTTGGTTCTGTTCAACATTAAGCCGAAGTCGCACACGTCCACCGTGCCGATCCCAGTGGCACAGCTTGTTCATGCTATTTTAACTAATGTGCAAATTGATGTGGCTGGTCTTATAACACGTGAATTGAAGTCTGTCATTGAAAGCGGGCTTAAGTCGGGGGCGCGGGCTAATTGCCCCCTGGATTTTCCCTGCCTCATTATGGCATTATGTGCACAAACCAGGCTGAAGCTTCCCTCCAGAAGTTTGGTCAAGATACCAGCAACAATTGATGATAGCTACGTGAATAAGTACTGTAGGCCAAGAGTTGTTAGGAGTGGTTCATCTGCTGATGGTGCCAGGACTACTGATGGTTCTGGTGATTCATCTCGAGGGTTTGATCCCTTCCAGCTAGCAGTATGCAACTACAATTGGGATTGGATGGACGCGACTCAGCGCACAATGGTGGACTTACATGATTCGATGCAGGTCTTGCAGTTGCAAAACCGTGATCCTACTTCAGAGCAGTCTATTATGACGCGTGAGCAGTTCGTGCAGCACGCGAGCTGGCCTGTGGACATGCCTGTTTTCTCTAAGGGGGCAGGTGCGGATGCAGATGATGATGATGAAGAGGTTAAGGGTGAAGAAGATTTTGATGAGGAGGGCACTTCGGAGTATGAGTCTGAGGACGAAGAGGAGTGATGTGATCTGTGATTTGTTCTGTTTTCTGTTTAGTGTGTTTTGATGTTGACTTGTACTATTGGGGTGTTTTGTCCCTCACGCACATTGTTATTTCTTTAAGTTCTTTAATTTCAGTACTGTTGATTTTCAATTATTTTGGTTCAATAATTTTTGTGATTGATTTTTTGTCCAAACCTTCTAGATTGGTTGCTCTCTTGAAAGAAGTATCCAATGAAGGTGCATCCGAGCTTGGATGGCGATGATAAAATTAAATAAGTGATGAAAGCTAAGGTACACTGTTACCTTCGGTTAGAACTGTATAATGCTTGCGGAACTTTCACTTCCTTTTGTGATAAAATATTTTCCGATTGCAACTTAATTGATTGAATGATTCACTTAGGACTTTTAAACCAGCAATTGTGAGGAAACCTCCATTATGTACTTAAATGCTGGATTCTGATAAATTGTGTTGATTCATTTTATTCATGCGTTGTCTTTTATCATTATGAATTGTGGAAGTAGTTGATATGATCAAGGAACTTGTTTCTCTCGAGCATAACCATTTCCAAAGATAAACATACCCGTGAGCAGAGAGAGTATTTGTAACCTAATTTTGAGCCTAAAACAGTTGAATCCTTGCTTGGAATAAAGCGAGTGTCAAAAATCTTTTTCTTGAAACCTTGGAAATTTGGATTAATTGCTCTTTTGATGCAAAAAGAAAAGAAAAGGGCATTCATTTAGGGGAAAAGAAAAGACAAGTTGGGGAGAACAAATTTGTAAAGAGTAATTGGTCACAACTCTTGTTAAACTAGCAAGCATATATCTAAAAAATAAAAAAAAGAAGAGAAGAAGAGAAACACTCATTTTTTGTGATTATGGTGTAGAAAAACAAGAAAACAAATGCTTGCTTGGTAGAAAAAGTGTGAAAAACAAAAGGGAGTCGTGAAGGGTTCAAATAAGGAATTGGTGGAACAAAGTTGAAGAGGTGTAAATAATTGTATAGTGAATGTCTCTTTTGCATCAGAAACTTCGTTCAAAGGCCTTAGATATGTCCCTTGTTTGTTAACCCGACCAAGCTATAACCGGAAAAGACCTTAGTGATCTTCGTGCTTCCACAGTTTCATGTAGAATTGTTAGACATTGTATGAATAGAGTTGATTTTGACATTGTTTATTGGAGAGTGAAAATTCCCCTGCGCTTTCATGTGCGACATTTTCTTCAATCCTTTTTCGAAGAGGAGAGTTAGGGTGATTCGTTCATGATATCATTGTTGTGATTTGATGAATGTTTAGTATTGCTTAAAAGTTTTAGTTCTGGAAGCATTGTTTTGTTTCTAACCATTGGAAACATGTGTCTGGTCAAGTCACTTGCAATTTGAGCCATATGATCCTATCTCGGAAAAACCTTACTCTTTAAGCAAATCTTCTTGGTTACTCGAGAGGCATACTTTGCTTGAGGGCAAGCATGATTCTAGTTGGGGAGAGTTGTTAGATGCCCAATTGTGCTTATTGGAGCTATCAAATATGGACATCTTTCACTTCTTTTTATGTCGAAAACGTATTTATTAAGCTTTGTTTTGTTAATGTGCATCATTGTGTCAAATGCTTTTGGTCCTTTTGATTTGTGTGTTATTGTGCAGGATTTAAGTGTGAAAGAGCATTATTGAAGGCACAAGAAAGTTGGCAAAGGAATCAAGCAAAGAGCATAACAAAAGTTGGTTCGCTCAGCAAGCACTTAGCGAGTGAGTAGCGAGTGTTCGCTACAGCCTCGCCTAGCGAGCACGTAGCGAACAGCTCCAGACTTGGGCAGAATGGTTTTCAACATCAATCTTGGTCAGCGAGCAAGTGGCGAAGAGGCTCGCTAGGCGAGCTCCCAGCGAGCACCTAGCGAAGCAAAACAGAATGTCCCAGGCACCCTTCGCTGGCTCATTCGCTGCAGCGAGCACCTAGCGAAGCATAACAGAATGGATCCTGCAGACCTCGCTGGCAGGTTCGCTAGGCGAGGCTGTAGCGAGCGTTCGCCAGCAGCTCGCCTAACGAGTGAGTAGAGAGCGTGCCCAAATTTGTCACTTACTATAAGTAGCTTGGGCCACTTTTTGGAGAATATCTTCTTTTTCACTTTTACATTTGTTTTGCTGCAAGAAAGGGTTTTGTGACCTAAAAACCTATTTTGGCTTATTTTCCTTCATCTCTTAACATAATCAAACAACAACAAGGTGGATCATCATCAAAGTTGGATCATTCGACTTGGATGTTCATCAACCGACTTTAAAACTTCTTTTGCAAGCTACCATGAGAATGTGTAGCTAAGTTCATCTTGTTGTCAAAGATAGATGTAGGTAATCATTGAACTTTGTATTTGTATGGATGATCTTCATTTGTAAACTCTTGAATGATTAATGTATGGTGAAAACTTTGTTTTATTCATAATCTTTTGTGTTGGTTAATGATTGAGAAATATTTACCAACTCTTGACCTAGGTTTTCACCCATCTCTTTTCTTGAGCTAGAAATAGTCTTGGATGATTTTGTTCACTTAAAATGTTGAACTTTAAAGTTGTCATTTTGATAGATTGTGTGAGAGATCAACAATGGATTAAAATGATAAACTTCACAATATGAGTTAGAGATAATCATATTGAGAGGATGTTGTGAATGCATTGATCATTCGAAAGAGTTTATTGAATGTTGATCAGAAGTATACATGCAAAGTGATTACCGAAACCTAACTTTGACAATATTTATTCAAACCGTTTAAACCTAACTTTTATCGCATTTATTCCTTTCATGCAAAATACTTGTTACCTTAAACACAAACCCTTGGATACCACTAAACTATAAATTTAACAACTGTTGAACGACAGCAAAATCTTATATTCCCTGTGGAGACGATAATACAAACCCGACACTTAACCACTGTTCTAACAGCCCTGCGCTGAGGTCTCTTTATAAATATCCTCTTTCACTAGAGGGCCAGGTATTCAATTCTCATCCTACTTTCTGTATTTGCTCTCGCTCTGTCCAATTCCTTACTTTGGCATCGGAGTGTCTTGCAGGTACACCCCCTCCTCCTTCTTACCACCGGTGAACAGGCAGGAAGTCAAAGACGCGTGGCAGTCCAGTGATTCCCTTCTGATCAGGTCAGATTAATGGCGCCGTCTGTGGGAACATAAACTTCCTTGTTCCTCTGAGAAGAGAACCAAAGTTTCATCTCAACCCTTCTGAATCATGACTAGCCCGCACCACGATGACATCGTGCACAACTCCTCCGTCGTTCCGCCCGCCAAAGGTAACGATCACATTGGGACATCTCAACCATGTGAGACCAACGCCAGGGATGGTCAGACTATCTCCCATTCCCCTGAGGGCACCCCGCACCGCGAAGTTCCTCGGGAACGAAGCCTGGCGGTGTTACAACCTATCCCTACTCCGGACGGCGCGGACCCGACGATGATCGCCCTCTTTGCGGCTATCAACCAGACAAATCAGACGTTGTTCCAGCAGAATCAGCGCATTAGCGCGCTCAAACACGAAGCCCCATCCCGCTCTCCTCCGCGGAAAGAGCAGGACGGAAACTCGAGGAGTCCATCACCTCGTCTACGGAATCGCAGACCACAGTTGGAGAGGCCCCAACCCGCTGTCTCTAAGAAACAGACAAGGTCGCCAGCCAGGAAAGAAAGGTGAGTCCAGGAGCCCAGGATGACGGGGACAGAACCCCCAGTTAGGCAACCGAGGGTTCAAAATCAACCTCGTCCGCGACACGGGCCTTCACCTCCTCCGTCCCCGATTCTCAGCGATGAGGACGATCATGACAACTCCTCCGTCCCCGATTCTCGGGAGATCATGGCAACTCCCATCCCCCACGGGATGGAAAAGCCACCGGTGCTCTCAACATACGACGACACCTCGGACCCAAACAACCACTTGGAAGATATCGAAGCTATGCTCGACTACCGTAATGTTCAAGGAGCCATCAAATGCAGGCTCTTCCCGACGACCCTACGGAAAGGTGTTATGACATGGTACAAGAGCTTAGAGCCGGAGTCCGTCACATCGTGGAGGGTCCTAAAGGACCTCTTTTCGCGACATTTCACGGCGTCCAGGCGCCACCCGAATACCGAAGCCGCGCTAGGCGCGATCATCCAGGCCCCCGACGAACCACTCAGGAACTACATCGAGAGGTTCACAAGGGAGGCAGTGCAAGTAACGACTTCAGACGAGATGAAGCGTTACCTGATGGAGCAAGGCCTGCGCCGGGACTCTAAATTCTACGAGGCCGTGGCCATCCATCGGCCAGACTCCCTCTAAGACTTCCTCGACCGGGCTCGCCATTACATCCGATTCGAGGAAACGCAAACTGCAAACTCCGCCCGTGACACCAGGGACAGAGAGACCCCCTGCGGGTCCAGAGACGGCGGAGACTCGAGCCATTGACGAGGGGGAGACCGACGACGGGATGACCGCCCCCGAGAACCCCGCGAGTAGCGGGCCCCATCCGAAAGGTTCACGGAATACACCGTGTTGACCGCTTCCCGCGAGCGCATACCAACAGAATGCGCCAAAACGGAGTTTGTCCAGGGAGGGGTCCGTTTTCCAAAACCGGCGCCCACCAAAGCCAACGTGGACAAATCAAAATATTGTCGATTCCACTAGAGCCACGGTCATGTAACAGAAGATTGCATCCACCTAAAGGACGCGATCGAGATTCTGATCAAGGACGAAAACCTTAAAAGATACACCCGAGGAGGTGAGCCCCCGCGGCAGGAGGCCCCCGAAGCTAAAAGAGTCGAGGACCTCCCTCCCCCAGAAGGCGAGTCCGATCTAAAGGTGGCCCTCAACGTCAGCCGACCTGAGGATTGGTTTGCCCTCAGGGAGTTCAGCCTTCCCGCTGAAATCGAACTACCCGAGGAGCCAGTGCGCCCCACCAGCAGGTGGGAGTATTTCCCGAGGGCAATGGTCATCTCTGGAGGAATCCCGAGCAAGCTGTCTGTGGGGTCAGTCAAATGGAAATTCGACGAGCTTATCAGCAGCAGCTCCGACAAGATGAGCACGCTCGATAAATTCTGAGGTCGTTCCAACCCGATCACCTTCTACCTCAAGGAACTCCCTGGGGGAGCCCCAAACCCCAACATCCCCTTACTGATCTGGGCGCAGATGGCTAACTTTGACGTCCGACGCATCTTGGTCGACGGGGGGAGTTCAGTGGACATCATGTACACCTATCTCTTCGCGACACTTCAGCTCGACGAATCCAACTTGTCCCCGTACCTAGGCTCAGATCTACAGGGCTTCAACGGGACGACCACGAGACCATGGGGTATGTGGAGCTCAAGGTCGCATTCAGGGAGAAGGGAACGACCAGAGAAATCAACGTCCGTTTTCTGGTCGTCGAATGCCCGTCACTATATAACTGCATCCTGGGCAGAACGACCATGGCCGAACTCACCGCGGTGCCATCGACCGTCCACCTAAAGATGAAGTACTACACCAGACTTGGAGCTGTTGTCACTCTCAACGGAGATATTGAAGCCGCCCGACGATGCTTCGACGCAGCGATGAAGGGTCTCAGCACAATCGGCCCCCTGACCAAAGTGACCAGGACACCTCCTGCCCGGGAGATCAAACCAAAGGATCACGTCGATGCTATGGACCTCGACTACCGCTTCACCGAAGAGCCTGCCCACGAGGACGAATCCGGCGAAACCAACGGGAAGCCTTCCCACCCAACGCGTACCATTCCAGGCGGAGACTTCGAGCTCGTAACCCTTGGGGCAGACACAACGAAGACCGTGAAGATTGGGGCGGGGCTTCCCGACATCGCGAGGAAACAACTAGAGGCCTGCCTCCGGGAGAATGCCGATCTCTTCGCCTGGAGCGCCGCAGAGATACCTGGACTCGACCCCGAGGTCGCCTGCCACCAGCTCTCCGTCAACCCGGCCGCTAGGGCCGTAGTTCAATGTAGGCGTAGGCAGTCCCTTGAAAAGTCGGCGACGGCTGAAAAAGCTGTAAAAGACCTCCTAAAGGCAAATTTTATTTCGGAAGCCCGGTATTTAACCTGGTTGTCCAATGTTGTACTCGTTAAGAAAAATAATGGAAAATGGAGAATGTGCATCGACTACACAGATTTTAGCCAGGCATGTCCCAAGGACGCCTACCCTCTTCCCAACATAGACAAGCTCGTCGACAACTCGGCGGGCTTCAAACTCCTTTCCTTTATGGACCCGTACTCGGGGTACAACCAGATACCCATGGCCAAGGCCGACAAACAGAGCACGACTTTCATGACTGAGTCAGGCAATTACTACTACAATGTAATGCTCTTCGACCTGAAGAACGCCGACGCCACATACCAACGGATGATGAACAAGGTCTTCCGAGGAGAGATCGGCGACATGCTCGAAGTCTATATGGACGACATGATCATCAAATCCTGCTCGGAGGTCGATCACACAGCTCACCTCAGGAAAGTATTCGAGACCGCGAGGGGATGCAGGATGCGGTTCAACCCGGAGAAATGCACCTTCGGTGTGCGCGCGGGGAAGTTCCTCGAGTTCTACCTTACCGAGCGTGGGATCGAAGCAAACCCGGACAAGTGTCGAGCATTTTCCGAGATCGCAACGTCGAGATCGAAGAAAGCGATACAGTCCCTCAACGAGATGCTCGCGTCACTTTCCCGCTTCATCGCCAAATCCGCGCAGCACGCCCTTCCCTTTTTCAAACTACTAAGAAAGGAAGCCGCGTTCGAGTGGACAGAGGATTGCGAGCAAGCCCTCCTCCACCTCAAACACATCCTATCAGAGCCACTCATGCTGATGCGGCCAGAGGCCGGGAAAACCATGTACCTGTACCTGGCCGTAGCAAACGAGGTCGTCAGTGCCGTACTGATCCGGGAAAACCCCGAAGGGCAGAAACCGATCTACTTCACGAGCAAAGCTCTCCACATCCCGAAAACGAGGTACCAACAGATCAAGAAAGTCACCTTAGCACTCATCAACGCGTCCAGACAGCTCTGACACTATTTCCTGGCCCACACTATCGTAGTTAGAACCGACCAACCTATTAAACAGTTGCTCGGCCAACCCGACATGGCGGGGCGCATGCTGAAATGGTCGTTGGAACTTTCCGAGTTTGACATCATCTACGAAGGCAGAAAAGCCCTGAAGGCCCAAGTCCTGGCCGACTTCGTCGATGAGATGACACCCGCGCCAGAATCCACCTCGGGCACTCATAAATGGACTATTTTCGTCGATGGCGCCTCGAGCTCCTCAGGAAGTGGCATGGGCATCATCCTCGAAAACGAGGAAGGCACTGTCGTGGAAGTCTCCCTAACACTGGCCTTCCCAATGACGAATAACCAGGAAGAGTACGAGGCCTTCCTGGACGGTCTCCGCCTAGTAGAATATCTCGGAGCCAAGGAGATAAAAAATTTCACGGACTCCCAGGTGGTCGCCTCGCAAGTACGGGGAAGATACCAAGCGAAAAAAGACAACCTAGCCGAATACTTATCCCTCATAAAAGAGTGGATGAAGAATTTCGATTCTGCAGAGGTCCAGCACGTGCCACGCGAGCAGAACACACGGGATGACATCCTGTCGAAATTGGCGAGCACCAAGAAGAAGGGCGAGCACAAATCTGTCATACAGGAGATCCTTGCGCAACCAAGCACGGAGATAGCGAAAGTGCTGCTCGACGTCAATGCCACCGGGGACACCAATTGTTGGATGACCCCCATACACGCCTACCTCGACAGGGGGAGCCTCCCCGCCGACGCGAAGAAAGCCAACACCGTTAAGCGGCGATCCTGCTCATATGTCCTGCTCGACGATAAGCTATATCGCAGAGGCTTCTCGATCCCACTACTCAAGTGCGTCGACCAAACCTAAGCCTCAGCCATCTTACAAGAGGTCCACGAGGGCATCAACGCGCAACACCTCAGCCATCTTAGGAAGACGCAAAAGAGCACGTCAAGAAGTGCGACAGGTGCCAGCGGCACGGGGACATGCACCTCGCTCCTCCGAGCGAGCTCAAATCCCTCTCCTCTCCTTGGCCGTTTGCCTGGTGGGGGATGGATATCCTCGGCCCGTTCACCTTAGGCTCATATCAGAATAAGTACCTGATAGTAGGCGTCGACTACTTCACCAAGTGGATCGAAGCTGAAGCTCTAGCTAAATTCACGACACACAACATACTCCGATTCTACAAAAGGAACATCCTCGCCAGGTTCGGCGTCTCGCTCGCCATAGTCACCGATAACGGGACACAATTCACCGACAGAAACTTCCAGGACTTCGTCGCCAAGCTCGGAACCATATACCATTTCACCTCGGTCGAACACCCACAGACAAACAGCCAAGCCGAAGCCGCGAATAGAGTAATCCTCCGAGGATTAAAACGAATACTCGGTGACACCAAAAGAGGGTGGGTCGAGGAGCTCCACAGCATGCTCTAGGCATACCGAACAACACCTCACTTGACCATCGGGGAAACCCAGTTCCGCCTCACGTACGGAACCGAGGTCGTGATCCCAGTCGAAATTAGGGAACCGTCCAGAAGGACTGAGGCGCCTCTCTAAGAGGAAGCCAACGACGAAGCTCTTCAGGAGGAGCTCGATCTAGTCGAGGAGATTTGGTCAGGAGAGGCCCTATGCGAAGCCAGGTTAAAACAAAAAATAGCCCAACGCTACAACAGCGGAGTCCTGAGGCGCGAATTCTAGATTGGCGACCTGGTCCTACGAAGAAACCAAAAGGACTCACACGAAGGCAAGCTCGTTGCGAATTGGGAAGGCCCCTATCGTGTGCGAGACAAAACGGAGCACGGGGCATATTACCTCGAAAATCTCCACGGGGAACAACTAGCTCGACCATGGAACACTGAGAAGCTGAAAAAATACTACAGTTAAAATACTACCCACAGCGACAACCGCCGCGACTACAGGGGCGTGACATGGTACCATCACGCCTCCTCGCGTCTCCCCGAGACCAACAAAATAGCAAGCCCTACCTTTGTGTGCGCGGGTATAAGGCTCTGCTCGACAAAGATTCCCTCGACTGAGGCTCCCCGCCGTTGTACCAGTATAGGCAGGACACCCAGCTCACGATGGGATGTTCACGTTGCGGGGACCAAACTACCCCCACCACGACCAGGTAACGAAACCGGTCGACCGACCAGTTCTCCAGACTACCGGGCACAATTATCGTTGAACTACTTCCCCCAGACATACCAAAAAGCATAATAAACACGCATCTTAAACATACTAACTTACATTTCGAGCATACAACTTGCAGAAATAAAACAGGCATATCATCATGCAAAAACAAAGCGAGCGCACACAAATAAAATTCCATCTTATAAAGTCGAGCACCAGCCCAATAGTCAAGTTACAATATCAAATAAGGTGCGCAGGCCCAATAAAAACACTTAAACAAAAATAGCAAAACATTGGCGCGCAGGCCCAGAAACCACGAGCACGCAGGCCTGGAGAAATCTACATATCTTTAGCGTCCACCTCAAGCTCGTCCATTGGGGCAGAGTCATCGACAGCTTCAGCGGTAGGATCAACCACCCGTCTGTTGACGATCTGGTGGAAAGGCCCGATTCCATCCACGACTAGGCTGCCCGTAGGACTAACCACCTTGAGCTGGTCCACGACACTGGAAAATCTAATCCCGAACGCCTCCAAGAAATCACCCTCCAACTCCCGGATCTTCCTCATCAAATCCGCACGGGTGACTATGAGCTTGTCCTTGTCCGTCTCGTTGTCGGCAGGACGGAGAGATCCTTCCAACTCCCCCGCGTGGGCCTTCAGCGCCTTCACCTCCGCCTCCTCAGCCTTCAGCTTCTCCTCGGTACTCTCCCCCGCTTACGCTCCACAACTGTATCTTCCTAGCTCTTCTCCAACTCCTCGGTCAGTTTGTTCAGCCACGGATGCGCGAAAGTAAGGTCACCCTGCAACTTAGCTAGCTCAGTCGAGGAGCAGCTCTCATCGCTCAAGACCAAAACGGTCGAGAACACCCATATCATAGCCGCCAAATCCTCAGTCAAAACATGCCTCCGAGCAGCCCAGTCTAAACCGAGGACCTTCTTGGCCTCTCTGACCGGTACGACTGGCGACTGAGCACCGTGAAAGAAGCCAGGATGCTGGTAGCACGGCGGGATTAAGAAGCCCTCCTCAGCGGACCGTGCCGTCAAGTCGACGATGCCCTTTGGCTGATGAACCTTGGCCCGTTTAGCAGCCCCTTGAGACGACGGGGACTGGCTGCCCTAGGGTGACGAAGAGGAACCCTTGCCTCCCTGATTAGAAGCAGCTTGCCTTGACACCTGGGCAACCCGCGTTTTACCGAATTTGACTGTGACTTTGGTCGAAGCCAACCTCTTCACCCTTTCCTCGGCAGTAGACATGCTCCCTGCAAAACAAAAGAAAGATGTCAGCAAACGAATAAATATTTGAGAGGGCAGGGGAAAAGGGAGATGACCACCACCTAGGTAACTAAGGGCATCCTCCTTCGTCGAACACTCGAGCAGAGCCTTCGTGCTGATCAGCCTTGGTTTCTAGAAAACACGCCCCTCACTCTCACGGATGTATCTACTGTCGGGTGTCACGAGGTTCGCCGGAGGTAGGCCGGCCATGAACCCAACTATCTTCTGATAAATGGCCAGGTCATCCTCGCCTAGGGTCCCTGCCCGCACGATATATCAATCAGTGCCCCTCGCGAAGTGATCCTCAGTCCACTCCAAGGGCACCTTCGGAATCAAGACTTCCTCCCGCTGCCCGTTCACTACTCGCTCCCCTCGCCCGTACAATGAGGAGCATGCCCCATGAGATATCGGCTTAACAACGAAGAATCGGGCCTTGAAGTCCCGGACAGAATCCATATATGTCCGAAAAAGTTTCTTCGTTTGCTTTAGCGAAACCCATCCGTGCTGACCATCCACTGTCTGCCGTTGCAGGTGAAAAAGTCGGAAGAATAGCGACAGCGTCACCCCGATCTCCAAATATCGGCAAACGATCTCAAACGCACGAACAAAGGCTACGACGTTAGGGTGTAGGTGCGAGGGGGCTAACCGTAACCAATCGAAGGCCCCCAGTTGGAAATCCGTGAACGGCAACTTGAGCCTGGCTTCCCGAAAACAAAATTCGTACATAGGGAAACGCATCTTCCCAAACGACGAACAGATACGGTGATGCTCGCGAGGACGATACACCTACCAATTTTGGGGGTCATCCTTACACCTATCCTCGACGGTGGCGAAGGCGCCATTCTCATCATCCACGAAGTACGAAGGGGTAGTCGGGGGTTCCTCAGCCACCCACTCCTCGACTGGCCGGACTGCATTCTCAATGGTGGGCACCTCTAGCTCGTCATCCACATCCGTAGTCCCCAGGACCAACTATGTCATTAACACCTGAAAAGCAGAAGGAAACGGTGAATTTGATATCCGTGATCAAATTCACCCTTCCACTGCAGACCAAGTGAAAGGGCGACGGGGACAACCTCGACGACGGGGAAATCTCATTCGGGCAAGCGTCCCCGGGAAGTTCGTCCTACATTCCTCGACCTCCCCGAGGAACACTTCTAAGCCTACCTACCTCTCCGGGGCACTCATGGAATACCACTACCCGTCCCCGGGGTGTTCATCTGAAACTAGTATCTGTCCCCGGGAAATTCAAAACCTCACCCTCTCACAACCTCAGCACATTTACCCTACTTCTAGAAAACGCCGCCTATAGCGGCGGACTTTCGCGTCCCTCCTCGAACGGAACGACAGAGATTCACCTTCGTCCTCGGGGCACTCAACATGCTCTGGTGGCAATTCAAAGATACAAAATGATAAAAGGCAAGGAAAGGGAACTTATTGGTTTGTAGGTAAAGGCGGAGTGCGCGGCGGTTGGTGCGACGGAGATGTCGAGCAGGCACGAACGAAGAAGTCGTCATGTGAGAAAGGAAGCAGAAGTGAAAAATATGGAATGGACAGGGGCTCACGTACTTATACCCCCGACACGGGAGTCGAAGCGTCCCTAGGCACTTGAATGCCCTAGGGTAGCCGCCCCACATGGCATGTCCAACGCTTGACACGTGGAGAAGGCTGACAGTCGCGTCCCTTCACATCTCCCCGACAACAACGTCAGGGGGCGCCTCCTCGGCATGGACGTCCGACAGACCGAACACCTCCATGCTCGCAACACACTCATGTCAGGCAGGAACATTTCTCCGATACCGATGCCCGGCAGCAGCTTCCGCGACACGCTCTCCCGCCTGAGCACGATGTCATCAAATCCTCTCTCCCTCACCGCAGAGCTACGACTTGGGGGGCTCCTGTTTTAGCCTGGGCCCCCGCTTGACCGGGAAGGCCCAGCCCACTTACACTTGGTGAAAGGCCCAAATAAGTCCCCTTCATCCGTGTCGAGCACGAGGCTCCCATCGACCGGGCATTGCCCCGTCGGGCAGGGCGCTTCTCCCGTCCGGCAGAAAGACGTGTGCCTCACACGTTTTCCACATGCTCCCCTCCACGGGGACACGTCACCAACCAACTGCCCATCTCCGAAAGAGCAGATCAAACCCACTTTCCGGAGATCACGGGACAATTGAACTAGGGCAAAGACCACGTCCTGGTCTTCACTATGCCACGTAAGCCCTGGCAGTCACTTGGGTTGGGCCTGGCCATCCAGCCCAACTCAAATGACTGTTGGCCTTGCGCTGGGGTCTCTCTATAAATACTTTCTTTCACTAGAGGGTCAGGTATTCAATTCTCATCCTACTTTCTGTATTTTCTCTCGCTCTGTCCAATTCTTTACTTTGGCATCAGAGTGTCTTGCAGGTACACCCCCTCCTCCTTCTTACCACCGGTGAACAGGTAGGAAGTCAAAGACGCGTGGCAGTCCAGTGATTCCCTTCTGATCAGGTCAGATCAAAAATTAATTCACTATAAGTGTTATCCTATCCTAAGACATTAATACTAATTATTAGCTACTAATTGATGTATAATTAGAATCCTAAAAATTTGATTTTAACTTCGTAATCAACACTCTCTCTCAATCTGGGTGGTAGATATCTATCATGCCAAGATTAAATATGATATTTTCATATGTATTTTTTGGGAGAACTTTAGTTAGGATGTCATTTGTTTGATTGCATGATGATCCATGATTAATACTTATAGTATCATTATCAATCTCCTCCTTTATGAAATGTCAGTTTCCACGTGTTTTGTTCTATCATGATGAACTGGGTTCTTCGCAATGCTAATGGGAGCTTTGTTGTCACAATATAACCTTATGGTGTAGTTGGTTTGAATTCCAGTTTCATCTAATATCTTCTTCAACCAGATTCCTTCACAAATGCCTTGTGTCGTGATCCTATACTCAACTTCTACACTACTTCTAGCTACGACAAACTGTTTCTTACTTTTTCAAGTTACCATGTTTTCCCACACAAAAGAGCAATAGCAAGTAGTTGATTATCTGTATGATATATAACTAGCTAGGGGAGGCAACCAAACATGTCCATCCCGTTTAGACTCATCCCACAAAAAAATAGGGTAGGGTGGGGCGGACATAGTTGAGGATGTGTGCCTAAAACCTAGGTCCGTCTTGCAAAAAAGTGAGGGCCAAAAAAGCCTGTGGATACTGCATCTTTTGAGCCTAAAAACGCAAAAAAATTATGTAATGACCGCGTCTGCAGAAGCCTGCGAAGAAAATTGGGTGGGACGGAGCGGACACATTAGAGGGTGATGGCATAAATCCTTGGCCTACCCCGCACTAAAGTGCGGGCAAATGGAGATTCCCAACGGGACAAACCCATTTTTCCATCCATACAACCAGCCCAATCTAAGTCAGTGTATACTTCATTATCCCTATTTAAATTTTTTCCTGAAATAAAAACCTCTACCTCGTGTACCCTTAAGGTATTGTAGAATCTTGTTCACAACTTTCATGTGAGCTTCCGTAGGACTTGTCATGTATGAAGGTGGGAAAGCACATGAGAATGGCTGTTGAATTGTGTGTGGCAAAAATACAGATTTGTTTCTCATTTCTTTCGTTATTCAGAAGACATATATGATTCTGAATAGACGTTCAGAACTAGATCATGAACACAATGGAACTGAAGCCAAACACAAAGTAAACAACACAAGAATCCAAACCGAGAGTACTCCAGTCCCCTTGCTTAGCAATAGATTTTTACTATAATTAATCCTTGAATACACTTGCTTATGTATTTAAACATAAGACTTTTACAACACTGACTTACAGTCTGAAACATTTCTATTTAACAAGATCCTGATTAACACTTTCTTTTGCTTAGAACTTATGTCTAAGACTTAACCTGCTTAATTAGCTCTTGATCGAGATTTCTCTTACTTAGACCGCCTGCTTAAGACTTCATCTTGCTTAGAGCTCGTGTCTAAAACTTTATTTTTCTCAATCAGCTCCTGGTCGAGACTTCTCTTACTTAGACCACCTGCCTAAGACTTCGTCTTGCTTAGAGCTAGTGTCTAAGACTTTACCTTGCTTAACCAGATTCTGATTAAGACTTTTCTTTGCTTAAAACACATGTCTAATACTTCTTTGCTCAGACCTCCTGTCCAAGACTATGCCTTTGCTCAGAGCACATGTCTAAGACTTTTTTGCTCAGACCTCTTACCCAAGACTTTGCCATTACTTAAAGCACATGTATAAGACTTCTTTGCTCAAACCTGTTGCCCAAGACTTTGCCATTGCTAAGAGCACTTGTCTAAGTCGTCTTTGCTCAGACCTCTTGTCCAAGACTTTGTCGTTGCTTAGAGCACATTGTTGCACCCCAAAATTTGCCCTCACAATACAAGACTTTGTGTTCCAAGAAGGTTCACAAGGTTCACAAAATTCACAATTGGTCAGAAGAGTTGACAATTCCCTCAGACAATGCACCTCCTAAGCAGTGCATCCAAAACTAGGGTTTCGACTTTAATCAGGCTAAATGGACTTCCAAGACTTCAAGTGAGCTTCATAACATCTTATATGTGTATAAGAACCCCCATGTCAAGTTTCAAGACTTTTCTCAAAAGTTTGCTCAGTCAGATGATCAGATAAGTCAAAAGCAGTCAATGCAGTTAAAAGGTCAAACTGAGGTCAACTGTGGTCAAACCAAAGTCAAACTTCATGATTTTTTTTTTGCCAACATCAAAGAGAGGTTGGGTGAGAAATATTATCATAATAACTGTAATACCCCAAATTTTGCCCTAAGATTTGTCGTCGCATTTCATTGCATTTAATCAATTACTAACAAATTTGTGTAGTCGTTTGACTTTTTGCAGGTAAATATCATATGACATGCATTTTTTTTCTAAAAAGTAAAAATGGCACAATTGGTAGGAGGACATGTGTAAGGAGTTATGAGTGTGAGAGGTTGAGAGTTCGAATCTCACCTTTGTCACTTTTTTTTGTTTTTTATTATTTTTACTCTAAATTTTTCTATCTTTCATTAAAAAAATAACAAAAATAGTTTTTTTATTATTATTTAATTATTATTTTCGTATTTTAATTAAATCATTTTTTAAAATATTATTTTTTTCACTTTTTTCTAAATTATTCATAAAAATATCCAAAAAATCATAAAATAAAAAATATTGAAAAAATTTTTGTTCTTTTTATAATATTTTTTATTTTAGGAATCAATAGGATTATTAGTTTTTATTTTAAGTTTATTTTAATTATTTTAAATTATTTAAATTTTATTTTTTCTTAACTAATTATTTAGTTTGGGCTTTAAAATGGGCTTTAGGGACATTATTGACAATTTGGTGTTAACCCTAATTTGTTCCCTATATATACATGTGTTGCCTTGTTGGAAAAGGGGAGAGATTGAAAAAAACCTAAGAGGAGTGAGTGCCGTTTGCCGTTATTTAGTTTTCTTCTTCATCCATTACTATTGTTTCTTTTTCTTCATCGTTTACCGTTATTTCTTTTCCTTCATCTATTACTGTTGTTTCTTTTTCTTCATCTTTTACCGTTATTTCTTTTTCTTCATCTATTACCGTTATTTCTTTTTCTTTATCTATTACTGTTACGTTTATATATATATAATTTTTAAATTGTTAGAGTTTATATATATAAGATTTTTGATCGAATTATGTCGATACGATGTTTGCACATTTGTGTGCATGACGCGTGACATTTGTGTTAGTTCGATCGGGTTGCGATGATCGCATTTTTGTGTGAGCAATAATACTATTTTTTGCTTAATTTCTTTTTCTTTGCGATAAATTTTGTTTCGTCCGATTTAGATCTGGTTGCGATGAGCGCATTTCTGCGTTAGCAACATTGTTGGGTTATTTGGCACATTTAAAATTCATTATTGCTTTATTATTATTATTATTATTATTATTATTATTATTATTATTATTATTATTATTATTATTATTATTATTATCATTATCATTATTATCATTATTATTACCATTATTATTATTATTGTTATCATTAATTTATTAAAATTTGTTATAATATAAAAATCTGTTTTTTAAAATAAATAACATTAACATCTTTTCCAAATTAATATGAAAACCTATTATTTTTAAGAAAAACTTTTTTTTTAGATAAATTTAAAATAATAACTAAAATCTTTTTTTTAAAATAATAACTAGAACCATTATTTATTTTATTTTATTATTGTTCAATTCAAATTTCATTATCATATTGTATCTGCTCCTCTCATGTAACCTCGCGGACTTAACAATCGCTCTTTAAATTCTGCCTTTAAATTTCTGCTTGCATGGTTTAAATTATGACATTATCTCTCTGTTTGCATGATTCAATTATCTCACGCGTTTACTATTATTTCTGTCACATTGCACACATCCGAAGGTTAGGTCTAACTGTTTGGCCGCCGCGCCAATAGTCCGTAAAACTTCACACATTCAATTTCAAATCCTCAAAACTACAAACTACAAACCCTAATTTTCACAAATGCCTCGCCGCAGGCAAAATTACAATTTTACCCTTAGCATTAGGTCAAAGAGCCGCCGCGCTCATTTTAGGGTTTCCCGCCGTGGAATCCCTAATTTAACCCTAATTACAACTTAACATTTCAACGTAGAGATTTGGAGTTTCTACACTCCACGTAAGCGTGTCCTTAAGATGCGTTTATTCCCCGTGAGACCTTGACCACAGTCAAGAAGTTTCTAACCTCCCTATTGAGGGGAACTACGATTACTCTGATTCCACTCCCGTAAGGATACGTAGGCACAAGATGCGATGTCTTGCCGAGTAAACTTAGAATTAACCCCCTTTATTATTTATTATTGCTTATTTATATTTTATTTATCTTTGCTATTTAATTATTTTGCTTATTATTTTGTAATTGTTTCTTGGATGTAAAGTTGTTTAATTATTTAATTATTATTATGGTTAGTAATTAGGGAGTGTAACAACATGTATGTAATATTAAAATAAAATTAGATCATTTTAATATAAGATAATTAAAATAAACACGTCACACACGTAAGTCGATTTTAATCGCCGTCTCACTTCCTAAGGATATCCCTCAAGTTGCCTACGAATAATGGTTAAGTGGGGTGTATAAAGCAAGTCCCTCAAATAGAAAAATCATCAAAGTCCCTTATGGTTGCCTTTACGAATCGAGTCCCTTTCGAAAAATGATGATGGTCCCTTATATGTGCTTATTACATCCCACAATAGCCTTCAAAGTCAAATTGTCCCTCACATGTCCCTTAACATCCAAAGTAAGGACTACCTACTCCATTATAGTAGGGATAGTCTTACTAAAGGAAAGAATAAAGAATAAGAAAGACTTTTAAACATTAGGGTAGGTTACTCCTAGGTGCTTGCTCACTTCAAAACTGTTTCACACTTAAACAAATTTCCAACAAAATTTTCAAACAAGTTTTTTTCACATCCATACACGGATTATTATTAAACTATTCTGAAATTTTTTGCTATTCACACACTACACTTTCAAAACAATTCAAAAGTGAGCTTAAGTACATAAGAGCCCATGGATAACCATGGATGAAAAGGGTGCTAACACCTTCCCTTTTCATAACCTACCCCCCGGACCCAAAATATTCTCTAAGGTCTTTCCTGTTCTTTTATAACCTTTCCTTATGGATAAAATAAAAGTCGGTGGCGACTCTTGCTATCCGCAACATTGTTTAAAGTCAGTTCTCCCACCGTGTTACAGAACTGGCGACTCTGCTGGGGATCTATTTAAGAGGGGTACCCTTAGGAATTAAGATCACTTTAAATTGTTTGCCTTGTTTGCTTTATTATTATATTGTTGGGGTGCTCTTATGTGTGAAAGGTCCTAACCCGGATCTAGTGTACCTTAGGTAAATGGCAATAGACCAAGGAAACTGTACGACGTATATCGATACGGTTGATCTGGTGGCCATAGTTAGTGCGACTTCTTGGTTGGTGCTTATATTCCTTAAGTCAAGTTGAGGATAATATTGAGGCTGCCATATGTTGTCAATGCACTAACTGACTTTTAGAACCCTAGTTAACTCATCTTGGCCTTTAGAAAGTAGTGAGGTAACCGGCTTTGGTGCAGACTGAAGTTGGTTGACACTCGATACTACGCTCATTGAGATCTTAAACTTGGAGGGTTTTGGTTGGCAAGTAAGTTGCCTTCTGAACAACCACCCTTGTGAAGGATCAATGATATTGAGATCCCTTAGAACCTGGTTACTTTTGTAGGACAGGATGAACCATCTAACTTCAGGGGAGGGTACTTGCCTTTGAACCTCATGCAGGCCTTTAAACCTAGGGTTATGGTGTGACTTGTTTGTGTGTGCCACATGTTTGTGATTGAGCATGACATCATGACATCATCATGCATCATAAGCATATCATTTTCCCTAACCATTTCAAGGACCAAAGGATTTATCTTTGTTCTTTGTTGCAGGTCATGGCTTCTGCTCGTAGAAACACCATCAGGATCAACTTTGTAGGGATACCTGCTAAGCTCAAGGAGTTGGTTTCCCTAGTGCCTGATCATTCCCAGTTCAACAAGAGACATGGTCACTTATTGGATCTAGTTACTTCAGGGTTCAGTGAAGACATGATGAGTATGTTGTTTCAGTTCTTTGACCCTAAGCACCATTGCTTTACATTTCCTGATTATCAGCTGGTTCCAACCATGGAGGAGTTCTCCAAGCTTCTGGGTATACCTGTTCTTGATCAGAAGCCATTCACAGGCTTAGAGAAGGAGCTTAAACCAGAAGTTATTGCTGCAGCTTTACATCTGAAGAAGTCTGACATTGTTCTAGAGACGAGAAGTGGAGTTAAAGGTATTCTTGCCAAGGTATTAGTGGATAAAGCTCAAATGTTCTTGAAGGCTATGAGCTGCGATGCTTTTGAGGAGATCTTAGTCTTATTGATTTATGGCTTAGTGTTGTTCCCCAATCCTGATCAGTTCATAGACGTTCATGCCATCAACATATTCCTGAGTCACAATCCAGTGCCTACCTTACTTGGAGACATCCTACATTCTCTTCACACCCGTACTACAAGGGCAAGAGGAACTTTGATGTGCTGCATACCTTTACTTTCTAGGTGGTTTATTTCTCACCTTCCTCGCTCAGTAATGAAGAATGAGCAAGGGTTCAGATGGTCCAAGAGGATCATGTCACTTTCTCACTCAGACATCCATTGGTGCTCCAGATCTATGGAGAATGTCACCATCATTGACCGTTGTGGGGAGTTTCCTAATGTGCCACTTCTAGGCATAAGAGGAGGCATCACCTACAACCCATCTCTAGCTTTACGACAGTTTGGTTACGCCCGGAGCGATGGTCCACATGACATGTTGATTCAGGGCATTGTGTTTGACTACGACAACGATCTTCAGGGTTACCGTCAGAGATTCATACGAGCTTGGGGAAAGTTAAACAGGATTGACAGCAAGACACTGGAGCCTAAGTACACTATTCCTATGGAGGCTTATCTCATATGGGTACGATCTCGTGCTCAGACACTCATGATGCCATATCCTGCCGTCCTACCAGTTACCATGGAACCTGTTGCTGAAGGAGACACAGCTTATACCATCCTTCACCCAGACATGCCTACTGATATGGAAGACTTGCAGAGATCATGGATCCAACTGAAAGAGCAAAGGGATACTTTCGAGGCTCATTACAAAGCAAGCCAAGCAAGGATCCTAGAGCTAACAAAGCTACTTCATGAGGAACGAAACCTCAACTCATACCTCAACACAAAGAGGAAACGTCCATGGGAGACTTAAAACCCCATCTTTTGTACTTATTTCGTTTTCATTTTTTGTAAGCCTAAAAGGCAAAACAAGTTATTACTAATAAAAAGTTACTTTCTTGTTTGTTTAAGCAAATTTAAATCCTGCGGTCCTTGAAAACATTGCATATGCATTCCCATGTCATTGCATCACAGGTTTATAATTGTGCACAGGTTTCTCATCTTCTCGCTGTTTATTTCAGCAATGGATCTTGAACAATCAGTTAAGGATCTCCAGGTACAGAATGCACAGTTCCAAGAGCTGATCCTGAACCTATCCAAGGGGCAGGATGAATTGAAGACACTGCTGGCCAAGAAGACTAAGAAGGCTAGAAGGTCTGCTTGGGTTGCTCAACATGGGAAGAAGGTTCAAAGGTCCTGTCAAGACCAAGGAACATGTTGAAGACTATGAATCTGAAGAATCTGAGCAGGAGAGAGGCAGTCTCCACAACACTATGGGGGACTCTGATTCTGAGGCTAACTACTACCATGAGCCTAACAAAGACAAATTCAAGATGCTGGTGGATAGAATGGATGCTATGGAATTACAGAAATCATCTGGGCTGGATTTTGAGGATTTGAGCTTGATATCTGGGGTGGTCATACCCATTGGGTTCAAAGTTCCTACATTTGTTGTCTATGATGGGGTCTCTTGTCCCAAATTGCATCTGAGGTCTTATGTCAGAAGAATGCAACCCCACACTGCTGATAAAAAGTTGTGGATCCATTTCTTTCAAGAGAGTTTATTTGGAGCTCAGCTAGAGTGGTATTATCAGTTGGAGAGTGTCAACATCAGAGATTGGAATGACCTTGCTGAAGCTTTCTACAAGCAGTATCAATACAATGCTGACTTAGCCCCCACTCGCATGCAGCTTCAAAGCATGTCTATGGGTGCCAAAGAAAGCTTTAAGGAGTATGCTCAGAAGTGGAGAGACTTAGCTGGAAGAGTTCAACCCCCTTTGACTGATAGGGAGTTGGTTGATATGTTCATGTGTACGCTGAATGGTCCGTTTTACAGTCATCTCATTGGAAGCTCATCATCTGGCTTCACTGAGTTGATCATGACAGGAGAGCGAGTAGAGAATGGTATCAAGAGTGGTAAGATCCAAGTGGGCACTTCTTCATCAGGTGCTGCAAAGAAGCCTCCCACTGGGAAGAAAGAATCTAATGCTGTGTATGGTCAGCCTGATCGTAACAGAAGGCATCAGTCTGTTAGTGCAGTTCATATTTCAAATCCAACTCCTGCAACAACAGAGCAACCTCAAGGCAACCAACAGAGGGCTAGAAGACAGTTCACGAAGATCAACATGTCAATGGCTCAGGCATTGCAACACTTGTTGAAGGCTGAACTTATTACCCTGAGGGAGGCTCCTCAGAATCCCAATGTTACCTCTCCCAAGTACAATCCCAATGCACGATGTGCATATCATTCAAACTGTCCAGGACATGATACTAATAACTGCTGGGTCTTGAAGAACAAAATTCAGGATATGATTGATGCTGGAGAAATTGAGTTTGATCCACCAGGTACTCCAAATGTGATTACAGCTCCAATGCCAAATCACGAGAAGACTGTCAACGCCATTGATGAAGATATTGATGAAGATCTGCATGTCTATTCAGTTATGGAGTTGAGCACACCATTGTCTGTTATCAAAAAGAGGTTAGTACAAGCTGGGATCTTTCCAGGTTGTCATGAAGATTGTCTATATTGTACCTATAAGCCGGATAGTTGCTTCATTTTGAGAGATGGGATTCAACGTCTCATGGATAAATATACTATAGTGTTTGAAAGAAGACCAGCATCTGTAGAAAGTATGGTGGATCATCTGACTCAGGGTAAGAAGATTGAAGAGGTTGACATGGTTGACAAAGTACCACTAAGAATCACTTCAAAGGGTCCCATTAAAATCACTCATCAGGGCCCAATCAAGATTACTGCTGAAGGTCCTGTGAAAGTTGTCGCTGAAGCCAAAGTAGCTCCTCTGATCATTACCACTCCTGGTCCTATTTCTTATACATCTGACAAAGCTGTGCCTTGGCACTATGGGTCTGATGTTTACATCCATGGTGTCAAGCAGGAGCCTTTACCTGATATG
The DNA here is from genome assembly GCA_963859935.3 of Lathyrus sativus. NCBI lineage: Eukaryota > Viridiplantae > Streptophyta > Magnoliopsida > Fabales > Fabaceae > Lathyrus > Lathyrus sativus. Next base: position 3,154,345 of record OZ012736.1, read on the forward strand.
CCTGTTGACATTGATAATATTGCTGGATCTAGCAAGATCACTCGTAGTGGAAGAGTCTTCTCTCCTCCAGTTGCTTCTAAGAGTGCAGTTACTCCTGCTGTTACTTCCACCACTGATGCTCGGGGCAAGGGTCCTGTTATTGAGCCTGTATCTACTGATGTGCCAGCTGCTGATGACCTCTCTAAGCAGATGGAAGAAGTATTGAAAATCATTCGCAAGAGTGATTATGATATTGTTGATCAGCTGGGGCATACTGTCGCTTGCGCGAAAATAAGGTGCCGGCAAAACAGAAGAGTCGCCACCTTTCGTTATTTATCCCTCAGAGCGGGAAAGGAAACGATCGGAAAAACCTGACGAAAAAGGGTAAGACAAGGTCATCGCAACCATTGTCTGGGTTCGGGAGTCGGTTACGCAAGGGGAAGGTATTAGCACCCCTCACGTCCGTCGTACTCGACGGGATCCTCGCTTGTTTGTTTACTTGGACGGGTTGGTTATAATCTATCTACCTATCAAGGCTGGCTGAAAAAGAAAAGAAAAATGACTCGGCAAAGTGTCGCACTTTATGCTTACGTATTCCCGTCTGGAACGAGAAATCAGAGTCAACGTAGTTCGGCTAACTACGGGGAAGATGGGGAAGGTTGCTCGCTAGGACATCGCGTCCTATGCCTACGTACTTTCATCTGGTATGAAAGATCAGAGCAAACGTAGTTCGGGAAACTACAGGTTATCTCCTAAAAGAAGTGTTTTTTATTGTTTGCGATCTCAACCGCACTAGAGACTATGACCTGAGAGTGAATGCGTCGCATGTCACCCAAAGGGTACCATACTAAACATCCAGACTATGGAAAAAAAGCTCTCCCACAATCCTTTCTCAGATAGCTTAAGGCTCGTAACGTACGAAAGAAATCATTCATGATTACTGTATCTTAAACTGCTTCGAGATGAGAAGAGAACAGGCCCAACTAGGAGGGAGACTATCAAGTCCTACTGTTGTCATGCCATGGATTCATCCTATGGTTGAGGTTTGAACAGGGAACTCCTAGATGTTGTCATGCATAGGTTTCAACCTAAAAGTCTATCATCAAATCCTCATCAGAGGAAATGAGAGTCCTAAGGGATCATGTCAATGATACACAGAAACAGACAAAAACATCAGCTTTTAACAGTAAAATGCATGCAATGCAAGTGAGGGAGGAAATGTGTGTGGGACTTCAGCCTCCACAAGCTCGTCTCGACCTCAAGCCAGTCATGAAATAACAGTAATCATACTGAAATATAAACAACATGCTATCAAGCAATGAACAGATAAAAGAAGGGAAATGCCATCAGGCAAACAAACCACACTTGAGAAAGAATCATCTATTCTCTAACCCTAATCCTAATCACAAGATCTAAACAAATCTAAGCAAAGCTTTCAAGCACAACCCTAAACAGGAGAAATCATTCCCAGCCTTCAAGCTTTAGAACAAGCTTACCAAAGACAGGGAGCTAAGCAATCAGACTCATAGTGTCTTCCTCAGGAAAGCACTAGGAGGTGTATACTCAGGAATCATACCCTATGTGGCTCAACCACTGTGATCAATTTACATCTCTCCTCAGGAGAAATTAAACTCACAAGCAGGCTCCAACATCACTGGATATTTAGGAAATCCTATCTGAACTAGTGGAACTAAATGAACAGACTCATAGGACCTTCCTCAGGAAAGTACTAGGAGGCTTCCACTTAGGAGTTGTATCCCATGTGGCTCAACAACATGTGATCAGTTTACATTCCTCCTCAGGAGAAATTAAACTCACAAGTTGGCTCCAACATCATTGGATACTTAAGAAAGAGGTGAGAAGGAAGGATGAAAGTCATTCATAGTGCCTTCCTCAGGAAAGTACCATGAACTTCCTTCAAACTTCAGGATCTCAAACCTCACAAACAGAGGACAAGACAAGCTCTGGGCCTCTGAATCTTGGTCTACAAGCTTCTCTTCATGATGCTCTCCATCAATATCCTCAAGGCAACACAAGCCCTTCAGCAAATTCCTCAGAATAAACCCCACAGATGAACAGATAACCCACTGAACAGATCACATCATCAGGCAACTTCAGAAAATACCTAAAAATGCTAAACTAATGGGGAAAAATCTAACAATTAATCACAAGGGTCCTCAACACCTACTCATAACATCTATAAAGGTTTCTACCTAAAAATCAAGATAAAACTTGCTCAAAGAAAATGATTCATCACCTAAACACCATTCTAAACCCTAATCAGGACACCCTAAGTCTACCCTAATTAAACTAACCAAGATTAAATTCTAAAAATCTAGAGAAAATCCTATAGGGAACTATGACTCATCATCTAATTGCATAAAAAAAGAATGGGTAAAAAACCCTAAGGGAATGTCCTAAAATAATTCCTACAAAATCAAATATCAAAATGAAACAATTAAAAAGCTATTTAATTGGAAAATCTACTAAAAATATTAAACCTAAAAATAAAATCTCAATTTTATTTTTATAATTTTCTATTCATTTTAATCTACTCATAGAAAAAAAAAGAATTTAAAAATCATTATTTATCTATTTTTAATGAATTTTACAAAACAGAAAAAATATTAAAAGAAAATAAAAGAAATAAAATGAATTAAAGGGGTGGGGGGTCAGAATAGCACAATACGCTAGTTAAATGAATTGGGCTACACAAAAAGGGGGGTGCAAGTAGCGCTATAGGCCCAGAAGCGGTCTTTAATGAAACGACCGTGTTTCATCAGATTTAAAAAATTCCCTCTCTTTTCTCAGACTTAATCTCAGCCATCGGATTGGGTGAATTGGTCAAACGCTGGGAATGATCCAATGGCTTATCCTTCGTCTTCTCCAACCAGCCTAGGGTTTGCAGAACCCTTTCTCATGCAATCACACCTTCGAGCCTCTCTAGCTCTCTCCACACGCCACGGCTTGTCATGATTCCAAAACAAAAAATCACCTACTAAATGCCTAGAACACAACCCTACGTGCAGTTTTCCACATCTCGCCCTAAATTGTTCTAACAGAAAGCACCAACACCATGGCACCACCATATTCAACTGCTATCAAACTTCATCAAACTCAAAACTAAAAGTCTACAGATGTTCTACACGCTACCCTTGCTATTCTAAACCAATTCATGCTAACTAGAACTCATCAAACAGCCAGTTCTTGCAAATTAAAGTTTTAAGGTTCTGCCATGGAACCTCATGGAATGAGCTATAACTTCTAGGGTTTAGTCATCTACCCTAACACAATCATTCTATACCTATAAAATGATCTATCTAAGCATAAATAAAGAGAAAGAGGTGAGTTCACCAACCTGTCAAGAAGCTATGGTGAGTGATGCTATGGCTCGAACCAGGGCTTGCAAATCCTTCAGGATGATCCTTTGATGATGGATAGCCTTCTGTTTGCACAATTCTTGAAGAAGAAGACTTGTAATGGAAGAATTCTTGAGTTGCTTCAACTTGAAGCAAGAGCTTTAATGGCTATCTCTCTCTCTCTCTCCTCTGGCTTGATTCCAACTTTCACCAACCTTTAACACTCCTTGATGCATTCCTTATATAACAATTGATGGATGTTTCTAGAATCATCTAGAATGTGATGGAAGTTTCTTTAAAATCTCATGTTATGCCATATTGGTTATCTCATGATATATCACCTCTAACCAACTTACACCTTCTAAAATCTCACCACATGATAATATGGAATGGTAAGGAAGCTCACATGCCTTGTAATTGCCTTATGTTAAGTTTTCCAACATTGCCTTCTTTTTCAAGTAATAAATTTCCAAAGGAACTTCATTTTTTAAGCCTCAAATGAAAATTCTACTTAAACCAAAGTTCTTAAAATGTTTTTTCCAATCAAAATGATATATTGGATGACCTATTTTGGATTTGTGGATCTCCCAAATCACTTTTCAATTTCAACTTTTCAAAGTTATAAGTCATTTTTAGTTCATTTTTGACCAATCATGGAATCTTGTGCTATGAGCTTTTTCAACAATTTGTGACCTTCTTTCTAGACTTAAAATCACATTTTGAGCAACTTTCATGTTTTGAGTTTTTCCATTTGAGGCTTGGAAATAGGAGTTTTAGGCATTGGTTAAAATGACCTATAACTGACAAATGACCAAAATACCCTTGCCTTGTTCAAACCATAAGTTGAGTTCCACAAATCCAATCAAGGACTTCTACCACTCAAATTAAAGCTAAGAAGATCCTCTTCAACATTCATGTTGACCAAGAAACCATAGGAGTCCTCCTAATAGGGCAAAAGCTGTCTGCAAGTTGGGTGACTTTCAAGGACCCAGATTCACACACCTCTGCTGACCTGTAATTTGTCAAAACCATAACTTGAGCTCTGTAACTCCTATCAAGGACTTCCACCACTCAAATTAAAGCTTAGAACAAGCTCTACAACATTCATGTTGTGGGGAAAATGAGATATCAAACACATCTAGTGCTAAAACTGCCTGGAAGATAGGGATCAAATTAGGGTTTTTCACTGACAATCCTCAGAAACCCTAACTTGAAACTTCTCAAAACTCCTCAATCATGATGAGTTGGTCTAGGAATCATCTTTATAACATCTCTATGCATCATTCCCTGATCTCATGGCTCTTGGATTGAGTCTCAACCTTCTCCAAATTTTCAGTTATCCTAGGGTTGACCCAGTCAAAACCCTAATTCTACCATTCATGGTTGAATCTTCTGAATTCTTGCACAATGACTTCTCTGGGCTTCATGAAGGCTATCAAGGCATCTCATAAGCTTTCTCAAAACATCAAGTTCATTCTCAAAGTCTCAGAATCATCTGAGGGGCACTCACAGCTCTCCAACTGTGAAGCACACAACCCTGGTTTCAAACCACTTCTCTGGGGATCTCTTGAACTTTCTGATGAAGGTATCAACTTTCAAACATTCAATGAACAAATAAATGTTGGTCAAATTTTGGGGTGCAACAGCTGCCCCTATTCAAACGGCTTGGACCTGACTGGGTGAGAAGCGAACGGCTCTCAACCAATCAAGGTACGAGACGGTTGAATATCGGTAAACCCGAAAATTTGCCAACTGCACGAGCACACGGTACTCTGCGGGGAACAAATCTTTGAACACTGCGACACTAGCTGCTCAACAACTAGCTGGAGAGATACTGATCTGACATCGCTGTCGGAAACAAACATCATATGAGAGACACTCGACATCGCCGTCGTACCAACATCATCTCTGCTGGGGATTTAAGGAATCTGACATTGCCGTCAAACAAACATCCAACCTCGCTGCCTGAAACAAACATAATCTGACCTGGGGTTCACCCCTGGTGAATGGAACAAAAAAGTACACTTACATACCTGAAGCTACTCCGCTGGGAAGGAGAGACTTAACCGAGCACACTCTGATCTGGGGTTCACCCTCAGAACCATGACGAACATCGGAATACTGCTGCACACTGCCCGCCGTAGAACTTCAACATTAAAGATATATGAAACCCTGGCCCCTGGCCACTTCCAGCTTCAGCTAGAAAATATCTTCAAGTACTTCTGAAGATAAGCATCCTTGACCTTCAAGGATGGCAACTCTGCAGGAGGTATCTTCGACTTCAGTCGGAAGAAAATGATCCTTGGCCTTCAAGGATACATGGATCTGCCTTCAGGCAACTCCGCCTCTGCTATAGAGCATCCGAGACTTCAGTCAGGGGTATACTTCGGCCTTCAGTCCGAAACACGAATCCCAGGTCCTTCACGACCTTGGGGGATAACCTTGCCCTTAGGCACCTTTGCTTCAGCTTGGGAAATCTGTGACTTCAGTCAGAGAAATGGTATCCTGAGCCATTCATGACTCCACGGGGGATTCAAACACTTTGCCTTCAGGCAAAACTCCGCTTCAGCAGGAGAAACATCTTCGACTTCAGTCATAAGAAAAACTATTCACTTGATCGCAATCAATCATCTCCTCAGGACAACTGACTTGGTCTTCAGACTCACACGAATCACTCTGTTGTATCTACAACCCTGGAACCTTGTCTTCAGCTACCTGTTGATTCTTCAACACGGGAATCTGGACTCACCGGAACCTTCTGATATCGCCATCGGGCGTTTACGAAATCTATCTTCAGATTGGACATCGTTGTTGGAGCAGACATATTATGCTGCTGAGGACTTCAAGAATCAACTTGAACAAACAGATCCGTCGGGCATCTTCAAGAATCGTCCTGAACTAATAACCTTTCTGGAACAAACATTCTGTTGGGAATTCCAGGAATCTTCCTGGGCAACTCTTGCTGGAGGTGCTATTGGGGAGCCCAAGTATCATACTAGGCGACCAACTCGGGAAGCTGTACTTAAGAATCGTCTTAAGCAAATGGCCCTGCTGAGGGGTTTGAGAATCATCTCGAACCGAAGACTTCGCTGGGGATCTCAAAAATCATCTTGAGCGAGCGATTGCGGGGATCACACCGGGGTCTTTAGAATCATCTAAGAAAACAACCTTGCTGGGGAGAACATCAAGAATCGTCCTGAGCAACCGGTCCTTCGGCCTAACACCTGTAAGGCAAGAATAACCATGACCTAGATCATGCTTATGATGTGTATGCTTCTGCACTATGCTTAATGCTATGCAATCGTGCTCAATGTTATGCAATCGTGCACAATGACGTGCAATCATGCACAATAATGCGATCCCGTCAGCAAAATAAATGCCGAAGGGGGAATCCTCCTGTCAAGGAGAAAGAGCCGCTCAGATGGAGGAATCGTCCTGCTGAGGAGAATGTGAACACGCCAATATCAATTAGGCTCTGTCTGGGGAATCAATCTTCCGCGAACTGCTGCAGGGGAACAACTTCAGCTGACTGCTGCAGGGGATGAAGCTCTACGAGAACCTGGATCTGCTGATACCAATCGCGAGAATAAACTGTGCGGCCGTCTCGGCTACTCTTCTGGGGATGACCACTCTGTGGGGAGCCAACTTCAGCTGCTCAACACTCCACCGGGGAAAAACCAATCATGATCTGATCAACTTCCAAGGACTCGGCTCTCTTGGGCATCTGCAAACTCGGCTGAGGAAGGAGAAATCATTCTGCTTCGCTGGAAAGAGTGCGACTCTGGGGAAATGCAGCATCAGCTGCCCCACGCTCTGCTGGGGAAAATTGATCATGATCTGATCAACTTCCAAGGATTCTGCTTTTCTGCGGACTCAGCCGGGGAGAGAAATCATTCTACTTCACTGAAGAGTACGACTCTGATGGGGAATTTCAATTTTGCTGGGGAAGAAAGAATCATCTGACTTCGGGGGAGAGTACAACTCTGCCGGGGAATACAACATCAGCTGTTCCAACACTCTACTGGGGAAGAAGGAATCGTCCGTCTTCAGGAGAGAGCCTGATTCTGGTGAGGAATCTCAATTCCACTGGAGACTTCAGTCTGGCACTATCAGTTACTGCATACTTCGGCATACGACTAGCTTCCTGCGAAACCTGCACTTGTGACCCGGTGCGGGGGAAAATCCTGCTTCAGCGACTTTACTGGGGAAAACACGAGCTTCGGCACCCGAACACTTCTTCGAAATCTGCACTTGTGACCCGGTGCTGGGGAGACACGACATCATTCTTCGGTGCTTGACTCAGCTGATGAGGTGACCTTCCTTCAGGAGGCGCCTGCTTAGGGAAGAGAATTACCCCTACCTGGGGGAGACATATCAATGCTCGCTATCTGATTCTGATTCTGCGGAGGAGAAACTACTGAACTCTGCTGAAGAAGGAGGACTCATCCTGCTTCGGGGATACGCACGGCACATCTTCTGGCGAGGTGTCACACCTGCAACAAACAAACAGACAAGATACCCTCCTCAAAGGGGCCTATCAGGGTTATTATCTCGCGACAACGTTCAATTAATTAATTGTTTCAACAATCAATGGGCTTAGGCCCGTAGGTTTATGTATGCGCATTTTATCAAAAAACACATCGGCGTTATCATTCGCAAACAAAACAGATAAATGCTAAACAGACAAGTAGAATTGCTGAATAATGTGCATTTTATTGATAATGAACCCCTGAATGGGCAAAAATGTTTTACAACAGAGGCAAGCTCCTGGAATGAGGAAGCCGCGCAAAAAAAGAAAACATAAATATACATCAGTATATACAAATGTCGGCAATCGAGGTGTAGACGAACACCATGAGTTGATCCCTCTAAGACCCACTCGACTTCGATACTTCTCCGATGCTTCAGCTTTGGAAGAGATTGATTCAGATAAACGGCCTTCAGGTCTTCCGAACCACCAAACAATGAAAGTCCATGCGCGGAACGCAGTCATTTGCTTATTCAAATCCCTAACTTTTGCGTGAACCGCCCTTTCGGGTTTTCAGTTCACCGGGATACCCTTTTTTGCCGAAGCCGCCCAGTGTAGGTTTTCGACTTCGCGGGTGTACATTTTTTCAATATATCCCTAATTTTTGCCCGAACCTTTTATTCTGTTTTTGGTTCGCCGGGATGCCCCTTTTTTGCCTGGACTCTCTTTTTTTGTCCAGCGGGTCGCTTTCAAGCAAAGTATTTTTTAACTGCGTCCGCGTTCACCGGGGATGCAAAGCCTTCACCATCCATCGTGGATAACAACAAAGCTCCTCCTGAGAAGACCTTGCTGACGACATACGGCCCTTCGTAATTCGGAGTCCACTTGCCCCGGTGATCGGAGTGTGGCGGAAGAATCTTCTTTAGGACGAGATCACCCGTCTGAAAGCTTCGAGGACGCACCTTCTTATCATGAGCTTGCTTCATTCGGCTTTGGTACAGGCGACCAAATGCAATCGATGCTAATCTCTTCTCGTCCATCAGGCTGAGCTGGTTCAAGCGATTCGTCACCCATTCTGCCTCATCAAGTTTCACATCAACCAAAACTCGCAAAGAGGGAATCTCCACTTCCAGCGGTAGGACAGCTTCCATACCGTACACTAAGGAGAAAGGAGTTGCCCCGGTCGACGTACGCACCGTCGTACGATAACCGTGCAAGGCAAACGGCAGCATCTCGTGCCAATCTTTATACGTCACAACCATCTTCTGAACAATCTTCTTGATGTTCTTGTTGGCCGCTTCAACGGCGCCATTCATCTTTGGCCGATAAGGAGATGAGTTGTGGTGTTCAATCTTGAAGCTCTGGCACAGCTCCTTCATCATCTTGTTATTCAAATTCGAACCATTATCAGTAATGATCCGCTCGGGAATTCCATAGCGACAGATGATGTCCCTCTTAATGAATTTAGCAACCACCTGCTTGGTCACATTAGCGTACGAGGCTGCCTCCACCCACTTGGTGAAGTAGTCGATAGCTACCAGAATAAAACGATGACCATTGGATGCAGTGGGCTCGATCTTGCCTATCATGTCAATGCCCCACATGGAGAACGGCCAAGGGGAGGACATGACATTCAAGGGGCACGGCGGCACATGAACTCTATCAGCATAAATCTGGCATTTGTGACATTTCTTCGCGAATCCGAAGCAATCCGACTCCATAGTCAACCAGTAATATCCTGCTCTCAGGATCTTCCTCGTCATGGCATGCCCGCCGGCGTGCGTACCAAATGTGCCCTCATGGACTTCCTCCATGAGCATACTGGCCTCTTTCTCATCTACACATCTGAGTAGCACGAGATCGTGGTTTCTCTTATAGAGCACTCCATCAGGATTGAGGTAAAAGTTTCCAGATAGCCTCCTCAGAGTCTTCTTATCCTGGGTAGACGCACCCGCAGGATACTCCTTAGTCATAAGGAAGGTCTGGATATCGTGGAACCATGGCTTGCCGTCAGTGGCATCCTCGATTGCGAACACATATGCTGGTCTGTCAAGACGCGAAAGGACAATGCTTGGAGCCTCATTCCAAAGATTGACCTTATACATTGAAGCCAACGTGGCTAAAGCATCAGCCATTTGATTTTCAGCCCGGGGTACATGATGAAGCTCCACTCGGTCGAAGAACGGAAGCAGCCTCCTGGCATAATTCATGTACGGCACCAGATTTGGTTGACGAGTTTCCCACTCCCCTTTGATCTGATTGATTACAAGCGCTGAGTCACCATATATGTCTAGATTCTTGATTCTCAAATCAATTGCCTCTTCTAGACCCATAATACATGCTTCATACTCGGCTTCGTTGTTGGTAACTGGAAACGTCAGTCTCGCAGTAAACGGGATGTGGGATCCGTGAGGAGTCGTAATGATAGCCCCGATACCACTTCCATAGGAATTAACCGCTCCGTCGAATATCAACTTCCACTGAGACTTCCTATCTGGCCCCTCGTCGGGCAACGGCTCCTCGCAATCCTTTGCTTTGAGAAACATAATGTCCTCGTCAGGGAACTCGAACTTCATCGGCTGATAGTCTTCGATTGGCTGTTGGGCAAGGTAGTCAGACAATACGCTTCCTTTGATGGCTTTCTGGGAGACGTACTGAATATCATATTCCGTTAACACCATCTGCCATCTGGCAATCCTGCCCGAAAGAGCCTGCTTCTCGAAGACGTACTTGATCGGATCCATCTTCGAAATCAGCATAGTGGTGTGATTGAGCATATACTGTCGTAGACGTTTGGCGGCCCAAGCTAATGCACAACACGTCTTCTCCAGCATCGAGTATCGAGATTCACACTCAGTGAACTTTTTACTCAAGTAATAAATGGCATGCTCTTTTCTGCCCGTCTCGTCGTGCTGACCGAGAACACACCCCATGCTATTCTCCAGAACTGTCAAGTACATGATTAATGGCCGTCCAGCCACTGGGGGTATCAAGATTGGAGGTTCTTGAAGATACTGCTTTATCTTATCGAATGCCTTCTGGCAATCCTCATTCCAAGTAATCGCCTGATTTTTCTTTAACAACTTGAACATCGGTTCACAAGTGGCCGTGAGCTGAGAGATAAACCTTGCAATGTAGTTTATTCGGCCCAAGAAACCACGAACTTCTTTTTCTGTTCTCGGCGCTGGCATCTCTTGGATAGCTTTTATTTTCGCAGGATCAACTTCAATACCTCGTTCGCTGACGATAAACCCCAATAACTTTCCGGACCGTACTCCGAAAGTGCACTTGTTAGGATTCAGCCTCAGCTTGAACTTCCTAAGCCTTTCAAACAGCTTCAGCAAATTGACCAGATGCTCATCCTCCGTTTGGGACTTTGCGATCATGTCATCAACATAGACCTCGATCTCATGATGAATCATATCATGAAACAAAGTTACCATTGCTCGCTGGTAAGTGGCCCCTGCGTTCTTCAGACCGAAGGGCATTACCTTGTAGCAAAACGTGCCCCAGGGGGTAATAAACGTCGTTTTCTCCATGTCCTCCGGCGCCATCTTAATCTGATTGTAACCGGAGAAGCCATCCATGAACGAAAACACGGAAAACTGGGCTGTATTGTCGACCAACACATCGATATGAGGCAACGGGAAATCATCCTTAGGGCTCGCCCTATTCAAGTCCCGATAATCGACGCACATACGTACCTTACCGTCCTTCTTCGGTACAGGCACTATGTTGGCGACCCACGGAGGGTAAGTGGTAACGGCTAGAAATCCTGCGTCCAACTGCTTCTGGACTTCTTCTTTGATTTTCACAGCCATGTCTGGTCTCGTCCTCCTGAGCTTCTGCTTGACTGGAGGGCAATCTTCTCGCAACGGCAAGCGATGAACCACGATATCTGTGTCAAGTCCGGGCATATCCTCATATGACCAAGCAAAGACGTCACTATACTCTCGAAGCATCTCGACCATCCTATGCTTGACATCGTTCTGCAGCGCAGCCCCGACTCTGACATTCCTGATAAGCTCCTCAGAACCCAGATTTATGATCTCAATCTCCTCCTCATGAGGCAGAATAACCTTCTCCTCTTGTTTCAACAAGCGGGCCAATTCTTCCGGAAGGTCTTCGTCTTCATCAATCTCATCCTCGGCTTGATAGATCGGGCAATCAAAGTCGTAGTGAGCCGTAGAGGGTCCAGAGTCGATGTCGTCTGTTACGTGGATCCTGCAATAACAAGGGTTAAGTTTAAAGCAGGAATATGCAGGTTAGCACGAACCTCGTTGCCATTTTGCTGTTTTTCAAAACAAACATAAAATATGAATAATAGAGAGCACAATATTTGATTACGAAGAAAACGCCTTTTCATTTATTGACAAAATGTATACACATAATCCAACAAGGCCCTGACAGTAAAACCACTATGCCCCGGGCAGGACATAGGGTTGTACAAAGATTGTAAAAAGCAAATCATTACTCTTCACTTGTCAGCTCGATAATCTCCTTGATGGTCCAGTTGTGAAGGCGCTCGCCTGGCTTGCTCGGTTGAATCCAGGCATCTAGATCACAGTCACTGTCTCCGCTGTCCTCCGACGCTGCGTTGACACTTTCGAATATTACTCCTCCCTTGGTGAATAGGATCGGCCCCTTCCCACGAGATGAGCTACCAGAAGAAGTTGAAGCTTCAGCTTCAGGAGAATATCCCAATCCAAACTTATCTTGTTTGAATGGTATATCCAAGACATGCCCCCAGCCTGGGGTAGAACCAGCTTCGACAACGGCTCTAGCTTCCTTAAACGAAGAGAGGTTCACCTCTTGCTTCTCTGCAACAACGGGAGCTACCTCCTTCACCTTGACGGTCTCAAACGCCTGGCAAAGAGTCTCATGGATCTCGCCATCCATTTCGACATACTTGAAGGACGACAGGTGGCTTACCATGATGTCCTCCTCTCCACAAACTGTCACTATGCTGCCCCCAACAGCATATTTAAGCTTCTGATGCAACGTAGACGTTACGGCACCAGCAGAATGAATCCACGGCCGACCCAAGAGGCAACTATAGGCGGGCATGATATCCATAATATAGAACACTGCATTAAACGTCTCTGGACCAACCTGAATTGGCAGGGTCAATTCTCCAAAGACGTGGCGCTTGGTTCCGTCAAAAGCCTTTACGACCAGATCACTGGGCGTGCACAGCAGTCCCCGGGTATCCAACTTCATCAGTGCTTTCTTCGGAAGCACGTTCAGCGAGGAGCCCGTATCTACTAGGACATGTGACATAATGGTGCCCCTGCACTCTATCGAGACGTGCAAGGCATTATTGTGATCTCTTCCCTTGGGCGTCAGCTCCAAATCTGTAAAACCCAGCCCATTACCAGCGTTGACATGAGCTACCACTTCCTCAAGTTGATTAACCGATATCTCCTGCGGCACGTATGCAGCATTCAATACTTTCAGCAACGCGTTGCGGTGCGCTTCAGAACACAGCAACAGGTTGAGAATTGAGATCTTCGACGGAGTCTGGTGAAGATGATCTACAATCTTGTAGTCACTTTTCCTGATCAGCCGCATGAACTCTTCTGCATCTTTAACCAACAAATCTTTCTCTGCCCCTGCAGGGACCTCCTCAACAGCTTTACCTTTACCCTTATCAGCAGCATCAGCCCTGACTACTTTCTCGGCGGCGACCTCTGCCGGCGCGAACACTCTACCACTCCTGGTGATACCACTGGCCTCAGCAAGATTCTGCGCAGTCGGTCTGGACGGCTCCAGCTCTACCTTTTGACCATTACAATACACTTCAGCGCCATAATGCCATGGAACGGCATTGGTACTCTCAAATGGGATTGGTCCAGCCCTGGTGATGGTAATAGTAGGCGGACGAGGTGCAGAAATGGTGATAGGGTAGCGAGGAATGGTGATAGTAGCGACTTCGTCCGCCTGCTTCAGCACGACTTCCCCTGACGCCTTCTCAATGCTTCGACTAAACTGCAAAATACCCTCGGTCATCAGACTCTGGATACCTTCGCTCAACTGCTCACACCCGTCAGGAAGTGTAGCACATGCCATACAAAATTCCCCACATCCGGGAAAGAAACCTTTCTTCAGCAGCTTAGCTTTAACAAAGCTCAATGGCGTCTTCAAATCCCTGACATCAGTCAGCAGGTCTGAATTCTCTTCAGAGATAATAGCATTTACTCCGCCGCCCCTATGATGAGGCATTGGATTCTTGGTGACGTTGGGCATGCTGTCAGAAAAGTTTATTATCTTGGCGTCAATCATGTCCTGGACTTTGTGCTTAAAAGCTTTACAGTTCTCAACTGTATGGCCAGGCGCCCCAGAATGAAATTCACAAGTAGCGTTAGCATCATACCCAGGTGGTGGTGCCCCTGTCAAGGGAGCCAGCGTCCTCTTCTGAACCAGTTGGAGCTGAAGCAACGTCTGCAGAAGCTGGGCATATGACATAGGAGGAGTTTCCAAATGACGATTTGCCAGGGGACCCCGATTCTGATATCTCTTATGTCCCTGATTATTCTGTTGCTGAGGCTGCTGCTGCGGCTGCGGGGGAGCAACTGGGATGTTTATGCTAGCGATCTGAGACTGAGGGCCCTTGCCCTTTCTCCTAGCATTAGAGACAGCACTGGCATCGCCCTCCCGACGCTTGCCAGTATAAGGTTTCTTGCTAGCTCCTCCAGATGAGGATGATTCGCCTTGAATCTTGCCGATCTTTATACCATTTTCAACATGCTCGCCCAAAGTAATGAGGGCCGAGAATGTCCCGGACATGCCACTAACCAACTTCTCATAATAGACTCCGGGAAGAGTAGCCACGAACATTTGTACCAACTCACGCTCAACCATCGGCGGTTGAACCCGAGCAGCCAATTCACGCCACCGCTGGGCGTACTCCTTGAAGCTTTCATTGCTCCGCTGCGAGAGATTCTGAAGCTGAACTCGGTTGGGGGCCAAGTCGCTATTATACTGATAGTGGAGAACAAATGCTTCAGCGAGATCTTTCCACGTTCGCACAGCAGCGGGTTCCAAACCCATATACCATTCAAGCGATGGGCCAGAAAGACTATCCTGAAAGAAGTGCATCAGCAGCTTCTCATCATCGGAGTAAGCGGACATCTTTCTGTAATACGATCGGAGATGAACACGGGGACAAGTAGTGCCTCTATACTTCTCAAAGATAGGCACCTTAAACTTGTGAGGTACTTTAAAGTCAGCAATCAACCCAAGTTTGGACATGTCAACGCCCAATGTATTCTGATTTTCTATATCTCTCATTTTATCTTCCAGTGCCTTGAACCTGAGTCTAGCTTCAGCAGTTAACTCAGCCTCTACACCCCTCTGAGAGAAAATGTCGTCCTGATGGTCCTCCAGCCACGGTTGAGGCACCACCATATTTCCTGCACCAACATTGCCGTTGACCGGCCCCACGGTAACATTGGCTCCCAAACCACCATTGACGGCGCCCGCCGCATTAAGTCCGAGATTAGTCATAAGATTGCCGTTAGCACTACCGTTGCCCCCGGCAGCAGGAACAACGTTCTGAGGAGTATCCACTTGAGGAGGAGTGGGCACGGCCCCGCCGTGAAGAATTCCATTGCTGTCAACCCTGGAGATGAGAGGTTGAACCAAAGTACGAAGTTGCTCTTGCCCGTTCGCAACTACTTGCATCAATTCCATAAAACGATCCATCCTTTCACGAAGCTCCTGAACATCTGATTGTACCTGGTCCATGATTCTCGTTTGATTGGCGCGAGTTGAGTAACGGTGGATGAATCTTTGATCAATCCTGAAAGTAGCTCGGAACCTGAGTACCTGAAAAACCTGTCAAGATTAAGGGTTAGGAAAAGCAACAGAATGTATGTCATGCAAGAATGCTTCATGCAAATGCATGCGTGTGTCCGTGTGCTCGCGAGATTTCCCCGATCCTGGCACCTGCTGACAATAATAAGGAGAGGAATCTGGGCCCAATCATGGAAACAGTAACCTCACATAGCAATAGTCAGATCCGACATATCAAGGATTGAGAACTCGTACGCAACAGTCTTTCTGAGAACGGCTGCAGTAACACAATGAGAGATCTTGGATCGGGGAAACGGTACCTGTCACAGACACACGCTTATGGAATGATTATGCAAGCTAATGCAAAATGCAGGTATGCAACAATATATCCAAGGCTGCTGTGGAGATTCGATGTCAACAGTCACTGCTGAGAAGGAAACCCCGGTGTAAACCCACTGATCTGATCTGTTGTGAATAACCATCTGGTAGGATCGAGATCAAAATTCTGCTCTGTCAAGAACGAAGGCCTGATAATAAAGACCCCGGATGCAAGATCAAGGAACATCTGTTGATGAAGTCTTCAGACCCCAGATCACAAATCTGCCCTATCAAGAACAAAAATACAGCTGCTGATGAGATCTTCAAACCTCACTCAAAAATCTGCCCTGTCAAGAACAAAATAACAACTGCTGACGAGATCCTCAGACCTCACTCAAAAATCTGCTCCATCCAGAACAAACCTCTGATAATAATACACTGATCAAAGCCTGCTCTATCAAGAACAGACAAACATCCGATGATAAGATCCTCTGATCAAACCCTTGCTCTATCAAGAACATATCTGCAACTGAGAACCCAACATAACTGATTCACTGCCAAGAAAACCAGGTAGTCTGGAGGTCAAAGTTTCCTGCAATATCCCAACCCCACTCACAGGTATGATGGACCTAATCCACGGACAAAGGTACGGCATCCTATGCGGTTGTCAGCGTCACAGACATTCATGAGTGACAATACGATTCCCAGAAGGAGTGGCATCGTCAAGTCATGAAGAGGCCTCTCTTAGCTGACTTCCAAATGATCGGTCCCCAGAGTCGACAATCCTTACGTCTGGACTCCCCTCAGATCCTCAGGACCGGAAAGGAGCACCTCTGCAAGAATCTCGTCTGAGCGCAGATTTTCGTAGGGAACTGTGCCTGTTCAACAGACAGGTTCGTCTACTACTTCTCCACAACTATATCTAGGTGTGTACTCAAGCCCAGGTCCGGCTTTTCACTCACAGTAACATCCCTCTCCCACAGCAGCACAGATAATCATATCAAACTGAAAATAAAATGCGGGAAATAAAATGCGGGAAGTAAAGATGCGAGAAGTAAAAATGCGATAAATAAACGCAACCCAACAAGCAAACATACAAACGATAGGATTGACTCGCGTAGGGGATGGGAAACGGCCCCAGCATAAGGGATGGGAAAAGTCCCTAGATGCTGTGTCCCCAGCAGAGTCGCCAGCTGTCGCTTGCGCGAAAATAAGGTGCCGGCAAAACAGAAGAGTCGCCACCTTTCGTTATTTATCCCTCAGAGCGGGAAAGGAAACGATCGGAAAAACCTGACGAAAAAGGGTAAGACAAGGTCATCGCAACCATTGTCTGGGTTCGGGAGTCGGTTACGCAAGGGGAAGGTATTAGCACCCCTCACGTCCGTCGTACTCGACGGGATCCTCGCTTGTTTGTTTACTTGGACGGGTTGGTTATAATCTATCTACCTATCAAGGCTGGCTGAAAAAGAAAAGAAAAATGACTCGGCAAAGCGTCGCACTTTATGCTTACGTATTCCCGTCTGGAACGAGAAATCAGAGTCAACGTAGTTCGGCTAACTACGGGGAAGATGGGGAAGGTTGCTCGCTAGGACATCGCGTCCTATGCCTACGTACTTTCATCTGGTATGAAAGATCAGAGCAAACGTAGTTCGGGAAACTACAGGTTATCTCCTAAAAGAAGTGTTTTTTATTGTTTGCGATCTCAACCGCACTAGAGACTATGACCTGAGAGTGAATGCGTCGCATGTCACCCAAAGGGTACCATACTAAACATCCAGACTATGGAAAAAAAGCTCTCCCACAATCCTTTCTCAGATAGCTTAAGGCTCGTAACGTACGAAAGAAATCATTCATGATTACTGTATCTTAAACTGCTTCGAGATGAGAAGAGAACAGGCCCAACTAGGAGGGAGACTATCAAGTCCTACTGTTGTCATGCCATGGATTCATCCTATGGTTGAGGTTTGAACAGGGAACTCCTAGATGTTGTCATGCATAGGTTTCAACCTAAAAGTCTATCATCAAATCCTCATCAGAGGAAATGAGAGTCCTAAGGGATCATGTCAATGATACACAGAAACAGACAAAAACATCAGCTTTTAACAGTAAAATGCATGCAATGCAAGTGAGGGAGGAAATGTGTGTGGGACTTCAGCCTCCACAAGCTCGTCTCGACCTCAAGCCAGTCATGAAATAACAGTAATCATACTGAAATATAAACAACATGCTATCAAGCAATGAACAGATAAAAGAAGGGAAATGCCATCAGGCAAACAAACCACACTTGAGAAAGAATCATCTATTCTCTAACCCTAATCCTAATCACAGGATCTAAACAAATCTAAGCAAAGCTTTCAAGCACAACCCTAAACAGGAGAAATCATTCCCAGCCTTCAAGCTTTAGAACAAGCTTACCAAAGACAGGGAGCTAAGCAATCAGACTCATAGTGTCTTCCTCAGGAAAGCACTAGGAGGTGTATACTCAGGAATCATACCCTATGTGGCTCAACCACTGTGATCAATTTACATCTCTCCTCAGGAGAAATTAAACTCACAAGCAGGCTCCAACATCACTGGATATTTAGGAAATCCTATCTGAACTAGTGGAACTAAATGAACAGACTCATAGGACCTTCCTCAGGAAAGTACTAGGAGGCTTCCACTTAGGAGTTGTATCCCATGTGGCTCAACAACATGTGATCAGTTTACATTCCTCCTCAGGAGAAATTAAACTCACAAGTTGGCTCCAACATCATTGGATACTTAAGAAAGAGGTGAGAAGGAAGGATGAAAGTCATTCATAGTGCCTTCCTCAGGAAAGTACCATGAACTTCCTTCAAACTTCAGGATCTCAAACCTCACAAACAGAGGACAAGACAAGCTCTGGGCCTCTGAATCTTGGTCTACAAGCTTCTCTTCATGATGCTCTCCATCAATATCCTCAAGGCAACACAAGCCCTTCAGCAAATTCCTCAGAATAAACCCCACAGATGAACAGATAACCCACTGAACAGATCACATCATCAGGCAACTTCAGAAAATACCTAAAAATGCTAAACTAATGGGGAAAAATCTAACAATTAATCACAAGGGTCCTCAACACCTACTCATAACATCTATAAAGGTTTCTACCTAAAAATCAAGATAAAACTTGCTCAAAGAAAATGATTCATCACCTAAACACCATTCTAAACCCTAATCAGGACACCCTAAGTCTACCCTAATTAAACTAACCAAGATTAAATTCTAAAAATCTAGAGAAAATCCTATAGGGAACTATGACTCATCATCTAATTGCATAAAAAAAGAATGGGTAAAAAACCCTAAGGGAATGTCCTAAAATAATTCCTACAAAATCAAATATCAAAATGAAACAATTAAAAAGCTATTTAATTGGAAAATCTACTAAAAATATTAAACCTAAAAATAAAATCTCAATTTTATTTTTATAATTTTCTATTCATTTTAATCTACTCATAGAAAAAAAAAGAATTTAAAAATCATTATTTATCTATTTTTAATGAATTTTACAAAACAGAAAAAATATTAAAAGAAAATAAAAGAAATAAAATGAATTAAAGGGGTGGGGGGTCAGAATAGCACAATACGCTAGTTAAATGAATTGGGCTACACAAAAAGGGGGGTGCAAGTAGCGCTATAGGCCCAGAAGCGGTCTTTAATGAAACGACCGTGTTTCATCAGATTTAAAAAATTCCCTCTCTTTTCTCAGACTTAATCTCAGCCATCGGATTGGGTGAATTGGTCAAACGCTGGGAATGATCCAATGGCTTATCCTTCGTCTTCTCCAACCAGCCTAGGGTTTGCAGAACCCTTTCTCATGCAATCACACCTTCGAGCCTCTCTAGCTCTCTCCACACGCCACGGCTTGTCATGATTCCAAAACAAAAAATCACCTACTAAATGCCTAGAACACAACCCTACGTGCAGTTTTCCACATCTCGCCCTAAATTGTTCTAACAGAAAGCACCAACACCATGGCACCACCATATTCAACTGCTATCAAACTTCATCAAACTCAAAACTAAAAGTCTACAGATGTTCTACACGCTACCCTTGCTATTCTAAACCAATTCATGCTAACTAGAACTCATCAAACAGCCAGTTCTTGCAAATTAAAGTTTTAAGGTTCTGCCATGGAACCTCATGGAATGAGCTATAACTTCTAGGGTTTAGTCATCTACCCTAACACAATCATTCTATACCTATAAAATGATCTATCTAAGCATAAATAAAGAGAAAGAGGTGAGTTCACCAACCTGTCAAGAAGCTATGGTGAGTGATGCTATGGCTCGAACCAGGGCTTGCAAATCCTTCAGGATGATCCTTTGATGATGGATAGCCTTCTGTTTGCACAATTCTTGAAGAAGAAGACTTGTAATGGAAGAATTCTTGAGTTGCTTCAACTTGAAGCAAGAGCTTTAATGGCTATCTCTCTCTCTCTCTCCTCTGGATTGATTCCAACTTTCACCAACCTTTAACACTCCTTGATGCATTCCTTATATAACAATTGATGGATGTTTCTAGAATCATCTAGAATGTGATGGAAGTTTCTTTAAAATCTCATGTTATGCCATATTGGTTATCTCATGATATATCACCTCTAACCAACTTACACCTTCTAAAATCTCACCACATGATAATATGGAATGGTAAGGAAGCTCACATGCCTTGTAATTGCCTTATGTTAAGTTTTCCAACATTGCCTTCTTTTTCAAGTAATAAATTTCCAAAGGAACTTCATTTTTTAAGCCTCAAATGAAAATTCTACTTAAACCAAAGTTCTTAAAATGTTTTTTCCAATCAAAATGATATATTGGATGACCTATTTTGGATTTGTGGATCTCCCAAATCACTTTTCAATTTCAACTTTTCAAAGTTATAAGTCATTTTTAGTTCATTTTTGACCAATCATGGAATCTTGTGCTATGAGCTTTTTCAACAATTTGTGACCTTCTTTCTAGACTTAAAATCACATTTTGAGCAACTTTCATGTTTTGAGTTTTTCCATTTGAGGCTTGGAAATAGGAGTTTTAGGCATTGGTTAAAATGACCTATAACTGACAAATGACCAAAATACCCTTGCCTTGTTCAAACCATAAGTTGAGTTCCACAAATCCAATCAAGGACTTCTACCACTCAAATTAAAGCTAAGAAGATCCTCTTCAACATTCATGTTGACCAAGAAACCATAGGAGTCCTCCTAATAGGGCAAAAGCTGTCTGCAAGTTGGGTGACTTTCAAGGACCCAGATTCACACACCTCTGCTGACCTGTAATTTGTCAAAACCATAACTTGAGCTCTGTAACTCCTATCAAGGACTTCCACCACTCAAATTAAAGCTTAGAACAAGCTCTACAACATTCATGTTGTGGGGAAAATGAGATATCAAACACATCTAGTGATAAAACTGCCTGGAAGATAGGGATCAAATTAGGGTTTTTCACTGACAATCCTCAGAAACCCTAACTTGAAACTTCTCAAAACTCCTCAATCATGATGAGTTGGTCTAGGAATCATCTTTATAACATCTCTATGCATCATTCCCTGATCTCATGGCTCTTGGATTGAGTCTCAACCTTCTCCAAATTTTCAGTTATCCTAGGGTTGACCCAGTCAAAACCCTAATTCTACCATTCATGGTTGAATCTTCTGAATTCTTGCACAATGACTTCTCTGGGCTTCATGAAGGCTATCAAGGCATCTCATAAGCTTTCTCAAAACATCAAGTTCATTCTCAAAGTCTCAGAATCATCTGAGGGGCACTCACAGCTCTCCAACTGTGAAGCACACAACCCTGGTTTCAAACCACTTCTCTGGGGATCTCTTGAACTTTCTGATGAAGGTATCAACTTTCAAACATTCAATGAACAAATAAATGTTGGTCAAATTTTGGGGTGCAACACATACTCCCTCAAAGATTTCTATGCTCTCCCTGTTATTATGTTCTGAGGCTCATGCCAAGTCATTGATTAAGTTTCTAAAGATGGCTCATGTACCCAGTGCAATTTCTGTGGACCAGTTTGAGAATTGTGTTGCGCACCTGACCTATGACAACGGGTTAGGATTTTCTGATGCTGACTTGACCCCGGCTAAGAGGGATCATAACAGGGCCTTGCATATTTCAATTGAATGCAGGGGCACTACCCTGTCTCATGTGCTGATAGACAATGGTTCCTCTCTGAATGTGTTGCCTAAGGAAGTCCTGAACAAGCTGAGTCCTGAAGATACGGTATTGAAGCCCAGTAATATTGTGGTAAAGGCTTTTGATGGTTCTAGAAGAGTAGTGCATGGGGAAATTGATCTTCCAATCAAGGTTGGCTCTCAGGTGTTTACTGCTACATTCTATGTGATGGATATTCGTCCTTCGTACTCATGTCTGCTTGGTCGTCCCTGGATCCATGGGGCAGGTGCTGTGACCTCCACATTACATCAAAAGTTGAGATATCCGGTGAATGGAAAAGTTGTTACTGTCTTTGGAGAGGAAGAATACTTTGTCAGCCATGTAAACACTTTCAAGTATCTGGAAGTAGAAGGTGAATACATTGAAACTCCATGTCAGTCATTTGAAGTGGTTCCCTGGGCTGTTAAGGATTGTGTGACTCCTCCTGCTGTGAAGAAGGTTCCTGTGGTCATCAGAAACCCTCCAACAATGGCAATGGCCTCCCTCAATGATGCAAAAGCTGTGGTGGAAGAAGGTGGTTGTACTATTTGGGGTCAGATTCCTGATATTCCATACAAGTCTGACAAGTTTGGTTTGGGTTTCACTGCAGAGTCCCAGAAGGCTGTTCGTCGTGCTCGTGCTGTTCGTATCACCAATCAAGGGGTTATCAATGCTGTGGGAGATCAAGATGAAGACTACAACTTGGAGGCGTGGATTTTTCCTACTGTGGGTGCTGGACTCAATAATTGGAAAGCTGAAGATGTTATCCCTATCTCCTTTAGTCAGGAGTAAATACTATTACTGTGTTATGTTTTTAAATTTGTAATTTCTGGAACAATTAAAACTTTCAAGCCATGTGCCTTACCCGGGGCACAATGGTGTGCTTGTTGCGGGTTGTCATTTCATTTGCATACTTCATTCAATAAGATCAGTGGACGTTTCGTTTTCGTAAATATTGTGTTCCTTGTCTTTCTTTTTCTTTTATTTCTGCTTTATCAGCTATGTGTTCTTACACACACCCACGTCACTAAAATGCAGATCCTCATCCACTCTGGATCCAGTTGATAACAGTTCTACTATTGCCAATTACAATTTCGAGAATCCGATCTATCAAACTGAAGACGGAAACGAGGACGATTGTGAAATACCTGTGGAGCTTGCTAGGTTGTTACAACAAGAAGAGAAAGCTATACAGCCACATGAAGAGCCAGTCGAAGTTGTGAATCTGGGAACTGAAGAAAACAGAAAAGAGGTCAAAATAGGGGCTGATTTAGAGGACAGTGTCAAGAGCAGGTTGATTCAGATGCTACGTGACTATGTGGAGATCTTTGCTTGGTCTTATGAAGATATGCCAGGGTTGGATACAGACATTGTGGTTCACCGATTGCCAGTGAAAGAAGATTGTCGTCCAAAGAAGCAGAAGGTTCGTCGTATGCGTCCTGAAATGTCAGAAAAGATCAAAGCAGAGGTAATGAAACAGTTCAATGCAGGGTTCTTGGCCGTAACTTCTTATCCTCAGTGGGTTGCAAATGTGGTACCAGTTCCTAAGAAAGATGGTAAGGTACGTATGTGTGTAGACTACAGAGATCTGAACAAGGCTAGCCCTAAAGATGACTTTCCACTTCCTCATATTGATCTCCTGGTAGACAACACTGCTCAACATAAGGTATTCTCTTTTATGGATGGTTTCTCTGGTTACAATCAAATCAAGATGGCACCTGAAGATATGGAGAAGACTACATTTGTGACACAGTGGGGCACCTTTTGCTATAAGGTAATGCCATTTGGTTTGAAGAATGCAGGGGCAACATATCAGCGTGCCATGGTGGCTTTGTTTCATGATATGATTCATCATGAGATAGAGGTATATGTGGATGATATGATAGCCAGGTCTCGGAATGAAGAACAACATCTTGATCATCTGCACAAGTTGTTTGAGAGGTTGAAGAAATACAGGTTGAGATTAAATCCAAACAAGTGTACTTTTGGAGTTAGATCTGGAAAGCTCCTGGGTTTCATTGTCAGTGGAAAAGGTATTGAAGTGGATCCTGCAAAAGTGAAAGCTATACGAGAGATGCCAGCTCCCCGTACTGAGAAGGAGGTTAGAGGTTTCTTGGGACGATTGAACTACATTGCAAGATTTATTTCCCAATTAACTACCATCTGTGAGCCAATCTTCAAGTTGTTGAAGAAAGATCAGGTGATGGAATGGAATGATGAGTGCCAGACTGCCTTTGATGAAATCAAGAGATATTTGCTAGAACCTCCAATTTTAATGCCACCAGTTGATGGAAGACCCTTGATTATGTATTTAACAGTATTAGACAACTCAATGGGGTGTGTATTGGGGCAACATGACGAGTCTGGTCGAAAAGAGCAGGCAATATACTACCTTAGCAAAAAGTTTACCGACTGTGAAACAAGATACTCACTGCTCGAGAAAACTTGCTGCGCTTTGGCATGGGCTGCTCGCCGACTAAGACAGTATATGTTGACCCATACTACCTTGTTGATTTCGAAGATGGATCCAATCAAGTACATATTTGAGAAACCTGCTCTCTCCGGAAGAATTGCAAGATGGCAAATGATCTTGACGGAATATGATATACAGTATACTACTCAGAAGGCCATTAAGGGGAGTGTTGTTGCTGATCATTTGGCTCATCAAGCAGTAGATGATTACCAGTCAATGAATTTTGAGTTCCCTGATGAAGACATTATGTCTGTTACCAAAGAACCTGGACAATATGACGGACCTGAACAAGGATCCCGATGGACTATGGTTTTTGATGGTGCCTCCAATGCACATGGTAATGGTGTTGGTGTTGTGATTAGTTCCCCTGAAGGTTGTCATACCCCGATTACTGCCAGACTTTGTTTCTATTGTACCAATAACATGGCTGAGTATGAGGCATGTATCATGGGTATGCAAGTTGCTATTGATATGAAGATTCAGTTCCTTGAGGTGTATGGAGATTCAGCTCTGGTAGTAAGTCAGATTAAAGGAGATTGGGATACAAAGCATGATAATCTCATTCCTTACAGAGAGCATGTGTTGTCTTTGATCCCACATTTCAAAGAGATTACTTTTGGACATATTCCACGAAGAGAGAATCAGTTGGCAGACGCATTGGCCACCATGGCATCTATGTTTGAGATCAGCTGGGATGATGAAGCTCCCAAGATTACCATTGATAGATTTGAGAAGCCTGCATACTGCAATGAGATTGACACTGAAGGGGCAGAGGAGAAGCCTTGGTTCTATGAAGTGAAAAACTATCTTGAAGCTCAGGAGTTCCCTGAAGGGGCATCTGTCAAAGATAGGAAGTTCCTGAGAAGGTTTTCTGCTAAGTTCTTTCTGAGTAATGGCATTCTGTATAAGCGTAATCATGATTCAACTATGCTTCGTTGTGTGGATAAGAAGGAAGCTACAGAAATTATGGAAGAGATGCATGATGGGACCTTTGGCACTCATTCTAGTGGTCATACCATGGCAAAGAAGATTTTGAGAGCAGGTTACTATTGGTCTACCATGGAAGCTGATTGCTATCAACACTCCAAAACATGTCACAAATGTCAAATCTATGCTGATAAAGTACATGTACCTCCATCTCCATTGAATGTGTTGACTGCTCCTTGGCCCTTTGCCATGTGGGGCATTGATATGATTGGTGAGATCAAGCCTACTGCGTCTAATGGGCATCGTTTCATCCTGGTTGCTATTGATTACTTCACGAAGTGGGTAGAGGCAGCTTCATTTGCATCTGTGACTAAGAATGTTGTGGCTCGGTTCATTAAGAATAATCTCATATGTAGGTATGGTATCCCTGAAAGGATTATCACTGACAATGGCTCTAATCTGAACAACACTATGATTACTGATCTCTGTACGCAGTTCAAGATTAAGCATCACAACTCTTCTCCGTATCGTCCAAAGATGAATGGGGCAGTTGAAGCTGCTAATAAGAACATTAAGAAGATTGTACAGAAGATGACTGTTACTTACAAGGATTGGCACGAGATGTTACCATTTGCTCTGCATGGTTATCGTACTACAATACGTACTTCAACAGGGGCAACCCCATTCTCCTTAGTCTATGGTATGGAAGCAGTTCTGCCTATTGAAGTTCAGATCCCCTCCTTGAGAATTATGAAGGATGCAGGCTTGGATGAAGATGAGTGGATTCAGACTCGACTTGACCAGATAAATTTGATTGATGAGAAAAGGTTAGCAGCAGTTTGTCATGGCCAGATGTACCAGAAACGGATGATCAAAGCTTTTAACAAGAAGGTTAAGCCAAAGGTATATCAGGCTGGTGACTTGGTAATCAAGCGTATCATATTACCACAGGGTGATCCTAGGGGCAAGTGGACTCCAACATATGAGGGACCATTTGTAGTCAAGACAGTGTTCTCAGGAGGTGCCATGATACTGACTACAATGGATGGTGAAGACTTCCCACAACCTGTAAACGCAGACATAGTTAAAAAATACTACGCATAAAAAGAGACCCGCTAGGTTGACAGGCCTAAGCAAAAATAAGGGCATCCCGGCAAACCAAAAGGGTTTGGGCAAAAATTAGGGATATATATATAAAAAGATGTACACCCGGCAAGTCGAAAACCTGAAAAGGCGGCTTGGGCAAAAAAGGGTATCCCGGTGGATTGAAAACCTGAAAGGGCAATCCAGGCAAAAGTTAGGGATTAAAGCGTATGACTATGTCTCGTTTGGATCACTCAGGAAACTGCAACCAGTTGTACTACTTACTCAAGCTCAAACAGATAAAGCTCAATCCAATCGTTTCCGTCTCAACAGCAAGAAGATGAGATACTTGAGTGGCAATAGTAGAATTGAAACTCAATAGGATTATTTCCCACATAGCTGATTCTTTTGTAAAACTTCATGACAAAATTCTCTTACTAGGGTTTATGTCTCCTTGTACAAACTTACCCGTGTATGGGTCACTTTTGATATAAATAAATTCCATCTTTTGAATCCAGATTCACTTTTACCCTATTTACATAAGCGAAACGTCCATTGGTTGTGTTTGAATGTATGTATGCCTTTGAATATGATTGATGTTTACCAGAAACGCATGTATGCTTTTAATATGATTGATGTTTACCAGAAATGCATGAAAATGCAGTAATAGTATTTACTAAGGACGAACGAGGGAAGGATTTCAACGAAGCTTCGCCGGTTCATCTTTACAAGACAGTTACAAACCATCAGTAGGACTAATCCATTTTCACAAAGTCTAATCTCCCCTGGAATTTATATCCATCTCTTTTATCCTCATACGGATATACGGGAAATTACTTTCCAATAAGGGCACGATGAACGAAGACGGGATGTTATACTTATCCTACTATCAAACGAAAACGAAGGTTATCTATACCCTACTATCCCCAACAACGGGAGGTTATCTATACCTTGTTATCCCCAACAACGGGAGGTTATCTATACCTTGTTATCCCCAGCAGACGGAGGGTTATATATTCTTCAACAACGAATCGGGATTTATTTTTCTTGGCCAGAAGTGGTTATACAAGGATATCCAGACACTTCCAGCAGTGTCATAGCATACATACATCATTTACATCATACCATAACATATATGTCTATAGTACATTACCTAAGTGCATCATGTCATACATGCATACATAAAGCATAAACTAATGTTGTTATACAGAATGCTACCTTGTTTTCAGGTTAATTATCCAACAAACAATCTTATGATCTTTGGGACTGCTTTATTGTAACCTCAGGGTTACTTTATCCTCCTGATGAGCTTCTTATTACTTTGGGACTGCTTTATTGTAACCTCAGGGTTATTTTATCCTCCTGATAGCCTCTCATGACTTCAAGACTGCTTTAGAGCTACTGATTGCTCTATCCTCCTGAAATCATCCTATTACTTCAAGACTGCTTTAGAGCTATTCATTGCTCTATCCTCATGAGGTCATATTACTACTTCAAGACTGCTTTAGAGCTATTCATTGCTCTATCCTCCTGAAGCCATCTAATTATTTCAAGACTGCTTTAGAGTTATCCATTGCTCTATCCTCCTGAAATTACATTATTATTTCAAGACTGCTTTAGAGCTATCCATTGCTCTATCCTCCTGAAATCATTACTTCAAGACTGCTTTAGAGCTATTGATTGCTCTATCCTCCTGAAGACACATCACATTATTATTTCAAGACTGCTTTAGAGCTGTTGATTGCTCTATCCTACTGAAGCCATTCTATTACTTCAAGACTGCTTTAGAGCTATTGATTGCTCTATCCTCCTGAAGCCATTATTACTTCAAGACTGCTTTAGAGCTATTGATTGCTCTATCCTCCTGAGGTCAGATTTATCACTTCAAGACTGCTTTAGGGTTATCATTATTGATTGCTCTATCCTCATGAAGACATGCTGTTACATCAGTATTACTCCAGACTCCTGACAGTTCTCATTATACTACTGAAGAACTTTCCCCTAGTGGCATCTTTAAGCCCACTCAATCATGTTCAACCAACCATCAATATCACTCCATGCACTGGTGAGTGCAAATTTTTGGGCTTTTGTGTTCAATCCCCTTCAACCTTCCAGGTTACGACTGGCAAATATACCAATCTAACCCCTCAGGTTTCAGAAAATTGAACAGGGGCAGCTGTTGCACCCCAAAATTTGCCCTCACAATACAAGACTTTGTGTTCCAAGAAGGTTCACAAGGTTCACAAAATTCACAATTGGTCAGAAGAGTTGACAATTCCCTCAGACAATGCACCTCCTAAGCAGTGCATCCAAAACTAGGGTTTCGACTTTAATCAGGCTAAATGGACTTCCAAGACTTCAAGTGAGCTTCATAACATCTTATATGTGTATAAGAACCCCCATGTCAAGTTTCAAGACTTTTCTCAAAAGTTTGCTCAGTCAGATGATCAGATAAGTCAAAAGCAGTCAATGCAGTTAAAAGGTCAAACTGAGGTCAACTGTGGTCAAACCAAAGTCAAACTTCATGATTTTTTTTTTGCCAACATCAAAGAGAGGTTGGGTGAGAAATATTATCATAATAACTGTAATACCCCAAATTTTGCCCTAAGATTTGTCGTCGCATTTCATTGCATTTAATCAATTACTAACAAATTTGTGTAGTCGTTTGACTTTTTGCAGGTAAATATCATATGGCATGCATTTTTTTTCTAAAATGTAAAAATGGCACAATTGGCAGGAGGACATGTGTAAGGAGTTATGAGTGTGAGAGGTTGAGAGTTCGAATCTCACCTTTGTCACTTTTTTTTGTTTTTTATTATTTTTACTCTAAATTTTTCTATCTTTCATTAAAAAAATAACAAAAATAGTTTTTTATTATTATTTAATTATTATTTTCGTATTTTAATTAAATCATTTTTTAAAATATTATTTTTTTCACTTTTTTCTAAATTATTCATAAAAATATCCAAAAAATCATAAAATAAAAAATATTGAAAAAAATTTTGTTCTTTTTATAATATTTTTTATTTTAGGAATCAATAGGATTATTAGTTTTTATTTTAAGTTTATTTTAATTATTTTAAATTATTTAAATTTTATTTTTTCTTAACTAATTATTTAGTTTGGGCTTTAAAATGGGCTTTAGGGACATTATTGACAATTTGGTGTTAACCCTAATTTGTTCCCTATATATACATGTGTTGCCTTGTTGGAAAAGGGGAGAGATTGAAAAAAACCTAAGAGGAGTGAGTGCCGTTTGCCGTTATTTAGTTTTCTTCTTCATCCATTACTATTGTTTCTTTTTCTTCATCGTTTACCGTTATTTCTTTTCCTTCATCTATTACTGTTGTTTCTTTTTCTTCATCTTTTACCGTTATTTCTTTTTCTTCATCTATTACCGTTATTTCTTTTTCTTTATCTATTACTGTTACGTTTATATATATATAATTTTTAAATTGTTAGAGTTTATATATATAAGATTTTTGATCGAATTATGTCGATACGATGTTTGCACATTTGTGTGCATGACGCGTGACATTTGTGTTAGTTCGATCTGGTTGCGATGATCGCATTTTTGTGTGAGCAATAATACTATTTTTTGCTTAATTTCTTTTTCTTTGCGATAAATTTTGTTTCGTCCGATTTAGATCTGGTTGCGATGAGCGCATTTCTGCGTTAGCAACATTGTTGGGTTATTTGGCACATTTAAAATTCATTATTGCTTTATTATTATTATTATTATTATTATTATTATTATTATTATTATTATTATTATTATTATTATTATTATTATTATTATTATTATTATTATTATTATTATTATTATTATTATTATTATTATCATTATCATTATTATCATTATTATTACCATTATTATTATTATTGTTATCATTAATTTATTAAAATTTGTTATAATATAAAAATCTGTTTTTTAAAATAAATAACATTAACATCTTTTCCAAATTAATATGAAAACCTATTATTTTTAAGAAAAACTTTTTTTTTAGATAAATTTAAAATAATAACTAAAATCTTTTTTTTAAAATAATAACTAGAACCGTTATTTATTTTATTTTATTATTGTTCAATTCAAATTTCATTATCATATTGTATCTGCTCCTCTCATGTAACCTCGCGGACTTAACAATCGCTCTTTAAATTCTGCCTTTAAATTTCTGCTTGCATGGTTTAAATTATGACATTATCTCTCTGTTTGCATGATTCAATTATCTCACGCGTTTACTATTATTTCTGTCACATTGCACACATCCGAAGGTTAGGTCTAACTGTTTGGCCGCCGCGCCAATAGTCCGTAAAACTTCACACATTCAATTTCAAATCCTCAAAACTACAAACTACAAACCCTAATTTTCACAAATGCCTCGCCGCAGGCAAAATTACAATTTTACCCTTAGCATTAGGTCAAAGAGCCGCCGCGCTCATTTTAGGGTTTCCCGCCGTGGAATCCCTAATTTAACCCTAATTACAACTTAACATTTCAACGTAGAGATTTGGAGTTTCTACACTCCACGTAAGCGTGTCCTTAAGATGCGTTTATTCCCCGTGAGACCTTGACCACAGTCAAGAAGTTTCTAACCTCCCTATTGAGGGGAACTACGATTACTCTGATTCCACTCCCGTAAGGATACGTAGGCACAAGATGCGATGTCTTGCCGAGTAAACTTAGAATTAACCCCCTTTATTATTTATTATTGCTTATTTATATTTTATTTATCTTTGCTATTTAATTATTTTGCTTATTATTTTGTAATTGTTTCTTGGATGTAAAGTTGTTTAATTATTTAATTATTATTATGGTTAGTAATTAGGGAGTGTAACAACATGTATGTAATATTAAAATAAAATTAGATCATTTTAATATAAGATAATTAAAATAAACACGTCACACACGTAAGTCGATTTTAATCGCCGTCTCACTTCCTAAGGATATCCCTCAAGTTGCCTACGAATAATGGTTAAGTGGGGTGTATAAAGCAAGTCCCTCAAATAGAAAAATCATCAAAGTCCCTTATGGTTGCCTTTACGAATCGAGTCCCTTTCGAAAAATGATGATGGTCCCTTATATGTGCTTATTACATCCCACAATAGCCTTCAAAGTCAAATTGTCCCTCACATGTCCCTTAACATCCAAAGTAAGGACTACCTACTCCATTATAGTAGGGATAGTCTTACTAAAGGAAAGAATAAAGAATAAGAAAGACTTTTAAACATTAGGGTAGGTTACTCCTAGGTGCTTGCTCACTTCAAAACTGTTTCACACTTAAACAAATTTCCAACAAAATTTTCAAACAAGTTTTTTTCACATCCATACACGGATTATTATTAAACTATTCTGAAATTTTTTGCTATTCACACACTACACTTTCAAAACAATTCAAAAGTGAGCTTAAGTACCTAAGAGCCCATGGATAACCATGGATGAAAAGGGTGCTAACACCTTCCCTTTTCATAACCTACCCCCCGGACCCAAAATATTCTCTAAGGTCTTTCCTGTTCTTTTATAACCTTTCCTTATGGATAAAATAAAAGTCGGTGGCGACTCTTGCTATCCGCAACATTGTTTAAAGTCAGTTCTCCCACCGTGTTACACACATGTCTAAGACTTCTTTGCTCAGACCTCATGTCCAAGACTTTGTCATTGCTTAAAGCACATGTCTAAGACTTCTTTGCTCATACCTCCTGTCTAAGACTTTTTCGTTTCTTAGGAACATCATATTTAGAAGAAATTTGAACAAGGTGTATCAGATACAGAGTAATGATCCTAACAAAGATCTTAAACACTTAAGGATTTCCTGGATATTCAGTATTTAGGAAACCTTAAGCCTTATTATATTTATCAATAGTAACAATGGGTTCTGCATATACACAAGTGTTGTCCACTGTTGATCTTTGTTATTTCTTCAATTGGATAGAGGTGTAGAACACCTCTATCTCATTATGCATACCAGTTTCTTCTTGTTTCTCTCTTGTTCAAGCTTTTATTATAACTTCTGACTTCTTAAATATTAGATTTCTGGGAACTAGTCGTTGAAGGATGAATGATCAGAAAGTACTTTGATCTCTTTTAAGACACAAGAGGTGATCTCTTTAACCACTGAGTCTTCAGAAGAATTATGTACTTATAGAGCTGTTGGGAGAGATTATCTATAAAGTATGTCAACACTTGTTGAGCCTTGTGATTGTAGATTGTAGCTGCATAACTGATTAGATATAATGGTACTTTTTCTTTGGTACGGATAATTATGAGTTTTGTTACAGATTCTGAATTCCTTATCAGAAGATATTTTCGATTATGGGAGTATAACTAACAAGATGCTTTTACAGATGCTGAGATAATTAGCATCAAAATCTATTCCAGAAAATAGCTTGGAAATATGTTCTTCTTTACAATAGTCGTTCCTCCTTAACAGACTCTGAATAAGATTCTTTAAGCATTATGACCTACACACATGATCACACATTAAATAACACCATTGTTCCTCCTTAACAAGTTCTGAGTAAAATTATTTAAGCATTATAAGTACAATAAACCACACCACGAAATACCCTTTGATGATGATGGAGAAAAAACTTAAATTACTAATGTGAGAAGGACTATATGCAATGCTCATGCCTGCTTTTGGTGATTTGAGATTGAAGATTTTGATATGATATATTGAAAGAATCGGTCGAACCTCGATGGAGAAAAGTAGAAAACTTATTGACCAGAAAGCATTCCTTGAGTAAGGTTATTCACACTACAGACTCTTGTGCAAGTTTTCATTCTGTATGATTTATGGTACTTACTACTTAAAGCCTGCCTTCATCACATGTCTTTACATAATATTAACTACAAAATGGCAGAGGTTGTGTTTATAATTGACAAGTGTTCCAACATATCTTCAGTAAGCAAATGTTAAATACCTTTTATGGAGTAAACATCACAACGATCCTGTTTGAGACTATCTTTCTAAAATGTTTTCCTGTATAAAAGTTATAAGTAACAGAACAAGAGCTTGACAATAATTCTTCTTTCTAAGCAAACAAATTTCTTCTCCAATGCCACCACCACCTAATTTAAACATATATACCACCAATACATTTTTGTTCAAGGATAGACCTCTCATCAAAAAAATTGCTTTGAAAATTAGTTAAAAATAAATTGGAACGGAAGTTTAAAAGCATTTTACAAAAGAAAATATGCAATTGAATAAATATATAAATGAATTTAATATTGATAGAATGATAATGAATCAATTAAATAACAATATGGAACTCCTTTGATCTAGTGGTGGAAGTTTGGGTCTTGAGAGTGTACTCCTCTCAAGGTCTTAGATTCAAATCCTGCTAGGTGCAATCAATATTTGTATTGGGGCAGTCAATATGGAGCTTTGTTCTGCCTTTAAACGGAGCCCTCGCTAGTACACGACGGAATTGGTCCTCTTGAATTAGTCGGTTGTAAGACCGGATATCAAGATTTAAAAAAAAATTACATAACAACGTGGTAATTAATCTAAAGGTATATCAATATTTCTAATCATACATTTTCCTCTAAATGTCATTTTTTTGGTAAATATGAGAGGTTACGTGCAGTTCCAACTTCAAATCAAGATAATTTATAGTTGATGGGAAGTACATGATATAATACTGCATAAAAGTGTTAAATTTATTCACTTGATGATCTTAAAACTGATTACATAAGGAGTATATATAGGACAGAGAATTTAATTTTGTACAATCAAATAGTATTGAAAATTAATTCACTATAAATGTTATCCTATCCTAAAGCTTTAATCCTAATTATTACCTACTAATTGTTGTACAATTAGAGTCCTAAAGATCTGATGTTGACTTCGTAGTCAACACTCTCCCTCAATTTAGGTGGTAGATATCTATCATGCCAAGATTGAATCTGATATTTTCATATGTATTTCTTGGGAGAGCTTTAGTTAGGATGTTTGTTGTTTGATTGCATGATTATACATGATAAATACTTATAGTACCACTGTTAATCTCCTCCTTTATGAAATGTCGGTCAGTTTTCACGTGTTTTGTTCTATCATGGTGAATTGGGTTCTTTGTAATGCAGCTTTGTTATCACAATATAACCTTATGGTGTGGTTGGTTTGAATTCCAGTTTCATCCAATATCTTCTTCATTCATATTCCTTCACAAATGCCTTGTGTCATGGCCCTGAACTCAGCTTCTACACTACTTCTAGCTACCACAAACTGTTTATTGCTTCTCCAAATAACCATGTTTCCCCCACACAAAAGAGCAATAACAAGTAGTTGACTTTCTGTCTGATATACAACCAGCTAAGGGAGGCAACCAAGCATGCCCGCTCCGTTTAGAGTTGTCCCGCAAAAAAACAGGGTAGTGCAGGGCGGGCGTAGTTGAGGATGTGTACATAAAACCTAGGCCCGTCTTGCAAAAAAGAGAGGGCGTGAAAAGCCTGCGAGAACGACACCTTTTGAGCCTAAAAACACAAAAATTTATGTATTACCCGCGCTCGTAGAAGTCCGCAAAGAAAACGGGGAGGGCGGAGAAGTCCGCAAACCCGTTTTACCACCCATACAACCAGCCCAATCTAAGTCAGTGTAAACTTCATTATCCCTATTTGAATTTTTCCTGAAATGAAAACCTCTACCTGGTGTACCCTTAAGGTATTGTAAAATCCTATTCACAACTTTCATGTGAGCTTCCGTAGGACTTGTCATGTAGAGACTTGCCATGCTCACGGAAAATCCACTATCAGGTTGAGTATGAGTTAAGTAGGTTAGTTTATCGACTAAACTTTGGTATTTATCTTTGTTAGCTTGAGGGCTTTCTTTAGAGCTGTATCTGCTTATTGATTCCATAGGAGTGTTGACAACCTTACACCTAAGCATTCCAGTTTCTTGGGGTAAGCCTATGATGTATTTCCTTTGAGACACATATATTCCCTTCTTTGTACGAGTTACTTCCATATATAAGAAATACTTAAGTTGCCCTAAGTTCTTCACTTCAAACTCTCTAGCCAAGATATATTTTAAGTGTTTAATTTGCTCATGGTCATCTCCTATGATAACAATATCATCAACTTACACAAAAAATTGTTTGACAAACATAATGTGATCTGAATGACCTTGTATGAATCCTTCCTTTTTGAAAACTCGAGTTAGTCTTTCAAACCACGCTATAGGGGAATGCTTGAGACCATAAAATGATTTTCAAAGCTTGCACACCTTGCTTAAGGTGCTAGATGATTCAAGTCCCAGGGGAATTTTCATGTATAATTCCTATTCTTACTCACGATTTAAGAAGGCATTTTTAATGTCTAGTTGATGTAGTGGCCAATCCAAGTTTGCAGCCACGAATAATATGACTTGTACTGAGTTAAGTTTGGCCATTAGAGAAAATGCCTTTTCATAGGTTATGCCATATGATTGGGTGAAACCCTTTACCACAAAGTGAGCCTTATATGGGTTTATGCTCCCATCAGAATTGTATTTGATTGAGAATATCCACTTACATCCAACTTGTTTCTTCCCTTTTAGTAAAGAAATAATTTCCCAAGTGTTATTTTTAATCAATGCTTTAACCTCTTCTGTTACAGTTGTTTCTCACTTGGGCTGTTAAAGTGCTTCATGAACAGTTTTTTGAATATTTGTGTTGTCAAGTGATGCTACAAACGCCCCACTTTTTGTGATAGTTTCCCATATGACACAAATCTTTCAATGGGATGTTAAGTGCAAGTTCTCTTCCCTTTTCTTAATGAAATATGAATAACATCATTGTTATTTAAACTCGTATGAACAAGTTCAGAGTTTGGAACAATTTTACCTGAGGAGATTCCATTTTATGCAGTTCGGTCAGATTCATGGTTTTGCATCGAAGTAGTGTTTTACTCTACCATCTCTTCATTTTATTTCCTCCTAGTGTAAACTTTATAGCCAACTTCTTGTGCAGTATTGTCGGCATGTGCAGTTTCAAGGACATGTTAGGATGGTTTTATGGGATTTTGTGGTTAAGCTAGTGTGAAATTTTTTGGTTCAACAGGTACAAAATTTTGTTATTGTGTGTAATACCCCAAATTTTGCCCTAAGATTTGCCGTTTCATCTCGCATTCCATTGCATTTTACATTGCACTTAACCAGTCACTAACAGGTTTGTGTAGTTGGTTGATTTTTGCAGGAAAATGTCGTGTGGCGCGTT
Source organism: Lathyrus sativus (assembly GCA_963859935.3). Lineage (NCBI taxonomy): Eukaryota > Viridiplantae > Streptophyta > Magnoliopsida > Fabales > Fabaceae > Lathyrus > Lathyrus sativus. The sequence goes on from OZ012736.1 coordinate 3,191,124, forward strand.
TTAGTCCAGGAAGGGTAAAATGGTCATTTGCATGCGGCCGGTTGTCAATTTGCGGATGTGGAGCTGTAGTCAGGAAATCTGAACCGTCGTATATTGTGGAGGTTTAGTCAGGGCCGAGGTGTAGTGGGAATGGTTTGATTGTGGAGGATTTTGAGCTGTGTTGAATTAAATCGGTCTAGCCGGAGAATATGTTCATTTTTGAGTTTAATCGGACAGTTTAATTTTATTCGGATAAGTTGGTTCATTTGAGGTGCTGGAAGGTTTAGTCAGAAGTTATGTCAGAAACGGATTTAGTCGGATAAACGGGAAGAGTTAGAAATTAGTAGGAAGAGGTTTTAATTTCATTTTTCATTTCATCTTTTTAAATTAATTTCATTACAATTTTTAATCAATCATATTTCATCTTTTTTAAAATTAGTTTTATTGCATTTCAATTTCATTTCTATCTTAAGTCCCATTGCATTTCAATTTCATTTCTATCTTAAGTCCCATTGCATTTTTAATAATTTCATTTCATCTCTATTTTTATTAAGTCCACTTTTCAATATTTTCTTTATGTATTCTTTTTGAAGTTTTATATTACTAATTATTTGCATATTAAAAAAAAAGTGTATATAATAATAAATAACAAGATTTTAAGGAAAATACTAAGAATTTTTATTAAATTCTTTACAACAAAAATTACAAAAGAAAATATAATTAAAATTACAAAAAAAATTTTAATTACAAAGTATCAAAAATATAAAAATCCTAGTCCTATTTTTTTTCGTCCGATCTCTCCGACTTTCCAACTCGTCCGATTATTCCTTCCGAACCTGCAAAATCGACAAGCAAACAAAAGTAATTTTATCGGTTAGTGTCGACACCCTCAGAGTGGTATCATCATCGAGTGTTCGATTCTCGGCCAATGGCCTATCCAGCAGCTTGTTGTTCTTATCGTTTAAGGCAACCGAAAGAAGAAGAGGAAAATTGTTTTGAAATAAGTTGTTTGGCCGAAAGAGCTTATTTGAAAATCCTTTTTGAGAAAAGTGATTTTCCTCAGAAGGACGGTTTGCCCCAAATGGGACCTTAACTCCAATCTTCCTGAAAAGAAAAAAATATTCCAACAAAAATTCAACAAGATCAAACAAGCAAAACAATTTGGAATCAAGTTCAAGTTCTAAACAGTTCCAAAACCAGTTCAGGAAGAACCAGAAAAACCAGTTCAAGCAAGGCCAAGAAATCAATCCAACATGAGAAACCAAATTTTCAGAATCACAAGCAGTGTTTTCGCATCAGCAACTCAAGGTAACAGTTCTTCCGAAAACTCCTGCAAGCAAATTGCAAACAGATCCAAAACCTCAGTCAAACTTTTCGTGGCAACAAAATGCGAGTTCACTTTAAAAAGAATTACCCAGAGCTCGGTCAAAGCATCAACCACGTCCTGAGGAATCTCCTAAAAACAAGCTCAACTTAAGAAAATCGAGATCCAGCCCACAAATAAATGAATCAAGTATAAAAAGATCATCGGTTTTCGATGGGGGGAGGAACCCTAAAAGGATCCAAAACCGAAAAGCAACAACGGCGGCTCAGAGGATCTGTATATCCTTCATCATCGCCTTCCGACGGTTCAGAGAAGCTTTTAGCTCCCTCATCATCACCGTCCTAGAGTCACTATGCCAGAATTGACTTTTAGCAGCACATACAAAGACAGCGCTTTTAGAAAAAGCGCTGCTAAAGAGTCATTAAAAAAAAAAGAAAAAAATTGCTTACCAAAGACAGCGCTTTTTAAAAAGCGCTGCTAAAGGGGAGCCCAAAGAAAGCGCTTTTTAAAAAGCGCTGCTAAAGGGGGGGGGGACCTAAGAAAGCGCTTCTAAAAAGCGCTGCTAAAGGGAGGGGGGTCTAAGACAACCCTATGAAAGCGCTTTCCTAAAGCGCTGCTGTAGGTGTATTCTACGAGAGCGCTTTTTCTATAAAGCACTGCTATATGGGGTACATAAGAAGATCTTTGAGAGCGCTGCTATATGGGGTACATAAGAAGATCTTTGAGAGCGCTTTTTAAAGCGCTGCTAAAGCCATTAAAAATCGCTGCTATAGGTTTAGTTAGAATTAATTTAAAATACCCACCATAATTTTTAAAAGAAACAGAATAGTCATCGCGTATTTCTTTCTTTCTTCTTCTCTGGCGAACAAAGTTGCCCTATAAACCCATATTCAGTCACCGTCGCCGTCCGACCGTCACCCTCCTCTGTTGCATTTCGCCGTCATTCACCGTCCGTTTTCGATAGCCTCTGCTCGTCTGCATTGCATTTCCGTCATTGTTACGGTATTTGAAGTTTTACTCTGGTTTTCTTTTTTACTTATATTTTCACCATTGTTGCTGTAATCTTTAAGAAAAACTGAATATGTTTTTATTATTTGAATGCAATCAAGTTAAGTCATTTTCTGTCATCTTGTTGTATGGATATCTACATGTTAAGTCTCTCTGTTGCATGTTATATATTTTGTATTTTAATCTACATGTTAAGTCTCTCTGTCATTGTTACGGATATTTTGTATGTTTTAGATTGACAAACAAGAGTTTGGATTGAAACTAATGAATTGCCCTGGGAACTGTTTGGTGTTTTTATATATTTTGATTCAATGTACTGATAAATTCAGAACAAGAGTACAATTAGAAACAAGGTGAATAGAACCAATACACTACGATAGTGAGATATTGAAGGTTAGTCGATAGTGAGAGATGAATAGAATCAAAAAAGTGAAGATATTGTGTAAAAGTTGTACAAATGGAGAATGAAAATTAGTGGTGAGTTTATATGATGATGAATGTTAGTGTTGTTAAGTGATGGCTAGGTGGTAGATAGTTTTGTAAGGTGAATAAAGAATGGAAGAGATTGATAAAAGTTGTACAAATGGAGAATGAATAGAATAAAAAAAGGAAGGGAAAAGTGAGAGAAAATGAATAGTTAATTAATTAAAAAATATTAATGTAACTTGATAGAGCATATTTTTTTTCAATATAGTTTGGAAATTCCTATTTTTTAAGAGAGTGGCCAACATGAATATGGTTTTATATGATATGGTTTTATATGTTATTATGGTTTTATATTTTGATGGTTTTATATGTTGATATGTTAGTATGGATTTCTCAATGTTTATATGATATGTTATTATGGTTTTATATGTTTAGTTAGGATTTCTCAATGTTTAGTAAGGGTGTCATTTTGGTTTAAGGATTATCTAGTATTTTTAATATGATTTGTTTTGGTGGATTATCTAGTATTTTTGTTTTGGTTAATTATTAATATGATTTTAATAAAATTTATATTTTGTCTGCTATAGGGGTTACCTGTGAAGAGCAAAGTTGTGATCGTTTCCAAGCATCCTACTGTGTAGCATTCTTAGAAGTTAGTGATTTCTTTACAGGTATTCTCTGTTTTGTTTAACTTTCATAGTTTAGTGTAGATTACTCAATTAGTATGGATAAAAAATGGATGTCTGGTAATCGATTGTCAAAAGAGTACGAGAATGGGGCATCGAAGTTCGTTAAGTTTGCTGTTGAACACGCCAAAGACCCTAGTAGGATCACATGTCCTTGCTTAGGATGCTGTTATGGGAGTTGAGTTGACGCCGTTCAGTTGGAATCTCATTTAATGAGACATGGAATTGATCGAAGTTACACATGTTGGACATTACATGGTGAGATAAGTAACGAGAATGTTGAACCTCGGAATAATACGACATGTGATTCAAAATACAATGGCAGGGATACATATAATTGTGATCGAGTCGAAGAGATTGCAGAAGCACTTGAAGAAGATCTTCAAGATTGTCCCAAGATGTTTGAGAGGTTGGTAAGGGATGCAGAGAAACCGTTGTATAAAGGTTGCACTACTTTCACAAGATTGTCCGCGGTATTAAAGTTGTAAAATGTAAAGGCGGGTAATGGATGGTCGGATAAAAGTTTCAGAGAGTTGTTAGCCCTACTTCAAGAAATGCTTCTGGAGGATAATGTTCTTCCCAATCGAACCTATGAAGCTAAAAAAATGTTATGCTCTATTGGCATGAGCTATGATAAGATACATGTTTGTCCAAATGATTGCATTTTGTTTCAAAATGAATATGCATCATTAAACGAGTGTCCTAAATGCGGTGTATCTCGGTATAAGAAAAAATTGTCACCAGCAAAAGTATTATGGTATTTTCCTATAATTCCGAGATTTAGACGCATGTTTCGTAGTGAAACAGATGCAAAACACCTAACTTGGCATGTAGATGATAGAATTGTAGATGGGAAGTATCGACATCCGGCAGATTCACCACAGTGGATGAAAATTGATAATGATTATCCTGATTTTGGAGAAGAAGCTAGAAACCTTCGCTTGGCATTATCGACTGATGAAATGAATCCGCATGGTCTACAAAGTATCTCACATTCCACCTAGCCTGTAATTATTATGATTTATAACCTACCTCCATGGCTATGTATGAAGTGTAAGTACATGATGTTATCTATGTTAATTTCTAGCCCTAAACAACCAGGGAATGACATAGACGTATACCTGACACCTTTAATCGAAGACCTAAAGAGTTTGTGGGAGAACGGTGTGGAGGTTTATGATGGATATAGGAAAGAAAGTTTTAATTTGAGGGCGATGTTGTTTGGCACAATTAATGATTTCCCAGCATACGGAAATCTATCGGGTTATAGCATTAAAGGTCAATGTGCGTGTCCTATCTGTGAAGAAAACACAGATTGGACGCAGTTGGAATTTGGTCAGAAGAATGTCTTTATTGGTCATCGTAGATTCTTAAATTCTAATCATCACTACCGTGGGTGGAGAAAAGCATTCAATGGAAATTCAGAACAACGTAAAGCTCCACCTACATTGACCGGCGAACAAATTTTTGAAAAGGTGAAAGATGTGAGTACTAAGTTTGGCAAGCCTTTTGCTCACACGCTTGTCACGCGTGGGTGGAAGAAGAGGTCAATTTTATTTGAGTTGCCGTATTGGAAGTCGTTGTATGTAAGACATTTCCTTGATGTTATGCATATTGAAAAAAATGTATTTGAAAGTGTTATTGGTACGTTACTTAATATACAAGGAAAGTCTAAGGATGACCTTAAAGCAAGAAAGGACTTGGTAGCAATGGGAATAAGAAATGAATTAGGACCCTTGAAGAAAGGAAATCACACATATCTACCACCTGCTGCTTATACTTTATCTAGAAAGGAGAAAAAGATATTGTGTAAGTTTCTGAGTGAAGTTAAAGTTCCAGAAGGATACTTTTCAGATATGAGAAGACTTGTTTCTATGAAAGACCTCAAAATAAAGAGTTTAAAGACACATGATTGCCATGTTATAATGGAACACTTTCTACCAATAGGTATACGTTCTATTTTTCCAGAAAACTGAGAGGCGCAATAACTAAATTGTGTTTTTTCTTTAGGTCAATTTGTAGTAAGGTGATAGATCCTGCGATCTTACCAACATTGCAAAGAGAAATAGTTATTACTTTGTGCGAGCTTGAAATGTATTTTCCTCCATCATTTTTTGACATAATGGTACATCTAGTTGTTCATCTTGTGAAAGAGACACAACTGTGTGGACCTGCCTATATGAGATGGATGTACCCTGTTAAACGTTATATGAAAATATTGAAAGGGTATGTGAAAAACCGAAGTCGACCAGAGGGATATATTGTTGAACGATACATTGTTGAAGAAGCTATTGAGTTTTGTACTGAATATTTGTCCAACGTTCAATCCATTGGCCTCCCAAAATCTCATGTTGTTGAAAAAATAGTAGGTAAACAGTTAATTGGAAATAAAGTTATGACAGTTTCAAGGGATGAACGAGAGCAAGTGCATTTGTATGTTCTACACAATGACATTGAGGTTGAGCCGTATGTTGAAATGCAGAAGGACGTTCTCTGAGGTTTAAATCTGAATAGAAATGAAAATTGGATAGTATGTGAGCACAATCGAAGTTTTATAACATGGTTCAAGGAGTATATTTTTTCAAAGTTTTATTCTGATCCCGCTTCAATAACAGAAAGGTTGAGATGTTTAGCATATGGTCCAAGTTTGCATGTGTTTTCTTATAGCGCATACGCAATTAATGGATACACATTTTATACCAAGGAACAAGATGATAAAAGTACAATGCAAAATAGTGGTGTCACCGTGCTTGCCAAAGAAATGCATATTTCCTCGTATTATGGGGTTATCGAGCGCATTTGGGTGTTTGATTATGAGAAGTTTCAGATTCCTATCTTTGGATGCAAGTGGGTTGAAAATAATAGTGGCATACGAATGGATAAATCAGGTTTTTTGAAAGTGGATCTTAATAAGGTGGGGTACAAAGATAAGCCTTTTATTCTAGCCACACAAGTTAAACAAGTGTTCTATGTCACTGATCCGACAAGTACGAAATGGTCTATAGTTCTTTTTTCCAACAAAGTAATCGATGATAACATTGGAGAAAAGGAGGATGTTGATGTTGAGAATGAATCTAATATTATAGATGATCCAGATGAGAATATTAGAGCGAACGAATCATATATTAGAAATGATCATAATGAGGGAATTTGGATCAATCCATCTGTCCGTGTTGTTAAGAGACAAGTAAACCCCGTTAAAACGAAAAAAGAAAGAGATGTTAAAGGTACTTGTAACATATTATTTCTTATTTATATCATGCAATAAAATAACATATTATTTCTTATTTATACCATGTTTTTCTTATATTTACATTTCTTATGTATATATTTCTTATTTACATATTTGCATGTCATTCATTTGATACTTTGGTTTTTCTGAATTACAGGTATATATATTATGGCCAGCAACGAGGAAACATCACATGATGGAAAACAAACAACAAAAGACGTGGAAGGCGATATTAAAAGAGGCATAACAATTATGAAAAAAATCATCCGTGCGAGAGATAAAGGAGTAAAGTATGATGTCCATTGGAATGAAAGAGATCAGTTAGTTGAGCCTAAAGGTGCGTTGCTAACAAGTTACATCGGAGCACTTGTACATTCGCAAGTTCCAATTACTTGTGATAATTGGAGAATTCTTTCATTACATTTACATTTACATTTACATTTTCTTATTTACATGATGATCTTAGACTCCTACAAAATCCAAATCAAAAGATGATAGAATTATTGTGCGGGATACCGATTCAGCTGCATCAAAGAAACCGGTACTACTACAGTTACATGATTATCTTATTATACATTAATTACTGAACTTATATATGACTTTTAGGTTCATGATCAGCAGTCGCAACAAGTCAGCAAGGGTAAGATGCCTGGAACTTCCAAGGTGCCCAAAAAAGCATTTGTTCCTCGATTTAGGATGTGCCTTGAAACATATGTGGGAACATCAGATGTGCCTGAGGGTGGCATCCGTCAAATACATATGGACGAAGGTATTTTCGGTTTTGAATATCTCGAAACAATTGCTAGGGAGGATTTTGACCAGGTTTTCAAACATTCTGAATTGGGCTTCGGTGTTATGCATTCCTACATCAGGTACTTCGATCCATTTTAATTAAATAATTGAACATTTTAAAATTTGCTCATTTAATTGAATATTTTAATGTTATTATGTTTTTTTAGGCTCTTGTATGACAAGTTGTTGGTCCCGAATAATTTGACTTCAGTATTCGTATTCTTATCTGCTAGCTGTGTCAACTCACGGGCAATAGACCAGACACCAGATGCAGTCAAAGAGTACACAATGCAAAGATTTATGGGCGCGACTACGGAGAAGTTGTTCTTGTTGCCATATAATACTGGCCATGGGTTAGATTTTATTCTAAATTCATTTATTATAATTGTTCGATTTTTGCCTTTCTATATAACATTTCCGTCTAAACTGTTGTCTTATTTTATAGTGGACATTGGTTGTTGGTCGCGATTAATCCGAGGAAAGAAATAATGTATTATATAGATTCATTGGATGGCGATGCAACAAAATATGAAAATCTGAGGAACATGGTTGATACGTAAGTGATGAGATATACTGTTCTGAATAATTATATATCTTTATTTATTATGTGACATTGTTCTAAATATGCGTTTATATTATGTTAGAGTTATACAAATATTCAGAGCACAAAGAGATGCAACAGTGCCAAAAAGCAAGGCTAACAACATCAACTGGATCAGAGTGGAGGTATATTTTCCCATGTTTGACTGTTATAGTGGTTCTACTTGATAAAACTATTTAAACTATATATCCTGATAAATGTTCGTTTGTTTTTTCCATTTACAGTGTCCTTGTCAGCGCAATGGGATTGACTGCGGATATTTTATATTGCGCTTTATGAAGGAAATTATTCTTTCTGGTCAAATAGAGGTTCCAATCATGGTATGGATCAATTCATAAGTTATATGATTCATTTTGATAATTATCTGATACTTCATCTGAGTAATTAGTTTTAAAATTAAATCTTGCATGTTCTGTTTTATTATGTAGTATTTTGATGAATTCAAGTGCGTTACTTACTCGAAAGCAAGATTGGTAGAAATTAAAGAGGAATGGTGTCAATTTATTCTTGAGTTGAGAATTGTATAAAATTATCGGATTAGAAGAATTGTAATTATATGTAAATTGACTGTATTTGTGATGTTGTAATTCTGAGGATCGGATTTTGTTGTAACATATTTAAGCAGGATTATGTTTATTAAAATGATTATGGGCAAAGTGATGAGTTACAATGTATACTTAAAGGCCAAAGTTTTGAATTGTATATATAAGGCCAAAGTTTTGAATTGTATAGATAAGGCCAAAGTGTTGAAATAAAGGCCTGAATTATAAGCAAGTTTGTGTAATATAAGCAGGTTGTTGGTAAATATACAAAACAACGTGAATATTAAAAAAAAAAATTTAAATCTGGGACATTAGACAGCGCTTTTACAAAAAAGCGCAAGCGCTGCTAAAGGTTACAAACATAGCGCTACAAAAGCGCTGCTATAGGTTGGGAAGGGGGGGGTCTAAAACAGCGCTGCTAAAGGGGGGCTATGACAGCGCTTTGTAAAAGCGCTGCTAAAGGTGGGGTCTAAGACAGGGCTTTGTGAAAGCGCTGCTAAAGGGGGGGGAGGGTTGGGGGGAATATGCAGCGCTTATAAAAGCGCTGCTAAAGGGCTAAAAAAGCGCTGCTAAAAGTGCTGCTGAAGGGAGCCTTTAGCAGCGCTTTTTCCATAAAAAAAGCGTTGCCTTTACCTTTAGCAGCGCCACTTTTGCCAGCGCTTTTAAGCGCTGCTAAAGGCCAAAAAAAGCGCTGCTAAAGGTCTTTTTTGGCATAATGAGTTGGAAAGAAGAAGAGGATTCAAAGTTACCGAAGCTCGCGACGTTACCGGTTCCGCTACCATCACCATCCGGCGGGCAACGAGACCGCGGCCTCAGGCGTGACATCACTGGCCGGAGAAGAGGACGAAGGCATCAAAATAGTGGAAAGCATCGGAACCAAAGCACGCATCGGAACTGCGAGATCGCGTCACCATCACCGGAGAACAACCTCCATTGGTAAGGACGGTAGCTCAATCACTTATTTTGGATTATTTTCAGGTAAAGGCGATGAGAAGAGGAGGGGAAATCGTTTCGCGTAACATGCAAAGGGGAAAAAACGAAGAATAGCTCCGAAACTGTCCATGGAGGTCCGACGGCGGTATGAGAGGAAGGAGAGGTCTCTCAAAGTGAAACCCCAGAGGACAAATGAGGAAAGAACACGGCCCCCTCCCTTTTCGGTTATCTGTGGTTTTTTCTTTCTTTTTTAATTTTTTAGTATTTATATAGTTAGTTTTTAGTTTTAGGTTAATTATGTTAGGGGTTGAGATTAATTATGTAAATTGTAATTGAAAGGTTAAAACATTTTTATTATTAAAGTTTAAAACATTTTTTAATAAAACTTAAAACATTTTTTTAACTTAAAAGTTTCTTTTAAAATTAAAATGTAAATCTTTGTTAAGGGAAAATTTGAAATCTTAAAGATGTTAATTAAAATTAAACCTTTTCAACTTAAAATTTAAAATCCTATTCGAAAATGTAAATAAAATTTTTTTAATAAAAAAAGACCTTAAAATTAAAATATTTTTTTTAATTTAACTAAAACAAATTTTTAAATAAAAACATTAAAATGAAAATGATTTCTCCTCTTGAATGCAAAAGTTAATTCTCCTTTAAATAAAAATTCCAAAAAATAAAGTTATTGAGTTAGCCGTTTCAGTGTCATCTAACCCCCATAGGTTTGTTTGTGTCAGCTTATTGTCGTTCATTTATTTGTACTATTTTTTGGCATGGATGTAATTTATGCGAGGCCATGATCGCAGTTGTTTTTATTTTTCGCATTTTTTTCGGGGATTTGTAATTTACGCGGGTGATCATCGCGACGCTTTCTTTACAGCTTTCTTTACTTTCTGCACGTTATTTCTGCCGCATAATAATTTGCCATATCTTGCATGATTAGCCGTTAATTTCCCCCTCTGAAGGATTAGGTCTAGTCGTTTGACCACCGAGTCAATAGTCTTAACCCTTTAAACATTTCAAAACCCTAATAGCCTAGGTGTCCCGCCGTGGACGAAAATACCCTTTACCCTAGCATTAGGTCAAAGAGTCGCCGTACTCTATTTTAGGGTTTCCCGCTGTGGAACATTTAGTCAACCCTAATTTTAACCCTAATTTCAATTCAACATTTCAACGTAGAAGTAGGAGTTTCAAGACTCCACGTGAGCGTGTCCTTAAGATACGTTTACTCCCCCTTGAAACCTTGACCACAGTCAAGACGTTTCTAACCTCCCTCTCGAGGGGAACTACGATTACTCTGATTCCATTCCCTATCCCGGATACGTAGGCACAAGATGTGAGTCTTGCTGAGTAAACTTAGGACTAACCCTTAGGTCTTTTAGGTCACACTATCCCTTAGCTCAGTATATATCCTTAAAGCAGATAATAAAATAAAGGCATACAATAAACAAAAGGTTCCTGTAGAATACTACAGATGTTTAGGGTGCTAGTACATTCCCTAAACTTAACCAACCCCTTACCTAGGTCTCTCCCCGCATTGTGTTTACGATGCAAAAATAGGTTTTCCCTCTTTTGACCTTTTCCTTCGGATAAATCAAAGAGCGATTGTGAATCAAGAATTGTGATTCAAACTAATTAATAGTTTGATATCCTATTTCCACCGCAACAAAAATTGGCGACTTCACTAGGGATAAGATTGCCATAATTTTAAGGGTTGCCCCTATTTTGTTTATTGCATGTTTTTATATTATTAATTATCTGTATATATTATTGTATATTGTGGGGGTATATGTTATTGTGAGATAAGTCCTAACCCGAACTTGAGTGACCTTATTATAGGATGGTGATATATTCAATGAGACTTATAGGGAGTGAGTCCCGACCAAGCCGACTTGAGAATCACCACTCGATTGAGACCATTCTGTAAGATAGTTCGGTTTAACGAGTAGTCGTGAAAACGTTTACTATTTTTGGAAAGGAGTCCATGATATTGAGGACCGTAGTACCTTAACACCACCTTGGCCTTATATAGGACGTAGTGCGAGAACTATGTGGGAGTAGTCCTACAATAGTTGCTATGCGATACTACCCTCAAAAGAGGTTCTCTTGAGAATATCATCAACCCCCGAGTCAGTCGGAAGGTTGGTAATATCCGAAGGATGGACTGATGACTTTAGGCACTTCTTTAAAACCTTGTTCGGCAGGTACAACTAACCTTAGTACATACCCTATGGGGATGGGTAGACCCTAACTCCTTGCACGTATCCTTAACCTAGGACTTGTGAATATATGTACATTGCATCCATGAAACATTACATTGCATTACATTTCATGGAATTCAAATTTTATTTATGGATATTGCAGGATACTATGGATTACAATAGAAGAAAAACTTTGAAATATACTTTTAAAAGTCCTAAGCTAGATGACCTAAGGAAGCTAGGATCTTTAATCGAAGATTAAGACGGATTTCGAAATCGGTATGGAAGGTTGTTATCTCTATTTGAATATAAAGTGAACAAAGGACTTCTGTCGGTTTTGCTACAATTCTATGACCCCGACTATCATTACTTCACATTCCCTGATTATCAGCTATTACCTACTTTGGATGAATATTCTCAGCTTGTAGGGCTGTCTATTTTGGATAAGACTCTGTTCCCTTTCCTAAAGAACAAGACCGTTGCTAAAGCCATATGCTTGAAGGTATCCGATATCAAGGGCAATATGATTGCCAACAATTGTGAAGATTTTTCCAACATACCCTTGCTTGGTTTTGATGGAGGATTTATTTTCCTCCGACTCTCGATCTACCTTTTTGAAGGCCCAGCTAGAAGAGTAGAGCAAGGAGCAGAACAGGAAGCTTCCTTAGAGTCATTATTAGCTTTTATGTTATGCCAAGATTTTTCTAGGAATATTATTTGTAATCCATTTTCAATTAATAAATAAAATTTCTTTGGTATTCTGCAATATTCGTAAATATTTGAATCCCATGAAATCATTTCATTCGCATCTTAGCATCATATTTTTGCATTCCATGTGTCTCCCGGTTTCTCATACTCGGTTCTCTCGCCTTCCAGTTTGTCACCCTGAGTTCTCTGCATTGATACCACACTAGAGCTCAAGCTCGAAAGAGGATGGAAGACCAAGCTCGAGAATTTGATCGCGTCGACAATGAGCTAGCAGACCTTCGAGAGAATGTAGGAACAATTATGGAGTTGCTCCAGGTTATCAATGCAAAGATGAATACTCAACCTACTGTGGTCTCTGAGATTGCCGCTACTGTTGCAGATCCTCCACTGATTGTTACTATTGAGAATGCATTTCCTTATAGTTTAACACCCGGTTTCTAACCTCCTCCTGTCGTTACATCAGCTCAATAAGCTATTCTTGGTGCCGCATCAGTTCAACAAGTTGTTCCTATTATGCAAAATGTTCGTCAAACTGTGCCTATGGTTTCTGAGCCTCCTAAAGTGGTTCCTACTTTCACACCAGCTAATGTCCACACTCATGTGCAGCCTTATCTTAATGAGCCTGTTTATGAAATTCTGGATGATAATGATGGAAGGTACCAACCGTGTGATAGGCTTCGTGAGGAAGTTGTTACTATTGATAAAAGATTAAGAAAGATGGAAGGAGACCAGATCTTTGGTGCTGCTGCTAGAGACATCTGTTTGGTTTCCGGTTTAGTTATTCCGCCAAAGTTCAAGGATCCGAACTTTGACTGCTATGAAGGGACTACTTTCTCGAAGAGCCATTTGATAATGTACTACCGCAGGATGGCTGCCCATGTGGAAAATGATAAATTGATGATTCAGTGTTTTCAAGACACTCTGAAAGGGGCTTCATCGAAGTGGTATTTGACATTGGACCAATCTCGTGTCAAGTCTTTTCAGGATTTGTCTAATGCTTTTATTAAGCACTATAAGTACAACATGGACTTGGCTCCCGACAGGAGACAACTGTTGAGTATGACTCAGAAGGATTCTGAGACCTTTAAGGAATATTCCCAACGATGGAGGGAAATTGCTTCTCAAGTTGAACCTCCATTGACTGACAAGGAACTAGCTGATTGGTTTGTCGACACCGTTCGTCCCGAATTCTATGAAAGGATGGTGAGTAGTGTAACCACGAATTTTGCGGATATTGTCGCTGTTGGGGTAAAGGTTGAATTGGCTATGAAAAATAGAAAAATATCTAGTGGTCCTAGTAGTTCGAGCTCAAGAGATTAAGCTAAGAAGTCTTCTTTCAATCCTCAGAAAAAGAAGGAAGGAGAGACTCATGCTGTATCTTCAGGTAAGAGAAGAAATAGACAGTATCAGTACCCGTAGTATGCTCAACCATAGGGTTACCCGGTTGAGTATTCTCCGCCTCCATATATAGTTGTTATTGCACCATCTTTTAATCAGCAAGCTCCACAAGCTCATGTTTACCAGCCTATACAACAGGCTCCTGTTTATCCGCCTCCGGTTTACCAACAACCTCCGCCTACCTATCAACAAGCGTCCAACGCTCCTTCAAATCAACAACCGAGGAATCAAGCACCTTGCCAAAAGGCTCCGGTTAGGAGACAGTATAAACCTTGTTCTCCGATCCCGATGACTTTCACCGAGTTGTTTCCTTACTTAGTGCAACGAGGTCTGGTTACTACCCGGGCAATGGGTCCACCTCGTAATCCGTTGCCTGCTAATTACAACGCTGCCGCTCATTGTTTATTTCATGAGGGGGCGCCCAGACATGATTTGGAAGATTGCTATGCTCTAAAGGATATTGTCAGAGAGCTGATGGAAAAGAAGATTTTGTCTTTCAATGATCCGCAACCTAATATCAAAAGCAACCCTCTGCCTAACCATGGGGCTGTTAGCTCTGTTGACGACTCATCCGTTGAAAGGTCTTCTTCTTGAGGTAGCTCAGATCAACATGGCTGGGGCAAGCAAGACGACTCATTCCAGTGAGGCTCCGCCAGAGGAAACCACCACTACCATGCCGGCCTCAGATGCAAAGACTTCATAAACACATTTTGAAGGGCTTTGAGACAGTTCATGTCGTTATTTATATGTTTTATTTTCTTTGATTAAGCATAATTAGCATGTACGAACTTGTTATTTTGAATAATTAATGCATAATGTTTGTCTTGAATAAATCCATTTGTTTCACTCGTTAAAAATATTTTTCATAAACTTATAATGCCAACTTTACCCGATCTCTTGCTTTGATAGAGAATTGGGAGGAGGATGATGAACCAAAAACGTCAAATTCCTTGTCGTATGCTTGTAATTGGAACCTGCTGATGATGTAAGGCATTGTTTCAAATCCCAAACATTGGAGATATAAGGATGATAATCCCTCTTTAACCCCTTTGAGCCATGAAGTAGGAGTTTTCTTCTTTTCCAAATTAAAACCCTTACTTTAACCTAGGGCAGGGTAGTTTTTCAGTTAAATTGATCGAGCGCTCAGACTCTCAGAAGAAGGAGCAAACATTTGAGAATCTATCCTTCACGTCTTAGGAAGTTAGAAGTCAATGACCGCCCCTCTACTACTAAAAGAATGGGGCAGTCACAAGCCTTTCAAAAGAGTCACACGACTTAGTCAACAAAAATAAAAAAAATATATAGTCCGCTAAGTCAAAACCTATGAAGGAGACTTAGGCAAAACTGGGGCATCCTGCTGGACTCCAAAGTCAAATCAAAAGACGTCGTCCGGGCAAAAGTTAGGGAACCAAAAATAAAAACAAAAAAATAAAGGATTATAATAGAGAATCCCTAATAAAGAACACACTCGTGTGATCAAACAAAAAGATAGATCAGTGACTTCCAGGTCCAAAGCATTGATAAGTTCTCGACTATGTCAAATCCGATTGAGATATGAGTCCTCCCATCCAGTTAACTGAATTAGGATTGGAGAACATCACAAAGAGTGGGTGGGTACAAATAACTTCGAGCCTTTATCCTTTGTTTCTTAAACCGTGAACCAAGCCACGATACAACCTTTAAAAGACCTAATTGAAGTAGGAAGTCTTTTGAAAGCATACTCGACGAGATAACGTTTCATGACTCCTATGAGCTATGCTCAATGTTGGCATTACAAATTAAATTCATATCCTAGCTATGTGACTTCGGCCACGAGTTATAGTGATGTATTTTCCAAAACAAAAACAAAAATATTCAAGACAAATATATTGTTGCCTTGATAGTTTCAGAATAGGCATTTCATGCATGTTGATTTTGCTTGATATCTTGGAAATTTACATACGTACATCCACAACGGAATTCGAAGATCCTGCTAAACAGGAGCAGGTGGTTTCTAATTCACTTACTGATGCAAGCCAGACATACTTGAGAACTATTCTTGTAGACTCAGTCGTAACACGGTTGATCCGTGCCAGTTGCGTCGAGATTTGAAAAATCTCTCCAAGAGTTTGAAAACAGTGGGGCAATCGAACCCTATGTTCTCTATAAAATCCTCTTGATGACTCTCTCATACAGCAGGTACTCTGGGGCATATTGTTTTTTCAAAATGGCGACTGGTCTATTGAGATCAAAATTAGCTTCATTTCACGATATTCTTTATGCACCCGATGGATTTTACTCCCAGAGGTCCTCATTCCCCAGTAAGTCATTGTTGCAGAAGTACATCTAGGCCATTGCCTCAACAGAGTCCCCAGAGAGACTTTAAGCTGACACAGTCCCCAGCGAGACTATAAGCTGACAACACTTTGGACTGAGCTGGTAATTTCCAAGACAGCAGAGATCTTACCAGCATCTTCCCAGTGATAGTCCCCAGAGAGACTTTAAGCTGACAATACTTTTGGGATCCATCCGATAAATCCCCAGTGACCCTCAAGACTGCAGGGATGTCCCCGGTATCCTCCAAGTGATATATGTTCTTGAAGACCCATTCTCAGTGGAAGCATCTGTTCCTCAGTGAAACTGCTTACCGTCCTCAGGAATAATCCCCAGGAGATTGCCATATTCTCCCCAAGAGGCCGGGATACTTTCCCCTAGGAATGCCCGTTGATTTCTCCCCAGTAGGTCTGATGAACTCTCCGCAGGGAAGTTTGATATATGTTATCCCCAGTCAGATATACCGTTTCCCTAGGAATTCGAGGTATTATTTCCAGGAAGTTACTACACTATCCCCATGAAACTACCTAGCTCCACATCTTCCCCACGAAGCGGATATTTATTTTATCCCCGGAAGTCTCTGATCCCAAGAGTTCTTGGGCTAATTATGGTTCATGATAGCAATCCCTCGCGTGAAGTCATGACATCTTATCCTCATGCAGAGGTCAGGGATCCCCAGTTGAAGTCATGATATGGTAGTCTCCAGTGAAGTCGTATCCCCATGTGGAAGTCATGGTATTTTTCTCCCCAGGGAAGTTAGAACTTTGAAGCAAGATTTGGTTCTACCATCAACTCTTTTTATCCCGTGATAGATGTACTGTTGCAGAGGTTGCCAGGTATTCCCGTCGAGATGTTTATTTCATCTCATGTTTCCTCCTCTCGTCTGTTTTGTCAGCATATGCATAAGCATACTCATCGCATGACATTTTCATACACATCGACACGCGCATTAATGTAACGCCCATTTTAATTATCTTGTTTTTCCAGTATTATTCCATTTTCCAGCGTGTATTATATGGAAAGTTGTTGAGGAAATAAGGTGCATAGTATTAATATTATATAATCGATAATGATAATAATTAATAATTAATATTAATGTGGATATTATTATTATTATTATTATTAATATTATGAGGTTTTAATATTAATTTGGAATTAAGAAAATGAGGAAATATTATTAATGTTTTGGAAATTAAAAAGAAATTGAGGATTTATATTAATTGGAGTTATTTTGGGGTATTAAGGGCAATAGTGGCATTTGGAAGAATTAGAAAGAGGAGGAACACGATTGTGAGAGGAAGAGGAAGAAGAACAAGGTCTAGCAAGTGGAGAGCGAGCTTGAGAGATGATCAAGAGGAAGGAGAAGGTCTAAACTACCAGATTTTGGAAGTTCTACTTCGATCCGAGCTGCATTTGAGGTAAGGGGGGAAGAATCGGTTAAATTTCGGTAATGCATGAATAATTGGTAGAAGGGGGTTTTGTCGCACCTCGAAAATTCATTTCGAACATACAACCCTCGCGCAAAAGGCGCGGAAATTGCGGTTCGACAGAGTCGCCACCGAACTTTATTTTTCCCGAATTGACGGGAGAGGAAAATATCGAGAAAACCTCATAAACGCGGAAGGAACACGGCCGTCGCGACCATATTCCTGGGTTCGGGAGTCGGTTACGCGAGGGGAAGGTATTAGCACCCCTCACGTCTGTCGTACTCGACGGGAACCTCTTAATTCAAGTTAATGGATGTTAGCTAAACTTAATTCTTCTCTTCTCGCTACTAAAACGATACTATAAGGGCTAAGACGCTAGGGGAAAGGGGATGGTTAGAGGATAGGGTGCTCGCCAAGGATTGGGGCCCTTGTGCCTACGTATGCTCATTCGGACGAGAATGAGAAATCAGAGCGTCGTAGTTTGACTACGGGAAAGGATAGGGAAAATGGAAGATGGAGGGAATTGTGCTCGCCAAGATCATCGCAATCTTGTGCCTACGTATCTTACATTCAAGAATGAATGAAGAATTAGAGCGTCTGTAGTTTGTGGTAACAACCACGAAAGAAACGGGTTTGAATTGGATTTGAAGTGAGTACGGATGACGATTACTCGAAGCTTAAGAAAGACCTCTCGTACCCAAGTAATCGGGAGAGCGAACCAAAGACTTGGGACACTCTCTTTTTCATCTTGAAGAATAATGTTATGTTTGAATGGTGTCTGAACTGATGACGATTACTTTAGCTTAAGAAAGATTTCTCGGACCAAAATAATCGGGAGGGCGAACCAAAGACTTGGAACACTCTCTTTTTCATCGTAAGAGAAGTTGTGTTTGAAAGGATGAGGTTGAAATGATGACGATTAATTGAAGCTTAAGAAAGATTTCTCAAACTCTAAATAATCGGGAGAGCGGACCAAAGACTTGGAACACTTTCTTTTTCATCGCAAAAGAGGGTTGTCTGAATTGAAGATAGTTGAACGATGTCGAGTTGTTAATTTTATTCAGAGGCGTCAATTGTTCACACCCGAATAAGACAACTCGCATGTAAACAACTGAAAGCAAGATCAAAGACTTGAACCTACTTTTTACACCTTGAAAAGAATTAAATAGTTGTTAATTGACTGATGGTTTGTTTCGAAAATCTTCTTGACGTTGGATCAAGGGTTTGACTCATTATCGCGTGCAAAGCGTGTTGGAAATAAAATGGTTTGAAAAAAGAGACCGACTTGACTTATGCATCAAGGGTCGAGTTGTAATAGGTTGATGGCGAATGCGTACGAGCACTCGACTTACGGGTTGTTTGAAAGTGGCTCGATGATGAATCGAGAGTTAGTTTGAAAATAGCTTGAATCTGCTCTAGTCCCTATGGGTGCTCCTAGGAGATAAACTAATAATCAAAGAAATGCGAAACATACATAGGAATGGGAGAGGGGTACATTTAAGTTACACGGGATTGCACGAAATAAAGGGGTCTCATTGTCAGGTAGCCCAAGAGAAAGCCGTGTGTGTGCATTTGTGTCCTAAACTACGCCTTGAGCAAATTCGGACATGACTCAAAATTAGGATACCTGCAAATGACCAAAGATCCAACAGTCCACCAAATCGGCTTTTAGGAGTTTCGATAATTTATTAGGTATTTTCGAATATGGGTGAGTAAGGATGATAATGAGATATGATAATAAATAATATGGATAAATATGATAATATAAAATAATATGAATAATAATATGACAATAATATTCACAATAACATTTAACGGGAATTAAATTTAATGGTTAGTTTAGTGAATCGAATCGGGACACGAAAGGATAGGATCTAGTCTTAATCGCAAACATAATGCCAATTAATCAAAGATAGCGTATCACGATCCCAAAGTACGAAAAATGACCCCAATGGTCATTCCCCATAGATTTGAAATCGAGAAGGTTATCAACTTCGATACGAGACGCTTACGAATAAAAGACTTTCATCGATCCAATAATCAAAATAAAATCGGAGAAAAAAGGTGGTCTCAGATCCTTTGTTTCACGTCAATATTTTGACGACTAAACGGCGGAAACTTCGTCATCGACCACTAAAAAAAATAAAGATACTAATAGCGAGATAATTAAAACTAAATGAGATTTATTAAATGGAATAGTAAAAAGGAAATTAAAAAAAAAAACAAGGGGATCCTTTGGGCTTATTGAAACCCATCACTCCAAAACAACAATGTGACCAAAAAAGGAAGGGAGGTGCCGAAATCGTGTACCCTGGGCTTCCCAGCCCAGTTCTCAATCTGATATGTCAAATACAAAAAAAAAATAAAAAAAATAAAAAAAATAAAAAGATAAGTGAAATCCTAGGTTATGTCAAAATAAACAGATGCTAACATTGTATCCCTCAAATGGACGATTCACCGAGAAGACCCAAATTCACAAATCAAGTATCAAAGATTTAACATGATAATCCGCGTAACTCGCTCGTCCAACCTTAACCTGTTTGCGTATGTTTTTAATTCTTCCTCCTCTCATCTCGATTTCATCTCAATCTCGTCCCTCTGTTCATCTCCATTCTCTCAATTTTGTTTTTTTTTGGGTTGTTAGATTGATTTGGGGTTTGAATAAGAATGATTGGGTTTATGGGTTTCGCAGAAAGTGACATATATGGCGGTAGAAGAGAGTTCAGAGTTAGAGGTTGCAGAAGAAGAGGGTTAAATGGTTGGGGTTATTCGATTTGAGGTGCGGTTTCGAAGGCTGATGGAGAACAGGGAAAACGAAATCTGAAAGGTGATTCGTGTGGTTTTAGTTTGAAGACAGTAGTGGGGGTAGGGTGTTTCTGCGTTTTGATTGTGTGTCGTTTGCTGGTTTTTTAAGGTTATTTGGTTTTGATTTCACGGTGATGGTGTTTAGAGCTTTGTTTCAGAGAAAGCTCATCAACGGTGGTGTAAGGGTTTGAATATGGAGGCTGTCGGTTTTGGGGTGATGAGTTGATGGATGTGCTAACAGTGAGTTAATTGAAGGAGGTAGTTGGTTTATGGTGAATATGGAGGTTGGAGTTTAATAATGGAAATTGAAGATTAATGGAGAAACTTCAAGTTTGAATGTTTGCTGAAGGTGGAAGAAGAATCAGAGAGGAGAGTTGAAGATTGAAGGATAGGTTAAGGTTCAGCTCAAGATGTTTCGGAGTCCAGAGAGATGAAGGTGGAGGGGTCCTTTTAAATGGTTGTTGTTGTTCTGTTTTTCAGGAGAATGGTCAAGATGGATTAGGAAGTTAGGGCGGCTGGCATTGTGACTAGGGTTTGGAGGCTCACTCTCAGATTAGGTCCCCCCTCTAAAAATTTTCGTTTTCTCTTTATATCAGATGGAGAAGGGTAAAAGTGGAAGGAGTGGTGTGCTATGTGGAATGAAGGGTCCTCAGAAAAGATTCCTACTCAATCCCCTATTTTGTCTGTAGTGAGGTAATATCTTCAATTACTTTTCACTGCGGTAACTCCCTCTTTTGCTTTTACTGTGGTAAATGTATTCAAAATGATTTGTACTTCTGTTTGAAAATGATGCAGGGTATGATTTTTAAAGGTGGCAAGGCAAGGACAAGGAGCAAGTCAAAAATTAGGAGTAAAAGCTTTGCAAACTTCTTGCTAACTTTACTGGTATTCATCCTTTTCTAATTGGCAGTAAGCATGTGTTTTCCCTTTTTTTTTTAACAGTGTGGATATGGTCTGAATGCAATCCTGACTCTGTTTTCATCGCAGTTGGCATGGTATTTGAGGTGGTGGAAGTTGAAACACGCCAGGTCCTGCTTAGGATCCACTCTTTATTTCCTTTGGTGCGAGTATGTGAGGTCTGAGTGAGGTCTCTACATGACTTTGAAGCTGCCTCCCATGCGCCCTCAATACGGTTTTCGCATAAACTTTGCGAGTGACATAGCTATTAGTTTAAGTTAATCCTGGTCTGTCACAGGTTTGTTGCTTCAATTGCATTTACGGAAGTTGGTCACAAAGTGATGTTTAACCTATGGCTGGACCGCATAATGACCTGCGGCGAGAGCTGCGAGACGGTACATGTTACATGCCTCGTCCTTGTTTCCTTAGTATCCTGCTTACAATTTCCATTTAATAATGTTTCCTTTCATTGCGACTTGTGAGCTGTGGCGGTTTCGACCATGTTGCTGACACGGTAGCCCTCTTTTAATTTCTTGGACTGGCTTGTTTTTTCATTGCAGATGATGCTGTAAACCATTGGCGTAATTCAACTTACACCAGTTTGCGTTAAAGCTTTGCCAATAAGCTCGTATCTTACACTCACTCGGTAATGGCTTGCCTGACCGAGTTTCTTTGTGGATTGCTTACAAATTTTCCCTAACCATCTCTCATCTTTTTTCATGTATGTGATCATTCATAGGGACTTGGCATGACCAAGGCTTGATATGGTGAGGATAGGAACAATGATGTTCTCGCGGAGACTTTTCCTTATGCGTCTTGATTGCATCCACAAAGGGCTTTTGGCGTCCGCTTCCCGACACTGTACAGAACATCGAAACTTCACACTGATCTTGAGTCAGATTTGTCTTCAACTTTCTTATTTTCTCATGTGTGGTCATTTTGATGATATTGTTTGCAGGTTTGATCTTTACGCGTGAATCATAGGACCACTTTGGATTGTATAAAAAAAACCACAACTTTTGCCTTTAGTCGGTGGTGGATCATGCTGCTGTGCATTACTCATCATTGTCGGGGCTGAAATTTTGAACGGTATGAAGACTTGGTGTGGACTGCTACTGGTACGACATAAACTGCATACTGTGGTATGGGCTAGTCGTGCACAATTTGCTAGAATTGCAGGCGTAATGAAGATACTGCACTTTTAATATTGGGCTGAGTTGCACTTTGTAAAAGAATTGGGTCTGTTACTCTTCTGTCACAATTTTGTAACTTCTGTTGCAGGATTTCTTGTTTGGCTGGTGCAGTTCTGTGAAGGTTTCATTGGCAGTGATGGAAGGCATCTTGCGGAGCTTGCGCATTCCTTACTGCTGTGGCTGGTTTTGTAAGATACAATTGCTGTCAATTGGAGGACGAAGTTGTGAATGATCTGGACATTTTCTTGGTGAGACTTATTACTTCATTCTCATTCTTAATTTCTTGACATAAGCACAGAATTTCTTGTCGTGTCTCTTAATGAACTCCTTTGTGTGTTTCTCGGCGTGACAGGGTTCTCCGGTTTATGGTATAGATCTTCAAATCCGTCCCATCCTTGCTGCACATTTTCAACTCCACCGTAACAAAGCCCTGTCAAAAACTCAATTGTCCAAAAGACACTT
Source organism: Lathyrus sativus (assembly GCA_963859935.3). Classification (NCBI taxonomy): domain Eukaryota; kingdom Viridiplantae; phylum Streptophyta; class Magnoliopsida; order Fabales; family Fabaceae; genus Lathyrus; species Lathyrus sativus. The sequence continues at coordinate 3,214,051 of OZ012736.1, forward strand.
CTCAATGTCTCTAATTCAAATTCTGACATCAAGACTTGTGTTGCTCCAGACATCCTTACTCAAGTTATATTTTTTGAAACTTATTTTTATGCGAGGCCAGTTGCCGAGGAGATACGCTGCTATTGAGATTATTGTTTCTTTTGTTTACAGTTCTGCAGGTATTGGCCTTTACCTGATGCAAAGCGGCGCGGTAGCTTCTTGCGATGTTGTCCTTGTAAGTCTTTTTTACTTCGAATTTCTCCCTATTTTGGTCTTAAGTAAAAGAACTCTATAGATGCATTGCCATCATCAATACTTCTCAACATATTCTCCTCGTACGAATCACAACCGCTTGTCTTTTTTTTCTCTTTTTGTAGGTTATGAGCTGTTCTAAACCAGAAGAAATTGGCTGATTGCAGTCATCTGTTTGTAGGTTGTAGTCATCTGTTTTGAAAGGCATTCAGAGAGACTTTCTGCAGCTACAAGTTGTGACCTGATTGCGTTCTATAAACTGTGTCTTGAAAGAATTTTTCCTTTGCAAGTGTGTATGGCAGATAATGGCTAATGGCTTGTGGTGTAGGTCATTTTTGAGTAACAGTTATATGGAGTGAACATGATTTTTGTTTTTGCAGGTCATTTACTCTTATTGGGCAGGTTGTCTGTGAATGTTTGGGCAGAGTTTTGGGACTGTGTGTAGCAGAACAAGATTACTGCAGAATTTTGGTACAATTATGCTAAGGTGCATCATGGCATGTATGCCCCGAAAAATACCTTTTGCTGCGGGACCAACAGTCACCTGGCTTGATATGATACAGGGTCTAGCCATGACTTGTGGCAATGATCAAAATTGGCAAGACATGGGGTCTTTGAAGGCACACAAGGATGGAAAGGAACCACTTGGGATGTAAGGTGATACGCGAGATATAGGCTGCTGTTGGTTGTCCTTTTTCGTACAAGACGCGACCATGAAATGAAACAAGGGCCCGCAGTTGATTTTGGGTGGTATGGAAACTGAAATCATCTTAGACGTACAAGCTAGAAGAGTATCTTTTGTCGGTTTGCGACTTGTGCACACTGTGAGAAACGTTGTCGCAGATTATCCTGGGAGTGGTATGTTAATTACGATACAGAACCGCTTCTACTTTCATCTTCTTCTTTTGTATTGCAGCGACTTGTTTAATGCGTGAATTGATTGTCGTGAGAATTTTCAGTATCGCAAGTAGTACGTATATTAAACGTTGCATCATGACGCGTTGTACAAATTGTAACTGGGATTGACAGAGTGTGTCGGTTTGCTATGTGGATTGACATTTGCGTTATGAATTTTTTAGGTGGAATTGCCGGAGGCACGAACTTTGGTGGCGCGAATTGGTGCAGAAAACAAAAGGGGTGCACAGACCCTGCTGCAGCTTGTACATGGTCATTTTATCATGACCCTTAAGAATCGCCTCACCTCCTTCACTGTTACGTTCAGAAAAATGCCCCTTGTACTGATTTAAAGATGCAAATGGGCCTTATCTCTGTTGAAGCTACAAACAATTTAGCTGAAGATGCTGTGACAAACTCTTTATGCTGTAGTTGTTAACAATAACCCCCTTTTTTTTGTTAATCACTTTTGAACCCCCCCCCCCTCTTAGTTTGCAAAATACATGGGCTATTTATGTAACTTCATTATTTTGTTGAATCTAGAAAATAAACATGATGGGCTTTATACCTTTAAATCAAGTTTCAGTTTGAGTTACTATGCGATTTCGAACTTGTCCGAAAACATGATGGCTCATAACAAGCGCTTGAATTTCCATGTGGATTTAGCCCAACAATCATATTATCCAAATTGCCAATGTCTCTAATAATCAAAATTTGACCATGAATGAACTTGAGTTTTGAATCACACATAGATCCTTGAAAAATAAGAACATGACTTGAGGATATTAAAGCTCTAATTATTGAACTCTCATGATCTTCAGGAATGACACCCCGACACTTATCATAACTTAATAGTCTGGATCACGCACAGATGACTCGAATAGGTAAAAACCCAATTGAAAGCTCCAACAAACCACTTGAATTATAATCAACCCGTGCCTCAAACAACTTAGAAGACTAAACAATAAGCCAAGGCAATGCATATATATTTTTTAGATTTTTTTCTCTAAATAATGATTGATGGGCACATGTACAAAATGAGATGTATACACAAGGTAGGACAAATTTGGGGTATGATAGGTTTCCCTAACCCCATAGGCTTTTGATGAATCGAATTGATATGTTGTTGTGATTTTGATTGCTACTGAGATGATTCATCCATTACATGTGTTGTTTGATTGATTTGGGGGTTTCCGGGTAGTTCGAAGTTTATGCCGAAACTGAGTAAACGTGTAGAGCTGACATTTAATCGGGATAAATCGAGGATAGATGTTGTAGATAGGTGGTAGAATATTGGTCTGGTATGATGGGGTTTAGTTTGGAATAGAATCGGCTGAGTTCGGAGCGTTTCGCCGACTCTGAGCAGTGGTGTTATTTTTCTGAAATCGCAGGTATTCGCTGGGCGAATGAAGGGGCGAGCCTTCGCCAGGTGAACTGAGCAGCGAGTGCTGCCAGTAGCCATTGTCTGGCTTCGCCAGGGATTTCGCTGGGCGAGCTCCAGCGAGTATTCGCTGCGGGGTTTCGCCAGGCGAATGTGCCAGCGAGCCCGACAGCAGTTTGTGTTTTGCTGCTGTTCTGTTTTGATTCCTTTGTGGTTTTGGACCCTTGTTGGTCATGTTTAATGATGAGCTTGTTAGTGAGCTAAGGTGAGCGTATGTGTGGTGTCAGAACGTGAATTTTGTGACATTTGTGTGAGTATGATATTTGAATTGGTGTATGTTATGGTACATGTATGTGGTGATGTGTGGAATATATGCATATAAATGTAAGTATATGTGATATATGATGAAATGGATCAGTAGGATCGTATGCACCTTGTGTGCTTGATGTGTATGTGATATATGATGAAATGGATCAGTAGGATCGTGTGCACCATGGGTGCTTGTATTTGTTGTGTGCATTGGTGTCTTGCATAGCATGTGGACGGGTTGAATCATGTCTCAGATGGAGCGTAAGTGATTCACTCGTGCTCCAAATAGGAAGCGTAGTAGAGATAGATCGTGTCTCGGATGGAGCGTAAGCGATCTATCCTGAAATTGATTATATGGGCTCAGGAGGAGTGTGGTAGGGATAGATCATGTCTCGAATGGAGTGTAAGTGATCTATCCTGAGTTTAAGTCGGTACCGCATATCATTGTGTCGAGCTGCATGTGTTGCATTGTCATGTGTGTTGTGTTGGCGATGGACAGTTGGTCCGGATTTGATGTATGTGAAATGATTGTTTATATGTTTCTGCCTTTATTCATGTACATTATTACTGTTATATTTTTGATCGTGATTTCTCACCCCTCGTTGTTGTTGTTGTGGTCTGTGCTTCTTCGGAAGTACAGACAATCCAGGTGCATAGCTAGCTTGGAATGTGGCGAGTCGATTCGTAGGGATGCTCTGATACGTAACACGGGGCTTTTGGGAGTTATTTATCTGTTTGATGATTATGTTTGACTCTGTGTCGTATCATGTTTTGTTGGATCTGTTGACATGTATATGCTTGTCTATTTTGGGCAGTTGGTCGAGGATGATGTATATGATGTTTATATGTATAAGTGTATGATGACAAATTTCCGCTGTTTAATTATTGTTGATATCATTTAATGAAAATGTTTTGTTGGTTTCTTCTGTGACATCTCGTTCTATGGTGTGAAACTCTGATAATTGTTTATTTTAACTGCATTTATGTTATTTTGGGGATCGGGGTGTTACAAGTTGGTATCAGAGCAGGTCGGTCTGTCCGGCCAGTGCAGTGTTTTGAGTCTGTCCTTAGGATAGAGATTGTGTGTCTTTTGACCCTGTGTTGTTTTGGTTGAGCAGTATGGCAGGGAGGAATGATGCTGCTTTGGCTGCAGCTATGCAAGCAATGACGCAGGTGGTTGCCAATCAGAATCTGGCTGCAGGTGCGCAATTCAGAGATTTGATGCAGTTCCAGAGTTATAAGCCACCGAAGTTTGAAGGAGGGATTTTGGATCCAGAAGCTGCACAAAAATGGCTGAAAGAAATTGAGAAGATTTTCAGGACCATGGGGTGCAGTGATGAGCAGAAGGTGAGGTTTGGTACTCACATGTTGGAGGGTGAAGCTGAAGCTTGGTGGGACAACAGTCGCCAGAGATTGGAGGCTGCAGAAACTGCCATTACTTAGGAGGTGGTTCGGAAGATTTTTCTGGAGAAGTATTTTCCGGAGGACATCAGAAGTGCTAAGGAGATTGAATTTCTGGAGCTGAAGTAGGGTAACCTGTCTATAGCCGAGTATGCAGCTAGATTTGAAGAGCTGACTCAGTATTGTCCCCATTACAATACTGATGAGGCAATGACTTCTAAGTGTCTAAAGTTTGAGAACAGGCTGCGTACAAAGATTAAGATGGGAATCGCTTGTCAGAAAATCAGGAACTATCCTGAGTTGGTGAGCAAAAGTAGGATTTATGATAATGACAACCGGGCAAGGATTGCACACTATAAGGCGGTGAATGATCGTAAGGGTAAGCAGAGGTTTGGTGGTACTCCCTACAGCATTCCGGCTGGTAAGGGAAAGCAGAAGGCTGTTGCTGATAAGAAGTTTAGAGAGAGGAGGGCATCTGTGGATTTGAGTTATTTTCGGTGCGGTGTTGCGGGGCATCATGCTAATGAGTGTCCTAATAAGGTGAAGAAGTGCTTCAAGTGTGGGAAGCCGGGCCATGTGATGGCGGAGTGCAGGACTAATGTGCCTACTTGCTATAACTATGGTGAGAAAGGTCATATTAGCACTCATTGTGAGAAGCCGAGGAAGGTTCAGACGTCTCAGGTCAGCAGTAAAGTGTTTGCTGTGGTGGGAACTCAATCAGCAGATGATGAGCATGCTATCAAAGGTACTTATTTTATCAATAATGTTCCTTTGACTGCTATGATTGATACGGGTGCAACCCACTCGTTCATTTCTCTTGATTGTGTGAAGAGGTTAGGTTTGGTGCCGACTACTCTCGAGCGGCGGATGACTATCGAGACTCCCTCTATTGGTTCAGTGACTACTTCTTTGGTGTGTTTGAAGTGTCCACTGACTATTTTCGGTAGAGATTTTGGGGTAGATTTGATTTGTCTACCACTTGGTGGTTTGGATGTTATTCTGGGTATGAACTGGTTGGAGTTCAACCGAGTTTACATCGATTATTTTCGGAAGGTGCTGTTGTTTCTAACCCCAGAAGAGGAAGCATTGGCAGATTCTTTGTCTAATAAGGAATTGATGGCCTTATTGGAAGACGAAGCAAAGGTGTTTGCTTTATTTGCATCATTATCGATTGACAGCAAGACGTTATTGGAAGAGTTAGTGGTGGTGAATGAGTTTCCGGAAGTGTTCCCTGATGATATTACAGAGTTGTCTCCGAAGAGAGAAGTTGAGTTTGGCATTGATCTTGTTCCTGGTACAAGGCCTATTTTTATGGCGCCGTACAGGATGTCGGCAGTGGAATTAGCCGAGTTGAAGTCTCAGATTAGAGAGTTGTTGGATAGAAAGTTCATCAGACCGAGTGTGTCACCGTGGGGAGCTCCAGCGTTGTTGGTAAAGAAGAAAGATGGTAGTATGCGTCTGTGCATCGATTACCGTCAGTTGAACAAAGTGACCATCAAGAACAAATATCCTCTTCCAAGGATTGATGATTTGATGGATCAGTTAGTGGGAGCTCGTGTGTTCAGTAAGATTGATTTGAGGTCGGGTTATCATCAGATCAGAGTGAAGGATGATGATATTCAGAAGATGGCGTTTAGAACTCGTTATGGACACTATGAGTATACTGTGATGCCTTTCAGAGTGTCTAATGCGCCAGGAGTGTTCATGGAGTATATGAACCGGATCTTCCATTCTTATTTGGATCAGTTTATTGTTGTGTTCATTGATGATATACTGATTTATTCTAAGTCGGAAGAAGAGCATGCGGAGCATTTGAGGATCGCTTTGTAAGTGTTGAAGGATAACAAGTTGTTTGCCAAGCTATCGAAGTGTGAGTTCTGGATGAAGACTGTGAGTTTCTTGGGGCATGTGATTTCTAGTGATAGTGTAGCGGTAGACCCGTCAAAAGTGAGTGCAGTATTTGTCGCGGTGAAATTCGGATACCAAACTATTGATTAGTTTGAATCTTATATTCATTTTGCAACCGAACTTTGATTTGTCCAAAGGAAGGGATAAAGATCGAAATTCCCACAATGCAATGCATATGCAAGGTTAAGAGAGTTATAGGTTCGGGGGTTGGTTAAACTTAGGGAAGGTACTAGCATCCTAAGTTTCTGTAGTACTCTACAGGAACCTCTTGTTTTATGTTGTTTATTGCTATGTGTTTATCTGCTTAAGGGATTAGAGACCCTAGGGGTTTATATCTAAGTATACTCGATAAGGCATCGCACCTTGTGCCTACATATCCTTACGGGAGTGGAATCAGAGTATGTTGTAGTTCACCCTAAAGGGTTAGAGGAGTTCTTTGACTGTGGTCAAAGTTCCTACGGGTTTAGGGTAGTTGTTTTGATTGGGTCTAGGAGAAGAGACGAGTCTTCATTTTAAGAGAGATTACTCAGTTTTAGCCACCACAAGTGTGTAGAAAAAATTTGTATTTGTGTATGTCGTCTTAAGAGAAGGGCTTCGAGCGCTTGGAAGGGTCGACAAGTACGCCTCTGTCTTCTCTTAAGCGATCAAGAGATATTGATTGTATTTATGTTGTGGGGCGTGACAAGTTATATCTCGCTTAAGATGATTAACATCTATTCTCTATTGTGTTTATATTGTTTTTAAGTTGTATTGTTTTGTTTGTTCTATGTTGTAAAGATTAGGGTCCTTCCTATGGGGTAGGATCTATCCTAAGCGATCAACTTGAATGGGATCAAGGATCGTGGGGAGAATGATGCAAATGAGGTGCAACTACACACAACGTTGAATTATGTGTAGGTTTTCCCTTTGGACGGATGCGATGTATGAGCATGACGTAAATAAATTGCGGAAATATAAAGTGCGGAAAATAAACCATACACACGCATGTAAGCGCTGGGTGTAGGTGAGCTACATACAAAATAAGAGCAGAGAATTAAAGATATACGCATGTAAGCGCTGGGTGTCAGTGCATGTGTAAGTGGGGTGCACGATTGATTATATTTTTGCGATGTTAATTGGTTTTAGCCGTTTGATTTTGAGAAAAACGTTGATTGGTGTGATGAGATTGTTTTTAACTGACTTAAGCGGAAAGTTGTTGTTTTGAGGTGGGTTGAATTTTATAAGTTTGAAAACGCTCTTTTCAATTATTGTAAAAAAGCTTACTTTTAGATTGTGAAAATGTTTTGTTATAAAAATAGTTTCTTTTAGTATAATCTCTTAAATTATGAAAATGATTTGTTTATAAAATAACACTCATTGAATTATATATAAAAAGCTTATTTAGTTTTTAATGTTAAGAAATAATCATTAAGTTTATAAAAGGATAGTTAATTAATTGATAAAATGAACGATAGTTTTGAGTTTATAAAAAAAGAATATTTAAATTTAGTTAATTGAAAAAACAAACTTAAGTTTATAAAAAAAAAATCTAATTAGTTTTGATTAGATGGTGAAAACGACTTTTAGGTTTATATATAAAAACTATTTAAATTTTTTATTAGTTTAATAAAAAGATAAGACTAACTTAATTAGTTAATATACATGTTAATTTGATTAAAGAGTGGTTTACTAATATTTGCTTTTGGAAGGTAAAAAAGAACAGGATTTAATAGCAACCTAATAATTCAAAATAGTTTAACGTGATTTTAAAAATAATTATTTATAAAAAACTGATTACAAACCTAGTTAATTAAATTGTTGGTTTTAAAAGATTATTATTAATTTTATAAGAAAAGTTGATTAGTATGTTAATTGGTGATTAGTGTATGATAGTGCTGTGTTAGTGTGCAGTAATTATACATTTAACAAAAGCAAAGCAGAAATAAGAAGAACCCTAAATCCCCTAATCGGTTCCCTTCCCCGCCGCGCCGTTCAATCCTTCTTCCTCATATTCGCCCAAAACTCTTCATCAAAACCTGTCAAAACCCTACAAAAAACAACATTAATCATGAATGGCAAATGTCAAAATGAGGAAGGTTACTACCCCTCGATGAACGATGGTTTCGCCGGTGATGGTGAGGTGGTTTCACGATGAGCGGTTCGCGGAGGAGGATCCCGGCGATGGTGGTGATGGTGATTCGCGGTGGTGGTTCGTGTCGGCGATGGCTTTCGCGAACTGAAAGAAAAAAAGATGAGTCTCCTCTTGCTCCGAAGTTTCAATTTATCGCTTCTAGGTTTTTTTTGTGAATCTTTTTATGAGGAATTTCGTGTCTCTTTTTCGTTTCCATTCTTCTTCTTATATAGACTTTTTTCTGATTTCTCGATTGAATTCGTTTTAATCACCATTGAATGCTGATTGGGAAATTTCCAAACATGGTTATGATCTGATTTGAAAAACATTCCCTTTTCGGTGAGATTGTGTTAATGTTGTTGATGAGGAAATCTCAAATCTCTGATTCTTTGGATTATTCTTTGAATCTCTTATGGAATATTCCCCGTTTTGCTAATCTGATTCTTTGCATTTCCTGGTAGGTGTGGATAACAAACGAGTTGTTGGGCTGGGTGATGAATTAGGCGGTCCAGAAAACCAACTTGCCATTTTTGACATCAGATGGGACGAACTTCGATTTATCCTAATATTCCCCGGTGCAGACACACGTGGAGATGCTCAAAGTTTCTCTGGTGTATCCTTAATCCTTTTCTAACGTCTTGTAGGAGCTAAACAACAAATAGTATTGATGTCGTGATACTGCAGCATATTCACACGGTTCTACCACCATCTTGTAGGTGACAACTTCATTGGCAATTGCAGTCAGTGCCCTGAGTTCTAAAACTTATTGACACAGGGTATCGCGTTGCAAAGGTGGTAATGGCATTTGCAGTCTGAGGAGAAAGGTATGAGGGGTAAGACGAAGGTGTGGCATAGCATAAACGACGGTGATCCGTGATGATGCAGGTGAAGACTTGATGCAAGGCGTGAAGGTGAATGTGAGGCTGTTGCTCGTGCGTAAGTGGTGACGGGGTTTGGAAGTTGTGACTCAGAATAGTATGTGAGATACTCACTATCTATCCAACTTTGCAACCCTCTAATCCGGTATGTGCGTTGATCGAATTATGCAGAAGACAGCCAATGGTCTCATGTGTAGTTTGTGCGTCAAAGCTCGAGCTTATGATTGACCTTGAGAAGTTGAGATACTTGCGATATCGATGAAGTGCTTCGAGACGAGTTTCCTTGATCCTTTCATATTACTGGGTTAGGCATTTGGCCTCTGTTTGCTTTATATTCCCTTTGTAACCGTAGTCGATGACGTGCACATTCTTTGTTGCAGGATCGGTTGCGTGCGGGGCAAAACCTTCAGCATAACTTCGCATTGTCTTGTCGTTGTGATAGGAATGAAAGATGGAGTTTGGCATGGCTTTGGAAATGTATCAGTCTGCGGGAACCCGGTAATGGTCTGTGTCTTGATGTAAACTGATTTTGCAGGGGCTGTTTATTGTGATAATTTACGACTGGTCTTGATTGGTGTTTGAATTGTGCAGGCTGGATGTGAACGGTGAGTTGCTGTCAGCTTTAGCACTTGAATGAATACCTCAGTTTTGGAATTCTCTCCTGTTTTCTTTTAAGTTTATGCGTGACTGATGGTTATTATGCTAGAGAATACCCCTGCCTGCCATTTGCTGTGAAATCTCTGTGGTTGTCACATGTTGATTGTCTTGTGATGGTTTTATTATGTTTCTTTTGTAGCTTGTACGCAACCTCAATTGGGAACGACTTCGGCTGGACTTGGGAGCAGAAGGAGTAGTACGTTAATAAGGGGCATTTAACAATCTTTGCTTCTGTTTTAACACTTTTGGCCGCACGGTTATTGGTGCGTTAGATAGACCATTCGCGTATGCATCTGTCGTGAAGTTGGGTTCTGTATGTGGCTGTGGTGTGTATTTGTTGAGCAACTCAGACCGTGATTCAACGTCTAAGGTACCGCTCTTCTGTCGCTTAAAACTTGTCATTGATTACCACTAACACCAATAGCAACAAAAGGAAAACTCATTCTCCTTCTCTTTCAGGTTCTGAAACCATCTTCAAGAATATTATAAATGCATTCATCAAGGACTAGGGCAACTCAAAGCAGCTCTTATGTATTGGGCAGTCTCTGCTATGATCTTAGAGGCTGAAAGTGTTATGGTCACTCCAAACAGGCAACAAGCGATGGTATGTTGTAAATGGTCATGCAGTGGATAGCAGAGTGACTCAACTTAGTTGCTGCTATGTAAATGAGTTTCTAAATTTAATGCGGTTTTGTTGGAACCAAGTTTTATGGTATTTGGAAACATACAGCGTTAACCATGCATTCTGTTTTTGTCTTAGCTGTTATCTTGTACTAGGAATGGTTCGTCCCCGGTAGCGACGGCTTTACGCCAAACATGACAGTGCTGCTGACATTTATCATGGAAGAGGTGAACCCATATCTATCTTGTTTTGTATGAAATGGTCGAAACCAAAGCCACCTAGTGACTTTGACTTCGAGTCGGCTTTCTCTTGTCCATTACCCTCATGTGTCGTTGATGTTGTTCGCAGATGGCGAGGAGCTTCCTGCAGCGGCTGATAATGCCTCCGTCGTGACTGCGCTGAGAATGCTGGTGTTGTTGCTTGCTGTTAGGGATGTAACATGGTGTTCTACTTGATTTAAAGTGAAGTCTTCATGGAAGTGAAGTCGATTTTCCGTCACTGAGTGAAAGTGAAGCTGCGTCTTGCTCGAAGAGCGTTGTGTCATGTTGGTGGCCTCAATACCAGGAACTATAGCAGCGAGTCTTTATGAAATTGGTTTTCTGGTGCATTAATGTATAATCCCAAAGAACAATTTCCACGTACTAAGTCAAATTCTTTGATGTAAACTCAAATTATCTTGTAAATAGTATTTGACCCTTTGAACCATCTTTGTTTAGCAATGTTAAGCTTATATTTATTTGCCTCCATAGCGTATTTATACGGTACTATCCACTATAACGAACATTTGAATCACCTTTCAAATCGATGCCCCAACCTACGGTGTAAATTACTACGACTTTGTGAAATAACGTAAACGTAGCATTTCTCATCTTTGTCAATGTTCGGTCAGAGTTGAATGGAACTGTCGCAAATGTGTTGACTCTGTAACTCGGTCATAACTCTTAGGTCTCTGAATTGAGTCTGGACACCACTGCACTTGCACGAGCTGGTTAGTCGCAAAAAACCTAAATATTAAATATTAAATCAAATAACAAAAGAAAAAGTGCAGAAAGAGGTGGGGTCCCGGGGTCAAAAATTAGGGTGCAACAGATGCCCCTATTTAAGTTACTCCTATTCGGAGATACGGAGACTGAAATCTCTGTCTCAACGAGATAGGAGGGACTTAAATACAAACATTGCGCGAATTTTTGGCCCTAAGAAGCCACCGAATGCAGATGATATGCAATGATATGAGAATGCAGGACGGACAAAATCTGTGAGAAAGAGGTCATGAACTGGACGCGACATACTAGACAGAAAAGCAACAGATCCAACAAGGCGGGACCCTACGAGGACATGAACAATCACTCATGGGAAATCTCCAAATGTGTAACGGTAACTCATGCATCGGGGATGCGGTGGTTTTGACGTTCTGTGATTGAGAGATACTTTTGCTACCGAGGTGGTGGTCAATAGTAACTCAAAATGTTTTTTTTTTTTTTTTTATATTATTATATATTTTATAACTCGGCTGAAATGGTAAAATGTATAACCTCTCCTGGCATCATGGTACGGGGACCATGAGCTAGTCTTGGTCTTTGATGTCATTGTAGTTGTAGATATTGTTGTAGTCGTTGAGCTTCCCCGAGCATCATGATATGGGAGTCATGCGCCGGTCTCGGTCTCCGATGTCAAACCTCCCCTTGCTCCATGGTATGGGAACCATGAGTTGGTCTCGGTTTCTGATGTCAAACTTCCCCTTGCTCCATGGTATGGGAACCATGAGCTGGTCTCGGTTTTTGATGTCAAACTTCCCCTTGCTCCATGGTATGGGAACCATGAGCTGGTCTCGGTTTCTGACGTCAAACTTCCCCTTGCTCCATGGTATGGGAACCATGAGCTGGTCTCGGTTTCTGATGTCAAACTTCCCCTTGCTCCATGGTATGGGAACCATGAGCTGGTCTCGGTTTTTGATGTCAAACTTCCCCTTGCTCCATGGTATGGGAACCATGAGCTGGTCTCGGTTTCTGACGTCAAACTTCCCCTTGCTCCATGGTATGGGAACCATGAGCTGGTCTCGGTTTCTGATGTCAAACTTCCCCTTGCTCCATGGTATGGGAACCATGAGCTGGTCTCGGTTTTTGATGTCAAACTTCCCCTTGCTCCATGGTATGGGAACCATGAGCTGGTCCCGGTTCCTACCCAAAATGATGGAAACTCGTGAGAGCGCCTTCATAGGGGGTTGTAATTTGTAGATTGTAGATGTAACTGTAGTTGTAAATTGTAATGTTGATGTAGATGTTTGGCTGTGAGCCATAGTGTCATTGTAGATTGTAGGTTGTAAATTGTAACACTGTAGAATTGTTGATGTAAATGTTGTGTAATCAGTAATTGTAGAATTTTGTAGATGTGATCTTGTACTTGTAATTGTAGTGTATTGGCAATTTGTAGAATTGCACCGGGGATCTTCAAAAGAGTTGTAAACCGGTTGATACGTGGAGTATCCTCTTGTAAGGAGATATGTCGTTGATTGTACTCGTAATGAACTCTCTGAGGAAGATCATTTTTGAAGTACCTCTGCTGTAATTGTAAAAGAAATATGAGATTGTAGTAGCAGAAATCCTCAAATGGGGAAGTATCTGTAATGTCCTTTGTTTTGACTTGATAAATCTTGAAATAATCCACTGGGGAAGGACAGATTGTCTTGATGAATATTGTTGTTTGTCGTTTTGAGAACAGATCTGCCCAAAACGAGTTGCTCAAATAAAGAGATCTTTTGTCATTCAGCTGTAAGTTGTCGAGGAAATCTTGAAGTATTGCTGAAGAAATGTCACGTCTTCAATGGTGATCCTCATAATGCCGAAGTGCAAAATAAATGCACTCTTGATCCTTGCTGGAGATGTTCATAGTGTGATTGTCAAAGACCGAAGTTCAATTCGGGAAATAGCCGAAGAGAAACTGTCAAGCAAGACTCAACCATAGAGGTATAAACTCCAATGGGAATGTACTGAACCAACTGTCTTCCACGAGGATCGAACTTCGTGGGGAAATAGAAATATTGAGTTTTTTCTGCTTAGGGCTGACAACTCTATTTGGAAGGAGTAAGACACGCCCAAATACCCAAGGGTAAACGCAATCGAAAAGATAGAATAAAACAAACAAAGGATGCGCAAAATGTCAATGTTATGCTATCTACTTATATGATATGCGTATGCTTATGCTGACAAAACAGGTGACAGCAACGACCGAAGATGGGATAATCCTCTCGGAACAAACATCCGACCAATCTTCAAAGATAGAAGTACCACTGAGGATAGATGGAGGACTAAATATAGGATCCCGATCCTGCTTCAAAACTTCACAATTTCTCTTGAGAAAGAGTGATCAATCCACTTGGGGATGTATCGTCTTGATAAGCTTGACGTGTTGTATGAAATTGTAGACGGAGGTACCCAAACTGAAGTTTCATAGGGGGGATAAAATAAACATCCTGGGTCGTCATAGTTGTTGAACATGTTGGGGTCGAGCTTCCTGAGGATGGAATGTACATCTTGCTCCAGCCTTCAAATGCCCCAAGTCACATAGTTTAAAAACAACATCTAGAGAGGATTTTACAGAAAACATGATGCCCTAATGCCCCACTGTTTTCAAACTCTCTAGAGATTCGTCGAATCTCGACGTAACTGCCCCTGATTGGCGGTAAGTAAGTCCTTGAATTTCTTCTAGTTGAACTCAAGACTTGCACGGATGGGATTTTGGGAAGAATGGCTTGCCCCAAGTCAGCAAAGTCTTCAAATATCATCATCAATGTCTGTATATGGTCTTTCTAAGATGTCAAGCGTATTTAGCACATTTGAAATATCCATTTTGAAATGGTTAATGCAACACGCGTTTGTCTTGAAGTTTTGAAAAGAGGTATCGCAATAACCTGTGATCGAAACCACTGGTTAGGATACAAATTGAATCGTTATTTATAAAGCCGATTTAAATTTGAGCGTAGCTCAAGGAGTCAGGAAACAATATCTCATCGAGTATGCTTTCGAATTAAACCTTACCTCAATTAGGACTTTGAGGGTCGTATATGGGTTTAATTTATGACTTGTAGAATGGAGAAAGAAAGGGTTAGTATATTTGTGCCCACCCAATTTTTTTGAAGATGTTTATTATTTTTTATAGCACCCTGCCCCAGGTTAAGAAAATGATGTTTGAAAGGGTTGGGGAGAGAGAGAACGGATCCTCAATCAAGATTTAAAAGAAAGGGTTAACTATTTTGGTTTTCAAGAGGTTTTAAAAATGATGCCTTACATCATCAGTAGAGTTTTCATTCGAAGCATACAACGAGAGATCATGTGTTTTACTTCATCATCCTCCTTCCAATTCTCTGTCAGAGCGAGAGATCGGGTACAAGTCGGCATTATAAATAATTTTGAAAACTATTTGAGTGAAAACGAATGGATTTCTTCAAGACAAACAGTTATTGCATTACTTATTCGAAACAGAAAGTTCTTACATGCAAAATATGCTTTCAATCAAAGAAATAAACACACAAATAAACGAAAGAAACATGTAAAGTTCTTCTGAGAGTCCTTTCCAGGATCTTTATTGTGCTTTCATGTAGACTGGAGAGACATGCAGAACTGTCTGGTGCGCAGCTTTCAGACGCGGCGTTGGCGACCTTGAATCATGCCTGGGGAGGATGAACCTTGTTGCGATAGGGGGTTATCTCGTACGTAAGGGACGGAACCCTCAAAGATCAAGACTCTATCTTTGACCAAATTTTGGACGTCTGCTTTCATGCCGTAACAACTCTCAATGTCGTGCCCCGGAGCACCTTGATGATACAGGCAAAATTTGTTGGCATTGTACCAGTATGGAAACCTCTTAGGTACCTTGGGTGGGGCTTTAGTCTGGATATGCCCTCTTTGAATTAGTGCTGGAAACAAATCAGCGTACTTCACCGGGATAGGATCAAACTGGTGAATTGCTTCCCTTGGTGCATCTGGAGTCATCCTTTGATACCTTTTCCGAATTTGTCGGTGTTGTGGTTGATCTGGAGAGGCCAACCTCTGCCTAGGATGTGGTTGTTGTTCATGCTGAGCGGGCATCGCATATTGGTGCTGAGGATGGGGTACCGGAGCCATGAATTCTCTGGAAGGTCCACAGTCATCTCTATTGTTCGGGGCTATACCCAAGTTATGATGGTATTGCTTCACGAAAGTAAAAGTTAAGTCTTCCCAAGACTGAATGTGATTCGCTTGCAGCTTCATATACCATGCTGATGGTGCTCTACCCAAACTTTCTTGGAAACAGTGGATCAATAGTTGGTCATTCCCAAGGTAGGCGGTCATCTTCTGACAGAACATCGTCAAATGATACCTTGGACAAGTTGTACCTTTGTACGCTTCAAAGGCGGGCATCTGGAATCCTGGGGGGATAACTGAGTTTGGAACTAAGTGCGGGTCATGAGCATGGAAATCAGGCGCACGGTTCCTCTTCATTATTTTCCATCGCTCCTCGAAGTCACGAAATTCGTTCTTGAATGCTGTAAGCTCTGGATCGTCCATTTCCTTTTCTTGCACAGGCTGAAGTTGCATAGGAACAAAGTTGTCGGAGGGACGGCGAAGCGTCGGGTTAGACCTTACTCTGAAGCTAGTCATGCGATCCATGTCTTTGTTCTCCTTACTATCCTTTAATGATACTTCCGGCTTGGTCAGATGGTCGAGACGGCGACTGACAGCAAAGATAGAAACCGAAATGAGCCACAACAAAGGAAAGACACGTGCATAAATGTGAAATGCCATGCAGAATGTTAATGCATAATGCAGATGCAGGGGGAAACTTCAAGAAACTCAAAGTGTTTTTCAGTGTTATAATGTAGGACAATTGAAAAACTTTTTATTTTGAGAAACGATGAAAACAGAGTACTCTTTCAGAGTTTATTACAACGAAAGCAAAAGAACGCTTAGAACTCTACTCCACGGTCTTCTTTGTACGGAGCTCCTCTGTCAGCTGGTCAATGCGCTCCTGCAGTGCCGCTTTCTCGATGATGAGTCGTTCCACACATTCCTTCCAAGCCATGGTAGTTGATGGGAGATCATCATTGGTGACAACACTTGAAGAGGCAGGAGAAAATAAATCCCCTTGCGCTTTTCTCTTTCTGGCAACTTCTGATCCTGGTGTCTTCTGAAGTCTTTCTTTCTCTACTTTGAGGGTGAAGAACTTATTCTTCCAGGCTGTCCTCAACTTCCGGGCTTCATCCAAAGCAATCCTTACTTGTTCAATTTCTTCCTCTTCGAACCAGTCGGGGTCATGAGGAGACAATACCATAGGTTCGTGGAAAGGAAAAGGCATCTTGAGATCGAGAGCCCTTTCTCGTACCCAATGCAGATAATCCTCGGAAACAGCACAGTCGGGGTATCCTGAAGCAGCTGTTCCTTCCCTGTCAATGTATTTCCATGCATAAATGATAACAGTCTTGAGATCTAGGTCCTCTTCTCCCTTGAAATAGATCTCTTCTAATGAAGCTGGGTCAGGCACTTGGATCATGGGGTGTCCAAACTGTCTACGGGCTAAGGCAGGATTATAACTTATACATCCCTCTCTTCCAATAAGCGGTACGTTAGGGAATCCTCCAATGCTAGGGATCATAGGCACGCCTCCATAGGCGGGATCATACCAGACAATGTCCGAGTGGGTAAGGGCCATAAGTATCTCGGACCATCGAGGTGTTGCTACTTTGTCCCAAAGGGATGGATACCGAGTCAAACGAGCAATGAACCATGAGTACAGCAAGGCGGTACAACATACAACGTGTCCTCCTCCTTCGGCGTTCTTCGAGTGAATCGAAAAGTACGTATCAGCAAGCAAGGTGGGTACTGGATTCTTGAGTATGAACAGCTTGATTGCATCCATATCAACAAAATTGTCAATTTTAGGGAACCAGAAAATCCCATAGACCAACAAAGCGAAATTGGCTTCCAATATGAGAGCCTCCTTTCTTTCAGCATGGTAACGGACTTTTTCGATCAAAAAGTCGGCGGGGAATCCAAGGACTCCTTCCTTGGTGGTTAGGTGTGCTTGGACATCTTCTAGGCTGAGATGGGTAGCGTCTGCAATTTCTTGGTGACTAGGCGTGTCTTCCCTTCCGGTGAATAGAGGTCGAACAGTCACAGGCATCTTTAAGAGTTCTGAGTACTCTTCTAAGGTCGGCATCAATTGGTAGTCTGGAAAAGTGAAGCAGTGATACATTGGGTCGTAGAATTGAACCAATGCTTCCAACAATCTTTCTTTCATCCTTAGCTCAAGGAAACGGAAAACTCCTCCATACTCTGCTGCGAAGGCAAAGCGATCCTCGATGAGTTCGGCTAGTTCGCTCAAGCTTTCGAAGTTGGGACTCTGAAAAGTGTACTTCAAGGTTTCTCTTCTGAAATCCATGATTACAACACCTACAGAAGGAATTTGAGTTTCTTGAAGTGAACAATGGAAAAAGAATGCAATGCAAGATGATTGGGACTTCATGGGATTCCTCTATTTATGGGCATTGCGGTAAAAGAAAACATTTTATTAAATTTGAAACGGGCTACATAAATATTCTTTCGAAGAGTCCCAAATAAAAGCTAAATAAAAGCTAGTAAAGACACTAAAGAAGCTTTGAATGCTGCTGCTTGAGCTGCTCTTCTAGTTGCGTCTTCTCACGGATAAGGTTGTCCACAATTATTTTCCAGATAGTGCATTGTGGGTCGGAGAAAAATAAATCCTCCATGACTTTCCTCTTCTTGCAGGGGAGTAGCTCTTCATCCTTCAATTGTAGCCGCTTCTGAAGTTCATCCTTCTCCTTCTGAAGTTCGTCCTTCTGCTCTTGAAGTTCAGCCTTCTGCTTTTGAAGTTCAGCCTTCTGCTTTTGAAGTTCAGCCTTCTGCTTTTGAAGTTCAACATTCTGCTTTTGATACTCATCATTTTCTGCCACTGCTACCTGGTACTTGTTCCTCCAAGATTCCAGCTCATGTTGAGACTTCCTTAAGGACACCTCTAACTCCTCGGCTTTAGACATAAAGACATAAGTGGGCTCTCTCTTTGGAGCTATGGGATCTTGACGGGAATAAGGCATCTTTAGATTGGTTGCCCTTTGTCTGACCCACTGGAGGTATGGTTCTAAAGACACACAGTTAGGCTTCCCTAGACTTCTCTTTCCTTTCTTGTATACCCTACGCCACGCGTCCAGAACTCTTCCTAGAAGCTCTATATCATCTTTGAAGAACATACCTTCTACTTGAACACTCTTGGGAGGTTCCTTCAACGGGTATCCCAACTGTCGACGGGCTAAGATAGGATTATAACTGATTCCTCCATCAAAGCTGAGCAATGGTACATTAGCAAAGTCACCGCAGCTATCAATGATTAATACTCCATCATACACTCGGCTGTACCAATCAATGTCAGAATGGGTCAGAGCCATAACTCTTGGAGACCAATGCTCTTTGCCAATGTTTGTAAAAGAGCTAGACTTCGGCAAGTGTGAAATAAACCACTTGTAAAGTAGAGGTACACAACAAGTAATCATCCCTCCCCCACGAAGGTTTCGGAGATGTACAGAGTGATATGCATTTCCCAACAGAGTCGGTACTGGGTTGTTCTTCATAAAGATCTTGAATGCTTTGAGATCGACGAAACCTTCGAAACTTGGGAATAGAAACAGCCCATAAACAAGCAAAGCGAAGATTGCCTCAAACGGAGCCTTATTAGAATAACCAGCATAGAAGGAAGCTTTCTCGATTAGGAAACCTGTCTTTAAACCAAGAGTTCCATCCTTAGTAACTAGGTTGGCTTTGACGTCAGACACCTTCAAACGGAGAGCTTTAGCAATATCTTTCTCATCAGGGTCCTTTTCCAAGAAGGGAAAAGGAGATTCTTCCAAAATAGGTAGACCCACCAAAAAGGAGTACTCTTCCAATGTAGGTAACAGCTGAAAGTCTGGAAAGGTGAAACAATGGTAGAGAGGATCATAGAACTGTAGCAAGGTGGCAAGAAGTCCTTCATTCACTGAGCAACCCAATAGAGATATCAGCTTCCCATACTTGGTCTTGAATCCTTCTTGATCTTCGATGAAACCCCACAACTTCTTTAGGTCATCCAATTTGGGACTCTTAAAAGTATATTTCACAGTATGTCTTTTATCTGAAGTCATAGTGACCTACAATGTCCATAAACGAAAGTAAATCCCATGAAGTCCAATGCAGAATGATGCTATATGAATGCAGCAAACACAAGTATTCACATAAGGACAAATAAGATAAACAAACAAGGGGGCGTCCTAGGTTTGCAACGAGCATGGAGCAAAGGTGTACCCTTCCCAAAGGTTTAAGGACTAAAGGTTGTTTTGTACCTGCAGAACAAGGTTCTAATAAGGTTCCCAAAGTCATTAGTCCATCTTTCGGATATTATCAACTTCCCAAGTACTCGGGGGTTAATAATATTCTCAAGAGAACTTCTTTTGAGTGTAGCATCGCGTAGCACTATTTCGGGGGTACCCCTCATAGCCCCGCACTACGTCCTAATAAAGGCTAAAGTTGGGTTAAGGTAACTACGGTCCTCAATATCATAGGCTCCAAAGTCGAAAGTAGTGAGTGTCTTCACGATGGATCGTTCAACAGTACTATTTCGAAAGGGCCTCAACTGAGCGTGATTCTCGATTCAACTTAGTAGGGATTCCACTCCCAATAAGCCTCCTCGAATATATCACCATCCTATCTTAATCTCTCTCAAAGTTCGGGTGTAGAACTTTATCTCACCACTCAAGGACAACAATCCCAAAAGAAATACAAGAGAAAGCATGTAAACACATAATCAAGTAGGCAGATATATAAAGCAGTAAACAAATAAGAAAAGATAGGGAAACCCACTAGAGAGTCCCCAGTGAAGTCGCCATTTCTGTCGCGGTGAAATTCGGATACCAAACTATTGATTAGTTTGAATCTTATATTCATTTTGCAACCGAACTTTGATTTGTCCAAAGGAAGGGATAAAGATCGAAATTCCCACAATGCAATGCATATGCAAGGTTAAGAGAGTTATAGGTTCGGGGGTTGGTTAAACTTAGGGAAGGTACTAGCATCCTAAGTTTCTGTAGTACTCTACAGGAACCTCTTGTTTTATGTTGTTTATTGCTATGTGTTTATCTGCTTAAGGGATTAGAGACCCTAGGGGTTTATATCTAAGTATACTCGATAAGGCATCGCACCTTGTGCCTACATATCCTTACGGGAGTGGAATCAGAGTATGTTGTAGTTCACCCTAAAGGGTTAGAGGAGTTCTTTGACTGTGGTCAAAGTTCCTACGGGTTTAGGGTAGTTGTTTTGATTGGGTCTAGGAGAAGAGACGAGTCTTCATTTTAAGAGAGATTACTCAGTTTTAGCCACCACAAGTGTGTAGAAAAAATTTGTATTTGTGTATGTCGTCTTAAGAGAAGGGCTTCGAGCGCTTGGAAGGGTCGACAAGTACGCCTCTGTCTTCTCTTAAGCGATCAAGAGATATTGATTGTATTTATGTTGTGGGGCGTGACAAGTTATATCTCGCTTAAGATGATTAACATCTATTCTCTATTGTGTTTATATTGTTTTTAAGTTGTATTGTTTTGTTTGTTCTATGTTGTAAAGATTAGGGTCCTTCCTATGGGGTAGGATCTATCCTAAGCGATCAACTTGAATGGGATCAAGGATCGTGGGGAGAATGATGCAAATGAGGTGCAACTACACACAACGTTGAATTATGTGTAGGTTTTCCCTTTGGACGGATGCGATGTATGAGCATGACGTAAATAAATTGCGGAAATATAAAGTGCGGAAAATAAACCATACACACGCATGTAAGCGCTGGGTGTAGGTGAGCTACATACAAAATAAGAGCAGAGAATTAAAGATATACGCATGTAAGCGCTGGGTGTCAGTGCATGTGTAAGTGGGGTGCACGATTGATTATATTTTTGCGATGTTAATTGGTTTTAGCCGTTTGATTTTGAGAAAAACGTTGATTGGTGTGATGAGATTGTTTTTAACTGACTTAAGCGGAAAGTTGTTGTTTTGAGGTGGGTTGAATTTTATAAGTTTGAAAACGCTCTTTTCAATTATTGTAAAAAAGCTTACTTTTAGATTGTGAAAATGTTTTGTTATAAAAATAGTTTCTTTTAGTATAATCTCTTAAATTATGAAAATGATTTGTTTATAAAATAACACTCATTGAATTATATATAAAAAGCTTATTTAGTTTTTAATGTTAAGAAATAATCATTAAGTTTATAAAAGGATAGTTAATTAATTGATAAAATGAACGATAGTTTTGAGTTTATAAAAAAAGAATATTTAAATTTAGTTAATTGAAAAAACAAACTTAAGTTTATAAAAAAAAATCTAATTAGTTTTGATTAGATGGTGAAAACGACTTTTAGGTTTATATATAAAAACTATTTAAATTTTTTATTAGTTTAATAAAAAGATAAGACTAACTTAATTAGTTAATATACATGTTAATTTGATTAAAGAGTGGTTTACTAATATTTGCTTTTGGAAGGTAAAAAAGAACAGGATTTAATAGCAACCTAATAATTCAAAATAGTTTAACGTGATTTTAAAAATAATTATTTATAAAAAACTGATTACAAACCTAGTTAATTAAATTGTTGGTTTTAAAAGATTATTATTAATTTTATAAGAAAAGTTGATTAGTATGTTAATTGGTGATTAGTGTATGATAGTGCTGTGTTAGTGTGCAGTAATTATACATTTAACAAAAGCAAAGCAGAAATAAGAAGAACCCTAAATCCCCTAATCGGTTCCCTTCCCCGCCGCGCCGTTCAATCCTTCTTCCTCATATTCGCCCAAAACTCTTCATCAAAACCTGTCAAAACCCTACAAAAAACAACATTAATCATGAATGGCAAATGTCAAAATGAGGAAGGTTACTACCCCTCGATGAACGATGGTTTCGCCGGTGATGGTGAGGTGGTTTCACGATGAGCGGTTCGCGGAGGAGGATCCCGGCGATGGTGGTGATGGTGATTCGCGGTGGTGGTTCGTGTCGGCGATGGCTTTCGCGAACTGAAAGAAAAAAAGATGAGTCTCCTCTTGCTCCGAAGTTTCAATTTATCGCTTCTAGGTTTTTTTTGTGAATCTTTTTATGAGGAATTTCGTGTCTCTTTTTCGTTTCCATTCTTCTTCTTATATAGACTTTTTTCTGATTTCTCGATTGAATTCGTTTTAATCACCATTGAATGCTGATTGGGAAATTTCCAAACATGGTTATGATCTGATTTGAAAAACATTCCCTTTTCGGTGAGATTGTGTTAATGTTGTTGATGAGGAAATCTCAAATCTCTGATTCTTTGGATTATTCTTTGAATCTCTTATGGAATATTCCCCGTTTTGCTAATCTGATTCTTTGCATTTCCTGGTAGGTGTGGATAACAAACGAGTTGTTGGGCTGGGGGATGAATTAGGCGGTCCAGAAAACCAACTTGCCATTTTTGACATCAGATGGGACGAACTTCGATTTATCCTAATATTCCCCGGTGCAGACACACGTGGAGATGCTCAAAGTTTCTCTGGTGTATCCTTAATCCTTTTCTAACGTCTTGTAGGAGCTAAACAACAAATAGTATTGATGTCGTGATACTGCAGCATATTCACACGGTTCTACCACCATCTTGTAGGTGACAACTTCATTGGCAATTGCAGTCAGTGCCCTGAGTTCTAAAACTTATTGACACAGGGTATCGCGTTGCAAAGGTGGTAATGGCATTTGCAGTCTGAGGAGAAAGGTATGAGGGGTAAGACGAAGGTGTGGCATAGCATAAACGACGGTGATCCGTGATGATGCAGGTGAAGACTTGATGCAAGGCGTGAAGGTGAATGTGAGGCTGTTGCTCGTGCGTAAGTGGTGACGGGGTTTGGAAGTTGTGACTCAGAATAGTATGTGAGATACTCACTATCTATCCAACTTTGCAACCCTCTAATCCGGTATGTGCGTTGATCGAATTATGCAGAAGACAGCCAATGGTCTCATGTGTAGTTTGTGCGTCAAAGCTCGAGCTTATGATTGACCTTGAGAAGTTGAGATACTTGCGATATCGATGAAGTGCTTCGAGACGAGTTTCCTTGATCCTTTCATATTACTGGGTTAGGCATTTGGCCTCTGTTTGCTTTATATTCCCTTTGTAACCGTAGTCGATGACGTGCACATTCTTTGTTGCAGGATCGGTTGCGTGCGGGGCAAAACCTTCAGCATAACTTCGCATTGTCTTGTCGTTGTGATAGGAATGAAAGATGGAGTTTGGCATGGCTTTGGAAATGTATCAGTCTGCGGGAACCCGGTAATGGTCTGTGTCTTGATGTAAACTGATTTTGCAGGGGCTGTTTATTGTGATAATTTACGACTGGTCTTGATTGGTGTTTGAATTGTGCAGGCTGGATGTGAACGGTGAGTTGCTGTCAGCTTTAGCACTTGAATGAATACCTCAGTTTTGGAATTCTCTCCTGTTTTCTTTTAAGTTTATGCGTGACTGATGGTTATTATGCTAGAGAATACCCCTGCCTGCCATTTGCTGTGAAATCTCTGTGGTTGTCACATGTTGATTGTCTTGTGATGGTTTTATTATGTTTCTTTTGTAGCTTGTACGCAACCTCAATTGGGAACGACTTCGGCTGGACTTGGGAGCAGAAGGAGTAGTACGTTAATAAGGGGCATTTAACAATCTTTGCTTCTGTTTTAACACTTTTGGCCGCACGGTTATTGGTGCGTTAGATAGACCATTCGCGTATGCATCTGTCGTGAAGTTGGGTTCTGTATGTGGCTGTGGTGTGTATTTGTTGAGCAACTCAGACCGTGATTCAACGTCTAAGGTACCGCTCTTCTGTCGCTTAAAACTTGTCATTGATTACCACTAACACCAATAGCAACAAAAGGAAAACTCATTCTCCTTCTCTTTCAGGTTCTGAAACCATCTTCAAGAATATTATAAATGCATTCATCAAGGACTAGGGCAACTCAAAGCAGCTCTTATGTATTGGGCAGTCTCTGCTATGATCTTAGAGGCTGAAAGTGTTATGGTCACTCCAAACAGGCAACAAGCGATGGTATGTTGTAAATGGTCATGCAGTGGATAGCAGAGTGACTCAACTTAGTTGCTGCTATGTAAATGAGTTTCTAAATTTAATGCGGTTTTGTTGGAACCAAGTTTTATGGTATTTGGAAACATACAGCGTTAACCATGCATTCTGTTTTTGTCTTAGCTGTTATCTTGTACTAGGAATGGTTCGTCCCCGGTAGCGACGGCTTTACGCCAAACATGACAGTGCTGCTGACATTTATCATGGAAGAGGTGAACCCATATCTATCTTGTTTTGTATGAAATGGTCGAAACCAAAGCCACCTAGTGACTTTGACTTCGAGTCGGCTTTCTCTTGTCCATTACCCTCATGTGTCGTTGATGTTGTTCGCAGATGGCGAGGAGCTTCCTGCAGCGGCTGATAATGCCTCCGTCGTGACTGCGCTGAGAATGCTGGTGTTGTTGCTTGCTGTTAGGGATGTAACATGGTGTTCTACTTGATTGAAAGTGAAGTCTTCATGGAAGTGAAGTCGATTTTCCGTCACTGAGTGAAAGTGAAGCTGCGTCTTGCTCGAAGAGCGTTGTGTCATGTTGGTGGCCTCAATACCAGGAACTATAGCAGCGAGTCTTTATGAAATTGGTTTTCTGGTGCATTAATGTATAATCCCAAAGAACAATTTCCACGTACTAAGTCAAATTCTTTGATGTAAACTCAAATTATCTTGTAAATAGTATTTGACCCTTTGAACCATCTTTGTTTAGCAATGTTAAGCTTATATTTATTTGCCTCCATAGCGTATTTATACGGTACTATCCACTATAACGAACATTTGAATCACCTTTCAAATCGATGCCCCAACCTACGGTGTAAATTACTACGACTTTGTGAAATAACGTAAACGTAGCATTTCTCATCTTTGTCAATGTTCGGTCAGAGTTGAATGGAACTGTCGCAAATGTGTTGACTCTGTAACTCGGTCATAACTCTTAGGTCTCTGAATTGAGTCTGGACACCACTGCACTTGCACGAGCTGGTTAGTCGCAAAAAACCTAAATATTAAATATTAAATCAAATAACAAAAGAAAAAGTGCAGAAAGAGGTGGGGTCCCGGGGTCAAAAATTAGGGTGCAACAGTATTACAGTGGGAACCACCAAAGACGGTAACGGAAGTTAGAAGCTTTTTGGGTTTGGCCGAGTATTACCGGAGGTTTATTGAAGGGTTTTCCAGATTGGCGTTGCCATTGACTCAGTTAACAAGAAAGGATCAAGCTTTTGTGTGGGATGCTGCCTATGAGGAAAGTTTTGAGGAGCTGAAAAAGAGGTTGACTTCAGCGCCAGTGTTGGTATTGCCGACTCCGAGTGAGCCTTTTGTGGTGTATTGTGATGTGTCTAAGTTGGGATTAGGCGGAGTTCTTATGTAGAATGGTAAAGTGGTAGCTTATGCTTCGCGACAATTGAGGGTGCATGAAAGGGATTATCCTACTCATGACCTTGAGTTGGCTGCGGTGGTTTTTGTGTTGAAGATTTGGAGACATTATTTGTTCGGTTCGAGGTTTGAGGTGTTCAGTGATCATAAGAGCTTGAAGTATTTGTTTGATCAGAAAGAGCTGAATATGCGGCAGAGAAGATGGTTAGAATTCTTAAAGGATTATGATTTCAGATTGATTTATCATCCCGGAAAGGCGAATGTTATTGTGGATGCTTTGAGCAGGAAGACAATTCATATGTCGGCTTTAATGGTGAAAGAGATGGAGCTAATTGAGCAGTACCGAGATTTAAGCAGGGTTTGTGAATTTACAGCAGATGGTGTGATGTTGGGCAATTTGCAAGTGAGGAATGATTTCTTGGATTTGATTAGAGAAAACCAAAGGTTAGATGTGAAATTTTGGATTTGATGCGAGAAGCAAGGAGTGAGTCCGGTAGTGATTTCAAGTTGGATAGTGCAGGTGTGTTGAGATTTCGAGGCAGAATTTGTGTGCCGGATAATAGCGAGCTGAAGAAGTCAATTTTGGATGAAGGACATCGTAGTAGCCTGAGTATTCATCCGAGAGCTACGAAGATATATCATGATTTGAAAAAGTTATTTTGGTGGGCCGGCATGAAAAAAGATATCGCTCGTTTTGTTTATGCCTGTTTGACGTGTCAGAAATCAAAAGTGGAACATCAGAAACCGTCTGGTTTGAAGCAACTGTTGGAAATTCTGGTTTGGAAATGGGATTGTATATCCATGGATTTCGTTACGGGATTGCCGAACACGGCAAGAGGATTTGATGCCATTTAGGTGATTGTGGATCGACTTACGAAGTCTGCACATTTTGTGCTGATTAATATCAGTTTTCCGTTGGAGAAGCTGGCAGAGATTTATATTCGGGTGATTGTGAAGCTGCATGGTGTGCCGTCAAGTATTGTGTCAGATAGAGATCCGAGGTTCACTTCAGAATTTTGGAAGAGTTTGCAGGAAGCTTTGGGTACCGAGTTGAAGCTGAGTTCAGCGTATCATCCTCAAATCGATGGACAGTCAGAGAGGACTATTTAGTCGTTGGAGGACTTGTTAAGAGCCTGTGTGTTGGAAAAAGGTGGTGTGTGGGATACTCATTTGTCGTTGGTAGATTTCACGTACAACAACAGTTACCATTCTAGTATTGGAATGGCACCGTTTGAGGCTCTTTACGGCAGAAGGTGCAGAACCCCTCTGTGTTGGTATGAGACGGGTGAGAGTGTTGTTTTGGGACCAGAGATTGTGTAGCAGACTACTGAGACAGTTCAGATGATTCGTGAGAAGATGAAAGCGTCGCAGGATAGGCAGAAGAGTTATCATGATAACCGAAGGAAAGAGTTGGAATTCAGTGAAGGTGATCACGTATTTTTGAGAGTTAACCCAGTGATTGGTGTAGGTCGTGCATTGAAGTCCAAGAAGTTGGATCCAAAGTTTATTGGGTCGTATCAGATTTTGCAAAGGGTTGGTGCTGTGGCATATAGGGTGGCGTTGCCGCCCGAGCTTTCGAACTTGCATGACGTGTTTCATGTGTCACAACTTTGGAAGTATGTATCGGATCCGTCTCATGTGATTCAGAGAGATGAAGTTCAAGTTAGAGAGAATCTAACTGTTGATACAATGCTGTTGAGGATCGAGGATCGCAAGATGAAGCAACTTAGAGGGAAAGAGATACCTTTGGTGAGAGTGGCTTGGGGAGGTGCTGCAGGAGGCAGTGTGACCTGGGAACTGGAAAGCAGGATGCGGGAAGCATATCCAGAATTTTTTCCATCAGGTATTTTCGAGGACGAAAATAATTAAAGTGGGGGAGACTTGTAACGCCCATTTTAATTATCTCGTTTTTCCAGTATTATTCCATTTTCCAGTGTGCGTTGTATGGAAAGTTGTTGAGGAAATAAGGAGCAGAGTATTAATATTATATAATCGATAATGATAATAATTAATAATTAATATTAATGTGGATATTAATATTATTATTATTATTATTATTATTATTATTATTATTATGAGGTTTTAATATTAATTTGGAATTAAGAAAATGAGGAAATATTATTAATGTTTTGGAAATTAAAAAGAAAAGGAGGATTTATATTAATTGGAGTTATTTTGGGGTATTAAGGGCAATAGTGGCATTTGGAAGAATTAGAAAGAGGAGGAACACGATTGTGAGAGGAAGAGGAAGAAGAACACGGTCTAGCAAGTGGAGAGCAAGCTTGAGAGACGATCAAGAGGAAGGAAAAGGTCTAAGCTACCAGATTTTGGAAGTTCTACTTCGATCTGAGCTGCATTTGAGGTAAGGGGGAAGAATCAGTTAAATTTCGGTAATGCATGAATAATTGGTAGAAGGGGGTTTCCCTAACCCCCTAGGCTTTTGATGAATCTAATTGATATGTTGTTGTGATTTTGATTGCTGCTGAGATGATTCATCCATTGCATGTGTTGTTTGATTGATTTGGGGGTTTTCGGGTAGTTCGAAGTTTATGCTGAAACTGAGTAAACGTGTAGAGCTAACATTTAATCGGGATAAATCGAGGATAGATGTTGTAGATAGGTGGTAGAATATTGGTCTGGTATGATGGGGTTTAGTTTGGAATAAAATCGGCTGAGCTCGGAGCGTTTCGCCGACTCTGAGCAGTGGTGTTATTTTTCTGAAACCGCAGGTATTCGCTGGGCTAATGAGGGGCGAGCCTTAGCCAGGTGAACTGGGCAGCGAGTGCTGCCAGTAGCCACTATCTGGCTTCTCCAGGGATTTCGCTGGGCGAGCTCCAGTGAGTATTCGCTACGGGGTTTCGCCAGGCGAATGTGCCAGCGAGCCCGACAACAGTTTGTGTTTTGCTGCTGTTCTGTTTTGATTCCTTTGTGGTTTTGGACCCTTGTTGGTCATGTTTGATGATGAGCTTATTAGTGAGATGAGGTGAGCGTATGTGTGGTGTTGGAACGTGAATTCTGTGACATTCGTGTGAGTATGATATTTGAATTGGTGTATGTTATGGTACATGTATGTGGTGATGTGTGGAATATATGCATATAAATGTAAGTATATGTGATATATGATGAAATGGATCAGTAGGATTGTATGCACCTTGTGTGCTTGATGTGTATGTGATATATGATGAAATGGATCAGTAGGATCGTGTACACCGTGGGTGCTTATATTTGTTGTGTGCATTGGTGTCTTGCATAGCATGTGGACGAGTTGAATCATGTCTCGGATGGAGCGTAAGTGATTCACTCGTGCTCCAAATGGGGAGCGTAGTAGGGATAGATTGTGTCTCAGATGGAGCGTAAGCGATCTATCCTGAAATTGATTATATGGGCTCAAAAGGAGCGTGGTAGGGATAGATCATGTCTCGGATGGAGCGTAAGTGATCTATCCTGAGTTTGAGTCGGTACCGTATATCATTATGTCGAGCTGCATGTGTTGCATTGTTTTGTGTGTTGTGTTGGCGTGGGACAGTAGGTCCGGATTTGATGTATGTGAAATGATTGTTTATATGTTTTTGCCTTTATTCATGTACATTATTAGCGTTATATTTTTGATCATGATTTCTCACCCCTCGTTGTTGTTGTTGTGGTCTGTGCTTCTTCGGAAGTACAGACAATCCAGGTGTGTAGCTAGCTTGGAATGTGGCGAGTCGAGTCGTAGGGATGCTCTGATACGTAACACGGGGCTTTTGGGAGTTATTTATCTGTTTGATGATTATATTTGACTCCGTGTCATATCATGTTTTGTTGGATCTGTTGACATGTATATATATGTCTATTTTGGGCAGTTGGCCGAGGATGATGTATATGACATGTATATGATGTTTATATGTATATGTGTATGATGACAAATTTCCGCTGTTTAATTATTGTTGATATCATTTAATGAAAATGTTTTGTTGGTTTCTTCTATGACATCCCGTTCTGTGGTGTGAAACTCTGATAATTGTTTATTTTAACTGCATTTATGTTATTTTGGGGATCGGGGTGTTACAATTAGCATCTACATTGTTTGGCTTTTCGGGTCATCCTTTACCGTTACCGCTGAGTAATTGGGTTTGTTTGCTCTCTCTAAGTAGATCGCCATCCCTAAGCATAATATACCTACTGTTTCCAGTTTCCCCACAGAGTTCAACCCTCATGGATGATGGTTATTTTCGTTACTTTTCTGCGCTAGGATAAGGTAGTCCCGATTCGAGTTCGTCTCCTCAATGGAGTCTTGTTTGTCAGTTCTTTCTAGCCCAATTCTAGATCGAACTTCGGTCCCGTCGGTCGTCGAACCTACCTGGATGTGCATTTATTGTGCACTATATTTCAAGAAAAGCCTTCACAATCCTTTACAGATATGCGACAGTTCTCGTACAAGAAGCCTATCATCACCTAAACTACACTTTACATTACACTCTACAATCGATCTTCTCGTACAAGAAGCTCATCACAACAACTTTCTTTACAATTTACATTACATGTTACCACCTCTACAAGCAGTCCTTACCCGAGAAGCTTATTATTGCCACTATTACAAATAAGCGGTATTTCTCGTCCGAGAAGCTTATCCTATCTTCGTTATGACTTGCAGCTAATGGCCATCTCCATCGAGCAGCTGGTTTACATTTCCTTTTCATCTTGAAGAGTGGGGAGGTTTAAGCTGAATCATATTCAGGAGAGCATAAAATCTTGAAATATGAAGAAGTTCGTTTTATCCTTTAGTAAAAGAAGGAGCTGAATCATATTCAGGAGAGCACAAAATATTGAAGTATGAAGAAGTTCATTTTATCCTTTAGTAAAAGAAGGAGATGAATCATATTTAGAAGAGCACAAAATCTTGAAGTATGAAGAAGTTCATTTTATCCTTTAGTAAAAGAAGGAGCTGAATCATATTCAGGAGAGCACAAAATCTTGAAGTATAAAGAATTTTGTTTTATCCTTTAGTAAAAGAAGGAGCTGAATCATGTTCAGGAGAGCACAAAATCTTGAAGTATGAAGAAGTTCGTTTTATCCTTTAGTAAAAGAAGGAGCTGAATCATGTTCAGGAGAACACGAAATCTTGAAGTATGAAGAAGTTCGTTTTATCCTTTAGTAAAAGAAGGAGCTGAATCATATTCAGGAGAGCACAAAATCTTAAAGTATGATAAAGTTCAAGAAGAAGCTGAGTCATGTTCGATCATGGAAGCTTATTTTATCAGATGAGCGACAATCCCTCCAGCGGAGCTCATCAATCAATATTTCATTTATTATCCATAGATAAGCAACAACCTCTTTATTTGAGAGCTTATCCAGTTTGGCATATAAGTCTCTTCCAACGATAAGTGGCAGTTCTCTCTCGAAAAAGCTTATCAGGGCAATTTCCATTAAAGTCCATTTATTTTGGTATACAGCCGTTTTTACCCTGTATATTTTTACGGATTCCTAAATTCCGTTTGATTCCGTCACGAGGAATGTTTTCAGAAGCTCGAATGTTATTCTTTGCTCAATGCTGCAACATTTTGTTAAATCGATCCTACAGTCATGCAGGTCCAGTATCAGCCGGTCACGCCTGAACCTATTGAGTAATTACTCTGAGTTGTTCCCCAGTGGAGGCCGTCTCATCGGTGCCATCTCCATTAAGGATACCCGTCTTATTATTTCCTTTCTTAAAGTGACAATTGGTCGTGTTCACACCAGTTGACTATCACTTTAGAATTCCCCGTGTTGTGTTGTCGTCCCAGCGCGTCGTATCCCCCGGTGTAGTTTATTTGTCGCGTCTGTCCCTTGTGTCGTCGAGTCGTCTGCATCCTTGCGTTTATCATTCCAACATAGGCATCATATTAGATTCATGGCATTGTAAACATTATAGGCCGTTTCGTTTGTCCATAGCATTGCATATCACTGCATCTAAGGGCAAAATTTTTGGTTAACTATATTTAAATCTCTTTCCCCATGATTTCTCGAGCCTGCATCGCTCCAATCATGCGGTGAAGTTATTTAAATAGGGGCAACTGTAATACCCCAAATTTTGCTCTAAGATTTGTAGTTTCATCTCGCATTCCATTGCATTTTACATTGCACTTAACCAGTCATTAATAGGTTTGTGTAGTTGGTTGGTTTTTGCAGGAAAATATCGTGTGGCGCGTTTTAGTCCGTGAAGGGTAAAATGGTCATTTGCATGCGGCCGGTTGTCAATTCGCGGATGTGGAGTTGTAGTCAAGAAATCTGAACCGTCGTATATTGTGGAGGTTTAGTCAGGGCCGAGGTGTAGTGGGAATGGTTTGATTGGGGAGGATTTTGAACTGTGTTGAATTAAATCGGTCCAGCCGGAGAATATGTTCATTTTTGAGTTTAATCGAACATTTTGATTTTATTCGGATAAGTTGGTTCATTTGAGGTGATGGAAGGTTTAGTCGGAAGTTATGTCAGAAACGGATTTAGTCGGATAAACGGGAAGAGTTAGGAATTAGTAGGAAGGGGTTTTAATTTCATTTTTCATTTCATCTTTTTAAATTAATTTCATTGCATTTTTTAATCAATCATATTTCATCTTTTTTTAAATTAGTTTTGTTGCATTTCAATTTCATTTCTATCTTAAGTCTCATTGCATTTTTAACAATTTCATTTCATCTCTATTTTTATTAAGTCCACTTTTCAATATTTTCTTTATATATTCTTTTTGAAGTTTTATATTACTAATTATTTGCATATTAAAAAAAAAGTGTATATAATAATAAATAAAAAGATTTTAAGGAAAATAATAAAGAAATTTTATTAAACTCTTTACAACAAAAATTGCAAAAGAAAATATAATTAAAATTACAAAAAAAAAATTAATTACAAAGTATCAAAAATATAAAAATCCTAAAGTCCTATTTTTTTTCGTCCGATCTCTCCGACTTTTCAACTCGTCCGATTATTCCTTCCGAACCTGCAAAATCGACAAGCAAACAAAAGAAATTTTATCGGTTAGTGTCGACACCCTCAGAGTGGTATCATCATCGGGTGTTCGATTCTCGGCCAATGGCATATCCAGCAGCTTGTTGTTCTTATCGTTTAAGGCAACCGAAAGAAGAAGAGGAAAATTGTTTTGAAATAAGTTGTTTGGCCGAAAGAGCTTATTTGAAAATCCTTTTTGAGAAAAGTGATTTTCCTCAGAAGGACGGTTTGCCCCAAATGGGACCTTAACTCCAATCTTCCTGAAAAGAAAAAAATATTCCAACAAAAATTCAACAAGATCAAACAAGCAAAACAATTCGGAATCAAGTTCAAGTTCCTACAGTTCCAAAACCA
The DNA here is from genome assembly GCA_963859935.3 of Lathyrus sativus. Classification (NCBI taxonomy): domain Eukaryota; kingdom Viridiplantae; phylum Streptophyta; class Magnoliopsida; order Fabales; family Fabaceae; genus Lathyrus; species Lathyrus sativus. The sequence goes on from OZ012736.1 coordinate 3,247,257, forward strand.
GTTCAAGGCAACAATTCTTCCGAAAACTCCTGCAAGCAAATCGCAAACAGATCCAAAACCCCAGTCAAACTTTCCGTGGCAACAACATGCGAGTTCACTTTAAAACGAATTGCCCAGAGCTCGGTCAAAGCATCAACCACGTCCTGAGGAATCTCCTAAAAACAAGCTCAACAGAAGAAAATCGAGATCCAGCCCACAAATAAATGAATCAAGTATAAAAGATCATCAGTTTTCGAAGGGCGGGAGGAACCCTAAAAGGATCCAAAACCGAAAAGCAACAACGGCGGCTCAGAGGATCTGTATATCCTTCATCATCGCCTTCCGACGGTTCAGAGAAGCTTTTAGCTTCCTCATCATCACCGTCCTAGAGTTGGAAAGAAGAAGAGGATTCGAAGTTACCGAAGCTCGCGACGTTGCCAGTTCCGCTACCATCACCATCCGGCGGGCAACGAGACCGCGGCCTCAGGCGTGACATCGCTGGCCGAAAAAGAGGACGAAGGCATCAAAACAGTGGAAAGCATCGGAACCAAAGCACACATCAGAACCGCGAGATCGCGTCACCATCACCGGAGAACAACCTCCATCGGTAAGGACGGTAGCTCAATCACTTATTTTGGTTTATTTTCAGGTAAAGGCGATGAGAAGAGGAGGGGAAATCGTTTCGCGTAACATGCAAAGGGGAAAAAACGAAGAAAAGCTCCGAAACCGTCCATGGAGGTCCGACGACGGTATGAGAGGAAGGAGAGGTCTCTCAAAGTGAAACCCTAGAGGACAAACGAGCAAAGAACACGGCCCCCTCCCTTTTCGGTTATCTGTGGTTTTTTCTTTCTTTTTTAATTTTTTAGTATTTATATAGTTAGTTTTTAGTTTTAGGTTAATTATGTTAGGGGTTGAGATTAATTATGTAAATTGTAATTGAAAGGTTAAAATATTTTCATTATTAAAATTTAAAACAATTTTTAATAAAACTTAAAACATTTTTTTAACTTAAAACTTTCTTTTAAAATTAAAATGTAAATCTTTGTTAAGGAAAAATTTGAAATCTTAAAGATGCTAATTAAAATTAAACCTTTTCAACTCAAAATTTAGAATCCTATTCGAAAATGTAAATAAATTTTTTTTAATAAAAAAAAACCTTAAAATTAAAATATTTTCTTTAATTTAACTAAAACAAATTTTTAAATAAAAACATTAAGATGAAAATGATTTCTCCTCTTGAATGCAAAAGTTAACTCTCCTTTAAATAAAAATTCCAAAAAATAAAGTTATTGAGTTAGCCGTTTCAGTGTCATCTAACCCCCATAGGTTTGTTTGTGTCAGCTTATTGTCGTTCATTTATTTGTACTATATTTTGGCATGGATGTAATTTATGCGAGGCCATGATCGCAGTTGTTTTTATTTTTGCATTTTTTTCGGGGATTTGTAATTTACGCGGGTGATCATCGCGACGCTTTCTTTACAGCTTTCTTTACTTTCCGCACGTTATTTCAGCCGCATAATAATTTGCCATATCTTGCATGATTAGCGGTTAATTTCCCCCTCTGAAGGATTGAGTCTCGCTGTTTGACCACCGAGTCAATAGTCTTAACCCTTTGAACATTTTAAAACCCTAATAGCCTAGGTGTCCCGCCGTGGACGAAAATACCCTTTACCCTAGCATTAGGTCAAAGAGTCGCCGTACTCTATTTTAGGGTTTCCCGCCGTGGAACATTTAGTCAACCCTAATTTTAACCCTAATTTCAATTCAACATTTCAACGTAGAAATAGGAGTTTCAAGACTCCACGTAAGTGTGTCCTTAAGATACATTTACTCCCCCTTGAAACCTTGACCACAGTCAAGACGTTTCTAACCTCCCTCTCGAGATGAACTACGATTACTCTATTTCCATTCCCTATCCCGGATACATAGGCACAAGATGCGAGTCTTGCCGAGTAAACTTAGGACTAACCCTTAGGTCTTTTAGGTCACACTATCCCTTAGCTCAGTATATATCCTTAAAGCAGATAATAAAATAAAGGCATACAATAAACAAAAGGTTCCTGTAGAATACTACAGAAGTTTAGGGTGCTAGCACCTTCCCTAAACTTAACCAACTCCTTACCTAGGTCTCTCCTCGCATTGTGTTTACGATGCAAAAATAGGTTTTTCCTCTTTTGACCTTTTCCTTCGGATAAATCAAAGAGTGATTGTGAATCAAGAATTATGATTCAAACTAATTAATAGTTTGATATCTTATTTCCACCACAACATTGTGCTATTGCAGAATTTATCGGTTCAAGTGGTGCAAAATTTATCGATTCAACTGTTATAGAGTTTATTGGTTCTGATGGTGCATAATTTATCAATTTTGCGGGTGTGATTTCAAGGGCATGTTTAACCATCTCAAAATTTGAAAATTGGAATTTTGTTGTTCTGTTCAAGAATAAGGTGTTCTCCCCTTGAATTCCAACTTTGGAGTAAAATGGTTGATTTTCAAAGAAGGTCACATCCATAGTTTGGTAAAATTTTCTTGTTGTTACAGAGTAACACTTATATTCTTTTTGGTGATTTAAGTAGCTAAGAAAAACACATTTGATGGATTTTGGGTCAAGTTTGGTTCGATGAGGGTTGGGATTGTGAACAAATATTGAATGATCAAATATTTTAAATGAGATTGAGTTGATAATTTTGGAGGTTGGGAAAAAGGCTTGTAGAATGGAATAAGGTGTGTCAAAGTTGAGGATACTGGAAGACATCCTATTTATGAGATAGGTGGCTAAAAGGACAACCTCTCCCCAAAATGGTTTGGTATAGTTCTGGCTATCATGAGAGATTTTGTTAATTCTAATAGGTATCTATTTTTCCTTTATGCGACCCTATTTTGTTGGGGGGTAACTACACATGAATTCTGGTGTACAATTCCATGGGTTTTAAGGTAACACTCTAGAACCGAATTAAAATATTCACGACCATTGTCAGTTCTAAACACCTTAATTTTTGTTTGGAATTGCATTTGCACTATGGTGTGGAATAACTCAAATAATTTTCCAACCTATGATTTCTCTTTCATAAGAAATACCCATGTGACTCTTGTGTGACCATTAATGAACGTGACAAGCCATTTAGCATTTGTTATGTTGCTGGCCAGAGAAGGTCCCTCATACATCACTGTGAATTAAGGAGAAATGTTGAGAGGGTTTATATAGTTTAGGTGGGTATGTGCTTTGAGTATGCTTTGATAACTGACACACTTCACTGTATTTTTTTTTTGTTTCTATTGAAGAGTGAGGGAAAAGTTGTGTAAATACATGAAATTTATGTGGCCTAATCGATAGTGCCACAACATTATAGAAACTTCATTATTTGGAGAAATTGCACTACTTGGAGAAACTACTACACAAGAGTTAGCTTTGAGTTCTTTGGAGAAACTTTGAACTTGTAGATAGAAGAGTCCACCACACTCTTTAGCATTGCCAGTTGTCTTCCCTGACTCAAAAATATAAAACTCACACAAATTAGGGAGAAATTTAGTGACACATCCCAAATCTTTGGTCAATTTGCTAATAGATAGAAAATTACACTCATGTTTGGGTACATACAATACACAATCCAGAATAATATCTTTTAAAAAAATAACTGAACATGTACCAGTAACCTTTGACAAGATGCCATCAACAATCCAAATAATAGAGTTATCATAACATAGAGAATACTTGTTAAATATTGTTAAATCTCCCGTCATGTGATATGAGGCTCCTGAATCTATGATCCATGATTTTGATTTTGCTTTGCTAGTGTGTAAAACATGTAAAAAATAAATTACCTTTTTGTGCTATTGTAGTTGTACCACTTTTTTCTGCAGTAAGAATAGTTTGTTGGAGCATTTTTCTGTAGTGTGTCCATTTGTTTTTTTTGCTAAAAAAAAATTTCATTCTACCTCTTCATAGGTATCTGATTGCTGCCTCCCCCATTGAATGTAGTTTTGGCCATTCAACTTGTGACTAGTGACGAGGAGTGCAACCTTATCTATTAAGCTGGCAAAATTTGTGTCAGTCTCTGTGGGTGTGCCTTATATTTTTTCTTCTTCCATAACTAGGTCGATGAAAGAGATTATGGATGGTTCAAATCTAGCTCTGATACCATGCACAAAAGTGATCTTTTTCTCTTCTTCCATGGCTAGGTCAATGAAAGAGATTAAGGATGGTTTAGATCTAACACTGATACCATTCACAAAAATGATTGTATTATTCACTTGATAATCTTAAAACTGATTACATAAGAAGTATATATATGATAGAGAATTTAATTTTGTACAATCAAATAATATTGAAAATTAATTCACTATATCTGCTATCTTATCTTAAATATTTAATTCTAATTATTACCTACTAATAGTTGTACAATTAGAATCCTAAAGATCCGATTTTGACTCCATAATTAACAAATACAAAAGAGGATAGGATCACTTGAAAAGCTGAAATGCTTACTCTACCACAAATCAATGTTTTGCAATACTTAACACTAATTTACATTTTCCATTAGAATTATCCATTCTATTATGATTTTAATATTTAACAAAGATAATAAGTTAATCATATTAAGAAACTCAATGTGTTACGGTTGCTAAAACTCTAAAAGTGGTTACCTTTAGGACTGGATGAACTTATGATGGTTCTGGTTAATGCAACAAAAAAGTTTACATTGTAGAAGGTCACTTGAAATGTGAAACTGTAAATGTGAATTTTGCACCTACTCCTAAGTAATGGAAAGCTTTTGAATACATATAATAAAAAAAATTTCTTAGAAATGACTAAGTGAGAAAAGAGAGTATGATTGGTTTCTTGATCAACAAGAAAACCACTAAGTGAGAAAAGAGAGAACGATAAAAGAAAAATAATTCATAGTTGTTTAAAATCATGAATTCTTAATTCAATTATACAATGTTTATAATTGAATCTCAATTACACCAATAGAAGGATCGTTGAAAAGTGAAGACTAATATGTTATTTATGAGAAAACTAAAACCCTAAATTTCAACTAACATACTAAACAATTGAACTAGCAGACAGATCCAATTCGACATGCTAACAACCTAGCATATTTCGACAACTACACTAAATCCTCGACTTCGACAAAGTTTGCTACAACACTACCTTATAACCTGTAAGCTATAAAATTCATTAAGAATGTGTTATAAATATTTTATGAAATAAATTTTGGTTTGCAACTCTCACTTCTAATGTTGGAGGGAGAGTACATCAAATCATTTAAAATGATAAGGTGGTCCTATTTGAGAGTCCAAGATACAATATTATTTATAAGTATGGGTGAGAATAATTGGACGAGCCAAATCTAAGTCGTTTGAGTATGATATGTTGTCTATCACATGCTTATTTTTAGACTTGGATATGTCTTTTTTAAAGGTTTGAATGACTTACTAGCCTATTTAAAAGTCTACTTCATTTGAACATGTTTAAATAAGAAATTCAATTAATGTTAAATAGACCATTAAATTAAAATGTCAATGAAGTTAAAAGTTTATTTTCATTAACTCATTTGATTTTTTCTACTAGCAAAAATGTTGTAACATTATTTGTTTGAAGAAACTTATTAAAATAACTAATAACATTATTTATAAGGTTTTTTCTGTTGAAATATTATATTAGATTTGATTATATTTAATATTTAGATAAACTCAAGTTGTGTTGGTGCAAGCCCTATTAGGGTTTGTTATTTAGTTTGTTATGTTGAGTGCATATACATAGTCATAGTATGTATCATTATTTCATAACAATTCAATAAATCCTTATTTCCTTATTCTCTCTCTTTCTCTCCTCACAAAAGTGCCTCACGCACTAAAAAATTGGTATCTAGAGCTCCAGTTAGATTCTTGACCTTGTTTTCAAGAATCACACGTCAGAGATCATGTTTCTGAGATCGTGGATTATTGTTGATTAATCGCTGCAAAGATGAATGGTAACTGAAATTTACCAAAATCCCTTCCAACTCTTGACGGCAAGAATTGGCTTTGATGGAGAAAACAAATGCAATCTCTATTTGGCTTTCATAAAACCTTAAAAGTGGTTACTAATGTCGTTTCTGTGCTTGGTGAAGATGCAACCGAAGCACAGAGAACCACTCACAAGGATGCCAAGAAGAAAGATTGCAAGGTAGCGTTCTACATTCAATCGGCGGTGGATGCAAACAACTTTGACATAATCGCTCATGCTGAATCGGTGAAGGAGGTATGGGATATTCTTATCAAGTACTATGAAGGAGGCGAGAAAGTTAAGGCTGTTAAGTTGCAAACTTTGCATTGACAATATAATTTATTGTCAATGGGAGAAGATGAAAAGATTCCAGGCTATGTATCGAAGGTGCAGAAACTTGTCCATCTCATGAAAGGTAGTGGTGAAACTCTAACTGATAAGATGATATTTGAAAAGGTAATGCGTACGTTGACCTCTTACTTTGATCACGTTATCGTAGCTATTCAAGAATCCAACAATCTAGAAACACTAAAACTGGAAGATTTGGTTGGTTTGTTAGAAGCGCGTGAGATTAGCATTGTAGAAAGGAAAGGAGTTCAAGACTCGATACAAGCACTACAGGCGCAATCGTGGAAGAAGAATGGTGGTGGCAACAAGTTCAAAGGCAGAATCGACAAGACTCAGGGCAAGAACTCTTGGTCGAATCGTCACAAGAATAAGATCGATGATAGAACTTCTGAATCCTCGAAAAGAAGAGAAGGAAATTCCTATCAGAAAGACAAAGTAGAGAAAAGAGGTGTACAGTGCTATAATTGTGGAAAGTATGGTCACTTGGCCAAACATTGTTGGTACTGGAAAGACAAGGATTTGACAAAAGGCAAAGACGAAGGAGCGAATCTTGCACGTCAAGATTCAGATGATACGGTGGTTATGGCTGCAGTTGCAGATGACCATGTCGAGTCCAAGATCTGGTTCCTCGACTCAGACTGTTCGAATCACATGACTGGTAAAAAGATATGGTTAATAGATTTTGATGAGTCAAAGAATAGTAAGGTGAAACTTTCTGATAATAGCTCGTTGTCAGCAGAAGGTACTGGTAACATAGTTATTCAAATGAGTAATGGAGCAAAAGCCTTGATCAAAGATGTACTATATATCCCTGGAATGAAGTGCAATCTGCTAAGTGTTGGACAACTGGTTGAAAAGGGGTTCTCAATGGTTATGAAAGATGGAGCCTTCGAACTTTTCAACATTCAGAATAATTTGGTATTGAAATCTCCTCTGTTGAAGAATAGAACATTTAAGACCATGATCAATTCGACTGAGGTACAATGTATGAAAATAGTTTTCGACCACAAGAATAGTTGGTTGTGACATCTGAGGTTTGGCCATCTAAACTTTAGGTCGCTAAATCAACTGATCACTCACGATATAGTAACTAGTATACCAAGTCTTGAGATGCCTGACAAACTCTGTGACGGTTGTCTAGTCAGAAAGCAGTCCAGGAAGTCTTTCGTTTCGACTATGCCAATGAGATCATTCTGCATACTCGAAGTTGTACATTCAAATGTATGTGGTCCTTTTGAAGAGCATACCATTAGTGGAAACAGGTATTTTTTTCTCATTTGTTGATGAGTACGATCAAAAGCTCTGGATCTATGTGATCAAATGAAAGAAAAGAAATTTTTTAAGAAAGCTCTTGAAATTTTTAAGAGATTCAAGGTACTTTTCGAAAACCGGGGTGAAAAGAAAATTAAAGTTTTGTGAACAGATGGAGGTGACGAACACACATCCAAGATATTTGAAACATTTTGTGCAGAACATGGTATTGATCATGAGACAATTGCTCCTTATACTCATAAACATAATGGAATAGCAGAAAGAAGAAACAAGACCATAATAGACATGGCAAGATGCACATTGAAGTAGAAGAATTTGCCAAAATTCTTATGGGGTGAAGCTGTTTTGACTGTTGTTCATATTCTGAACAGGTTCCCTACCAAAAAGTTGAAGAACAAGGTTCCTGAAGAAGTGTGGAGTGGAAAAGGACTATCAGTGAGTCATCTGAATGTGTTTGGATCTATTTTCTACAAGAATATTTCTGATGCTAAGAGAAGGAAACTCGATGATAAGAGTGAACCTATGCTTCTGGTAAGATATCATAAGACTAGAGCATACAGACTGTTCAATCCAATTAATCAGAAGATTGTGATGAGTCGAGATATTCTGATTAATGAAAATTCTGCATGGGATTGGAATTCTAGTAATACAATTGACAAGCCATTGATGAGCTATGATTTCGACGAAGAAAGTAATGATGTGAAAATTTCACCCAAATAACCAACATTACCCCCCTTAATATCCAAACTACCCAACTTTCCCTCATATTCTCCAATCTACCCAACTTTTGTATTTTTTTTTTACAAGGGGGCGCCATGGGGTATGGCTCCTCCCTTATAATTTATATGGGGGCGCCATCCAGGATGGAGGCACCCTATAAATTATAAAGGGGGCGCCATCCCCTTTGGCTCCTCCCTTAAATGACTTAAAGGGGGGGCGCCATCCCCTATGGAGCTCCCTTTATACGAAAATAATTTTTCAAATATATTATAATTAATATAATTAAAATTTTATATTATGTTATTCCAAAGTTTTTTTTATAAATAGGTAGACTTGTTGTTAACATTGTTTCATCCAAATTTAGAAGAGTGAGTCATGTACCTTAGAAGATATAGGCATGTAAGTTTTTCACCGACGAAGCCTCCGATAAGGATGTTGTTTTGGAACATCCAGAGTTTAGAACAACTACGAAAAAATTTGAATCGGTGGCTAGAAGGAGACATTCCAAATGGTGAAAGAATTAGGAGTATTGAAAGACTTGTCTCGTACTTCTCTGTTGAAGACGGAAACATACGGCGGGACTGGGTGCGAATTAGAGATGACAACGAAGTTAGGTCTATGATGTTCGGAACTGATGATATTACTTTGATTGTTGTTATATCTTAGGTTATGTTGTAATAATCGTTGTATTTTTAATGATTTGCGTTGTTGCTGTAGAAATATTTCAATTCGTTTTTGTGGTAATGAAAAGTTGATATAAATATTAAATTCCACGATTACACAAATTTTAAAGACCAAATTAAATCTACCTAGAACTTGTTCCAACATTTGGACAGTTTTTCCTCGTATGCCCGGGAAGACGACATATTCCGCACAATCTTTCCATTTTCTCAGCTGTATCCATTTCAGTTGTAATTCGGGTGCTTTTGGGGCGACACTTTTTGTTTCTTCTCATATTTTCATTGTGGTAGATTGTGTCTCCATGATAGGTTGGCCAGTAGTCCTCACTAGCTACCACTGGAAAACTGCTACTGTAGATACCGAATAAGTTCACGACCTTGTAAACTTCTGATAGCTGCAAGAATGGATCCTGACGAGCAGTTGAACATGCGGCAATGACATGTGAACAAGGCATGCGGAAGGTTTGAAACTTTCCGCAGTCGCACCAATTTTTATGAAGTTCCACCCTGTAGTGTCCCATTGGCCGACCCTTGTTGTGATCCATTGTCTCATCAACAATGAAGCTGTAATCGTGACGATCAAATGGTCTAACTCGATGTGAGGCCGCCTTAGAAGTTTCATCCCTCATATACTTCATGCTTGATTCGCTGAATATTCGCCCTGATTGCAGTACATCGCTCCATTTTTTGCCTCTTGCTGCAAAAAGTGACCCTAATCTGTAATACGTTTCCCTTACCAACGCAGTGATGGGGAGGTTCCTAGTTCCCTTAAATACGCCGTTTAGGGATTCTACAAGATTTGTGGTCATGTGACCCCATCTACACCCTCCATCAAATGACCTAGTCCATTTCTCGACTGGAATATTATCCACCCACCTTAATGCTTCCGCGCTTGACAACCTTATTTCTTCTCGGTAATACATGAACGATGGTTGGTTTAAGGCATACCCAGCGCTCACGATTTTTTTACGGAGATTTTTGTCTTTAATTTCCCGCATAAAATTCTGAGCAATGTGTCTTATGCAGAAGACATGAACAGAAGGAGGATTGTGCCAACCATTAGCAGGATTGTTGTAGGCGCTCACAATAAAAGCATGTCTGTCAGAAATCAGACATAAATTGGGTTGAGGTGCGACATGTGTTCTGAGATTTATGAGGAAGAAACTCCAAGCTTCGCCTGTCTCACCCTCGACCAGGGCAAAGGCAATCGGAAATATATTATTATTTCCGTCTTGTGCTACCGCCATCAACAATGTTCCTTTGTATTTTCCATACAACCATGTTCCATCGACTTGTATAACTGGTTTGCAGAATGCAAAACCTTTGATACATGGTTGAAATGCCCAAAAGAGACGAGAAAATATCCTACTTCCAGCAACACATGTTCCTTTAGGAGTGTATGCTGGTAGTGACTCCAATATTACAACCGTACCAGGAACATATTTTTGAAGTGCTAGTAGATATTGTGGAAATTGATGGTAAGAATGCTCCCAATTCCCATATACATGTTCCACCGCTTTTATTCTACCTATCCAAGCTTTCCTATACGATGGGGTATAGTTGAACCGTGCAAAAACATGAGAGATAATTGTGCTCACCTTCACAAATGAATCCGCGCCCACAAGATGCAAAATCTCTTGGGATATCAATTGAGAGCTTAGTTTTCCATGATCTTGCCGATTGATGTTGGTTGTGCAACTATGAGGTGGATCCATCGAACCTATCTCCCAACAATCACTTCTTTTCCGATAGGACGCTGCTAACCAAAACTTGCAACTTGCGTTACGACAAACTACGACATAGCGTTTTGAGTCGTTTCAATTGATGTAAAAATCAACAAAGTTATCCATATGAAACTTTCTTATGGCTTTCATGCACTCCTCTTTTGTGCGGTACTGGTTTCCGACTTTCAAGACACTTTCATGTGTTGGGGAGGACAATACACTTGATTTAATGGTAGGGCCTCTTCATCTATGTCTTGCAGAGGAGTCATTGCAGTGTAGTCCCCGGTCCCGAACAAATTAACCATTTGATCAACCATGGCCTCTGGATCTTCTTCCTCCTCGTCCACAACATCAATTTCATCTATATCTGTTGTTTCGCCAACCTCATGTTCAGTTTGGCAGAGTAACAGATAAACCTCGATATAGTCGAACCCAGAGTGTTCATGACTATCAAACATTTGATCAACATCACTGTTGTCTTGTATTTTCTCTTGAAAATACTTGACCTGATTGTTGTCAAAAAAAATAGGACTTCTGTAAATGATCTGGGAAATTTGACCAGACAAAATCTTCGACTGTATGCGCTCTTTGAAATGCACAAAATTTGTTTTTCTACTCATGGTTAATCGGGTAAGATCTGTATTTTGAAACCCAAAACCCGAATTCTCAGAGATGAAAGTCTCTCCATTATAATAGGCATGAATAATATAATTGGATGTTCTAGACATAGTTGAATGATAGTTTAAGGGATGTGTTAGGATACAATGAGATGTATAATATTTTGTCTTGAATGTATACATATAGATGAAATGGCCACGAATTTAATATTATTAAAAACATAAGGGAGGCGCCGTGGGGTATGGCTCCCCTTCATTAATACATAAGGGGGGCGCCATGGGGTATGGCTCCCCTTCATTAAGATATAAGGGGGGGCGCCGTGGGATATGGCTCCCCTGTGACATATGTAAGAAAGATCACTTTTTGCATGCATGCAAAATGACATGTGTACGAAATTTACTACACATCAATCTCTTTTCTACACAAATTCATCTATCTCATTAACTTCTCTACACATCAAGGCCCCAACAACCAACCCAACCCTATTTCCAACCGCCAACCCAACCTCATTGCTAACCATCAACCCAATACCATTTCCAACCGCCAACCCAACCTCATTGCCAACCATCAACCCAATACCATTTCCAACCACCATCCCAACCCCATTTTCAACCGCCAGCCCAACCCTATTTTCAACCCCCACTCACACAATCACAACAATATGAACATACCCCTAACCAATTCACTCCATTCACACAAACTCATTCACAATCCACACAATACCACACATACTCCATGGATACTACAAACCAAATAAACACCCAGTTTCAAACACCCAATCAACCCATACCCACCCAATCATTTACACCCATCCCACCCTACGATCAGGCAGACTATCATCCTGACATTGCCTCGTCTAGCCAACCACCCCAAAATAACTATGAAGGCATGGGCAACTCTTTTGATTTGGATGACTTTACGGATATAAACTCGTCTTCATGGGCCGAAGTGATTCAATTGCTTGAAGACGACACAATGGACCCGACTCCACAACAAAGACCACAACGAAACGTACGCGACCGGGGATGCGGTACGGGCGGACATTTAAACCGACCACGGCGTAGAAACTAATTTACAATATCTTTCATATTTGTGATTCAATAATTATTGTAATTATTATTTAATATTAAATTTATTAAATACAATTTGATTTTTTTTTATTATTTGAAATTTTTTAATGCTATTATAAATTATTATTTATTTATTATTTGTAAAATAAATAGAAATTATTCAGAAATTATTATTATATAATTATTTTTTTTAAAATATTTTTTATTTATTAAATATTATTTATTAAATATTTTTAAACTAATTATACATTTAAAATTATAAAAAAAAAAAAATTTAAGGGAGGAGCCAAAGGGGATGGCGCCCCCTTTATAATTTATAGGGTGCCTCATCCTGGATGGCGTCCCCATATAAATTATAAGGGAGGAGCCATACCCCATGGCGCCCCCTTGTAAAAAAAAAATGAAACTTGGGTAGATTGGAGAATATGAGGGAAAGTTGGGTAGTTTGGATATTAAAGGGGGGAACGTTGGTTATTTGGGTGCAATTTTCTAATGATGTCGAAGTCGAAGACATTGTTGATACTCCAGTTAAAAAAGACGTTGAAGCAGGTAATAATGTTGAAGTCGAAGAGGATACATCTGGCACAAGTCAGAGACCTCAAAGAACTAGAGCTCGTCCAACAAGACTTCAAGACTATGAAGTAGTTAGTGATGATGAAGTCATAATAGATGGGGAACTAGTCCATTTTATTTTATTTGCAGGTGCTGAACCAATCAACTATAGCGAAGCCTTCAAAGATAAACAATGGAAGTCTGCTATGGTCGAAGAGTTACAAGCAATTGAAAGAAACAACACATGGAAGTTGGTCGAATTTCCAGCCCATACAAAATCTATCGAAGTAAAGTGGGTGTTCAAGTTGAAGCTCAATGTTGATGGGTCGATAGCAAGGTATAAGGCGAGATTGGTAGCTCGGGAATTTCTCCAGAGAGCAGGACTCGACTACTCTGAAGTATTTGCACCTGTCGTAAGATTAGAAAGTGTTCGACTAGTGGTGGCCTTGGCATGTAAGCAAGGTCGGTCAACATTTCACTTAGATATGAAATCAACATTTTTGAATGAATCTTTAGAAGAAGAGGTGTACGTCACATAACCTCATGGGTTTGTGATTCAGGAGGAAGAAGGTAAAGTATACAAGTTGCACAAAGCGCTCTATGGTCTCAAGCAGGCACCTAGAGCATGAAACAAGAAAATCGATTCGTACTTGGTTGAATTGGGATTCATAAAATGCAAATCTGAGTATGGTGTCTATGTTCAAGTTGTGGCACAAGATATAACAATATTCTGCTTATATGTCAATGACTTGCTAGTAACTGGAAATAGCCTGAAGAACTTGTCAAAGTTCAAAGAGCTGATGAAAAAGGATTTTGAAATGTCGGATCTGGGAAAGTTGTCATACTTCCTAGGCATGGAATTTCAAATGTCGAAGCATGGCATGGTGCTACATCAAAGAAAGTATGTCAACGAGATACTCAAGAGATTCATAATGGATGATTTGACACCTGCATCTTCGCCTATCGAACCAAATTTAAAGTTGGAGAAGCATGGAGAGGGAGACAAAGTCGATGCAACTTTGTTCAAACAGATTGTCGAATCTCTAAGATATATGTGCAACAATCGACTTGATATATGTTTCTTAGTCGGATTAGTGAGCAGATACATGGGTGAACCAAGGGTGTCACACATGAGGGTTGCAAGAAGAATCCTGGGATACTTAAAAGGATTGACAAACTATGAAATTTTATTTCGACGAGACTTTAAAAGCAAAAAAGCTATGGTTACTTGTTATTCAGATGCTGACTGGTGCGGAGATAGGGAAGATCGAAGAAGCACTACTGGATATTTATTTCAAGTATTTGGTGCCCCAATTTCTTGGTGCTCGAAAAAGAAACTTGTGGTGGCATTATCATCATGTGAAGCTGAATATATAGCAGGATCATATGCTGCACGTCAAGCAATTTGGATCATATCGGTACTTGAAGAAATGAAGGTCAAAGTGAAGAAACCTCTTGTGTTACAAATCGACAACAAGTCTTCCATAAATCTGGCGAATAATCTAGTTCTGCATGGAAGAAGTAAGCATATCGAAGCTAGATTTCACTTCTTAAGGGAAAAGGTAAATCAAGGTGAACTTGAAGTTAGACACTGCTCAAGTGAAGCACAGTTGACCGACATTTTCACCAAAGGATTGAAGATCAACATATTCCTGAATTTGAAAAAGAAATTAGGAATAGTTTAGATCGACTATGACTAGCATAGGTTCGACAACTTAGATTATGAGGGGTATGTTGAAATATTATATTAGGTTTGATTAGATTTAATATTTAAATATAATCCAAGTTGTGTTGGCCCAAGCCCAATTAGGACTTGTTATTTTGAGTGTATATAAATAGTCATAGTATGTATCATTATTTGTAACAATTCAATAAATCTTTATTTCCTTATTCTCTCTCTTTCTCTCCTCACATAATATAACAAGTGTGAGTAGTATGGATAATATTTCTACATTGGATAGAAATGTGGTGACTTGAGCATTTATAAGTGGGAGAACTCATACACCTATCACCTTAAGATTTTGGGTGGATATGTGGTGTCTCTCTCACTTGTGTTGTTCTTAGCCTAATGCTCAATGCTCCCTAGTGTAAAAACTTCTCTAACATTTTCAACTTATTTTCATAAGTTTTTCAACATAAATAAGCTTTATTTTTTGTATTTCAATTTAAAGCACAAAATAAAATATAATAATAATAATAAAATTATTCATTTTTATTTAATTAAATCGGTCTAATAGATTTATAAGAATTTTTTTATAATATGTGTGACTTATTCTTTTTAGTTAAACTAGTAACAAACTTGTGCATACGCATGGGGTATGTTTGTAGATGAGATATGATTTTGAACACACATTTATTTGCAAACGGTCATAAAAATTTAAAGTTGAAAAAAGAAAAAAAGTTAATAATAATAATAAATTTACGTTAAAATAATAATAAATATAGAAAATGAAAGTTAAACAACAATATCAAAAATAATATAATTAAAACTAAAAACTTTTGAAAGTTGTATTACATAAATTATCGTTTTAGTTTTTTTTACAAATCAGACATTAATTCATAAGAATATTTGAATCAATAATAAAGTTGTTACCGTGTATAAAAATATATTATCTGTAAGGATAGACAAATTTTTGGATGGGATATGATTTTGGACGCGTATTTATTTGCAAACCGTCATAAAAAGTGAAAGTTGAAAATAAAAAAAACTTAAGAATAATAGTAAATTTAAGTTGAAACAGTAATACATGTAGAAGATGAAAGGTAAACAACAATATCAATAATAATATGATTAAAAAACTATTGAAACTTGTATTAGATAAATTAATCATTGAAGATTTTTTAACAAATAAGACAATTATGTTATAAGCAATAATACAATGGCCGATAAAATTCTATTATTCACTATTTGCATCAGTAGTAAAGTTGATCTCGTTTATAACAATAATACTTGTTTCTGTATATAAAAATATTTTAATCAACAATATATGTTTTCCCGTATATAAATATTATTTTTGTTTTGATATTATTTATAAATATATTTGAATAAATAACAGAGTTATTCCTGTTTATAAAAATATTTAAATTAAAATATCATTTTTATTTTGACACTATTTATAAAAATATTTGAATCAATAGTAATATAAAAATATTTGAATCAATAATAAAGTTGTTGTCGTTTATAACAATAATTAGATCAGTAAAATGATAATAATAGTAACAGGAAAAAAATTTATTCCAACAAATGAAGATGAAATTCAAACAACATTTTATTAAGATCTAATGTTTATGGACGCGTATTTGTTTGCAAACTATCATAAAAATTAAAAGTTGAAAAAAGAAAAAAAAAGTTAATAATAATAATAAATTTAAGTTAAAATAATGATAAATATAGAAAATGAAAGTTAAAAAACAATATTAAAAATAATATAATTAAAATTAAAAACTATTGAAACTTGTATTACATAAATTATCATTTTAGTTTTTTTTTACAAATAAGACATTAATTCATAAAAATATTTGAATCAATAATAAAGTTGTTCTCGTATATAAAAATATATTATCAGTAAGGGTAGACAAATTTTTGGGTGGGATATGATTTTGGACGAGCATTTATTTGCGGATGGTCATAAAAATTGAAAGTTGAAAATAGAAAAAACTTAAAAGTAATAATATATTTAAGGTGAAATAGTAATACATATAGAAGATTTTTTAACAAATAAGACAATTATGTTATAAGAGAGAATACAATGGTCGATAAAATTTTATTATTCACTATTTGCATCAGTAATAAAGTTGATTCCGTTTATAACAATAATATTTGTTTGTGTATATAAAAATATTTTAATCAACAATATATTTTTTCTCGTATATAAATATTATTTTGGTTTTGACATTATTTATAACTATATTTGAATCAATAGTAAAGTTATTACCAATTATAAAAATATTTAAATCAAAATATTATTTTTATTTTGACAATAATTATAAAAATATTTGAGTCAATATTAAAATTGTCTCCGTATATAAAAATATTTGAATCAATAATAAAGTTTTTTCTATTTATAACAATAATTGGATAAGTAAAATGGTAATAATAGTAACAAAATTTTTTATTAAAAATTAATTTCTTCCAACAAATGAAGATGAAATTCAAACAACATTTCATCAAGATCTAATGTTTATGGCACACATTTGTTTGCAGACGGTAATAAAAATAAAAACTTGAAAAAATAAAAAATTTAAGAATAATAGTTAATATAAGTTGAAATAGTAATTCATGTAAAAGAAGAAATTTAAGCAATAATATCAAAAATAATATGATTAAAAATAACAACTATTGAAACTTATATCAGATAAATTATCGTTTTAGTTTTTTTACAAATAAAATATTATTTTATAAGAGATAATACAATTTTAAAATATATACTTAAATTTTGGAAATAATGGTCGATAAATTTTTATTATTCAATATTTGAATCAGTAGTAAAATTATTCTCGTTTATTCAATCTTTGAATCAGTTGTAAAGTTGTCCCCGTTTATTTGGTATCGAAATTAATTTGTAATAATTATAAATCTGTTATATTCATAATCAATATTATAAGTAATTTAGATTCAAATTTTTTAAATCCATAAAATCACTTTAAAAATAAAATAATAATATTTTTATTTATTTATTTATAAAAGTTAAATTTTTATTTTTTTTTTGAAAATTAAAAAAAAAAAAGTAACTTCTTGATCTGCATCATATAATGTTCTTCATTTTGATTTTTTAATAGAGAAATTTTGCGAAGGACACACTTGATGCTGAGTATTCCAGTACTGAATCGTTACCATGTGATCCCAAGAGGTATGGACCTTCCATGCACTTGAGTTTTTAATTTTCAAAATAAAAATTTTACTTTGTGATCTTCATGAGGTAAATTGCCATTATTTAATTCATCTAAAACTTATGTTTCCATCAATTAATCATTTTCTATACATTGTTCCTCTGAACCGTGCTAGTTATACCCCATTTTCTACACATTGTTCCTCTGTACGAATAATACGTTTTCATGAAATTTTGGTTCTATATCCATTTCGATAACAATTTCTTTATCTAAAATTATGTCGTTGTCAAATCCATCTTTCTTATATTTTTCGAAAAAAAAGAAACAAGTCCTTTTCATTGCTCTATAACAACATCGATGCTCATATCCTTTGATTGAAAGTGTTTGTGAACAATATTTCCTACCAAATTGTCACACCTAGCAAAAATTCAAAAATTTTAAGCTCATAAATTGTCAAACATTTAGCTTCACTTTTTATTTTAGGTTCACCATTCAGTTCACCTAATTTCAGTAAAACATCTCTCATCTATGAAGTTTGGAATCTTATTGCTTTTACACTTTCAATACGATTTTTTCAACATGTTTGTGACAATAATTTCAAAGTAAGGCTAGGTATATGGTCTAGTAGAATTTTCCATCTTTTAGTAGAAGAAGAAAATATTGTATAAATACGTTGCACCACTTACAAAATTGACGTAGTTTTGGAACAACAATTTGCCATATCACAAAGTATCAAGTTTAGACTATGACAACTAGGTGTATAAAATAATCTAGAATTAACATGAAAAAATATTTTTTGAACACCTTGATATTTTCCTTTCATATTAGAACCATTATCATAACCTTGTCCTCTTAAGTTATTAATATCAAGACCAAGTATATTTAGTCCATTCATAATAGCATCAAAAAGGTATTTTCAATTGTATCATCTACTACTAAAAATTCTAAAAAATATTCAACTACTTGTATTGGGGTTGAAGAAAAATCTACACATTGTAATACAATAGATATTTGTTCTTGATGACTTATATCAAGAGTACAATTAAGTATGATTGAAAAATATTTTGACTCCACAATTTTTTTTAAATAATTTTTGTTTTAATTTTATTTTCTAGCAAATCTATTAATTTATTTTGTATTTTATGTCCAACATAATAGTTATGAATTTGATCATTTTTTATTCGAAGAATCAGCTCTTTTTGTTTTTTCCACGAAATGCTAAGTTAATTTTTTCAAGAATTTTAACAACCGCAATGATTCTAAGTAATAAATTTCTCCAATGTTCTCTTTCTCTATTAATTCTTTCTTAAACATTCTTGTCAATTATTTATGTTTTAATAATCTCATTTCTAAATAAATCAATGAACTCATATTAACAATATGCTCATTACTCATCTCATGACTCTTCAACTTAGCACTAATATTTCTTCAATCATTACTACCTTCATGTGCTAATTTACTTGTACCGGGAAGAACATTAAATAATTTACAACAAAAACAAAACACTTTATCCAAATTTTGAGAATAAACCAATCATTTTCTTTTATGTTTTTCTCTATTGGACAATTGTTGAGTGTAAAATGGTGAAAATAAGTGTCTTGCATATGCATCTTTAGAAAAATCTATATCGGTAATTTTTATAGAATCATTCTCTATTAATAAATCTCTCAAATTTGTGTCAGTAGTTATCCATTAACTTAGGTTATATATATTTATATGAGATGATTTTTTTAATACTTCTCTATTTTTATAGTGAGTGTCAGAATCAATATTATCTTGCCTATTAACTAGTACTATAGTTTCATTTTCATCGGCTATTCCTTCTTTATTTTCATTAGCATATATATTATATATTGTTAGGTTGTTCATCAACGGTCTCTTCTCGATTTTCATTTTCATTATGATTTACATTATTAACTTGTTCATTCAGCGAGCAATCACCTATATTTTCAATTTTATTTTTTGTTTGTCTTAACAATTTATATCTATAGAATTTAAGATGACACTTTACATGCCATTATTCAGGTCATGTTCTACCTTAAGACAACTCACTCAGCTCCATTCCCATCTTGTAGCAACCGGCCTTCACAATGACCCACTTGCCTCCACAAAGCTCATCGAGTCCTATTCCCAAATGGGTTCTCTGCAATCTTCAAGACTCGTTTTTTACGCATACCCATCTCCTGATTCCTTCATGTTTGGTGTTCTCATCAAATGTTACCTTTGGAATCACTTGTTTGACCAAGTGCTTTCTCTTTACAATCATCATTTTCATATGGGTTCTTCTCACCTCACTCAGAATTGCAGTTTTTTGTATCCTTCTCTTATAAGGGCTGCTTCTGGTGTTGCTGACTTGGTTGTAGGAAGAAAGTTGCATGGCAAGATAGTTAAATCTGGGTTTAGTGTGGATCGTGTTATTGGAACTTCGTTGCTTGGAATGTATGGGGAGTTATGCTGTTTAAGTGATGCTAAGAAGGTGTTTGAGGAAATGTGTCAGAAAGATTTGGTGTCTTGGAGTTCTGTTGTTTCGTGTTATGTTGAGAATGGGATTTATAGAGAGGGGTTGGAAATGTTTCGTTGGATGGTTTCTGAGGGGATTAGACCTGACTCGGTTATGCTGCTTAGCGTAGCTGAGGCTTGTGCTAAAATCGGTTGCTTGAGGTTGGCTAAATCAGTTCATGGGTATGTGATTAGAGAAGGAATGATTGGTGATGGTAGTTTGAGTAATTCTCTTATTGTTATGTATAGTCAGTGTGGTTACTTGTGTAAAGCGAAACGGCTCTTTGAATCTCTTGTTGATCGGAGTACTTCTTGTTGGACTTCTATGATTTCGTCCTATAATCAAAATGATTGTTTTGAAGAGGCAATAGATGTTTTTGTTAAGATGCAAGATTCAGTGGTGGAACCCAATGAAGTGACAATGATTAGTGTTCTGAATTCCTGCACTAGATTAGGTTGGTTAAAAGAGGGAAAATCAGTTCATTGTTTTGTTTTGAGGAATGCGATGGATGCTGCTGATCTTGATCTTGGGCCCGCACTGATAGATTTCTATGCAGCATGCTGGAAAATAAGTAGTTGCGAGAAACTTCTTTGTTTAATAGGAAACAGCAACGTTGTATCGTGGAATACACTCATATCATTTTATGCTCGCGAGGGTTTAAACGATAAAGCCATGGTACTCTTTGCACATATGGTGGCAAAGGGACTAATGCCAGACTCATATAGCTTAGCAAGTTCAATTTCAGCAAGTGCAAGTGCTGGTTCAATACAATTTGGACAACAGATACATGGTCATGTCATGAAAAGAGGCTTCGCCGACGAATTTGTTCAGAACTCTTTGATGGATATGTATTCAAAATGCGGCTTTGTGGATTTGGCATACACAATTTTTAACAAAATCAGGAAGAAAAGCATTGTGACATGGAACTGTATGATTTGCGGGTTTTCTCAGAACGGCATTTCAATAGAAGCACTCAACTTATTTGATGAGATGTATGAAAACTGCCTCGAAATAAACGATGTAACCTTTTTAAGTGCAATTCAAGCTTGCTCCAATTTGGGTTATCTTGACAAGGGAAAATGGATTCACCATAAAATCATCGTAACCGGTAATCAGAACGATGTTTATATCAATACATCTCTGGTAGACATGTATGCAAAATGCGGAGACCTTCAAACAGCCAGAAGAGTTTTCGATAGCATACTCGAGAAAAGTGTGGTGTCATGGAGTACCATGATTGCTGCTCATGGCATACATGGTCAAATAAACGCCGCTATCTCACTCTTCACTAAAATGGTTAACTCACATATCAAACCAAACGAAGTAACCTTCATGAATATCTTATCCGCCTGCAGGCACGCCGGATCCGTCAAAGAAGGAAAATTTTATTTCAACTCTATGAGGGATTACAGCGTAGTACCCAATCAAGAACACTTTGCCTCCATAGTTGACCTTTTAAGTCGTGCCGGTGATATCAACGGGGCATACAAAATAATTAAATCGATACAAATGCCAGTAGATGCTAGCATTTGGGGAGCTTTGCTTAACGGATGTCGAATACACGGGCGCATGGACGTGATTGACAACATCGGTGAAGAACTCAGACGAATAAGCACAGATGATACAGGTTACTATACTTTGTTATCGAACATATACGCCGAAGGAGGAAAGTGGTATGAATCAAGAAAGGTGAGGTCAAAAATGGAAGGATTGGGACTGAAGAAAGTACCCGGTTACAGTACTATTGAGATAGATAGGAAAATCTATAGATTTGGAGCAGGAGATACTTCTGAATGGCAAATGAAAGAAATTTGCATGTTTTTAGAAAATTTTCAAAGCTTGACACAGGAACAAGGATGTGATGTAGAATGCTATATGTATAATAATAATAGTACTAAGGCTGCAATGTTGTTTAATGATTTTAATTTTTATAACTTGCAGAGAGAAGCAAGCAATTGCATTGAGAATAAATCAGTTCTACTATAGGATTATATTAATGTAGTTCATGTCCTTTATCTTTCAATGGTTGGATTAAGTCGACGATTTAGATTTGCACACAGGTTGGTTCTTGTTGGCCGTTTAGCGATGGTGGTAGTTCAGTGTTGCGATGTGGCCTTATAATTGAACACAGTAGTTGCTGGCAGTAGCAAAGGTAGATTATGAAATTTTCACTCTCTTTAAAATGAAGAGAATGCACATCATTTGTTTGCATTTTAAACTTTCATTTTCCCCTTTATTGTTCAATAGTTCTATTAATTCAAAGATTTAAATTTGAAAATGAGGAAAAAGCATCCAAAATTTTTTATGTTCTTGTTATCCCTATCAAGATGCTTGAGGGTAATATTGAGGAATTCAATGGTAAGTTAACTGAAGTGGTGGCTCCAACTAATCAGACTGCAAAAATAACTCAAAATGTCAACTTTTCGAATATATCTAATAGCTTTGATTCTAATTTAGAGTTTGTTTATGCCACACAAGTGGAGGAAAAGGTTCCTGAAACCTTAGAGAATGTTGATCCTAAACTTGTTCAAGAATTCTTAAGAAACCTCTTAGGCTAACATGGCATAGTTGGATAATCCAATAGACGTTGCTCATCTTTCTGAAAAAGGTTTCAAGCTAGTCACTCCTAAAAGGAAGAAGAAAGGAAATTATCAAAAAAGGATCCACACATCTAGGCACACACCTAGCTCCTCACACTTTTCTCAATAAAGTGTTTTTTTTTTTGGAACATTATAGGTATAGCCAATGCATTTTTTTAGGTTGGCTCTCAAAAGGCTAATATCTTCTAATAAGCCATACATTATTCTTATAGCTGAACCTTGGATGAACTTTGCTAAGTTACCTATAAATTGGTTTAGTAAATTCAATCTCAAGCTTTTTGCCTTCAATAGAAAATTTGGATCCATTTCCAGTATTTGGTTTTTTTTAAGCACACACCTTGATCCTTCCATCATAGCTTGTGATGATCAAATGGTCTCCTTCACTTTCAACCTCTATAATAAGTCTTTTGGTATTTTAGTAGTTTATGCTTACACCTCAAAACTATGTGTTTCCAGGTTCAATCAAGAAGTAATCAAAGCTACACAAGTTATATCTATCATGGTTTGGTTTTGATGATAACAAATTAGTTTCAATAATGAAAACTTTTGAAGAAGAAACTTTTGATTCAACCTTAAAGCATAATGACAATCAAGTGTGTCAAGAGGTTAAAGATCTACAATATAGTTTTTTTCAAAGCTCTTCCTCCGATTCAACTTGATGATATAGGGTTTTGATCTCTATCTTTTAATGATGGCCTCCAACTTTAATATAACTCAAGCCTCATCTTCATGAAGACTCAAGAAAGTGATCATATGATTGATGTGTTCAACAAAGTCTTGAGCTTCAGAATGTAAAAGAGCGGAAATGCGAAAGCTTACATAGTCGCCACTGAGTGATTAGTCTTTTGTAAAAACACAAGGGTTTTTTTGTAAAGTAGTATGTCTAAATCACACACACATACACATATAAATATTTTTAAAAGGCCTCTATTTCTCATAAAAAAAATTCTAAAAATATTTTGGAGTCTAGAATAGGTTGGACAAGTTTTTTGAATTGTCCAATCAATTGGGGCATATTCTCAATTGATTGGGTTAGTTAAAATAGTGTCCATAATCTATTAGGACAATGTCTTAATGAAATGAAAGGTAATAACTATCTATAAAAAACTTTCAAAATGGGCATTTGTAATCAATTCTTTTAGTCATTCAATCGACTAGCTTAAGGTCCCAATCGTTTGGGACATTGAATTGCCCCATGAATTTTTTCTTTTTTATGCCAACCTCTAGCTTATAAATAGAGGCATCTCCTTTCGCTTTTTCACATCCAAAATCATGATTTATCTCACTCTTTTCTTCTAAAATATTTTTCTACTTTCTCTCACTTTAATTTAGCCATAACGCTTCGAGAAAGTTCTTGTGTTTAGTAAGAATTTTTTTTTTCTAGAAAAGGTGATATTATGAATTCACCAAGACCTATTTTTCTCTTGGTTGAATAATTTTTCTTTAAGGGATTGTTTGTTTGGGTTTAAAGCAAAACCTGTTAAAATATTTGGTTGGGGATTTAGTATTAAGTCGTTTTTCAGTTCGTGAGATCAACCTGTCTAAAAGCTCAGTTTTTTTTTAAAGATTATCAAAGTGTAAAATCTCAATTTGGTTTGTGGTCATCCTGTGTAAAACCTCGATTTGGTTCGAGATCAACCTAGTATAAAATCTCAATTTGGTTTGTGGTCATCCCTTGTAAAATCCTGGTTTGGTTCGTAGGATAGCTAGTTCAAAACTCCTTTTTGGTTTGAGATTAGAATGTATAAAATATCAAGAGTTTAAGCTTATAGACTAATCGCTCAAAGCTTCATTCATGTTTGGAAGGAAGGCTTACCGCTTTAGTCCCTTGTTCTTTGCTTGGTTGGAAGTTAACTTGAAACTTCATTTTTCTTGTATAAGGGAGTTCGTGATCTCAATCCACTCAAATCTCATAAGCATCACCGGATACTCTCAATATTAAGTCTTGGGGAGATTATTATGTTACTTCATTTAAACTAAACCTCTATAAATTGTGGTGTTTTTTTTTCTCTTCCCTTATCTTTTTATTTTTTGCAAAGTTTCTTTCCATTGATTTTCTGCTGCTATTTTCAAATGTTTCTTAAAATTGTTTTTGAACTCTGAAAATGAAAATAATTTTGATTTAAACAGTTATTTTTCAAACCCCTACAATTCACCCCCTTCTCTTGTGTGTGGAGTCACATGTCCAACATTCACTAGTTTTATTGCTAGAATAAACTTGTGGAACAAGTTAGTGGTTAATCTTAACACTCCTTGGTGTTTTACTTAGGACTTAAATGTTATTTATGTTGCTCATGGATCCTCTCAGCCTACTATATTTCCTAAGGGAAAGTTCATGAATTGGTTCAATTCTAATCACTTGTTGCATACTCCTACTGCAAGCAATAAATTGACTTCCTCTAATGGCTGCAAGGGAAGACGTCTGACTAAAAAATGACTTGATAAAGTTTTATGCAATCGTGATTTGATTGATATGTGTCAATCTATGTGTTGTATTACTTTGGTCAAGAACAAATCAGATCATTATCCTATCCACTTGCATTATGATGTATATGAGATCAAATTTGCTTCTGAAATCAGATTTCATGATAAATGTAAATATTTAATTGACCTAATGTGGAAAACTACCTTTGTTGGTTGTTTTATGTTCATTTTGGACAAGAAACTCAAGCTCTTGAAAGAAAAACTTAAGGATTGGAACATATTTTGTTTTCGCAATGTTTATAACAAGGTTAAGGATGTTGAAGCTAGTCTCAAAACCATACATGATCAAATATATGTGGAGGGTTACTCTTATGCTCTTCATGATTAGGAATAAGCTACTCACATCAGTCTGGACTCTGCCCTAATTATTGAAGAAGCATTTTTTAGGGACAAATCTAGAGTGCAATAAAATTGCATTATAGTCAGTATCATTATTTTGATGTTCTGTCATTTACTTGTTATATATGTGTTCGTAATTTGATTTACCGCGTTTGTATAATTGTTTGTAATTTGTGTATAACCTTATTCATAATTTGTTAGATATGTACCATAAAATGCTTTTCCATTTAATCTCAGCTAGATTCATGGATTCTTCAATAGACACTACAATGTAATCAAAATTTACAGTCAAAGATCTCAATACTT
This sequence comes from Lathyrus sativus, assembly GCA_963859935.3. Classification (NCBI taxonomy): domain Eukaryota; kingdom Viridiplantae; phylum Streptophyta; class Magnoliopsida; order Fabales; family Fabaceae; genus Lathyrus; species Lathyrus sativus. The sequence goes on from OZ012736.1 coordinate 3,273,270, forward strand.
TCTCAATCTTCTATAAATCAATGATTGATTCACGACGCGCCTTTATCTGGTTCGTCAACAACACCACACACGAGAAGAATTCTGAGACTGGTCCATTTTCCTTCATTTAAGTCATCTCAAATTGCTTTCCTAGCATTCATAACTTCACCCTATTCAACTTTTCATCTCTGTCGTACAAGTTTTTTAACTTGTCTCACGCTCCTTTGGATGATTCTTCTCGAACGCATTAGGATCCACATATTGATGGGTCGAGAATAAAGTTTTCCATATTTCTTCCTTTCTTCTTTGTGCGCATCATTCTGAACATCGTTCGCATTCACTTCCAATGTTCGTACTCTATCATTTACGATTTCAGCCACATCTTAAAATTTGAAGATGACCTTCATTTACGCAACCCACCTCTCGTGATTCTCCTCTTTGAAAACCGGTAGGTTCACTAGAAATTACGTTGATGTTATGTTACCGTTTGCCATTTCAAATTCTCTCTGAATCGCACTTGGCCTCATTGATACTAATTTGTTGATCAATTAGGGTTTTTCAAGAAGAAGAAGAAGAAGAAGAAGAAGAAGAGAGAGAGAGAGAGAGAGAGAGAGAGAGAGAGAGAGAGAGAGAGAGAGAGAGAGAGAGAGAGAGAGGAGTATAAAGGTGGAATTTTATTAAAAATGAATTGTCGTATTGAAAAACTTCTAAGTGTTTACATCGTCTCCTCTTTATATTGACAACCAAAATACAAACTTACAAACGACTCAGTCGAATGCATGTGTAATACCCCAAATTTTTCCCTTAGATTAGTCGTTTCATGTCGCATTCCATCTCATTTTGCATTATATTCCATCTGACCGCTAACGGGTTTGTGTAGTCTGTTTGGTTTTGCAGGAAAAAAATCATATTATGCGCAGTTTAATTGGTGAAGGGCAAAATGGTCATTTATTTGCAGCCTGCTGACAATTTATGAAGCTGAGTTGTCTTCAGGAATTCCCCAAGTGATTAGGGTTTCCATCTCCAAGTCCTGTGATTTATTTGAGGATGAATCGAATTTTACTGCAATTTTGACGTCAAATTTCTAACAACACAGCCTGTGTTATTCCAGAGTAGAGATTTAGTCGTTAGACGGGTTTTAGAAATGCTTTTTGAGTAATAAGCCATCTAGAGCTGAATGTGACGAGGTATTAGTGGATTCGGGTTAATCCGGTGCAAGAATTTGTTTTGCAGGATTTATTCTGACAAATACACGTTTTCCTGTTTTTCTGCTGGTCAACGGTCGGGTTTTAAAGGAACAGTGGAATTTCGGTGCACATTGAATTTATAATGAATAGCTTGTTAGTTTTGGGTCATAACGGCTAGTTGAGCTGATTCAGGTTACCGAGTTAAAGTAGTCAAGATGTGTTTTGAATTTTCAATACAAAAGACAGTTCGTTCTGCCGTTTAACTGAAATTTCGCTGCTTATTTGTTCAAGACTATATTCACTGACTTTATCATCAGGTATGAATTAATTTGCAAAGGGATTAGTCGAGTTTAGTAGTTACGGAGAATTAAATTGGGCAAGTTGATCAATTGTCAAAATTTAAAGGTTGGAACGTCACAGTTTAATCGGACATTTTTCATTGGATAAATTTAATTAACTGAGTTTATTTGATGAATTCAATCAGACGAGTTTTAACCAGATAAAGTTAGTCAGATTGATTTATTTGGATGAGTCTAACCAGATAAATTTAGTCGGACAAGCTTATTCAGTCGAGTTCAACCAGAGGAACTTAATCGTTTAAATTTAATTAAAGGAATTTAATTGTTTTGGGAGTAATTTAGTCAGACCAGTTTAATTAAGTGAATTTATTTGGTTAAGCTTAAGCAGATGAACTATTGAGAAATTTAATCGGAGACGTCGAATTGAGAATTGAGTTCGATTTGTTGGAAATTGGAATTTATTTCATATTTCTTACAAAGTACAAGAAGGAATTCAAAAATTGAGTTTATTCATTAAATACTATTTTTTTACAATATTACAATGTTACAAAAAATAGTAATTACAAAAATAAATTCCTAAATTTTTACAAGGTCCTATCTTTTCTAAATCTGTCTTCAAGGCCGATTTCTTCGAATTTCTGAATTTTCTGAACCTACAAGATAAAACAGCATAGCAGAAATTATTATTGGTTAGAAAACGGTTTTTGGTTGTAATCCGATACCCTCAGTTTAATTTCATCATCGGGTACGTCGGAAGGGCAACGACGAAGTCGAAGCCAGCTCCCGACTTATTTTCCGACCTTGGCAAATCCGACAACATCTGTTTTGTTTATTCCGAGAGAGAGAGAGAGAGAGAGAGAGAGAGAGAGAGAGAGAGAGAGAGAGAGAGAGAGAGAGAGAGAGAGAGAGAGAGAGAGAGAGGTGAGAAAAAGTGACTTTCAGGAAAAGCGATTTTGGCAAGTGACAACATCTGTTATGAAAAATGACCTCTGCCAAACAACCCACAAACACAGTCCTTAAAAAATCTCCATAACTAACAATCAAGCCAAAATTCCAGCAAGACCGAGTCACACAGCTATCCAACAAAATCAAGAACCACTTTTTCAATATTCCAACAACAATTTCGCAACAACATCAAATAAGCCGGTCAAAACGTAACAACCATCACACAAGAATCTTCCAACAGTAAAACCCTTCAAGCCAAAACAAATCAAAGCCTGAAAATCGCCAAAATCATAACAAATTAAGCCACAAAAACACAATAACAGCAACAGATCCGAGTAAATCGCAAAACAATTTAAGAATCCAAGCCCATAAGAACTTAAAAAAAACCCAGCAGAATATAAAAGGAGAAAAGGGAAGAGGTTAAAAAAAAAAAAGAACCCAGAACTTCATCGTGTTCATCCAGGAGAAAACTTCATCAGATCACTCCATCAGAACAGAGAAAGGAGAATCGAATCGCCACCGTGGACTCAGAAGATCTACGGTTCTTCATCATCGTCCATAAGCGTCGTAGCTATTACGAGAACAAGCCGATTCGAACCCACTAAAAAAGGCGAGCAACTAATTTTCGATAACGGTTTCATGTTTTTTACTCGCAAGAAAAGAACAAGGGAAGACGAACACACAACATGCATGCAAGCAAGAAGTGAAAAATTTCAGAGCGAACTCCCACGAAGGAAGGTCCGCCGCCGGCTGTTAGAGAGGAAGAAGAATAGGGTAATAAAAATCCTAGTAAAAGTTTCTACAACATTGACTGTCTCCCCCCTCCCCTTTCATCATTTATATTTTATTTTATTTTTTTGTAATTTAGTGTTTTTACTTATTATTTAATTAATTTTTTATAACTTATAATTAATTCATTTTAATAAATTCTAATTAGTAATTTAGGTAATAATTTCTAATTAGTAAAATTGTTTAATAACTTATAGTTAGTAATATTTTTTATAATTAAATCCATTTCCAAACTTAGTAATTAAAACCAATTTTTAATAAAAATTAATCTTTAAAGAATTAAAATTAAAAATTTAGTTGGGAATGAAAATTTTCTTATTTAAAAGATTTAATTTTTCATATAATCTCAAATTAACATTTTTTTTTAAAGAAAAAGAACTTCTAATCTCAAAAAAATAATTTAAACTTAACATTTTTAATTAAAAGTAACTCTTTAAAACTTAAAATTAAAAATCATTTTTTTAAACACTTAACATTAAAATTATTTTAAAACTAAAACCAATTTGTAAAATTAAAATTAAAACTATTTTTAAAATTTAATTTAAAAATATTATTTGGAATTTTAATTATCAATTCAAAGATAAAAAAATGTAATTTTTAAAATTAACTTTTTTTAACAAATCTAATATGTCTTTAATTTAGTTATTATTTTGTTGATATTTTTTTTTCTTTTTCTTTTCTAATTGAAAATCCTAAATTGTTGTAAATATTAATTTATAACACCTAAGAAAAACTCTTAAAATTTTAACTTAGGAAATGAAACTCTTTTATCATGGATTTAATTAATTTTCACCCGTTTTTTGAGATATGGCTAACACCTCGATTTCAGTTTGTGATTTAAATTTGTCCGCTAATTACCTTGTTAAGGTTGTATAACGCTTATGTCGTTCTTCCCTGTTCCCGGTTGTATAATTGCTAAACTCCTCGTATTTTTTGCATTTTTTATTTTTTTTTGGGTTGTAATTTATGCGAGTGTATCGTCGCCTTACCTTTTTATTGCTTTCGCACTTTTCCATATTTTCATATTGCCGCTTAATCATTTTCCGTTACATTATTTACCGTTAAACCATCCGAAGGATTAGGTCTAACTGTTTGACCGCCGTGTCAATAGTCCTTGCCTTTGACTCATTCAAAACCCTAATTGCGTAGGCGTCCCGCCGTGGACCGAAGTACCCTTTACCCTAGCATTAGGTCAATGAGTCGCCGTACTCCGTTTTAGGTTTCTCGCCGTGGAATACCTAGTTAACCCAAATTTCAATGCAAATTTTACAACGTAGAGATTGGAGTCACCGCACTCCACGTAAGCGCTTCCTTAAGAACGTTTATTCCCCTATTGAAACCTTAACCAAAGTCAAGAAGTTTCTAACCTCCCTTTCAAGGGGAACTACGATTACTTTGATTTCATCCCCTACCTCGGATACGTAGGCACAAGATGCGAATCTTGGCGAGTAAACTTAGGACTAACCCTTAGGTCTCTCTTTCACCTTTAACCCTTATCATATACCCTAAAGCAGATAATCAAGCAAAATAGTAAACTTTAGACAAGAGGTTCCTGTAGAATAGTACATAAACTTAGGGTGTTAATACCTTCCCTAGGCTTAACCAACCCCTTACCTAGATCTCTCCCCGCATTGTTTACAATGCAAAAAGTAGATTTTTCCTTTCTTTGACATTTTCTTCGGATAAATCAAAGACCGGTTGTGAATTAATGATTTGCGATTCAAATTAATTAATAATTTGATATCTTATTCTCACCGCAACAACATGCTTACTCAATATGACAACTACATATTGTATTTGACTACGTCGAATACAATTTACACTTATTTGACTTACTATTTCAACTAGATTGAACACACCTAAATCGAACACAACTTCCATTCTAAAACATTGAATTACAACTAAGTACTTTATTCCTTGTTTCGTTGTAAATATTTCTTTTATAATCTTTTTCTGACTAAAAATATTTAACTTTAAAAAATAATAAAAAGAAAACATCATTTATTGTTTTCTTAGCGATAATATACTCTAGTGTTATTTTATTACAATTAATTTAATAACAATTAATTTAATTACATTAATAATAAAAACATTTTATTATATAAACACAATTAATTATTTTCTTAAAACTTATACATCATCCAAATAAAATACATCAAGTATATTTAGAATTCATTTGTTTTAATTTAAAAATAAAATATATTTTATATTTTTGAAAATTATTTTAATTAAAATAATTCTAAAAATAGTAAATTTTATTTTTAATTTATTTTTTATAGATAAAAAAAATTAAATTTGGCATGTATTAACATAAATACACGTTATTGATAGTTAAAATATAGTTAAAATTAAATAATTTTTCCAAATGTATTCTTCAAAAATAATTTTAAACTTAAGTAATTTTTTAAAATTTTGATATTCAATTACTTAAAAGAATATATAATGAAAATTTATTTAAATTAATTTTTCATTATTAAAAAAAATCTTTGTAAAGTTCTTTAACTAAAAAATATAATGCTATAAACTCTTCCTTTTTTTGAAAAGAAAAATAGCTGAACCAGTTTTAAATTTATAATGCTAAAAACTCACTTTTCATAATAAAAAATTATGTAGATAATTTCTAAAATTTAACTCAACTGTTAATGGTAATATTATGTAGAATATTTTATACGGCATTCCGATTTCAAACTATGAATCTTTCACACTTTGTGTATGTGTGTGAATTTATAATGTATTTGACAATTTTATCTACAAATAAAGAAGAAGAAAACAACTAAGTGTCATTCTCTAAAGTAACTTTCAAGTTAGTGGCAATTCTCTCTTATGGCAATAAAGTAGTTAAGAGTTACTCTCATTTCTCTTCCTTTTCAAGCATCTTTTTTCCAAAACTTCCATTTTATTAACCTAAAAATTAAAATAATATTATTACCCATTTTCCCCCAAAGGTACAGTGTTGTTCCTTTTTCATATTATTAAAATTTTTTTAAGTTAATTGGACCGTTTCATTATATAAAATTAAAAATAAAGATTAACACCAGTTCAAGAAGACAAAAAAATGTCACATCAACTTTCTAATGCATTTGTTGTGACATCAATAAACCTCCTAAAAATAAAATAAAATAATATTTATAGAAAAATTATGTATAATGGGTAAAATAAAAATAGTGAAATCGGAGAAACATGTGCACATTCTGCAAATAATAAATTTAGGAATCTTGTAATTTTTACTTTTTCCTTTTTTGTATTGACCATGTGAACAAATCTGAAATGCAGCAGGTCAGAAAATAAATCAATCAAGACCATACCCTTTTCATTCTATTTTCTGAATTAAAGGAAAAGAAAAGTAAAAGAAAAAAACAGAAGCATTTTTTTTAGTCTTCCAAAAAGTACTAGCAATTCAATTTATCTTTGGTTTATTGATTCTTCATATTATTGTACGGATAACATTACTTGCACAACTGTTATACTTTGTACTTTTTTATATTTGTATGCTTTTATTTTATTTATAATCCAACGGTTCCAACTGTTTTATAGTATAGATTAGATTGCTCAGACTAATATAATCATTGGTCCATAATTATTTGTACACTGATGTAATTTTCTAATAGTGATTAATCTTTTATTAAAGAATAATGAGTTATATTATTCCTTCTAATGTACTAACATTATGTGCAACTAAGTGTAACCAGAAAATCATTACTAAAAATCCAACAAAAAGTGATAGCACCAAATAGAGAGCACTGGTATATAATATATCTAAACGGTTCTATAAATATAAAATCAGAAAAAATCATGCAACATTATTCAAGAGTTGGTATCATCTAAAGACTGATAACAATCAAGCTTATACCCGAAATCAGGTTGAAGAAATTTACAAGAGAAATCGCGCCATGCTTGAGTACATCACGTGCTCAATCAAATACGGAACTAACAATGCTTGCTTCTATGAATCCTCATTTAAAATTTTAAGCCTCTTTTGATGACTATGTTATTGGAATCAACGGATGGTTACCAGTCGGCGGACACCTTTGTCTGCGAGGCCTTCGAGTTGTTTTTCCCCAACCTGTTAGGCTTCTTTCTTCCAACGCCACTTCAATGTTATTGAGCTCCTGCATCAGTGGGGTGCTGGTTTCGTTGGTGGTCACAGGCGGCGGAGACGGAGAGGGAGAAGGGGTGACCTGCACTTGCCGCCTTGGCCTCCCCCTCTTCCTTGAGGAGGCTCTCCTAGTTAGTCCTGATTGCCATGAATGACCGGTTGCTTTCATAATCCCTCCAAAGGTTTGAATATCTTCTGTTACTTCATTCCTTGATAGAGATACGAGGCCCGGAAGGATGTCCCTTTGGAAGTCTCGCTTCTGCCTCCCTCTCCTTGCAGGCCCTCTTCGCGTCCGAGTAGGTAGAGTACTTGTTGTTTCTTCCACTTTGAAGTTTTCTGGAACGAGAGGCTTCGGCATGTAGTCTTCTTCTTTGGTCTCCTCAAGTTTTAATGTCATGTATTCGAAATAATCCAATTCTTCATCATCCTCTTTGTCCTTTCCTCTCGAATTATCGCACTTGCTCTCGGGGTTAGCTTCACACAAGGAAACTACATCCGCAAACCAACTCAATGGATCCACCGATTCATTTTCCGATGGATTGTTGATCACAGGATCCACTTGGTCGCGGGAAAGTGATGAAAGGACAACAATTGCTTCTGCCGCATTTCTCATAAGTTCTTCCGATGGCTGTTCAACAGCGTCTTGTGGAACTTGCGGGGATGCCAGAGAAGTTTCGAGTTTGTTTTCTTCCAGAACGAGATCCTCCTCTGACTCGGGAACAGCAACGGCTTCCAAATCTATTGTTGCCTTCATATTTGTATTGCCACTTGGAAGAGTTATGTATGATTCTTCATCCTCAGTCATACTGAAGTTCAGATCAATTTGATTTCTAGAATCTGCTTCCGCCGTAGATCTTGTCTTACTAATGACAGTTTCGGTGAATACTTCTTTCTCAAATTCGAGATCATTAGCATCACAAGGCAGGTTGATATCAAGCATCCAGATTTTGTGCTTATTTTCCATTGCTTTTGGATCGGACATTGTAGGAATCGACACCGAGGGAGAAGTGATTGACGACAACTCCTTCTTCAGAGAACTACGAGGCATATCAAATATTGGAACACCGAGAATTTTCTTATTACTAGAGCTTTCACTTAATTCAATCCTCCTTTGATCAAGAGTATTAGAGCATGAAACCGAAGTTACACCGTGTGTAACCTTTCCAGTTTCACCTTTCACGGACAACAACGAAGCAGTCTGAAGAAAACTTGTCTCTCCTGCAGTAATGGAGCTTCTATCAGTGTTCCGTGCTTCATTCTTACGAGCATTCTTCGCTCTAAGCCATGACATCGCATCTCCCTCCATTATTCCAACACTCGACTGAGGAACTAAGTTATTATTGTAAGAACCATTAGAAAGAATCGCATTCAAGTCAATGCCTTTTCCAGAATTCTTGTCATTGTTATGATTCGGGTAGTCATAACTAATGGAAGACACGTTCATTGATGGTTCCTTGGATACGGATCCGTTCCGTAACGGTGCATGACATGGAATACTTGGATTAGGCTTGGAATTTGTATTTAGATGCCAAAACTCTTCCAAATTCCTATTGATGGAGCCGGGTGCATTTGGATATGGAGGCGTCTTAACCGACATCAACTTCTGGTTTAGGCTGCAACTCGCCTTTCCCCAAGAAGCAGCAGAATGAGACCAAGACTTCGATAAATCATAGGATGGAGCAAATGGAATATGACCGGGTCTATATAAAGGTAAATCAGACTCGGGATGTTTATTAACGAAGTATTCGTGATTTATTTCACTGACAGTCTTTTCACTCCACGTATCAGCCTTGCTTCGACCATCAAGATAATTGGATGCAGGCTCATGAGCTTTGCTGTATGTATGCTGCATTGTTTGGGAAGATAAAAGTGATTTCTCCGGTTTGAAGACATTCAACATAGGCTGTAGGTTACTTTTCGCATGCGCTGTCGACATAAGAAACGTTATTTTCATGACAAAAATTTAATCAGATGCCAAACTAACTTAATAGCTTATTTTCAGGAAAAAAATCAAAGCAACTCGATAAGACTAACCTGCTTCAGCTCCTGATGAAATTCCCCTTTCTTCATTCCCATTATTCTCCAAATATCCATCATTTCGAGCCCAACTGTGAGTTCCACGGCTCGAGTCCAGTAAGTGTTCCCTAGACAAACCAAAAAACCGGGTCTTCTGTTTGGCACTGGCAGTGAGATCCAAACATTCAGTTGCGGCAACTGAATTACTTGGAACACGAATATAAGAAGAATCATATGTTTCATCCACCTGAGCTGGTTCATTTAAGTCAGCCAAACGATTTCTTGAAGTGTCCCGGCAACAAGCCTTCCCACCATCATCCTCCTTTCCAACTTTACAACTTTTATCAGCAAGAAAAAACGTTGAACCACTTGTCTTCTCGTCGCTGAGCTTCTCATTGCTTTCGTCAGAATCAACGTTTTCATCAGCAGGGAGCGAAAGGTCAAACGTTTTTCTTCTCACCTTTGACGGTCTGGTGGACTCGATCACACCAACATCTGGGGATCGAAACGGACAAGCTTGGTTGCTTGTTCCTTGAATAAAACCTAAAGGAGAATGAACACCTGCAGCACCTGAAACAGATGGTTTAGCATAAGCCGAATTTCCCGCAGGAATGCCAGAAACATGCCATTTTCTTCCATCCTCAGTTGTTACTTGAGAAAACGAAGCCTCGGCAGGTATCTGATTTCTGTGTAACTCTCTCCTATCGAAATCATTCATCAAATCTCTTTGTATTCTGTATAAGCGATGGAGTTCATAAACCTGCTTGACAATAAAAGTGCTTATTATGCATAAGCTTTTTCTACAACAAAAGATAAAACGAAAGCTAGAAACTATACTATAAGCAACAAACCTGATTCTTAAATACCGCCTCGTGTTCAAGCATCATCCGCTTCACAACATCCTTATCATCCACAGAACATGCATCGGAGGCGACACTTGGAAGATAATTTTCATAACACTTCCCGTTTATCGGTGTTTTATCTCTGTAAAATAACGGCCAACCACAGCTACTGGATTCCTCATTAAGATCTCTCATCATCGAGTAATATCCCGACAGATTCTGAACCTTGGTTCCCATTTCTGATAAACAATCATAAAAGTGACTTATCAATTCATGTCAGTTTTAAGCATATCAGCAAAACCACTTTCACAGGATTGCAACTTTCAAAATTTTTTATGAAGAGTTGTTGCATTTCAAAATCACACATATCAATATCAATGAAATGAAAAATATCTCTTGAATAGTTGAACTGTTTCAAAACAAGAACACCATAAACTCAGCCGCAATATTAGGAAACTGAATTCTAAGTGAAACAAACATCATAGAACACAAACAAAAGAACCAAGCATAAAACAAAATAGAATCAAACAGATCTAGTACAACAATTGTCTAAACCAAACCAAACACAAATGTTAAAGAATCATTTGAAATACTAAAATTAAACACCACAACACTCCTTCAACAATAATAATAATAATTTTGAGAGAGTGGTTATTAATAAGTAAATTTACCTCAAAGCCACATCTTGATAACACTTGGTTCTAAAGAATCTGTGACATGGATTCTACCATTGAAGAGAATAGCAGAAACACCATGAGAAGCAAAAAGGAATTCAGGGGCTTTTAGATTCTCACTATTTAAAACCGAAAAAAGGTAACTAACACTAAAAAACAAAAATAAATTCTATTATAAAAATAAAAATAATTAGAGAAATAAACAAAGTGGGTGTTGTTGGAAGACCATTGAAGAAGCTTAGATCGTCATCAGGTTCAAGAAAAATAGAAGATTTCGATCTACTGGGCCAGCCAGCCACACTTGTTTCTCTCTCTATATCTATATCTCTTTCTCTCTCAACAAAAAAAAACACAGAAAGAAAATTTTAGAGAGAGAAAGAGAAAGAAAGAGAGAGATCCGAGATAAGAAATGTTAACACAAACGACCTTATAAAAACAGTGACATGAAATTTGTCAACATCCGGTCTCTTTTTATTCTCTGCTTTTCTATCACTTCTCTCTCTTCTTTTCTTTACCATTTATATATGTACACTATTTTTTTTATACTTTTTTTATATCACTAAACAAAAACAAATATATCTAGATTCTCTCCACCTTCTTTGCTTTTCGCTCATGATTTCAATTTTTCAAATACTTTTTTGATAAGACCATAATTATTATCAATAAAAAAAATAAAGGTAACGTTGTTTAAAGTTTTAATTCATAAATTAAGAAAAGTAATTACTTTTGAAAAATATGCAACTTTTACTAAATTTATTATGTTGACAATTGATGTGTTTCATCGTAATGATATAAAATATAATATATAAAAATATATTATATATTATAATAAAAAAGGTATACATTAAAAATATAAAAATGACATTTAAAATCATTTTTATTTATTAAAATAGTATTTAAGTTTAAAGAAATAAAATATTTATTTATTGAGTCATTCTCATCACATTAATCATATGCAAGTGGTTGGTAGTGTCAATAAATTCGGTAAATATGTGAAATTATTCATTAAAAAAATAAGTTTTATATTATAGAAAATTTAGATAAATAGGATTCCTAAAACTCATCTGCATTAGACAGAGTTCAAGTTTAAAAAAACTTACATAATTACTTATAGATTATTTATAAAAAATATATTGTAATTAAGTTTATATGAGTAACCGTTTTCTTTTCCTTTCTTAATAAATGACTTTTTTTTTTCTTTTTCAATCTTATTTAATATCTTACTTGATTTTCTTTTTATAGATTTAATTGTATTTTTTATTCTTTTAGGTATCACAATTGTGTGACGTTAGTTCTCTATTTTTACTAGCAATTTTAATATTTTATACAATTAATTACCAATAAAGAAATATAAGATATTAAAATGGATTAAAAAAATCACATCCTCTCAATATTTAATTATTAAGACTATCTTTGAATAGATAGAACAAAAGAGAGAAGAATAGTTTGGAATATAATATAATACTCTTTCGGTTTAAAATAAATGTCGTTTTAGAGAAAAAAATTATTTTAAAATGAATGTCATTCTCACTTTTTAATATAATAATTATTATTATTTTTTTACCTGTATCATATAATTATTCTTTTGTACATTATTTTTAACACATTAATAAAATTAATTTAATAAAAATACAATAGTTTATGATAATATCAAGACATCCATTAATCTGTATGCAAAAATCTTAAATGATAGTTATTTTAAAACGGAAAGAGTAGAATTTAGCAAAGTGAAATAAAATATAAATTTCACTTTATTGTTTGATTATTTTATTTCATTATATATATTTAAAATTAAAAGAAAACAATTAGATGAAAATAGATTGGAATGGATTCCATCATATTTATTGACAAAATCCAAGTTTTATATTGATTGGATATAAAGCATTGAAAGATGGAGTGATACCTCTAACATTATAAAAATGAGTTGGACTAAACTCTATTATAATATCAAAATTTATTGATGTCAAACTCTAATATAATATCAAAATTTATCGATCTGACCATGAGACGTCCACAATTAATATTTATGCATCAAACCCAAAAAAAAATACTCAACGTAAAGAGTGTATTAAAAAAATATTAAATCTCATTAGTTAGGCATAAAATCTTATAAAAATTTATATAAAATGACATTCATCATTTTACAAGACAGATTTATAAATACAAATTAAATTGAACTATAATAATATTTCATTCCATTCCATCTAATATTTACAAATTTAAACAATACAATCTAATTTATTGACATTCATTTCATTCTATTCAATCTCATAACACCAATCCTTTGAATTATCTCATGTCTTAAATTTTATAATATTATTTTAAAATATTTATCAAAATAGTTTATAATATTTTCACAAACGTTTTGAGTTTATTTTAAAAATTGTTCAAAATGACTTATGAAAATACAGTTAATATTTTTTTAATTTTATAATAAAAATATCTTATACAAAATTATTTATAAGGAAGTCGAAGGCAATTCTGGAAGTCATATACTCTAATGTATATGGTCCAATCTAGGTGGATTCGATTGCAGGCAACATATACTTTGTCACGTCCATAAATGATTACAGTCAAAAGTTATGGATTTACCTCATCAAGAAGAAAAGTAATGTGATCGAGGTATTTTCTAGATTCAAATCTATGGTCGAAAGACAGAGTGGTCGAAAGTTGAAAATTATGAGGATTGATGGTAGTGAAGAGTATATGTTGAAAGAGTTCGATGCATCATGTGAAAAAGAAGGGATTGTGCATGAGGTGGTGCCACCCTACACTCCACAACAAAATGGAATTGTAGAAAGAAAGACCAGAACCATCATGAATATGGTGAGAAGTATGTTGAATGGAAAGCATCTACCCAAATAATTATGGGGAGAAGTGGTTTCGACAACAACATACATATTAAACAGATGTCCGATGAAGAAGCTTGAAGAAATCACACCAGAACAATGTTGGTCTGGTGTCAAGCCTAGCCTCAGTCACTTGAATGTGTTTGGATCTATAACATATAAACATGTGTCAGATTAGTTGAGAAGGAAGCTTGATGATAAGTCGAGTCAGATGATCTTAATAGCATATCATTGGATTGGAGGTTACAAGTTGTTCGACCCAGTGAATAAGCAGGTAGTGATCAGCAGGGATGTGATCATAAATGAGCTTAAAGAATGGGATTGGATTGAGAATGTCAAAAAGGATTTAGTGAGAATCTCTTGTGAATAACCAACCACTGAAGTTAAAAGTGAAGTTCGACAAGAACAAGTCTGAGATGAAGCTGGACCAAGCAGACCTCGACGAACAAGACACATGCCTGCAAGGTTGCAAGAATGTGTGATTACAGCAGATTGTCGTGGTGAAATTTGGATACCAAGCTATTTAATGAGCTTGAATCTTATTCATTTGCAACCGAACTTTGATTTGTCCAAAGGAAGGGATAAAGATCGAAATTCCCACAATGCAATGCAAATGCAAGCTAGAGAGTTATAGGTTCGGGATTGGTTAAACTTAGGGAAGGTGCTAGCATCCTAAGTTTCTGTAGTACTCTACAGGAACCTCTTGTTTTATGTTGTTTATTGCTAAGGTTTACCTGCTTAAAGATGGAAGACCTAGGGGTTTATTTCTAAGTATACTCGATAAGATGTCACATCTTATGTCTACATATTCTTACGGGAGTGGAATCAGAGTATCTGTAGTTCCCCTAAAGGGTTAAGGAGTTCTTTGACTGTGGTCAAAGTTCCAAAGGGATACAAACGTTCATAAGGAAGCGCTTGTTTGGAGTGCGGAGACTCCTACTCTACGTTAAAAGTTAAAATGAAAAGGACGAAGGTATGTTCCCGGTGGGACGCCTAAAAGGTGAGTACGGGGACTCGAATCCTAAGGCTAGGGTGAGAGTTGACACGGGGGTCAAATAGTGAATGGTGATCGATTTGAATTAGGAGTTGATTATTTATCTATTTTTGAGAATTTTTATGTAATGGGAAGATGCTAAAATTTTGGATAAAGATTCAAGTGTAACGGTGAAGTTGGAACTAAAGAAATTAATTGTTTTTGAGTTCTTGGGAAAATTATTAAGTTAATAGAAAAAAATTAGTTAACGGATTTAAATTATTTTTAAAATTAACAAACATTTTAAGCTTAGAGATTTTCTTAGAGATTAATTTAGTGGGACATGAAGAAATATTAGGTAAAGAATTTAAAATTCTAAAAAAAACCTAAGACATTCTAATCTAAAATTAAATCTAAATACAATATTCTTATTATATTTTTTGTTGTGATTTTTATTTCAAAAAAAAGGGATAGACTATCAAAACTTATTCTAAGTGTTTATTTGCATTTTTGTTATTAAATTAACTTTAAATTTAATTACTTATATTTTTTTAAATCATTAAATTAGAACTAAAATCTAAATTCTTAAATTTATTATTATTTTTTTATTTTTTATTTTTTAAGAAAATAAACTGTTTTGTTTTTTTAGATAAATATTTTTAGGGATTTTTAAATTATTAAGAGAAAATAAATTACCTTTATCTAAAAATAAATTCTGTTACTGGATTAAAGTTTTTCTTTTTAAAAAAACTAATTAAACTATATATAATTTTATTTTTTTTATTTTTTTATTTTATTTTTTATTATAAAATGAACTAGGTTAAAATAATTCTAAATAAATAATTTTTTCATCTTTTCTTCTAAAATGTGTAAATATTTTTTCAGATTTTTATAACATGTTAATTGTTAGGAGGTTAGTGGTTAGTTAGTGCTTCATTAATAATTAATAAAAAAAAATTACAAATAAAATAATAAAACTAAAAGAAAAAAGAAAATAAAGGGAAATAAAAGTGACTGGGCGGATGATCCTGTGTGAACGCGAGTGCGTGGGTGTAGCATGGGCGTGCAGTATGGAGCGTGGGATTTGATTCATTGGAGATCGTATGACGATGATGGAGGGTGCATCATATGTGTATGTGGGGTACCGTGTGTGATTAACAGAGTACAACCAATTACATCCAAAATCTGGAAAAAAAACCTAACCCTAATCCCTTATGTATTCCTCTTCTCTCGATCGCCACTTTTCTTCGACTTCTTTTCGCCATTTGTCTTTCTCTTCTTCTTCTTGCTCCTTCTTCTATTCACAATTTTCCCCTCACCGCAAATTCTTCGTCTTCCTCTCCTAAAACAAAAACAAACACAAATACATCAAATGGGAACATAAACAATACCCGAAACGAACAAAACGGCGGTATAAGGAAGGCCGCCTCCAACGAGGGTGTTGCGATGGGGTTGAAGGGTTTCGGGAAATTTCATTCTGGATGTTTTGTGAGTGTGGTAAATCTCTGTATTCTGTTCTACTCTCTCTCAACGTGTTCTTTCCTCTGTTTCGCGACTTTTTTAGATTTCCTACAAAATAATCAACAAAATTAACGGAGTAAATGTTAGCCGAAAAGCTCAACGGTTTGAATGGTTTTCAAGCTTTGGCTGTGGATGAATCACGGATCTGCGCGAGGGCTTTGAAGAAGCTCCATCGGCAACGAGGGCTGTTTGTGGTTTCGAACCAACAAAGATAAGTTCTCCTCCTTTTTCGATTCACTGCACTAGGGTTTTTTCTTTGTGAATTTTTCCCCTTCTTTTATAGGCTTTTGAGATCAAACTATGATATTGACAATGAATGAGCAGGATTTCGATTTTGGAAAGGAATTAAAATGCTTGATATGATTCCTTATTGGTTTTGGACAGTAAAACAATCTTTTGAAACGTTTCTGCCTTTAGACTATTCTTGTCTAAAACGTGCTTGTGAATTGTTTTGGAAATATCATGAATTTTATTTGGACTTGATGATGGCTCTTGATTGCTTCTTCCTTCTTTCATACAGGTTGTACTGGAGTTACCCGAGTATGTAGTGTCCTTAATGAGAAATTCACCGCTTGATGAAGGGCCTGAAAAGAATCCATGACTGCCTGAGTTCTTCAATCTTCGTGCGACCTTTGTAATTATCAGATGAGCTTTCTGTCCATTCTTTATCACCAGCTATAAACAAGACATTTGCATCACAAGACAAGCATTCAAAATTCTTTTTAGGGGCCCTAGCAACATCTGATGACTTCTTCTCACTAGCCTTTCTAATTCGTTTGTTAGGAAGCCCTTTCTGATTATGGCCTATGTGCCTCGAACTTAACTCATACCCTGCAAAAGGCACTGAATATGATACTTGTGTACGTGGATTTTTGGGTCTGCTGCTAAAATCATTGTAAAGAGAGTCAGGCTTGCCATCAGACCACAGATGTGACTGGAATCTCAATGACATCGAACTATTCCGGATCCGGTAAGAACTTCTTGGTGTTTGAGACGACATTATGTGGTCATAACGCTTTAACATTATATTCAGATTTTCACAAGCCGCATGATATTGCTTAGAGGACGATGGCGGTAATGCTACGGCAGT
This sequence comes from Lathyrus sativus, assembly GCA_963859935.3. Classification (NCBI taxonomy): domain Eukaryota; kingdom Viridiplantae; phylum Streptophyta; class Magnoliopsida; order Fabales; family Fabaceae; genus Lathyrus; species Lathyrus sativus. The sequence goes on from OZ012736.1 coordinate 3,290,530, forward strand.
TGGGTTTTACTCAAGAACGAAAACCGGCACAAATGGCTTTGGGTGCATTAATACCAATTATCTCTCTCATTTGCGTTTTGGTGGATTGATTTTCTCTTTCGTGTCGATGCACCGTATTTCATGAAAGTTGAAATCTCTCCTACATGGGACTTTCCAGATAACCTTGTGTTTATCTCAGTGACGGGAACAGCTGCGGGATTTTCTACAGCAACTGTAATAACATCAGGCCACTTGCCGCTATACTTCCTCACCATTTTCTTTAACATCTCAGATATATTTTTTTTTCAAGTGAGCTAGTGGGCTGTTAACACGGCAGCTGGAAAGAGCGACATGAGTAGCCCTTCATGGAGTGCGTCCAACATCTTCCCATTATCAAGTCATAGGCATCTTGTAGTAATTGTCATCTTATTGTAAAGATGAAACAATGGCTTCCCTTAGGCTCGGGATGACCATTTAGTTTGTATTATAGGAATCTTGTAAACATTAGTTCTCATAAACTTATTTGAGCTCTGTATGCATAAAACCTTTGCATCCTTTAAATGTTAATTCTGAGCTTCGATATCAACTTGGATTCGTGAATCTTTTGGAATTTCTTGAGTCTTATAGCAACTTCAATTTTTTTAGTTTCAAGAATCCTATACCATAATCATTGAAATCAAAACTTGATGCAAATCTCATGAAAGTCTCTTTACTCTTGTAACTTGAATGGCTTGTTAATGCGCGACTCTAATTTGCAAACTTGGAGTACAAGTAAACCAAAACTCGAAGGCATCTTGAATCAATTAATCACCTCTCGAGTAACTCGATTCTTTGGTCTGAACTCTTTATGAGACTTTTCATCGCTTTGGGAGGGTACTGAAAGACATCCTTTCTTTCGACATATTGCTTGTAATTGAATATTCCCAAAATAGATGAATTTGGGGTTAAATGGCCTTGAATCATATTCTTGAGAGATGACGTTTACTAGAGGAATTGATCCCACGCCAATTTAAAATACATGGAGGAATGCCCAATAAACCATTTATACTTTGAAACACATTTGTACATAGTTCTGGGCATAAGGTGTTATCCCTGGAGTCATCTTGAGAACACTTGGGAAATCAAATTCTGAACCCTTTGACATGCTGGACTAAACCGGAGAATACCATCTCCACTTGAATTTAATGTGTCGGCACAAACTTGTTAGTCACAATGGATACACATATGTGACCATATGTCCTAAAGGTGGTGTGCAATGATGATGCATTAGGAGGTGGGATCTTGAGGTCAAAAATTAGGGTGTGACACAGATGATATGGTCGATGAAGACGGTGAGCTGGTAGACTATGCTTTCTATGCAGATGTCGAACCAGTCAATGTATCTGAGGCATTGAAAGATTCAAAGTGGGTGAAAGAAATGGATGAGGAGTTAGACTCCATCGAAGTCAACAACACCTGGTCACTTGTCGATTTTTGTCAAGGAAAGATGGCAATTGATGTGAAGTAGGTTTACAAGGTGAAGGTAAATCCTAAAGGAGAAGTAACTCGACACAAGGTGAGACTTGTGGCAAAAGGATTTCTTCAGAAGAAGGAATCGACTTCGACGAAGTTTTTGCACCTGTTGCTATTATTGAAATAATTAGATTGGTTATTGGTCTAGCAAATATGAACAATTGACACACATGTCAAATGGACGTGAAATGTGCATTCTTTAATGGCCCCTTAGACGAAGAAGTTTATGTTGCACAACCAGCTGAGTTTATGAAATGAGGCAAATAAAGAAAGGTTTACAGGTTTCATAAAGCCCTGTATGCACTTAAGCAAGCTCCAAGAGCTTGGAATAAGAAAATCGACAGCTTCTTAAGAGAGAAGGAATTTGTGAAGTGTACGACTGAGCATGAAGTGTACGTAAGAAGAAGCAGTAGTGAAATGTTTATACTATGCCTCTATGTCGATGACCTGTTGATAACAGGAAGTTGCAAGAAGGAGGTCGAATACTTCAAACATAACTTAAGTGAGGAGTTTGAAATGTTAAACTTGGGAAATCTCTCATGTTTCCTTGGCATCGAATTCTACAAGAGTAGTAGAGGTTTGATGATGCACCAAAGAAGATATATAGGTGAAATACTCAAGAGATTTAAGATGCAAGATTGCAACTCAACTTCGACTCCAGCTGAGACCGGATTTCAACTGTCAAAGGATTCAGATGAAGATGATGTCGACCCAACCCAATATAGAAGACTTATTGGGTCACTTCGATACCTTTGCCACACAAGGTCTGACTTAGCATACAATGTAGGTATGATAAGTAGATTCATGAAGAAGCTAAGTGTATTACACCTAGCAGCGGCGAAGAGGATACTGAGGTATTGACCGATAAAATAGCAAGTGTACTATTTTTTACCGATGTAGTAATAAGGGGAAACTCCTCGAATATCGATCTCTGAGGACTGCGTGTAAATACAAGTTCTATAATAATGAAATTGAACAAAAAGTCATAGAGGTTTGGTTTGTTGTTTGCAAAATGTAAAGGCAAAAGCAGTAAAATAAAGGTTTTAGACAATTATGAGAAGCATGCTAGGGAAGGTGTATGAAAAGTCTTGTAACAACCTGAATTCTTAGTTTCAGAAATCACTGCTCAATTCAATCGTTACCGATTTTAAAGATTAGTTTACTCTAATTCCTTAGCAGAAAACCCTTTGGTATTCTCCCTATACCCCAATTCCTTGGCAGTATAGGAACAATACCAAGCAATTTATTTTATCTAAAACATTACGGTTACTAGGGTATCCCCATTCCTAGGAAATATCAACTATAGTATTATCGTATAAACGTGTTAACAATCGTTTTTCCAAACCTAAGGTTAACCGTAAATCCAATTCTCATTTGTCAAATAAGAAAATCCTTAAAACATTATACGATAACAACGATGATTAGAAAGCAGTGAGATCAATAATTCAAAGAAAACAAGGTCATTACAAAGCCAATTCAGGGACACCCGTTTAGCTACTCATAATATTTAAGATAAAATCAACAATTAAACTGAACATTATAAGATGATAGGGCTACCTTGATCTTCAATCGCTTCCGCTCATGAGAACCTTCAGTTTCCCCAATCCTTGATCGCTCAAATCTTGATCGTGAAATTCTTTTCTGTCCAAAAGTCCATTTCTCAATCCATGATGCGTCCAATATATCCGAATTCAAATTACACTGCGAGATGTCTAAAATGCCCTCTGAGCCAGCATAAAACAAAATAAAAACATTTCACTATCAGTACCTCTGACACGGGTCGTGTCATGGGACACGAGTGACCGTGTTAGGCTGCTGACTCTTGGGATGCGTTCTTTTTCTTCAGAGGTCTTGACACGGGCCGTGTCATGGGACACAGGCACCCATGTTAGGCTGTTGGCTCTTGGATTTTTTTCTTTTTCTTCAGGGGCCCTGACACAGGCCGTGTCATGGGACACGGGCACCCGTGTCAGGCTGCTGACATGCCTAGGTTTCTCTTCAAAGATTCTGAATTCTTGCCATTTTCCCCGGTTTTCGCTCTGATTCTCCTTTATTGCTTACCTGAACCTAGAAACAGTGAAAATACCAAATCGACGGGTAAAATGTAATAAAAACAAATAAAATGTGACAAGATATAACAAATGATTAATTGAAACAAACGGTAAACTAACGTATAAAAACCACTGATCAGGTATCTGAAAAGGCCTATCGACTATGACATTTTGTTTCCTGTAGCTGATGAAGGAAAAGAATGCAAGTTAGTGGGATACACCGACTCTAGTTGGTGTGGTGATGTTGAGGATAGAAAGTCCACAGCTGGCTATGTGTTTATGCTAAACGGTGCATCAGTTGCTTGGAGTTCGAGAAAGGAGTCAGTAGTGACATTGTCATCATGCGAAGTAGAATATATAACTGCTTCTCTTTGCGCATTTCAAGCAACCTGGATGGTGAACCTGGTCGAAGAGATCACAACGAGAGTCATGGAGCAATTACCATGAAGATCGACAACATGTCAGGTATCAACTTGGCGAAGAATCTAATAGCATACGGTTGAAGCAAGCACATCGAAATTAGGTTCCATTATCTTCGAGATCAGGTAGCAGAAGGGAAGATGAACTTGGAACACTGTAGAACTGAGAATCAGTTTGCAGACATCATGACGAAGGGAGTGCCAATCGAAGTGTTCAAGAAGCTAAAGTTTATGATGAATGTAGGTAGTTTAGACACAATGAATTAGGTGGTGTGTTAAACATGTAATTCATTGTTTTAGAAAGATTAGATTTGATTTAGAAAGATTAGATTAGATATTTTTGGGATTTTATAGTTTGAGCTTTGCCTTGGGGTGCAAGCTAACCTAAATCTATAAATATGGAGAAACTCTTATATTGTAAACATCTCATCTCATCTCATCTCATCATATTTTGTAATTCACAGTTTGCAGTTGCAAGTGAAATAACAGAGTTTCCACAGTTTGTGGCAGAGAGTTCTTTGTAGAAAATTGTTCATCTTCTTCTTCTCCAACGTTTACTTTCTTTCTTTCTTTCTAAACTTTTCTTTCATTATCATTACGTGAGTTGAAACAATCGTGAGATCAAGATTGATTGAGTGAAATTTTTCATAGGTTGTGGTTGAATTTCCAACATTATGTTGTTAAAATTTTTGTAACCTTAAAATTTAATATGCATAACGATTTTTGGTTACAACAAAACGAACATAAACACGTCTAAAACAACAACACACAAACATAAGCACGCATAAAATAACAACACAAACAACAAATAAAAAGACTTAACACCACAACATATCTAAGAGATTACAGCAATAAAAACAATATTATCTGGTTCAGACATCATACCCTAACATGTCATCTTTAACTGGCATAGCCACATACGCTGGATATGATCATTGTCATTCGTCATAGAGATGTATGAAATAAGTCTTTCAATACTTCTAATTCTTTCACCATTATTAACCTATCTGTCCACTCAAAGAATCAAAATTTTCTCAAATTACTCAAAACTTCAAATATTCTAAAAATACATCTTCATTGAAAAT